>JAEOAD010000022.1:30325000-30925000 GCA_036365145.1 Orientallactaga sibirica | reverse complement strand
TTTTAAAGCGGCACATACATCTTCTGTTTGCATCAAGACCATGCATACAGCATGCACGCACACAAAATAAATACATGATTTTTAAAAACTGAAAACAGCTTGCTTATGTTTGCACAGCCATGTTCACAGAAGCATTATTCAGAGTAGCCAGTAGGTAAAAATAATCCAAATGGTCATCAAACATGACATGTGATGCTATAGTGTGTTACCAGCCTTAAGATGAAATGAAATTCTGACACATGCTGCTGCATGGGTTAAACATGATATTATTATATGAAGTGATAAGGCACTTGTAAGAGCAAAGCCATAATAGACTCAGAGGGGAGAATGGAGGCTGTAGGGACTGAGGACAGAGCTAGGAGCAAATGAAGGGGAATAGAGTTCTAGCTTTGCACATGAAGGAGTTCTAGACATTGGATACTCAGCAATGTAAACGGTGGCCATCAATGGGGACATAGTACGTGTATTTTACACAGTGGTATTGCTGTGTTTGTGTGGATTCACTGAATGAGTAGAGTCCTCATTAAAGTTCTCATTAGAGGCCCATAATTTCCAGCGCTGTCATTTGAGACACTCCATTGTCTAGCATATATGCAGTTTTAAGTGTATGCAAGTTCATTAGTGAAAGTAGGAAGGTTTGGAGAGAACCCAACACCTTTACGGAATATTGTAATTGATGTGGGGAAAAAATCAATTCCAAGGGCAGGATCCAGTTCTGTTGCATTTCTCATCCCCTGTGAGGTTTATGATGGAAACTGTGGCTGGACATCAGCTCTGGCTGTACGAACAGATGCAATTAAATGCACCCCAGACAAAACAAACAAGTCAATGGCAGTCTGTTCATGGGTTGCTTTGTTCTTTATTGCTACTGATGGCAGCCAGTGTGATCGGTGTCACCGGAGAAAGTTCACTGCCGTTCTGACAAGTGTGTCAATGCAGAACAAGGTGCTTCTTAGGATTTAAGTGGGTCGCTGGGTTTGGGCTCTGTTCCCTAGAGGGCAAATGAGCACGCAAAAGTAAATAAATAAATAAACCTGGAAATGTGCAGTTGTTCATTCTGATACTTTTCTTAAGTTAATGTCATGACCTTACAGTTTGGAAAATCATTCTCATGTGTCTGCATTATTGCCTGACTGAAGACAATATTCCGCCATGACACCAGTTTCCTGAAAGATGATTCTTGATTCCAGCCTGGGAGACAGAATGAAAGATTTTGGTTAATTCTGGGTTCTAACAGGTAAGGATTTCTTTTTTTTAAATATATTTTATTTATTTATTTGAGAGAGAGAAAGAGGCAGAGAAAGAGAGAGAAAGAGAAAAAATGGGAGTGCCAGGGCCTCCAGCCACTTGTAAACAAACTCCAGATGCATGCTCCCTCTTGTGCATCTGGCTTACGTGGGTCCTGGAGAATCGAACTAGAATCCTTTGGCTTTGCAGACAAATGTCTTAACCGCTAACCCATCTCTCCAGCCCAAGAATTTCTTTTTTCTAATGGGAACATATAGTTTACTGATTCTTAAATATTAGGAAACAATAACATGTAATGAATATGCAAACAATTCAAATGTATATATATATTTAAATTAATATTTATTTTATTTATATGAGAAAGAGAAAGAGGCAGGTAGATAGAGAGAATGGACATGCCAGGGCCATCAGCCACAGTAAATGAACTCCAGACACATGCACCACCTTGTGAATCTGGCTTACATGGGTCCTGGGGAATCAAACCTGGGTCCTTTGGTTTCACAGGCAAGCCCCATAACCACTAAGCCATCTCTTCAGCCCTCAAATTTCTTTTGATGAGGTCAAATAACATAGAGATCTATAACTAAAGTGTTTCTGTGAGATCCTCAGAGACTTAGCAGACGGTCAACACATACTCTCTGACGCCATCTGAGACTCAGTGAGTCAGAAGCTACACTCCAGCCTGACTCTGGGTGATAGTGTACACCCCAACACTCAGGAAACTCTGTACTGCCACAGAATGTCTGTCCACTTGAACTTGACCATTACTGGTTAAGGCAGCAGACACATGCCCATGTGTCAGGTAATGAACAGAGGATTGACAGTAAAAGCAAGACGGGGTGCTTTGTTTTGTATTTTGATCTACAACATGAATTCCTTCAGATTGGTCTTAATCTACAAATCTATAGTGCTTTCCTGGCAGTAGAGAAATGTGACTCTCTTATATAAGTGCAACGTTCTGCTATAGCATCTTTATTTGAGGTATCTCAATTTTATGTATTTATTTATTCACTTACTTGAGAGAGAGAGGGGCAGATGGAGAGAATGGGTGCACCAGGGCCTCTAGCCATTGCAAACGAACTCCAGACGCGTGTGCCACCTTGTGCCTCTGGCTTATGTGGGTCCTGGGGAATCAAACCTACGTCCTTAGGGTTTACAAGCAAGCACCTTAACCACCAAACCATCTCTGCAGCCCTTTCTCAATTTTACAGCAAACAGGAGCTCTCTGTGAGTGTCCATCCTACCTGGTCGACTCACATGCATCCTTACATTTGAAAAAGGTAGAAAACGAATTTAAGTCAGTTCATGTGCTGTGTGACCCTATGAGGACTTTGGGATTGGAGGGAATAACCCTGTTTCTTGTGTTTGGGGCTCCTTTAACCTGCTTATGAGACACAATACTGACGACATCTTTGTGTGGATTAAATGCAGTGATTTAGGCCAAACCACGCCCTCACCTACCTTGTGACCACACTTTGAACTGCAGTGAGGGCTTTACTTTTTTTTTTTTTTTTTTTCAATGCCTCCTCCCATGCTGCTTTGCCTAGGGACAGAAGCATTAGAAAGGTTCCTTCAAGGCTGAGGAGCTGCTGGAAACTGCAGGAGGGCAGAGTGCTCTTTAGAGGGCAGCACTGAGACTGCCCGACTCAGAGCCCTGGGGGAAGCCACCCGGGCAGCTCCAGCTTGAACAAGGATGGTGGTTAAGCCAGTCACCTATCTCAGCGTGGAGTTTGCTTTCATGCATATAAAAGCTGCCCTTTGGGATACTTATCAAAGACTTCCCTTCCTTTTCTTTTCAGTCTGGAGTCTGTTCTCCCTCTCTCTCCCTCCCTCCCTCCCTCCCTCCCTCTCATGCTCTCTCTGTTTCATTTGTATGGATTCTCTCTCTCTAAGGTTGAAACTGAACACTGGCCTTCCACTTCTCAAACCTGTTGCTTTGCGTCTCCGCCCTAGTATTGTTGCGCATCTTCTAAAGCGGTTGCTTCTTCCTCTGGCCACTCTGCCCAGATCCACCGCCCACACGGGTAGGTCAAAGAAATGCAGAAAGTAGTTGGCAAGTAATTAGTGTATATGTGAGAAGACACAGTTTTGGTACATTGAGTACCTTAACTTACTAAATCCTTTCAAAGCTAGGCTATAGCGCAGTACTGTCCATAACTTGCCCAAAGTCCTATAGTGACAATGGGGTTCCAACAGTGCCTCTCAAGGGAAGAAGAACAAGCCAACAGGTAATTGTCTTACATGGAAGAGATCTCCGGGAGGAAACAAGTCTCTGCCTTTCTAGAGAGTTCCTCCAAAATGCAGATAACTCTACATTCCACAAATAATTGGGCTGTGTGGTGGCGTGTTTGGGGCTTAAATGAAGACAGTGGAAAGCTGGAGGGATTGGGTTTGGAAACAAACTAGAGGGTCCCACTCTGAATATGCACGTGGAAGGGAAGAGTTCTGCAGAGAAAAGCCACATCCAGCTCGATTAAGTCCAGGTCCTGCCCTCCGGTGTTGGCTCTGTGTTACCTAACTCACCCACTGCCAGAGGAAACCAACTTTCCTTTCTTACCCCAAGAGATTGGAAACAGTGGTATAATGCAGTTAAATACTTTCTTTTATGAGCTTTGGAATCCAAGAGACCTGATTCTGATTTCTATTTTTGAACTTTACTTGAGGACCTGTAACTTAACCAACAGTAAACCAGAGCTAGTCACTCAGCTCCCAGCATGCACTGGGAGCTAGCTGCATGGGGGCTTCTGTAGGACGCCTCTGAGTGCTTTCCTTGCCAGCCTCCACCTGGTCAAAGCAGAGACTCCACTCCCTGTATCCTGCTAGGCTGATGGCTCAGAAGCAGAGTAATGTCGTGTCACTGTCTTGTTTCCAAAACTCACTAGCTCAAAGCTCTTTGAACTTCCATCAGTTTGTCACACATCCCTCACGTTGTCCTTCCTGCCAGTGTGCTTCCAGCAACCTTGTGCCTCAGCCCAGGGTCTGCTTCAGGATTTCTCAATGCTTAGGACATCACTTCTGTGGTTCCCTCTCCTAGGACAACACTCCAGGTGGCTATTTAGGTTAATTAAAAATACCAAACTCTCTTCTCACTTATACTACTTTCATTTCAAGTCCTTAGTATACAGATGACAGAATGCGTTAATCCCAGCAGAAAACTTAACAAGACTGGGCTGACCCAGAGGGTGTGTCTAAATTGTAACCAACCTTTGGGACCATGCTATATGTCACCGAAGCTCCTGAGCCACTTTGGCGCCTCTCCAGCGCAAGGTATTTTGTCCAAAGCAGCAGAGACCTCACAAGCATGACTCAGCTGCCTCACTGGAGACCACTGAGGCACTCAAAATCCTAGGCCACATGTTACTTCAAGAATAGCAGCTCTTTGGGGGCTGGAGAGGTGGCTTAGCGGTTTTAAGGCATTTGCCTGCAAAGGAACCAGGTTCGATTCCCCAGGACCCAAGTAAGCCAGATGCACAGGGGCACATGCGTCTGGAGTTCGTTTGTAGTGGCTGGAGGCCCTGGCATGCCCACTCTCTCTCTGTCTGTCTTGCTTCTCTCTCTCTCTCTCTCTTTTGTGCTTACAAGTAAATAAAAATAAGTAAATAAATAAATTAATTAATTAATTAATTAATAAAAGAATAACAGCTCTTTGGGGCTGGAGAGATGGCTTAGCGGTTAAGGAATTTGCCTGCAAAGGAACCAGGTTCGATTCCCCAGGACCCAAGTAAGCCAGATGCACAAGGGGCACATGCGTCTGGAGTTCGTTTGCAGTGGCTGGAGGCCCTGGCGTGCCCATTCTCTCTCTGGCTGTCTTGCTTCTCTCTCTCTCTCTCTTTGTGCTTACAAGTAAATAAAAATAAATAAATAAAAGAATAGCGGCTCTTTGGTTTCTGAGCCTCAGTTTGGTAGACAGGTACGTATAGCTTTGAGGAATAGGACATTTAATCTTTCCATTGTAGCATAAATAAATGTGAGGCAACTACTCTTGTCCCAGGCACCATTCAAGGTACCTGATAGACTTTAGCTTATTTTGTCCTTTCACCTTTCAATGCACAATCAGGGCCCAAGAGAGCCAAGGGCCAAGATCCAAGAGGCCAAAGGCCAGGGACTAAGAGAGATGCACGCCCATGGTCAGGACCATTTAGGTGAGTCAGACATCCAATTAGGATGAACTTCCTCATCACACTCAGGTATGTAAGACCTGATTGTTTGGTGGATTCAAGAAACCGACTCAGGCTGGGCGTGGTGGCGCACGCCTTTGATCCCAGCACTCAGGAGGCAGAGGTAGGAGGATCGCCATGAGTTGGAGGACACCCTGAGACTACATAGTGAATTCCACATCAGCCTAGGCTAGAGTGAGACCCTACCTTGAAAAACCAAAAAAAAAAAAAAAAAAAAAAAAAAAAAAAAAAAAGAAAAGAAAAGAAAAGAAAAGAAAGTGACTCAGGAAGGGCCATCCCCCAGGTGTGCGCAGCTGAGGAAGAGGCAGGAAGCTGCTGCAGAGGAGCTGTTGCCATCTTGGATGAAACCCCACCAGTTCTAATTCTGCCAGGTAAGGTGGCATCCATGTTTTCATGGGCCAGTCCCAAGCTAAGTACCTATCAGAAGACAAAAAAAAAAAAAAAAAAAAAAAAAAAAGCCTAGCCTATCTTGCACTTGCACCTAACCCGTATCATTTGGAATTTTGTAGAACTCTCGAGATGACTTTAGGGTTTAAACAATGGGTTTCTGTTGCCTATTCTCCCCAACTATGACTTTTGCAATTAGGTTTTAAAAAATATTCCTAGGATAGGCTGGACTGTGACTTAGTCATCCACAGCATATTCAGAGAAAAGAATGTGTCATTCTCAATGTTAAAAAGGTAACAGGCCTGTCATGGAAATGTACAAAAGGTTACTTTTTGTTTTTCCAGGTCAGCCTGGACCAGAGTTTTCCAGAAAAAAATTGTGAATAAAAAAAAAAAAAAAAAAAAAAAAAAAAAAAGGCAGGCCTGTATTTCTGTAAAAAGGTTACTTTTTGTTTTTGGCGTTTTTTTTTCCAGAAAAAAAAAAAATTGTGAATAAAGGCAGCTTGTATTTCTCTAATGCTTAACTCAAAAAAAAAAAAAAAAACCTCCAAGTGCATGAAAATATTTTAAGTCTCATTAATATTCAAAATAAACCTCTTAACAGTGTGTTCTTTCTTTGAAGGAGGGAGAAAATAAGTCCCAAGGAAAGGAACTGGCTATCCCAGTAGCTTCTAACTAAATTCATTTAACTAAATTACCTAATGGCATCTGAAGTCTTCAGTCCCTGCATCTAAACCAGGCTATTTCTTAGCCCTCTCTTTGAGCCTCCCCAGGTTGATCCATATTTGGAGACAGTAAATAGATGAGAGCTTACTGCTGGTGGCCAGACCATATGCCCCAGCAGAGATGGGACCAACGGTGACTTCATCCCTCTCAGAAACAGGGACCCTGCTTCCTTCCACTCTCCTCTCTGGGCGTTTCTAGCCTTGACACTTAGCACTGCCTTCAAATTCAAGAGGTAGGGACAATAATTTAGGTAACTCATAAATCCAAGATGGTTCTTTGATCCAGTCAGTTCAAGATGAAAAAGAATGGATTGTTTTGAGGCTAGAATAATAGTAGGTACCCTGCTCTTCCTCAGGTATGTGGTCACCTAAAGAGGGGGACTGAACAAAGTTCACCTACAAAATAAGCTTCCCAAGAATTGTTTTCAGTGGATGAAAAATATATGTAGATTTACAAAATGACCAGGACAGGCATTATGGTATCCTTTGTCTGGGAACTGCTCCCAGTGTCCTAAGAGAGGATCTTACACAGATTACTAGCCTGGAACTGGATCAAAATTCAACATTTGAAGTATGGTTTCTAGGGAATATGTCTTGTTTTGGTATCATTGTCATTGTAACCATCCTAGCAAGATGTGCTAAGGACAGACACTTGTCCCCTTCCCTTCAGGTATCAGACTTGAGCCAACGGACCCCAAGATGTTGTAATTTCCCCAGGAATCTCATGCCGGGAGAACAAAAGGATCGAAGCCTGGTGCCAATCAGAGACGGAACTTATCTCCCAGAAAGGGATTTCAGACAATTCTGACAACTTGTCAGACTGCTTTTGGGACAGGAGCCCAGACTATCATGGGTCAGTGATGGACAGAATCCCACGTAGTTGTACACATCTCCTTCTCCGAAACCTCCTGCCAGGATCCCAAAGATAAACGTAGACCGCTCTTTTTGCTCCTCTTCCTGATAAAGCCAAATCAAATAAATGTCTGTTCTCTGTTTTTCACTATCACTTGTCTCCTTAACGGGCCTGTTGAGAAAGGGGATGGGCTGAGCCCTGCTTGCTCTAGTGCCTGCACCCAGGCTCTGGCCCTAACAGGTCTGATGATAATGAGTAAAATAATCATATCAAACTCGCATAAGCCAGACACTATCTACGCAATGGGCCCCAAAACAGACTCTCCCCTTACCGTTAGGAGACTTCTGACCCAGCAAGACCTCAGTCTGTGGTCCTGCATCCTTTGATTTCAGTGGGGTTCTTTTGTCACGTGTGTAAAGTATGTGTGGTATGTGTTGTGATGTTTGTGCGGTGAATATGCACTTGTGTCCAGGTACACACGTGTGCATAGAGGCTGGAAGAGAATATTGGGTAACTTCTAGTGCTCATCTCTGCGAAGACAAGCTATGAGCAAGTAGCCAAGGGAGTTGTTTCTGGAGTCTGTGCTCAGTGAGCCTTGTACCCGAGTTCCTGCTATCAGCTGTGTGGGGCCCTGGAAACACAGCCACGGAAAACACGAAGTAGACATTGCTGTTCTCATCAGCTTCATTCTCAGTTGGGAGAACTAGCCAATAACTAGAAACAGACAATTCTTGTGAGTACATAAGAAAGTGATCAAAAACAAATCCGCAGGGCTGGAGAGATGGCTTAGCGGTTAAGGCGCCTGCCTGCTAAGCCTAAGAACGCCTGTTCAGTTCTCCAGGTCCCACGTTTAGCCAGATGCAAAGTGACGCAAGGGCGCAATGCTGCACTCCGCACATGCCCACAAGGGGGCGCACGCATCTGGAGTTCATTCACAGCTGGCGCACCCATTCTCTATCTGTCTCTCTCTCTCTCTCTCTCTCTCTCTGACTCTCTCCAAAAACATCTGCAGAGACACATGATTATAAGTAAGATGGTCAGGGAAGAATACAATGAGAATATCTGGCATTTGGACCAAGCTTGACAAAAGTAGAAGAGAAGCCCTGAATCCTCCTCCACGTGACAGAGCACACGGGCTCTCGGGTGGTTTGAGCTGTGTGAGGAGAGCAAGGCAAGGGTGAAGGGGTGATGAAGACACGGGTGCATTAGGAGTCTATGTAAACTTCCCTCTGAATGAGGAGGGAAGTGGTTGAAGGAAGGGACTGGAGTCAGGATGAAACACGAGGCAGTGTAGTAGGGTTATTCTTGGTGCTGTGTGGAAGGACAGAAAGCATTTAGCATGAAATCAGGAAACGGAATCAGAGAGTGCCAGGTGAATGGCAGGGGCCGTGGTAAGAACTGTCTGCATTTGGGATTTACTTGGTAGAATCAGCAGGGACTTCTGAGCAATAAGCACAAGTAATAGAACCTGATATATAATAGAATGGAAATCATAGACTAAAAACAAATCAAAAATAGTAAGATCATAAACCAGATCTTTCAACTGGCCAAATTTCTTGTTTTCTTTTTCTTTTTTTATTATTATTCAGCTGGCCACATTTATGTATGACTTGGTTACCTGTGTTATTGGTTGTCAGATGTTATCGGTCCCAGAGGTCATCGAAAGAGGGACTCTATGTCCTGTGTCCCTGGTATGAAAGAGCAGGGTAAAGACATCTGAGCTATGGTCCCCTCCCTTAAGAGTTAATCCACTAATTCTGAATTCTGTCAGTTATTCACCTGGTCAAGAGCCTATCCCTCACCTAAAGACATGTTAAAGAGGCAGAAGGAATAGCTATACCTTTAATAAAATAATGTACTATACACCCAGAAGCTCCTCCCTTGATTCAGTTGCTGGCTGACCCTCACTGTTAAGCCCGATGCTTTCTTGAGTTCTGACTCAGAAGGTGTAGCTTTCCCTCTTACCCTTTCTTTCTTTGATGCCAGATTAAATCCCAACAATGGGGCTTTTTAAAAAATTTTTTTAAATAAATCCCTCTTGCTTGAATTGTCTCATTATCTGTGTGCCTAATTTTTGTTTTTGTTTTTCGAAGTAGGGTCTCCCTCTAGCCCAGGCTGACTTGAAATTCACTATGTAGTCTCAGGGTGGCCTCAAACTCACATTGATCTTCCTTACCTCTGCCTCATGAGTGCTGGGATTAAAAGATTGCTCCACCATACCCAGTGGGTTTTTTTTTTTTATTTATTTATTATTAGAGAAAGAGAGAGACAAAGAATGGGCATGCCAAGGCCTCTGGCCACTGAAAATGAACTCCAGACATATGCGTCACCATGTGCATCTGGCTTGCATGGGCTCTGGGGAGTCAAACCTGAGTTCTTAGGCTTCGCAGGCAAGCGCCTTTAATCACTAAGCCAGCTCTCCTGTCCTGTGTGCCTAACTTTTGTTGTCACAAGTCAAAGGACTAGACAGTATGGAAATCTGTAGCATTGTCTGGGCCCATCTTCATACTGATCCTGGGAAGGCATTATGCCCTGCACCTTACAGATAAGGCTGCTGAAACTCAGGGTGACATAAAGGCTTGTAAGTAGAGAAGACACTGAGTAATGTGGAGCCAAAAGCTTACAGATGCTAAATTTCAGGGTCAATTCAGAAAAAGAGAAATGAAAAGGCGAGAAAAGCCCGATTTGAGCTCTGACCTTTAATCTCTGCTAGGTGACTGGAGGTTACTGTCAATTAGCACTGGGATACCATAATGGGCTCTTCTCCCAGGAGAAGGGAAAGATTTCCTATGAGGCACCAGTACAGGAGAAACGAGCTCACCTAGTTCTTTGAAGAATTTTAATTACCCCAGAATTGCACCAGTAGGTATTTGCTAAGGCAATTTCATACACAGTCACTTTCACAAAAGGCCAGACTCCAGGAGCCCACCAGCTGCTCCCAGGGGTCTGGGGGACTTCATCAACGGCTCCAGAGTTCAGAGGAAGCTTTTACCCTGGGGGTTAAGAGACCTTGAAAGACATTTTCCATCCCGATTGGGAAATGCAGCAGAGGGGATCAGGAGCTGTCAGCCGCAAGTGAAGGATGGAGAAGGGGCTGGGAATGGAACCTGGGAGCCCACTTAGGAGGCACGCTGATAATAAAGTGGGTTTATCTGTGTGGCTAAAAGTATTTTCATCAAAGTATGCCACCGAGACCAGCCTGTGCAGTCTGTAGAGGAGTGTCACCATGTGTATCCAACACAGCGTATTGAAAACTAAAAATTTGGCCTTGGGAATAAGGAAGAGGACACGGGATCACCATGCCCCATGTTATAAATGACGTGAATTAATATTCTGGTAACTCTTGATCCACAGCAATGCCCAAGAAGTAGCCACATAGAAGAGCCAATGGGTTATGCTCATGGAATTTATACGCTATGGGGATATATATATATTTTAATTTGAGAGAGAGAGAGGGAGAGACAGAGACAGCGAGGAAGAGACAATGGTGCCAGCAGCCTCTCAGCCGCTGTGAACGAATGTCACACACTTGTGCCCCCTTATGGGCAAGTGTGGCATTGCGCCCTTGTGTCACTTTGTATCTGGCTAAACGTGGGACCTGGAGAATCAAACTTCGCAGGCAGGTGCCTTAACCACTAAGGCATCTCTCCAGCCCCATGGGGATTTTTGATAGGGCACAATGGCATAGCTTATCTCTGCCCAAGATGTCTGGAGTCTCCATTATTAAAATACAAAGGTGGGGGTGGAGTGGCTTGATTTGACCACTGAGGACAAGAATCATCTAAAGTCTTCTTTCCCATGCTGGTTAGTGACAGCTGTGTAGTGGGGCCTCACTTCACTGGCCTTAAATGCATGGTCTCTCCATGCAACCCAGGCTTCCTCATAGCATGGCAGAACTACGATATTCAGATTTCTTACATGGAAGCTGGGAGTGCAGATTAGCCTCCCAGCAAACAAGCTGTAGGCTGCATTGACGTCTCTGGGCCAGCCTTAGCATCTGGCATTCACAGCTTCATTTTGCTGGTCACAAGCAAGTGATAAAACCACATGGATTCAAAGGATGCCTTCGGTGAGAGTAATATCAAAAAATATTCTGGGCTGGAGAGATGGCTCAGTGATTAACGTGCTTGGCTACAAAGCCTAACAACCCAAGTTCAATTACCCAGTACCCATGTAAAGCCAGATGCACAAAGTGGGGCATATGTCTGGAGTCCATTTGTGGTGGCTGGAGGCCCTGGTGTACTTATTCTCTTTGTCTCTCTTTTATCTCTCTCTGCTTGCAAATAAATTTTTAAAATTTTTTAAAGAATATTCTACACCACAGCAGAGTTGCAGAAAATATTTTGACATTTGGGGAGCCTGCACTTTTCTCAATATGGGGGTAAAGGGGTAGGCAGTGAAGGGGGGGGGTGCTACATACCAATAGGAAGTTTTTTGCTTGTGCTCAAGCCTTGCCCTCTGACCCACCCATTCCCTTCCTTTTCCTGGGAAACCCTGTGGATGCTGCCTCCCCTGACTTGGCATCTCCATGCTGATAATACACTCATCAGAGCTGACAGTCTTGTGCTGTGTTTTCTTTCTTCTCCAAGCCTAGCAGAAGTGTATTCCTCCCTATCTCGTGACCAACAGTGGCTAGAAGTCCAGCCACTCCAAGTCGCCGTCCTCACTCCACAAATTCTCAGCCTCTGACTTTGGATAAGTAGCCTCGCCACTGTGGGCCTCAGTTTCTTCTAGAAGTTTCCATGGAATTTTTATGGAGCTTAAGCGGGATGATGCCTGGCAGAAAAGCTGCTCAAGAAATGTAAGCTGGCTCAATTTTAAACTGTTCCAACAAAACTCTCTTTTGTGTTTTCAACCACCTTCCTACTCCACGGGCAGGTCATGTTGACCTCCTGGCCCCATACCTATTAGCTGTGCAGCCCCAAGCAGTCTTTTCCCCCTTGGTTCTTTATCACTCCGAAGGTAGCAAGGCAAGTCTCAAAGGTGTCTGGGGCAGAGTAAGTGAGATTGTACACCAGACTCTTGTGATGATTTGTTAGTGCCTTCCTTATCCCTTTACACCTCGCCCTCACTCCCATCTTTGCCTCCAGGAAGTGAGCAAAGGGCTCTTACTAACAACAGGCCACTCTCTGCGCCTCTGTCTCACGAACCCCCTCCCATCAATACGCACTCCCAGTTTCCCCGGTCTCCCACCGTAAAAGCCCAAATATCTGGACCTTTTGTGAGGAGATGTCGCCTAGAGAACTACCTGATCCTGAGAAAGTCAGCAGGAAGGCCCATTAGTTTGGGGGACAGCCCTATTTCACAGCCAGCTGCCTGGCCTGGAGGCCTGGGTAAATATGTCAGCCTGTCCCTGGCTCCAGCCCCCCGGTGGGGAGGCTGGCACCCCGCATAACTGTAGGACAGATGCAATTTCTAGCCTTTGTCCTAAAGGAGCACAGAGGGGCCATGCTACTGAGCGTGGGGTTTCTCATGCAGGACTAAACTGGGAGTGCTACCACAGGGCATTTCTCTGCTCTCCAAGCAAGAAAAGCCTTGATTTCCCTACCCCCACCCTACACACCCACCCACCATGAGCCAGACCTCTGTGTACAATCTTTGCCCAAATACCCATGACAGCCCCAAACATGTACCCTAGCAGTACAGCAGAAATCATTTCCCCAAAGTGACTGCCAGTTTTCCTTCCTCGTTTTAATGGCCGGAAAAGTTATTTATCATTGAAGGGAATCTGAACTATACTTGCAGTGTTTACATTCCTTCGGCTAAGACACAGTCCCTGCCGCCCCTGGGAAAGCTGAATGGGCCTCTTCCCTCCCAGTTCTTCCTCCAGCTTCCTGTAGGAAGCAACACAAAGTTAAAGGAACCATCCTTTTCAGTCACATTACTCCAGGTCTGTACCGGTTCACTCACCGATTCCTTCAACAAGGTGTTAATGAGCATTCATTTGGTGCCTGGCAATGCAATGCATCTTGGGAAATTAAAGTTAAATTAAACAGCGTCCGGCCTTGAAGAGATTCTCTGTGTTTTGTTTTGGTGGAAGACGAGGTCTCGGCTAGATACATGAATACCAAGGGCATATACTATCTGGATACTAAAGCGTTGTTCGAAGAGCTGAGACTATAGCCAAGTGGGAGCCTCAGCAGCCAGTGGTGGTGAGTGAGGGGAGGGGCAGTGAGTGCTTGCTGTGTGCCAAAGTTGCTGGACAGTATTTCTGTGAGTAGGACTGGTGAGCTAAGGTTTGTAGCACTCTGGCTCTTGCAGAATCACAGGACCTTCAGGAATAAGAAGGGCCAGCTAGAAATGGAGCTAGAAATATTGGAGGGGCTAAAACCTGCCATGCTCCCTGCTCTGGGCTTTCTCCAACCTTCCAGAGACCTGCTCAACCCAATTAGAGCAATTGGCAGGCACCTTTCTGACAACCACATCCAGGACATGGACTTGTGCTTCCTCAGTTTCTCTCATCTGTTAAACATGCAATGATCTAGTCTCCAGGTCTGCTGGACAACCTCAATAAGCTACTTAGAAAGCATCGAGTAAGTGGCTTCCAATTTTCATTGACTTTATTGGTTCAAGAGTGAAAACGTTCATTTATTTTTATGGGACATATGGGCTTGCTGATTTTTTTATTATTAAAAATGAAATTTTTGGGAAAAATTCAAAAGTTTGGTTTCACAGCTTCCTGTAGTAATGCATTTGGACTCTGTGCTCTTCTGGAAATGCATGAGTAACAGTGAATGGCACAATTTCTCTGGGCCCCACATTATATGTTCCCCAAAGCAAAGACTTGTGACAATTTCATTTTGCCATTTTATAGGGAGTTGACATCCAAGCAATGAGCTGTGTGTACTACTGGTTGAGCAAAGAAAGCTGGATATTTCAACCTGTGGCCACCCAGCAAGATCTTCTTCTTCTTCTTCTCCTTCTTCTTCTTCTTCTTCTCCTTCTCCTTCTCCTTCTCCTTCTCCTTCTCCTTCTTTCTTTTTTTTTTTTTTTTTTTTTTTCTTTTCTTTTGGTTTTTTGGTTTTTCGAAGTAGGGTCTCACTGGCTCAGGCTGACCTGGAATTCACTATGTAGTCTCAGGGTGGCCTCGAACTCTTGGCGATCCTCCTACCTCTGCCTCCCAAGTGCTGGGATTAAAGGCGTGCGCCACCACACCCGGCTCTAAATTCTTCATTTTGACAATGAAATGACTCTGCTCAAGAGGGGAGAAGAGTAACCCACCCCCACGCACCTGAGTGTTCTTTCTCATTAACCTCCCATCCCTGTGCCATAGTACAGAGGTAGATCTGGGTCTACCTGGGTCCTGGTTCATTGTAAGGCTGCAGGACCAAAGTGGTGGAAAGAGAACTGACTTTGGACAGAAGTGAGGGTGGCTGAAGGTTAAAATGACATAGGGCTCTGATTTTTTTTTTTTTCCAGTGGGACTCAAGAAACCTGTGTTGCTCCTCTGGACCAAGATACCTGGGACCCCAGCCCAGAGTTCCAGAATTGAATCTTTGGCCGTGAAGAAAAGGAATCTGTATTTTTGACTAGGGCCCTGATGAAAATAGAAAAGTTCCATGAGAGCTATTCAAGGTTTGGACTCTGGGGTCAACTATGTGAGGAAAATACCCAGCCTCTCCATGTCACAACACAGACCCCACCCTGCAGACCCCTTGCTCTGGATCGGCAGTGGCCATCATTGGAGTCGCCAGGAACTTTGTGATAACTTCTTTTATTGATTGTCTCTATTGATTTTTGTCTATGCTGATACTGTAGACCCTTTAAGTAGTTCTCATAGACCAGGTTTTAGATTTAACCCTAGCTGGGACTTGGACTTGTGTCTGGACCTGAGCATGGATGGGCCAGAGGTGAGTTCTGAATCCAAGCTGACATTTGACCTTGGAGATTTTCTTGGATATTACTACAGTACTACAGTATCTCAAAGATCTTCTCAAACGGCCAAGTCAGAGAGGGTCCCCAGGTGTCATTGAGGAGATTATATAGGTCACCATAGAGATCATATGCTGAGCCGGGCACACGGGAGGCAGAGGTAGGAGGATGGCCTTGAGTTTGAGGCCACCCTAAGACTACATAGTGAATTCCAGTTAGCCTGGGCTAGAGTGAGACCCTACCTCGAAAAAAAAAAAAAAAAAACACACAGAAAAAGAAATCACACAATCGTTTGTCCTGTCATTTCATTTGTAAAGCATGCAACTGATGCCACATTTCCAAACTTTGAATAACTTGCCAGCTAGCAACCCTAGTGGACAAACTCTGTTGTCTGTCCAACATCTTAAAAATGGGGTGAGTTGGATGAGTTACCAAGCAAGATTTGGCCCCACATGGATGAGTGTACCTCTTCCTCCTTCCTGGGGGGCTTTGTGTTCTCCCCCAAATAATCCTGAATGTATGAGTGCATGCACATGTGTACATGTTTATATGCATTTAGATGGACACAGGCACAGCTGTGCTCATGTGTGTGCAAGTGTGTCTGCATTTTGGCAAAATTTTATTCATGAGAGGAATGTTTCAAATCTTAAATCTAATATGCCAAATTTTAGCCGGCAGTAAAAAAAATTTCCAACTCTATTAATCACATCCAAAAAAGATGGACTGAGTTACAGACATGGTGTTGTGGTGGTATTAGCAGATATTTGACAAATACTCTACCACCAGAAATAATATTTTAGCTTTTATTATTTTATAATGTAATGGGCAAAAAAAAAAATCACAGTTGGAAATACTATCTTTTAATAGGACAATGAACTTTTGCCAAACACTAGAAATTGTGGATTTCCACAGTTTGGCAGGTGGGGGGCAAAACCTGTAATCTGACAGAAATGAACTATGGCTATGGCAATGAAAACAGAGGTCGATGTCCCAGTTGCACTGGAGTTTTGGTGTTCAAGGGAATAATCATTTAAGGCCAGTCGCATGATAAAACTGCACTTTTCTGTCACAACCCATGGCAGAGGGAGCAGGCTTCCAGTTCCCTGTGGCCTGCATTTCAGGGTTTTCTAACACGGATGCAGAGGGCTCCTCTCCAGTCCAGCAGAAGCCAAGGTCCATGTGCTGCGCATCAGCACAGGCCTGGCTCTGGGCTGCATCTTGGGTCCTTCTCCTTTTCAAATTCCAATGAAGAGGCTCTGTCCCCAAATGATTTTGTCTCTTGTTCACAAGAGGGCTACTTAGCAGCAATCAACATTCACGTATTTACACACACACACACACACACACACACACACACACACACACACACAGAGAGAGAGAGAGAGAGAGAGAGAGGATGCTTTCTCCCAAAATGCATTGAAACCCATTCTTATTTGTATGACTGGGTCAAAAAATCATGACCCCTTCTGAACCACAGACTCGGAAAGAATCAGTGATTGCTTCCACTTCTCCTGACCCTGCCTAGATTATCTTGGGGCTCTGTTTGGGAGTGAAGAAGTGGATGTCAGGTGGGCCATCAAAGGTATTTGCTACACTATTCTATTTAGAGCCAACTGTCATCTTGTGAAATACATGTCATTTTGGCTTGAAGACATTAATAAACATACCCAAGTTTACTTGGCTGGTGCATGGGGAGGTATAGTCTGAACACAGCCTGACCTTATGACTTTATTCTCATTCACACCACTGCCTCACGTTGAACAGAATACCATGGGTCTGTGCTTCTAGAGTTTCCTTGAAAAATATTTACCATCTGGGCTGGAGAGATGGCTCAACAGTTAAGGCGCTTGCCTGCACAGCCCAACACCTGGGTTTGATTCCCCAGGACCCATGTAAAGCCAGATGTACAAAGTGGCACATGCATCTGGAGTTCATCTGCAGCAGCTGGAGACCTTGGTGCCCCCATTGTCTATCTGTCGGTCTTTTCTCTCTCTTCTCACAAATAAATAATTTTTTAAATTAAAAAAATATTACTTATGCCACAAAGAACTGGCATGCTAAGGGTAGAGAGATGGCTTAGAAGTTAAGGTGCTTACCTATGAAGCCAAAGGACCCGAGTTCAATTCCCCAGGACCCAAGTAAGCCAGATGCATAAGGTGACACATGTGTCTGGAGTTCATTTGCAGCAGCTGAAGGCCCTGGCATGCCCATTCTCTCCCCCCTCTCTTTCTCTCTCTCTGCTTCTCTCAAACAAATAAAATAAAAAGTTTTTAAAAAATGACATTCTATTGCTAATATGAGTAGGAAAGAAATACAGGCCAGTGCAATGTGGGCAGTTAATTCAACGGTTACTGGCCTTCACTCATCTATCATGACTCCTCAAAACATAATGCTTTTAAGTAACTGCTTTATCTAAGCCTGGTGGCACAGGTCTGTAATCCCAGGTACTTGGCAGGCTGAGGCAGGAGGATCACAAGTTTAAAGGCTGCCTATGCTGCAGAGTGAATTCAAGGACAGTCTTTCTCAAAATAAAAAGAAAAACATGAGTTTAAGACCAGCCTGAGAAACTTAGCAAGACCTTGTCTCAACAAAAACAAAACCAAAAACGCCTATGTATTTGCCTGGCATACAAGCAGACACCTTTGGTTCAATTCCCACTACCAAGAAAAAGAGTACAAAGGAAAGAGGGCTGGAAATAGAGTGAGAGATTGCTTGTCTAGCATATGTAAGGCCTTGGTTTCTGTGTCAAGTACTGCACGTATTGCTATAAATAATCACGAAATGATAAAATGACTATATGTTAAGAGATAACATTCAGAAGAGTGCAAAACCAGGACTGACATGGGTATAAAATGAACACACATCAAAGGTTTAATTTTACACAGAAACTGAAGGGAACAAGTTGAAACAAGAAACTGATTCCAAGGAAAGGTCAGAGAAGCCTAAGCTCATACAGAGTGGAGGAATGTTGAGATGAAAGCGTAAATGGAGACAAAATTGACTTGTGGGGAGTGGAAGTATGGTCTCTCCATTGGACAGAATTCATTTCCGTATTTACCGACACAAATCATTTTGGACTGAAGTAAGTTGGCTACAAGCCACAGAGTTGTGACACTGTTCCCTGGAGTCACAATCCGGTAACCTGGAAGGATGTTCGCTGGGTAACGCCAGGCTTTCGATGGAAGCACAGTTCTGTGCCTAAAAAACCAGTTAAGCATTTTCTCATGACTTCATCGTTGTGGACAGACTCATCCAGGGACCTTCTGCCAACCTCCCTGAGCTCATCCCCGTGGCTGAAATCATCTGAAGATGTTACTGAGAGTCAGCTAGTCAGGGCTCGTTCTAACACTTGTCCTCCAGGGAGTTGAATGGCACTGCAGAAAGGTGAATGACCACGAAAGATTTTCATCCTGGCTAGCGTGAATAATTCATGGCTGGATCAGTAAGCAAAGGACTAGCCCTAGTTACCTGGTTCTTGATCCTGGGTTAGTTTGGAACAGGTGGCAATGCTTGGTGTGCTCCTTTGATTAAAAGGTAGGGCACAACAGTGGTTAGGTAGTCTGTACAAGAAAGACGTGTTCCAAGTAGATACGCTGTCTCCACTTCTAGGAGTTAGCTAGACCAGCAGAGGACAGTCTCTCCCCAGGTCCTAAAGGGCTCCATGCTATCAAGCAGCATACTGTAGGAAAGTAGAAAAGAGGATTATAACAGTGCTACCATCGACTGAGGTGCCTATGGTCTTTCCCCCATGTGCTTGCCTTCTTCAGAGCACCGCCTGGGCTGCTCCTTGTGGGAAGCTGGATTCCAGGAGGGAGGGCAGAAGACTGCCAGGTCTCAGAAACAACTAAATATGGTGTCTGCTGCATCTTCCAGACCAAGCAAGACACAGGAACAAGGGGTGGAGGAAAAGCAGTAGGAAGAACAATTAAGAATTATTGGCCCATGGGCTGGAGGGATGGCTTAGCAGTTAAGGTGTTTGCCTGCAAACCCAAAGGACCTTGGTTTGATTCCCCAGGACCCACATAAGCCAGATGCACAAGGTGGCACATGTATCTGGACTTGGTTTGCAGTGGCTGGAGTCTCTGGTGCACCCATTCTCTCTCTCTCTCTCTCTCTCTCTCTCTCTGCCTCCTTCCTACTCTCTTACATAAATAAATAAATAAATGAATGAATGAATGAATTAATTTTAAAATTTTTGGCCCAATTTAATGAAGACACAGAAACCAATCTTATCACTCAGAAAATTGTATTGAAAAATGTTTGTCATATGGCCATCTCATAAGCTAAATGAAAGCTTATTAGAGGAGGAAACCATGACTATTTTTCTTTGTGGCCAAGGGCCTGAGATACAATAAGCTCTGTTAAAGGTACTGGATGGGAAGATCTTCAGACAGATAGTATTTAACAAACAAAGATAAGGAAGCAAGAAAGTACAGGACTGGCCATCTTTCAGAAGTATTCCAACTTGGTCTATAATGACAAGTAGAAAACAAAGTTGTAAGAGCCTTGTGTGCAGGATAGAGGTGAACTTAGTTCTGGGAAACAGAAGACCACGAAAGGTTTCCAAGTAAGAATGACTAGTACTGTCTTCTCTTGGAGGTTGCTTAATTGCCTGATGGCTCTGCTGTGAGACCAGTTTAACGCATTTTACCACAACAGGACCTCTTTATCTTGCAGCGGGTACAGTCACACGTCTGATGGATCAGCCTCTTGGCTAATTAGCACTGTTGGACAATGCCCTATGTGATCTTTACCATTCACAATTGCCCAGGTTTTCTTGGTTGATTTCTTTAACTTTTTTTTTTAGATGGTGAGCTACAAGTTTCTCATCTCCTCAGTAGCAGATAGTATATCAAAATGAAAACAATTGTCTGGCCAAATTCTGCCTCACCAAAAAAAAAAAAAAAAAAAGCAATTTTTCACATATAGGCACAAAGATGTCAGGGAATCTACTTATCTGTTTAAGCTCAGGGAAGCATTAACTATCCTTTAGAGACCTTGACAAGTTCTTGGAAGTTTTACCTGGGCAAAGGCAACAGTGTTCCAAGAATAAATCTTAGCCAACCTGAGTCAGATCATATCCCATAGTCCCTCTATGTCAAGGCTAAATCCAGGACTGAACACAGGCAACCCCATGTAGTAGGTGAACCATAACCTTTTTTTTTTTTTTGGTTTTTCAAGGTAGAGTCTCACTGTAGCTCAGGCTGACCTGGAATTCACTCTGTAGTCTCAGGGTGGCCTCGAACTCACAGTGATCCTCCTGCCTCTGCCTCCTGAGAGCTGGGATTAAAGGCGTGCATCACCATGCCTGGCTTAGCCATATCCTTTTTTTCTTTTTCTTTTCTTTTGGTTTTTCAAGGTAGGGTCTCACTCTAGCTCAGGCTGACTTGGAAATCACTCTGTAGTTTCAGGGTGGCCATGAACTCACAGTGATCCTCCTACCTCTGCCTCCCAAGAGCTGGGATTAAAGGTGTGCGTCACCATGCCCAGCCTAACCATAACCTTTTATTAAAAAACTTTTTTTTTTTCGAGGTAGGGTCTCACTCTAGCCCAGGCTGACCTGGATCTCACTCTATAGACCCAGGTTGGCCTTGAACTCATGGCGATCCTTCTACCTCTGCCTCATGAGTTGGTATTAAAGCCATGAATCACCATGCATGGCAACAAAAGTCTTTTATTATCTCTTTGTTATCACTTTTTAAATTGAGAACTTCAGTATATGAACATATTGTAAATTGGCCAATTTCTCATCAGTTATACTCATGTCTCCTCTTCGCCAGCTCCATTCCACTGAATGCCCTCCTCTGTGGGGTTACTGGCAGGCACTTTGGGGGCCATGAATGCACCAGTTAGTCTCTGTGGAGGGGGCAATGCCTCAGAATACACCATTCCACTCTGGGGCTCTTCCATTCTTTCCAGCCCCTCTTGCTCAAAGTTCTCTAAGCCTTGGAGGTCGTGTTAGGAATCTCCTTTAGTACTGAGCTCTCATCAGCCTCTGGTATTCTGCTTTGATGAGTTTTGAGTCACCTCAGTGTCTGTCGCCATCTTTCTGGAGAGGTTCTCAGGCTGGCAGTGAGAGTAGCATTTATATTTAATCAGTCACTTCCTCTGTAATGTCGCCTGGGCCCTGGCAGATGTGATAGAGGTGAGTCATCTCGTGCTAGGCAGTCTGCTTTCATTTCTTGCCATTCTGATGGGTCTTGGGTCTCTCTGACATGTGCTGCCACCTGTAAAATGCAGCTTGTGTAGCCAAGTGAGGAAGTAGCATGGATCAAAAGAGATAAACATAGACATTTAGGAGACTTTGGGTCTATGACCTTCCAAGCCTTAGGCTTTTGACTTGGTTCTCACATGGCATGCATGCACCCACATTCACACACATGAACACACTACACACACACACACACACACACACACAGACACAGAGTTGAGAACCCCCTCCTTCAGATTTTCCTCTCTTGCCTAACCCCTCCTCTCACCTCCCATCGGGGATAATGTACCGAGCAATCCCTCACCAGACACAGCTACTCCATCTTGGACTTCAGCCTCCAGAGTGAGTCAAATAACTTTCTGTTCTTTATCAATGACCCAGTCTGTGGAGTTCCGTTTTAGTGAGAGGGTTGCAAGGGCATAAATGCTCCGTATCTTGTTTCCTACAGACTTTCAATTAGAGTCTTTCCTGTGTCCAATAATCACTCCTGATTGGATAGCTTCCATTGTAAGCAGCCCACCCTAGGCTGCAGAAGTAGAACCAACACAAGGGCTCATCTTTTGAAGTCTACCTTGTAATATTTTAAAGTCAATTACAGACAACAGGATAAGCAATGCCAGCCTTTTTGTTGAAGGCATCAAACCATATGTTTAGAAGATTTTGATTAAAAGCCACTTTATTCTAGTATACAAGTTCTGAATGATCTCTGACCATTTTGTTTAACTCAACAGGTCTATAAGCCTTATTTCCATGCATGCTGGTGGGAAAGACAGAGCCATTACTCTGCAACAATAAATTGACCCCAGCTTTGGAAATCTGAATTTCTTTAGGATTATAATAAGTCTAAATCAACAATGGGCAACATAAAATCACCATGCATTTACTGAAGTTGGCAAAGTTATAGTTAGGAAAACACAGTTGATATCAAGGTCATTCTAAGAAAATAGCAAAAATTTTTTGTCCATCTCGTACAAAGGAGAGGAAAAAAACAGAGTAGGATTACTTCTGCTGGAAATAATCTATTCTCTCATGTATTAGAAAACATAGATCATATATTTTGGCAAAAAGAAAATATACTTATTTGAGACATAATTTTGAAAACCTAACATCAAATCCAGGGCAATTTCTGGGGTGTGAGTGGGCTCATATATGAAAAGCTTCATGTGGACTCTTAAGCAAACCTCTGACCAGCCTGTGTTGGGAAGGGTAGGCTCACAACCCTGTTCTAGATTTCATGGAAACACAAGACATGTTATTAATTGCCTTATTCAAATATGAGTTGGAGAGAAAATCATTCTTGGGGTTCACAAATCACAGAAGGCTTTTGGAACACAACTTCTAAAACTTAAATGATTCCAAAGTTGCAAAGTTCCAGTTGGACTCCTGTCCTTATAAAAGTAATTTTTCTTCAATTTAGATTTTAAGAACAAATGAAAAGTAGACAGAAGTAAACTTACGGGGGCAACCCAACCTACAAAATGTCCTCTTCTCATAACAGCATGAGCTCACTGTGTGCTACTAATAAAGTCACTGAACTCTACCAACAACAACAGACTTGTAAAATGCCTCAAATGAAAAATAAACAAAAGAACCCTATTGACTTTTGGAGAGAGAATAGCATTATCCCCTAATTAGCAACAAGATGAAGATTTCTTTTATTTGTTATAATTGATACCATTTTGATAAATATCAGATTAGTTATTGAATAAAATCCACATTGGTCAATACATAAAAATATTTTTCTTTTGGTAACTTCATGAAGCCAATAATACGGTCTTTATGCATCTATGCATTTGCGATATAAATAACCAGAATCCAGATAGCAGAATTATATTTACAACCTGACTTTAGCATTTTAAAATTGTTTTTCTCCATATGCAGGTCAGCTGACTGAATTGTTGGAAATCCCTGCACATTTTATCACGCCTGGGTCAGCAGTATATTCTTGGCTTCACAAACACTGATGTTGAAAAATTGAACATCTGGTCTTCCTTTCCCACCCCCTCCCTACACCATTTCTTTCCCCCAAATAATCAACATTTCCTCCTTTGCGTCTTTGGCTTGATTAACATTTAAAACTTAGTTTGGTGTACATTATATGTGTTTGGGTGTTTGGGGAGCCAATTTGATACGATTTCCAGTTCTGAAAATTTTCCTAGCAGAACTATTTCCTGTTGCTCATTTTTATAGAGCACTTAGAAGCATGAGCAAAGAAGATTCGGATATATTGGATTAATAGGTTACTAATCAGAGGAATTATATCACTGTCTAAGGCCAGAACCTCTATTCCTTCCTTTGTTCTATTATAGATGTCCTTTAAGGAGACCTTAATGGAAATTTCACCATAATGGTGCTCTAAACCAAGAGGTTTGGGAACCTTGAGTGAATGCCAAACACAATGTGTGTATAACATAGCAATTCCCCTTTCCTCAGCTTCAATGAGTTGCTCAGGAGGATCTGTATGCCTAATATTCTAGAATCACGTTCTTAAACCAAGAAGAATGGTCACTTCCTCTATAGATACCTGAATGACCTCCTTGGACTACTGCTGATTTTAACACACATGCTGTAGAATCCAGAAAAGTGAGATCCCAGCAAATCCTCAAATCCACCCAAAACACTAGAAAGCAGACCATAACCAGGAGGTCTTGAATTCCATTTGGACCCTCCTAATCCCATTCTTTCTGAAAACAACTCATCCTTTTCTTTCTTCCTTATAAGGAAACATTTTCTCCCCCATAATTCTTACCTCTCCAACTGAAGATGCCTTGAAGAAGCAAGATTGAGGTTGTATATACACCTTTCTAATTCCCTAGCAAAAATCTTGCTGTAGCCATTGAAAAATATCAGGCATTATCTGGGTGTCTACATTAAATAGCAACTAAATGTTTGATTGAGAAGTGTATTTTCTGTGGGCTTTGCCTAGGGATATATTGGCATTTAACTGAATTCACTTCTGTCATTTCATTTCAAAGTAATTTTGAGAATGGAAATGATGCTTTTGAAAGTGGAACTAAATTTCAACTTTTAAGAGATGCTGTAGATTTTTGAGGGAGCAAGGGTATGTGCCTGGAACCCACCATCCCCATGTGGTTTCCAGGCCTTAAAATTTATCTCAAATGTTTAAAGTGTTTGCTATAAATTTGTGGGGCATCAGATTTATATCCAATGTGTTAACATTTAGATTAAGACCACACTTGCACACCTTTTCTTATTTACGAGCAATTAAATTATGTACTAAGAAGAAAAATGACTTCATTATTAGGCCAACAAAGAAAATTGGCAATGTGATAACTCTTACTATAAAAATATGACATTTTATATTTCTAAACTCATTTTTTTTAAGTGTGCCTTTTCTTCAAGGCAAGCCTCTTGGAACCACTTGGTGAGTATATATTGAATGTTTTACTTTGTTTTTTTCTGTGAGACAGCATGAAGTTCATCCAAATTGAACCATGCCTCTACCACATAAATCATTGGGAAACTCTGGTAACTTTCCATGTGATTCAGTTAAATCCTTTAAATACACAGGAGAATTTACTTGCTTTGGCATATTTCACCATATTAGGAGGAAAACCACTCTCCAGGGACATGGTGGTTAATGAGACTAGGCCAAAAGCAGATGTCCTAAACTCAGTTTTGTTAGCTTAGGCACTTTCAGATGGTGTTTCTCTTGGTCAAAAGTTCCTCGAGAAATTTCCTTTCTGTGTCCTCAGAACTCCTGTAGGCATTCCACAACATCTTTAAAAAAAGACAGCCTTTCCTCTCATAATTAAAGATAAGAACTAAACATCTGAGAACACGTGATAAACCCAACCTTGGATACTACTAGAATTGATAAGTTTTCCCAGTTTTTCAAGTTGCCCAGGCTGGCCAACCCACCACATATCATTGAATGCTCTGAACTGGGATGAAACTCCACCCTCTGGAGGTAGCTGGTATTTTACGAATAGCACAAGCCCTAAAGGACTCTTAAACCTGAAGTGTTCCCATCCCCTATTTAATCATGTTCTAGTTTTTCAAATGCATAGTTGGACCTCTTTGCACATCCTCACCAGCATCCCTTTACAACCCTCTTGGTATTGTGGATGTCAATTACTTGAACTCCATGCCTGGAAGCCAACTTGGTGAGTCCTTTACCAAGAAGTTCCTGAAGGGCTCCTCTGGCCAGAGCCTCAGATCTTCAGTTTCCCAGAGACAGCAGCTGTGGTTATGAGCGTGGAGCCAGGAACGTACTTGCAGAGGTGTTCGTGAACAGCTTCGTCTTACGGGACTAGGTTACTGAGCTTGTCTGAGCATTAGCTCTGGACCACTTTGTTTTCGCCTTGCCTTTACATTTGTTTGCTGGGTGTGATGGTTTATATTAACTGTCAACTCGAGAGGATTTAGAATCACCTGTGAAGGACTGTGTACATTAGGTTAACCCCTGTGCATGTCTGTGAGGGATTATCTTATTTAGGTTAATTAAGATGGGAAGACCCATCTTAATTGTAGGCCATTCCATGGGCTGGGATCTTGGACTATATAAGGAGAGAGTTGGCTGAAGTCCAGTGTTCACTGCTCTCTGCTTCCTCACTGTGCTGAATGTGACCAGCTTTCTCAAACTTCTGCTGCCACATCTTCCCTGCTGTGAAGGAACGTAACCTGGAATTGTGAGCATTCCTCCTCTAAACTCATTTTTTTTTGGTCAGGTATGTTGTCCCAGCAATGAGAAAGTAACCGATGCCCCAGGTGTTTGTCTTTCTTGACAAACTTTCTGACATTTTTCTTCTTTGCTGCCTTGGGTCTCATGATGAACCTTGGAGAGCAGTGGTGTCCACTGAAACCTCAGCAAGACGTCAGTCGACAGAGCAGACACCGTGCTTTTGAACACTCTGAGAAAACAGTGTCCTGTGCCTTAGACACTTTGCAGTTTGTCCACAGGTGCTCAGGTTGACTTGGACCTGATGTGTCCATCTGTGAAATATCATATGTTGAAGGCTTGGCCTCCAGCTAGTGGCCCCAATCACAGAGGTGTGATTGGGTCCCGAGGGCTCTTACCGAACCAAGAAGTGGTTCACTAACGGATACATAATTTGATGGCAGGGTGTGGAAACATCTAGTATAGAGGTCTAGCTGAAAGAAGTAAATCACTGGGGTTGTGTTCTTGGGGGATATATCTTATGCCATGCCTTCCCCTTTTCTACCTTTATGTAGGAAGCTACGTTCCACCACACCCTCTCTTCATGAGATTTTGCCTCACCTGAGTCCTAAGAACAAGCTACTCAATCATAAACTGGAGCTTCTGTTACCATGGGCCTGAATAAATTCTGCTTCCCTCAATTTATTTCTCTCAGGTGGTTGTCATGCAACAAAAAGGCTGATGCACACAGCAACATACTTCTTTAAAAGTAAATGCAAGGTGTCTCCTAAGCCTAAGAACACTGGTTCCAATCTCCAGCGGTTCCAATCTCCAGGTCCCACGTTCAGCCAGATGCAGTGACACAAGGGCGCAATGCTGCACTTGATCACAAGGGGGCGCACACATCTGGAATTTGTTCGCAGCAGCTGAGACACTGCTGGCGCGCCCATCTGTCTTCCTCTCCCTCTCTCTCTCTCTGTCTCGCTCCAAAAAAATAATAAAAAATAAAAATAAAAAAAAAGTAAATGCAAGGGCTGGAGAGATGGCTCAGTAGTTAAGGTGCTTGCCTGCAAAGCCTGAGGACCCATGTTCGACTCTCCAGAGCCCACATAAACCAGATGCACAAAACTGAGGCAAGTGCAAGGTTGCATGTGCCCACTAAGTGGTGTAAATATCTGGAGTTCGATATTGGTGGCTGAGGTCCTGGTGTGCCAATTCTCTTTCTCTCTCTCTGTCTCTCACTCTCACTTTCTCTAAAAATAAAAAATTAAAAATAAAAGTAAATGCAAATAAATGGAGGAAAGTAGAGAAGACAAAGTCAAAGACAGATAGAATATCATGAACTTTAAGTTATGACAATGCCATAATGCAAACTAGTATTTCCCCTGAAAGACTTCATACTCAGATCAACAAATGGCTGAATATTGTAAATATTTTCATGGATATGAGGCCACTTGTCAAGAATCTTAGGGTGTTCTCTGCTAAACTAGTGAAGAAGTACATTTGCTAGAATCTAGGGGCTCACTGGTTACTCCACTCCCTGGGAAGTGTTGATAATTTATACTTTTTGATGAAATGATGCAAAACAAGGAAGGAAACCAAAGGGGCATTTTTCACTGTGTCTCATCTTATTCTGCTGTTGTCATGATTTTTTTTTTCATTTAAACAATATTTTTATTTTTATTTATTTATTTGAGAGAGACAGAAAGAGGCAGAAAGATGAAGAGAGAGAGAATGAGAGAGAGAGATGGGTGTGCCAGGGCATGCAGCCACTGCAAATGAACTACTGGGAAATTGAACCTGGGTCCTTTGGCTTTGCAGACAAGTGCCTTAACTGCTAAGCCTTCTCTCCAGCCCTGTTGTTATAATTTTTATGATACATGAGGAGCTCTAATCCTCCTCTTTTTGCCCATTTCTGCCATAGAAAACTTGACAAAGTAGAGTTACAGGATGTATAGAATTTCTATAGAGATGATCAGCCATCTCTTTTGAACTAGAGTAGACCTGCTAGCCAGAAAAAAGAAGAAAGGCACACTGGGAAGTTTATCCTGAGGCATGGTGGGGCATGAACCACCCAATCCAGAATCCTCAAGCTTCATAGTGTGGCATCATTCTTTCTTAAATAAAAATATGGAGTATGGGGCTGGTGAGATGGCTTAACCATTAAGGCACTTGTCTGCAAAGCCACAGGACCCAAGTTAGACTCCCCAGAACCCACATAAGCCAGATGCACAAGGGATTGCATGCATCTGGAGTTTGTTTGCAGTGGCTGGAGGCCCTGGAGTGCCTCTCTCTACCTGCCTCTTTCTGTATCTCTCTCTCTCCCTCTGTCTCAAATAAATAGAAAATAAATATTTAAAAATATGGAGCATGGAGGCTGGGGAGATGGCTCAGTAGATAAAGAGCTTGCTATACAAGCTTTAGGACCAGAGTTGGATCCCCAGCACCCATAAAAATGTTGGATGAGTCTGGCAGCCTATCTGTAATTCCAGCACTTGCTCAGGAGGCAGAAACATGGTGTCTTTAAGGACAGATTAACCAGCTAAACTAGCTGTATTGGTGAGCTCTGGGTTCAAGTGATGGGACCTGTCTGAGTAAATAAAGTAGAACGAGATGAAGAAAAGGATATGCAACATGTGGCCTCCACATGTATGTTCACATGCACACACACACACACTCACGAAACATGGACTCTTGTCCTGAAGACTGTATGAGAAGGATTCAGTAAGATAACAGGGTGCCATTGTTGCAGGGGAGAGAAAAAAAATCAAGCTAGAGTCATAAGCATTGATGCCAAGGCATACTAAAAGGTGTCTGCAGTTGTTCCCTGAGTTTGCCTAGATAATGCTTAAAGCCCACATCCTGGTACAGAATTGCTCCTCTACAATTATGCTAGGGAAGGCACCCACACAGAACCCCCAGGTGTTGCAAAAATTGGACGAATCTATGATCTTTTAAATTCTCCAACTTACATATTTAAATTCTGGACCTTCAAGCCAAAATTTCCCTGTGGACTACCTTATTCATTGTTTATTGAAAGTAATATACTTCTGTGGTCATGGAGAGGGGACATTTTCACAGAAGTTTCTTTGATGCAAATGCTGTTTGGGGATATCTGTTTCTGTGTCTCCCCAAATTTTAATCCATGACAGTTCAAAAATCTCATAGTGCATGTGTGCACCTGATGGTCAAAACTAGTGCTGATATCCAGCCATGATAAGACGGGACTTTATTTTGGGGGTTCAAACGCAAACCCCAACCCCGAGCTCATGTCTGCTTTACTAAAGCGTTGAAATAAAACAAGACTGAGAAGGATTACTTTTTTGTGAGTCATTACATTTTATTTCATCCAGGAACCAAAGGGTGAGGAGTCGGTATATCCATGTGGTCTAAGGGCCATGTAAAAGTTCATGGGCCTAGACAAAGAATATAAAAGAGAGGCTCTGAAAATGAGGCAACAACGTATCGCCCTTTCCTGCTCTAGTACAGCCAAGCTGCCGGGGTGGGAAGGACAAAGCCTCACTGATGGCAAAAACCTCACGGGCTGGGAGATGAACAGCCTAGGAGCTGGAAAAGAGGGAAAAGCCCACCCAAAGCTTCACGAGCAGCCAGGCTTTTTATCCTAGGTCGGGGGCTGAATCCAGAAGAAGTGTGCATACCTGGGTGCAGCATCTGGAAGGGGCTGGGCCTGAGCTCCGCGCTCACCTGAGTAATCCCAGCTCTGTGGCAGCTGCTGCAGACAGCAGGGTGAATGGGCAAGGTTAAGCAGCCACCATTTGTTTTATCTCTACTTGGCAGACAGGAATTAAGATCTGTATTTCTCCTGTGGGCTTTCCTGTCTAACTGCCTCTCCCTAATGCTACCTGTCTCCCTCTCAATGAGGCTTAGGGAAACCAAGCAGAGGTGGGGTCGGGGAGTTTGGGAGTAGCGTCTTGTTCATTCTACACTGAGTCCCGAGGCACAGTTCAGCATGATGAGATGTGACCGCTACATGCAAAGCTGCTGCTTCTCTTCTCTGGGGCAGTGACAGCTTATAACTTTCTGTCTACTGCTGCTGATCCAATTGAAAGAGTCCATAGGGGCTGGAGAAATGGCTTAGCAGTTAAAGCGCATGCTTGCGAAGCCCAAGGACCCTGATTCGATTCTCCAGGCCCCATGTAAGCCAGATGCACATGGTGGCACATGCATCTGGAGTTCCTTTGCAGTGGCTAGAGGCACTGGGGAACCCATTCTCACCCTCTCTCTCTCTCTCTCTGTCTCTAATAAATAAATAAATAAAAATAAAAATCTTTACAAATAAGCAAGAAAGAGTCCATAGACTGCTGTTACCAGGCTATTATTTCTCCATGAGCTTATCTACTGCTACTGTAAGTTGTAAGAAAGGGGTTTACTAATGCTGCACTTATTTCTACTTCGTTTGGGTGAGTTCATTAAGTGAGTATATGCCTGCACACACATTCATATCAAGCAGATTGCATTTAGAGAAACATGAAATTTACCTACCTTTCTGTACAGGGCTTTTATCAGTGATGTGAAAAATACTCATTCTCAAGATGAAAAGAGACATTTGGCATGTAACAAAATAAGAGGCGTGGTGGGTGTAGAAGCTCAGTCTGTCGTGAGCCTATCAACAAGCTTGCGCCAACAAACTGAAGACACACAGTCAAATGCATTGTACACTCAAGTCCAATGGACATGGGTTTAAATTCTGACTTCTGAGTTGTGGGTCTCATACTGTGGGGTCTCGTTCTGTTCCCCAGGGTCGTTGGCCACCGACGTCCAGGGCGAGGAAGAGAGCAGCAGGGTCACCTGGCTGGGCGGGTGAGTGCGTACGAACACATGACGGGGTAATGAGCAGCCGGGAGACCGTCTGATGGACAGCATTCGTTTATTGAAAGGGGGGTGGGTTTATAAACACTTGGGGAAGGTTGAGACTGCACTTACAGTCTGTATGGCAATCGGATGCATAGTTTATGGGCTGTTATCTAGATAGAGGAAGGACTAGTAACTTCAAAGCTATGGGGGAAGGACAAGGGAAGGTAGAGGGAAGGGCGGAAGAGGAGATTAACAGGAGGCTGTGACTTCAGAACTGTGGGGGGTGAGAAGGCTACATGAGGGTCTCTTGGGCAGCTAGCCACAGGTCAGGAACTGTGGGGGGCAAAGTCTGACTTATGGAATGGTCAGAGCTTTGTGGGGTCTAGGGGGAGCGCCTTGTCAGTTCTGCCCACTGTGGGCGATGACAGCTCACTGCACCCTACAACATAGGGAAGGCAATCACTGTCTCCAGGGACCCCTGACAGAGGGCCAGCTTCAACTCCACAGCCCAGGGCCCCTGGCCATGTCCAATAGTTCAGGCCAGCCTCCTCACTGGTCCAGCCTGTTACTAGCAAAGCCCAACACTGAGTCACAGGTGAGTGACTGATTTCTGGGTATCCCTGAGCCGAAAATTGAAGTCCAAGTGATTAATCAACAAAGAACTCTTAGGAGAAAATGGTACATGTGAGAAACAGTAGGGAAGGGAAGGATGCAAAGAGGTGTCAGTTCAGTAACCCTAAACTCAATCTGATTATTTGATTTTAGAATTTATAAATTATAAATTTAATTGATTTCCCCCCTGAGACATGGTATCATGTAGCCCTGAATGGCCTTGAACTTGCTATGTAGCTGAGGCTACCTTGCCTCATGAGTGCTGGAGTTACAGATGCACACCACCATCTTCAGCTCAATCTGGTTCTTCTTTTTTTTTTTTTTTATTTTTTATTCTTTATTTATTTTTGGAGAGAGAGACAGAGAGAGATAGACAGAGAGGGAGAGGGAGACAGAAATGGGTGTGCCAGCAGTCTCTCAGCTGCTGTGAATGAAATCCAGATGTGTGAGCCCCCTTGTGGGCAAGTGTGGCATTGTGCCCTTGCCTCACTTTGCATCTGGCTAAATGTGGGACCTGGAGATTGGAACCGCTGGATATTGGAACCAGCATTCTTAGGCTTAGCGGGCAGGCGCCTTAGCCGCTAAGCCATCTCTCCAGCCCAATCTGGTTCTTCTTTTAAAAAATATTTTTATTTATTTACTTGGTGAGGGGAGTAGGGAGAAAGAGAGAGAGAAAGAAAATTGGCATGATAGGACATGATTCTGCTGGAAATGAACTGCAGATGCGCGCCACTTTGTGCATCTGGCTTTATGTGGTATTGCACTTACCTTCTCATTGCTGGGACAAACACCTGGCCAAAAGCAGCTTATGGGAAGACAGGGTTTATTTCAGGCTTACTGATTCCAGGGGAAGCTTCATCAGGGTGGAGGAAGCTGACTCACTCCGTCATACATAGCAGAGAGAGAAAAGCCAACACAGGCAAACATGTGCAGCCAGAGCTCAAACTGGCTCTGTACATACTCAAGATTCATTCACAGTGGCATCCCTCTTCCAGCAGGCTGCTGCAACCTTCAGTAGCAAGCTCATTCTTAACCAAAAATATCTCAGGATATGGGTGACAAATATCCATGTTCACCCATTGTATTCTATCTCTGGCCCTATAGACTCATGATCATTTCACAGTGAAAATTTGCACTCAGTCCAACTTCAAAGGCCCCCATAGTCTTTACCAACTTTAACATAGTTTAAAAATCCAGTCTCAAAAAAAAAAAAAAAAAAAAAAAAAAAAAAAGTCCAGTCTCTTCTGAGGTTCATGACTGTCTCTGGTGAGACCTGTCAAACTAAAACACAAGTTACTTGCTTCCAACACATAATAGCACAGACTAAACATTTCCATTGCTCAAAGGCATAACAAGGAGAGACTGGACCAATGCAAAAACAATAACCAGTGGGCAAACATCAAACATCTGCAGTTCCAAGTGCAATATCTATAATCAGAGATGACGTCTCTGAGTTTCAATTCTACCTCTCCAGTTGGGCTGAGTAGCCCATGGAAAATTCTATCCTGTGTCAACAACACTCCATTGTGGTCATTCCACAGTCCTGGTAGAGCCAAAACATCTTTGGTTGCTGTACTGCAAACCATAGTTCATCTTCACAGCTCCAAACGATGGTCTTACTTGGCCTCCACATGAGAGTTTCAACCCTGTTTCACATTGTTGCATCTTTTTGGCTCCTGGAACTGGCTCAACTTCAATACAATGGCCTTACTGAGTCTCCATACAGGGATTTCAACCCTGCTTCAATTTAACCCATTTCAGCAACTCTTCAAACTGTGTGCACTTCACAACCAGCTTCCCTGTATCTTTCATGCTTCAAAATCAGTACCCATTAAGCAGCAGAGTCAAACTTGTAAATCCAGGGCGAATAAAACTTGACCTTGAAGAGGATCCTCCTTCACCAGTCTTCCTTCAAGCCACCTCCTTTCAAAAGAGTTTGCATGCTCAGTAGCTTGAGCCCTGGGTGGCTCACTCTCAAGGCATTGCTTCCATTGTTTCAACTCAAAGCAGTTGACCCACCCTTGATTGTATAAAAGGCTTAACAGTTGCAGTTTAAGCAACCTGAAACAAAGTCTCTGTGCCTGAACTTCAAATTTGCTTGACTTTTTCCTGTGATAAAGTACATCTTTTATATCACTCTGTCCTACACCTTCCACCAAGCACACCAGTGCATTACTTTAAACTCAACTTTGATCCAGTTCTTAGGGCTTAGGGAAAATGTAACCAGCTTTTTTGGCAGTAGCCCAGTTTCAACAAAATTCTTTCCTTACCCTTTGAAAGTCCATAAGCCAAGCCTTCACAGTGCACAATTCTCTCTCCATTTAGCATTTTTCAGACTCTCACCAGAATAGCCCAACCAAGTTCTGTTTATAGCACTGCAAGGCTTCTCCAGTCCAAAGTACCAAATTCTTTCACATTCCTCCTGGATACACATTGCAAATGACCAAACCCCACATGGTCAGATCATCACAGCAATGACCCCACTTCTCAGTACCAAATTTTAGTGACAGTTACCTTGTTGCTGACCAAAAGCAGATTATGAGAAGAAAGAGTTTATTTTAGGCTTAACCGATTCCAGGGGAAGCACAATCATGCAAGGGAAACTGCCTCACTCCTTTTTACACAGCAAGGACAGAAAAACTGACACCAGCAAGCACAAATAGCCAGAGCTCAAACTGGCTCTCTATATGTCTTATGGCTGAACTCAAGCTCTGTCCCCATGGACACACCTCTTCCAGCAAGCTTCTGGAGACTTAAGAAGCAAACTCAATCTTAATAAAAAAAAAAAAAAAAAAAAAGACAAGACAAAACAAACCCTCAGGCTATAGAGGACATGCATTCACATTCAGACCACCACATGAGGCTACTGGAGAATTAAACCCAGGCCAGCAGACTTTACAAGCAAGTACCTTTAACCACTGATTCTTTTTTTTTTTTTTTTGATTTTTTTTTAATTTATTGACAACAAAATATACTTACATACAAAAGGTGCATAGTATTTCCCTCCCCTCCCCCCATTAACCACTGATTCTTAAGTAGCTCTGATGTGTAAGTCACACTCCAGAGTTTTTCTAGAGCAAAGGAAACTGAGCTTTTGGTTAGTCATTAGCAAGTAGGTAGCAGTTCAGGAAGAAACTCTTGAGTACCTGGGTAGAGTTATGCTGTCTCTGAAGAATCATGCAGCCAAATACGTTGGAAACCAGACCAATCAAACTTAGGAATGGTGAAGACCAGAGAGAATCTTGGTGAGGTACCCAGAGTGCCCACTTGATTTATCTGGCCTGAGTTTTCTTCTATAGAGAGTGGGTATATTCACATTAACCTCGAAGAATTGAGATTATGAAATGAGTATAGTATGTAAATGGTCAGATCCAGATAGAAAATGAATACTGTCTATTACTTTCTTTTGCTAGACTGTGAACTCCGTAGGGCAGAGAAAAGACTTCATTTTCATTGGATCTTCACCTCTCCAGAAAAGGGTCAGATCCACAGAGGACACTTAGTGTTTGATAGCTTCATGGGAAGAGCACCATGGAATACATGGGAAGACTGGCTGGTCTCAATGTGAGAGTGGACCATGGTGACACAAATAGTCTGTGTCTGCCAAACAGCTGAAGCAGAGCTCCCAAAAGGAAGAGGGGAAGTCCATAAAAAGGATCAGTGGGATTTATTAAAAAGACTTATTAGATACAACCAAAATCACTTGTCTGTAAGTTTCATCATGAATTATTTAGTCTAGTCTAGTGTTCCGGGACCTCTTAACATTCTTAAAAATCATCAGTTACTTAAATCTTAGTTTATGTGGGGTATAGATAGTAAATTTAGCATTGTTGAAGTTTCTAAAATATTAATCACTTTATGGTAGTGATTATGTTAAAAATAAATAGTAGATTTATATGAAAGGAACTTCATTTTGCAAAACAAAAGAGAAAATGGTGACATTGTTTTTTATGTATTTTCAAATTTATTTAATGTCTGGCTTAAGAAAGACAGCTAGCTTCTGCTCTCTGCTTCTGAATTCAAGACACTGCAATATGTTGTTTGGCTTAAGTATAAAAACAAAACCCAGCCTCACACTTATGTAGTTGGAAAATATATAATCTTTTTAGATAAGTTTCTTTAATAATACACCAGCACTCTACACATATTCATTTCTTAAAGGCGAGCTGCAATGTAGAAGTTGGAACCATGGAACTGAACATATCATACCCTGTTGTAGTCACTCCAACATCTGCCTTACATTTTGGGTTTGTCTTTTATTACATAGGATTTTGAACATGATACATTGGAGAATATTGAAATGGGTAATGCAAGAGATTCTCATGATAATTAATATTCCTGATCTGTTAAAAAAAATTGACAACTCTCCCATGTTGAATGGAAGACCAAAGCCTTCCAAAATTCAATTTGCAATTATGAGCATAATTTTGTACTTTCCCTTTAATTACTCTTGAAATTTTAATGCTATCCCTGACTTTCCTAGGCTGGGCCAGGAACACCCCTGGAGCAACATCCTTTCTTGGCCCCTAACAAAGCACTAGCTGGATTCTGTTTCAATGATCTGTCTTCTTCATTAGATCCCTCACTGTGCCATGAGCTCCTCTGGAGAAGAGCTAAGCATTCAATCTCTTTAGCTCCTTGCACAGTACTTTGTTCATTGAGAGACTGACTGATTATGTCAGCAGGAATGATGAATGCACTGACCACAAAGTACTCGTGATAACCTTGGCATGGTGGCACACACCTGTGATCCCATCCCTCAGAAGACTAAAGCAGAAGATCTCAAACTCAAGGCCAGCCTGGGTTTCATAGTGAGACCTGTCTCTAGAAAGTTTTTTGTTATATGTAAAGATAAGTCCTACATATGATGAACAGTGAAGCATAGTTGAAGAAAATTGTTTCACCCACATAGTGTCTTGTGGCACAGGAGGATGCAAGAAGATACACTGCAGGGGCTGGAGAGATGGCTTAGTGGTTAAGGCATTTGCCTGAAAAGCCAAAGGATCCCAGTTCAATTCTCCAGGACCCACATAAGCCAGATGCATGAGGGGGTGCTTGCATTTGGAGTTTGCTTGCAGTGGCTGGCTTGCCCATTCTCTCTTTCTCCCTCTTTCTCTCTCTCAAATAAGTAAATACTTTTTTTTTTTTTTTTTTTTTTTTTTTTTTTTTTTCGAGGTAGGGTCTCTCTGCAGCTCAGGCTGACCTGGAATGTAGTCTCAGGATGGCCTCAAACTCATGGCGATCCTCCTACCTCTGCCTCCCGAGTGCTGGGATTAAAGGTGTGCACCACCACGCCTGGAACAAGTTTTCCCAGATGAAGGTAAGGACAGAGGACAGATGCTATGTAGTGGGCAGCAGAACAGGCAGGGAGAGATGATTGGCTCAATGCTGTCTGTGAGGGGGAGAGAAGGGGGACTGAAGGGAAACTGAAAAAGTGGAGAATGAGAAATAAAAGACCCAGCAGGAAAAAAGGAGAAGGGATAAAATTGAAGGACTGCAGGGCTGGAGAGATGACTCAGCAGCTAAAGGTGCATCTTGTGTAGCCCACCATCCTGGTTACCACTCCCCAGTGACCACATAGAGCTACATGCACAGGGTAGTGCATGATCTAGAGTTTGTTTGCAGTGGTAAGAGGCCCTGATGTGCCCAATCTTGCTCTCTCTCTCTCTCTCTCACACACACACACACTCCCACATAAATCAAATAAATAAATAAATAAATGAATAAATAAATGTTTTAAAATCAAAGGACTGCAGAAATGCCAAAGCAAAAACAACCAGGACCCCGAGCTTGTCCCCTAGCGGTAGAAAAGGCAGCAGACAGCAGCATCAGGGAGGCTCACACGGGAACCAACCCATCAGGAACTCTCGTTACTTCCTGCACAGCGTTCATTTGCCTCCCAAAGCCTTGTCCCAGATATTGGCTCGTTTCTCTCAAACCCCTGTGTTTACTTGAACAATCAATTATGTCTCCAAGTCGATGTATTCTGGACAGAGGCTTTACACAAATATTTTCCTATTCACTTTCAAGGCGCCCTCACTAGCCTCGTCTGCAGAGTCACATTCCCAGTGGCCTGGAGCTAGTCAGCAAGGCAGTTTCATCGACAAAGATGCTCTGAACTTATCCTCTTGTCCAGGACCCATGGTTATGCAGGAGAATCTTGTCAGGCTTTCAGATCCTTAGGCAGGGCTAGAGTGCAGTCACCAGATAGCCTTTGGCCAACATGGAACACGACTGTATGAGCCAGTGTGTTGCGCTGGATTCTGATCCACGGGAAATGAACGGTACAGGCCTATAATATCAACCCTGCAACAGCTGAGGCAGGAAGATTGAAAGTTCAAGGCCATCCTGGGCTGTGTAGTGAGTCTGAGAGCACCCTAATCTATGCAGCAAGACTCTTGCTCAAAATTTAAAAAGGCAGTTTGTTGAAAATTCTTTTCACTGGCTATTTTGAAATATTCAATTAGTCACCAAACACAGTTACTCTACTTTTCCATTGATGATTAGAAGCTATTCCTACTGCTGGGGAGGTAGCTCAGTGGCAGCACTTGCCTAGAATGTGCAAGACCTTGGATTCAATTCCCAGTTCAGAAAAAAAGAAAAAAAGGAAGGAAGGAAGGAAAAGAGAGAGGGGGAAAGGAAAACATAAAAGAAGAAAGAAAAAAGAAAGAAAAGAAAAGAAGAGGAAGGAAAAGAAGAGAACAGGGGAGGGGAGAAGCAGGACAGAGAAGGAGTTATTTCTCTATCCACTGCACCGTGCACCATTTAACTTAATATCCTGTCTCCATGTTCCCACAGCAAGATTGTTTTCTCTGATCTTCTCTCTCCTATCCCACTTGTCAATGTCTAAACCATGCTAAGATGTAGCTACTCACGTCATTTCATGACTGTCTCTCTACAGGAGCATAGTCCCCATAGAGGTGAGGATCTTCCTCTGTTGCTCAGTAACAAATCTACAGTGATTAAAACAGTGTCGGGGGCACAGTAATCACTCAATGAATGTTTCATTCATCTTCTGTTTTTTTTTTTTAATTATTTGAGAGAGAGAGAGAGAGACAGACAGACAGAGAGGAAGAGGCAGAGAGAGAGAGAGAATGGGCATGCCAGTGGACTCTCAGCCGCTGTGAACAAATTCCAGATGAGTGCACCCCCTTGTGAGCTTGTGTCACTTTACGTCTGGCTAAACATGGGACCTGGAGAATCCAACGGGTGTTCTTAGGCTTAGCAGGCAGGTGCCTTAACTGCTAAGCCATCTGTCTAGCCTGTCTTCTGTTTTTTTGAAACAGGGTCCCACTCTAACCCAGACTGACCTAGAACTCCCTCTGTTGCCCAGGCTGGCCTGGAACTCAGTGTGTTCCTCCTACTTCAGCCTTCCCGAGTGTGTGCCACTACACCTGGCTCTAAATATTTCTTTAATTAATGTAAGAAAGACAGGATGTTAGTTGGGTTGTTTCACATTCCATAACCTCATCTCGAAGCTTTCAGCACACCGAACCGTTGCTCAGATGATATTCTGGTACTGTTAAGCTTCTCTGACTCAAGTCCTTGATGCACCTTGAGTGTTTAGTGTCTGGAGATGACACGGCAGCAGCAGGAGACTATGTTTCCAAGGCTCCGTCACTCTAGCAACATCACACAGCTACACACAAAGTGCCAGCTTGGGAACTGTTCGGGGGCCTGGGGAATGTATCTTTTCCATTTCCATGCAAAAGCAAATGATCAATATCAACACTAGGCTCTGCGGCTCTGCTTCCTATAGGAACTGGTGGCCATCAAGAGAATGTAATATAGCTGGGCGTGGTGGCTCATGCCTTTAATCCCAGCACTTGGGAGGCAGAGTAGGAGGATCGTCATGAGTTCAAGGCCACCCTGAGACTCCATAAGTGAATTCCAGATCAGACTGGGCTAGAGTGAGACCCTACAAAACAAAAACAAACAAAAAAAAAACTTCTAAAAAAAAAAAGAGAATGTAATATGTTTTGATACTTCACTAGTGCTCTGGCCATGTAGCCTGTATTGACACAATCAGAACCACCTGGGAACTAGCTAGAAATGCAAATTTCAGGCCCTGTTGAGACTCACAGAGTTAGAATCTTCATTTAAATATATATTTTATTTATTTATTTGAGAGAGAGAGAGAGAGAGAGAATGGGCACACCAGGGCTTCCAGCCACTGCAAACGAACTCCAGATGCATGCGCACCCTTGTGCATCTGGCTTATGTGGGGCCTGGAGAGTTGAACCGGGATCCTTTGGCTTTGCAGGCAAATGCCTCAACCACTAAGCCATCTTCTCCAGCCCAGAATCTTCATTATATAAACATCCTAGGTAATCCATGTACACATGAAAATGTAAAACACCACTCTAAACCACTGTGTTTCTATGTTTTCTTCAGCCAGTTTTTCAAAGTAGTAGTCTTGAATTACAATTTTTATGACCCTATTTCTATCAAGAACTTTTTTTTAATACTCTGAAGTTTTGACCCTACAAGTTTGACCCTAAGGGTATTTCTACTAAGTTGCTTGGGAAAGTTTTGGCAGAGCAAAAACAATCAACACAAAATAAAATCAACAACAAAGCTGCAAGTAGTAAAATTTGCTATAAATGAAAATCTGCCTAAAAGGTCATATCATGTGGGTCATCCTGGGTCTGCAAAAAGTTGGATCATGAAAAAATTAGACTTGGTGGACGTAATCAACATGAAATAAAATTGTCAACAGCTAAGAACGATGGAAGAATTCCTGGCATGTGCGCATGCGCACGCACACACACACACACACACACACACACACACACACACACACCAGCAAAGCTCAATTCAGAGCACTGAACTTTAAAAGATCACTCACAAAGGCAGAGAATAGTTTTACTAATGATTAAATTAGCATGAATGACCATGTTAAATTTCATAAGAGCAAGAGTCAGGACCCAGCTTTTTACTATTATATCGCCAGCATCCAGAACAAAACCTTCAAGCACAGCAGTAGCTTAGTTAAACTAGTGTGGAATATGATTTGAAATTTATAGGAAAACTAATTTGATTAAAAAAATTCAGAATCAGGGAGCTGGCTAGATGGCTCAGCAGTTCAAGACACTTTGCAAAGCCTGCTGGTCCAGACTCAATTCCCTAATCACCTACATAAAGCTGTTAACAAAAAATGGTACAAGCACCTGGCATTTGTTTATGGGGCCAACAGACCCTGGTGTACCCATACACACACACACACACACACTAGAAACCACACAAATAAGTGATTTTTTAAAAAAAATTCAGCCTCAAATTGAAAATGAAAAAATATTATGGAAATGGTTTTAATGTGTTTAATGTTTTCATGCCAGAATTTTAATGTCAGAATTTTGAAAGAAGCAAAATGGCCCAATGGGATTAGAGCCACAAAATACATTTTATCTAAGAAAAATTGTATGAAAAGATTGTCAATGTCAGCAAGATGTGGATAAAAAAAATAATTGTAAATATGTGTCTAAGTGGGCTAGAAGGAATTACACTATGTGCCTGATCAAAGGGTAAAGTCAAACTAGTTGCTGAAGCAACTGGCATTCCTTCCCTGTGACGACAAAGCTTTCTTATTCCAAGCCTAACTGAAGTATAACGTCTTGCGTTGGGATTTTGCTGGTCCTCCAGTAGAATCTTTTTCTTTTTAGTTTAGTTTTTAATTGAGAATTTTATTGTATGCACATATTACAATCAGCCATATTGTCAGCGAGTTATGTTCTTATGCTCCCTCTTTCCCAGCCTCGTTCCCCTGACAGCCCCCTCAGTAGGGTTACTGGTAACCACTGGGGGGGGGGAACGAATGCATCAGTCTCTGTGGGGGTCAATGTCTCAGAGTACACCTGCCCACCCTGGGCCTCTTACATTCTTTCTGCCCCTTCTTCCTCAGTGTTCTCTGAGCTTTGAAGGGTGGGTTGGAAGTTTATTTTCTTGTTACGCTCTCTGCAGCTTCTGATTTTCTGCTTTCACGAGTTTTGAGTCTCCTCAGTGTCTACTGCCATTTCCATGGAGGAGGTTCTCTGATGAGCAGTGACAGCAGTGCTTCATCTATAATGTTTCCCAAGGAGGATTTTTTTTTTTTTGGTTTTGCAAGGTAGGGTCTCACTCTGGTCCAGGCTGACCTGGCTGGAATTAACTTTGTAGTCTCAGGGTGGCCTCGAACTCTCGGCAATCCTCCTACCTCTGCTTCCCAAGTGCTGGGATTAAAGGCGTGCACCACCACGCCCAGCTCCAAGGAGGATTTTTTTAAAAATAATTAATTAATTTGAGAGGGAGAGATAGAAAAAGAGAGAGAGAGAAAGAGCAAGAGAGAGAGCGAGAGGGAGAGAGTGGGCATGTTAAGACATCCAGCCTCTGCAAATGAACTCCAGATGCATGTGCCACCTTATGTATCTGGCTTACATGGGTCCTGGGGAATTGAACCTGGGTCCTGGGCTTTGCAGGAAAACATTTTAATCATCCCTCCAGCCCTAAAGGTCCTTTTTTTGTTTGTTTTTTGCAGGAAAACATTTTAACCACTAAGCCATCCCTCCAGCCCTAAAGATGAGTTTTGATCCCAATATTTACACCCTTATTATTTTAACCCAACAATATGTTCACTGCACCATAGAGCCTATTATTAAAGTTTACCAAAGCTGAAAGGAGACTTTCAGCATGGTAGAGTAACTTTCCAGTATCTGAGAGAATTGTTTATTAATAACATCATAGTATATCCTTTCTTATTTTTATTTATTTGCAAGCAAAGAGAGAGGAAAGAAAGAGAGTAAAAATAGAATGGGCATGCCAGGACCTCCTGCCACTACAAATGAATTCCAGATGCATGCACCACTCTGCATCTGGTTTTTTGTGGGTCCTGGAGAATCAAATCTGGGCTGTCAGGCTTTGCAAGCTAACAGCTCTAACCATCTCTCCAGCCCTCAATATACCTTTTCTTATTTAGTTATTTGTTTTCACTGTGTGTGTACATGTGTGCTTGTGTGTGCATGCATGCACCAGGGTTTTTTGCTATTGCAAACAAATGCCACATGCATGAGAATGGTTTCTTCTGCCAATATAGGTTCTATCTTTTTTATTACATCCTTCTAAAGGGCAGGATACTAAGGGGACACCCTCAGGCTGTCACTGGGCAAGATCAGCAGTGGAGTCTGTGGGTTACAGATGAGAGAGTTGCTTTGAACTAGATGAGCAGAAAGAACTTGTCCAACGTGAGCAATTTTTTTGGACACGAATGAACTGTTGGCCATGTTTTCTGGCCAGTGCACTGTATTAGGATACAATGAGCTCCAAGAGCCAACACTGGCTTGCAAAGCATGCGCTCTGCTTCCAAGAGCTCAGCTCTCCCCGTCACTCACTCGGTGATTCAGACACGAGGCTGATCCAACAAGCCCGGGAAACCAGGGACCATTGAGGTTTAAAGCACCTCCTGTTTAAAACAGCTTGTGTTCATTGCTTTTCTTTGTTGTTTTTGTTTTAGGTCAAAGGCAGGACACATGTGCTGTAGTAGCTGTCCACGACTCCCTCAGGCACCCCATGGTGCCCTGTAGACATGGCTTGACCAACTCATGCTGGGATATTAACATGGACACAGAGCTGGCAATAATGACATGTAGTGAAGCACAGTGTGATGAATAATTCTCTGACTGGTCTGTTCTTGGCAGGCCAGCCCGAGAGAGGAGAGGAAGAGCAGAGTTCAGAGCTGCAGCATGTGGGGTTGAATGTTAAATTGAGAAATTTCATTTTTAATCTTATGCTGTTAGCCATTTTCCAGTGTGGGGGAGGAACTGTCCTTGACATCTTTTTATATGTCTGACTTACTCAAGCCCTCCATTAGTTCACTTTCAAAGTGCACGTTCAACAACCTTGGTGTAAAAATATCTCTCAGATAATAAAGGCTCTGGTTCCACTCAGTTACTTTGAAATGGCAGCCCTTAAATACATGATTAAAAGTTGTCGGTGAAGCAGGACACCCCTTGTTCTACTTGGGCCACTGCAGATAAATGTCCATCACAGGCAAGGACATGTGCATACAGCACAACACACACACACACACACACACACACACACACACACACACCAAAACCCATTTCCATTGGAGTCTACTACTGACAGATAAGGCTTTATACTTACATGGGGCAGGCATGGAGCACACATCACCTTATTTTACAAGGAAATAGCCTGCTACAAGAAGCCAGTCACCATGCCCATTAACATTGTACTTTCTTTCCTTTTTTTTTTTTTTTTGTTTTTCAAGGTAGGGTCTCACTCTGGTCCAGGCTGACCTGGAATTAACTATGTACTCTGAGGGTGGCCTCGAACTCTCAGTGATCCTCCTACCTCTGCCTCCCGAGTGCTGGGATTAAAGGTGTGCGCCACCATGCCCGGCTTACTTTCTTTCCTTTTTAAAAAATATTTTTAAATTTATTTGCAAGTAGAGAGAAAGGAAAGACAGACAGATAGACACACACACACACACACACACACACAGAGAGAGAGAGAGAGAGAGAGAGAAGAGAGATGCATGCGCCATCTTGTGCATCTGGCTTTATGTGGGTTCTGGAGGATCAAACCTGAGTCATTAGGCTTTGCAGGCAAGTGGCTTAACCGCTGAACCATCTCTCCAGCTCTGTAATTTATTTTCTATACTCTGACACTTCAATGGGTCTTGCTGACATTGTCCCTTGCAGAGTCAACCAATCCTTAGACAACGAACAGTTGATAGCAGCATATGTTTCAAACACACACAAAAAATCCATCAGAGCCCACACCCCAACTATGCCCTTCACAGGGCTCCCACCCTCAGGGATGCTCTGCACGTCCCGACACCCCAGAGCCACAGACTAGAAAACTAGGGGTTCACGCCTGCACCCAGAGTATGAAGTTGTGGACACAAAGAAGACTCTGAAGGTTCACAAAGGTCAAGGTGACTGTTTCCCAAGGTCCTTTCCCACTGATTAGACATGCAGGGAGATGTTTGGCTCTGGATTACATCTTCGCCTGCCCCCAAAACAGGATTAATTTGCTTTTCTGGGGCTGGAGAAATATCTCAGCTCTCAAGTGTTCTTTCTGCACAAGATCGAAGGACCGAGGAAGGACAGTGACCACATAAGTTCGTGTCTCCAGAATCCAGTAAAACAGCTGGACGTAGCCATATCCCTCTGTAATCCCAGTCCCATGGGGAGCAGAGACCGGAGAACTGCTAGGGTTCATGAATGGCAAGCTCCATAATTAGTGAGAGACTCTGTTCCGAGTTCAAAGTAGATGGGTGAGTGACGGAGGGGAACATCTGATGAACTCCCAGCTGCAACAGGAGAACCCCTGGGACACCAAATTAGCACACACAAACCACACACACACACACACACACACTCACATACACACACACGCACACACACACACACTGCACACACACACACACACTGCACACACGCAAGATTTTTTTTTTTCCAATGCCAAATTTGTGTGACAGAATTTGGGGTCAGATGTGCTACCGTTGCACCAAGAGGCCTGCCACATGTCACAGAATTTAGGACTCTCTGCAGTGACGTCCACATACAAGGTTCCTCTCCTCATCTACATTTTTTTTTCATCTCATTGCCCATTCACCTCCACCCTCATCATTGCTGTCTATTGCTATGTAATAGTTCACCCAAAATAAAGTCAAGTTCCAACCGAAATAAATGGATTGTATCAAGTGGAAGGAGCTAGCAGCAGGTGGGCTATTGCTCTAGTCAGTCTTAGCTTTTGACTGAGTTTGGATTTCGGTTGGGAGGTTCATTCCAAGCAACAGTGTGTCTAGTTTACAACTGTGGGATTTCTAAAAAAAAAAAAAAAAAAAGGGCTGGAGAAATGGCTTAGTGGTTAAGGCATTTGCCTGCAAAGCCAAAGGATCCTGGTTCGATTCTCTAGGACCCACATAAGCCAGATGCACAAGGGGCACATGCATCTGGAGTTCGTTTGCAGTGGCTACAGACCCTGGCATGCCCATTCTCTCTCTGTCTGCCTCTCTTCTATCTCTCTCTCTCTCTCTCTCTCTGCTTGCAAATAAATAAATAAACATTAAAAAAAAATACTTCCCAGCTTCCATATGTTGCCACTGATCCAAGAACCTAGAAAAATGAACTCCTCCAAACCCCTATAGCAAATGTCCCTGATCCTGTCTTAGAACAGTGTCCAAAATATACCCTCTGGGGAAATGTGCCTGTGTTTTTCTCCTGAAAGGCCTTCACTGCTACTATATAGGTCAAAAGCACAGAGGACTTTCAGGCCTCATGAACAGCACTTAAAACAAAGCTCACGATGTTGGTATGTGAATACTCCAACCACTAACTCGTCACGTTCTATCCCAGCGTGAGCTGCTCAGTGCGATGAACCTTCTGGTGTCACACTAGTAACTCCCCTGACTATCAACTCTTACCGTGGCTTCCCTTCCTTCTCCGTCTCACCTTCTTCCATTCCTACCACTGTTTCCTGAGACCATCTTCATCAGAGTCCTTGTCTTATTATCAGCTTCAAGATAGCATTAGTGAAAGACATTCATTGTTTGGGTTACAAGTTCTGCTTTTACAAAATGAAAGGTGACCTTTGATGGTACTATTCTTATAAGATGTATAAGCTGTACTTACTGTACACGTCACATGTGCCAGGCTCTCTGCTCGGTTCCTCTACCCAGAAAGTCAAACCCCTTCCCACTCTTGGCCTCCTGCACATCCCGCACTTCGGAGCCCAAGAGCCCAGGAGTGGATCCAGTTCCAACACCTGCTAGGCATGCAACTGGGAATGATTGATTCTCCAAGGCTCACTTCCTCATCTGAAAAGTGGCAATAATCGTGTGCCTACCTTAGAGAGTTAAATAAGACAGCTTTTGGGAAGTACTTAGTATTTAAGATCTGCTACAAAGAGAGTGTTCAGTAAGTCATAGATTCCCTTCTTATCCTGCTAGTCTCAGCTTCAGTGACTCCCTCTTCAGGGACAACATGTCTGACCAAAAAGTAAAGGTCTGTCATGTTATCACAAGAAGTGTCCCATTCTTCCTAAAATAATCCTCACTACTGTCCCTGTGTTTAATGCCCATCCTCCAGGAACGCATGAATCACCTTTCCTGCCATTGTTCCATGAGATCACATTACATACGTTCTTGTCTAATTAAATCATATATTTGTATGGATGTCTAAGTGTACAGATGCACACATGTGTATTAGTTTTCTGCTACAACACATTACCACACGTGAAGTGGCTTAAAGCAGCACAAATATATTCATTCTCTGTTTTAAAGTTAAAACCAAAATGTTGAAAGGATCATGCAGGTTCTAGAGAAGAGGTTTTCCGTGCATCTTCCAGCTTTCTGGTAGCTTCAGCATGCCTTGCCTTGGGGCTGCATCCCCCCCAGTCTACCTCTGTACTCACATTGTCTCCTTTTCTGGGCCTATTTTCTGCGCATCTCATACAATGCCAGGTTTTCAGATGAGAGGTCCACCACGCACCCTTGTGCTGAAGGCCAGAACACAGATGACTGCTTTAGCAGAAAGACAACATGTCTTGCTTTTCATTATCTGGTTATAAGAGGTGCCAAAACAAGTGTCTAAAAGAGTGTATAACAAACATCCCCCATTCTCCTGGTCAGGTATACCAACTATGTCCATTTCATGTCAGTCTTCCAAACTTCTCGTAATGCAATATACACTGGACATATTCTTTTTTCGTTTCTCTTCTCATTTTCAAAGTAGGGTCTCACTCTAGCTCAGGCTGACCTGGAATTCACTATGTAGTCTCAGGGTGGCCTCGAACTCACAGAGATCCTCCTACCTCTGCCTCCCGAGTGCTGGGATTAAAGGCGTGCACCATCATGCCCGGCTGTTTCTCTTTTCTTATCCTTGAAAAATTGGGTGGTGGTGGGTGGTGGGGGTGGGTAGTAGATCTTGATGTCTCTCCAAAAAAAAAAAATTGCCCCCAGAAAATTAAGTGATCTTGATACTACAACAAAAGTGGGATGTCACAGTGGTTTGGATAGAAAATGCCCCCCATAGCCTCCTATGTGACGGTAATGAGGGAATAGTATCCTTATATATATATATCATCCTCAGTCCCCAGCTGGTGGAGCCTTTTGTTGATGGAGTCTTGCTGGAAGTGGTGCATCGCTGTGGGTGGGCCTTGAGGTTTATTAATCCAGCTCCATTGGGTGTTCATAGCTAGCTCACTCAGACGACTTCTTCCCAGATATGTGACAAGATGTGACCACCACCGCCCCTATCCCCCAGGCCAGTGGTCTGCTCTTACCATGATTTCCCAGCCATGTTGAAACCTCCCCTCAAAACTGTAAGTTGAAATAAACACTTTCCTTCCATAAGCTGCTTCTGGGCAGGTGTTTTGTCCCAGTAATGAGAAGGTAATTGATAGGGATGTTACATGAGCGAGGTGAGAAGAGATAGCTGATGTAGAGAGCAGAACATGCAGGTCCAGCTGGCCTGTGAATCCATCAGACCTGCGGTATCATACTGGGGTAAGTTTTCCACTTACTGGTCCATGACCTTGAGCATGTTACAAAGCCATTACAGCGGCCTACCTTCAGGACATAAAATATCATTAGCACCTAACCTAGCATATAGGTAAGAAACGGACGCTAATTCCTTTCTCCTTCCGAGCAACAATATTAACTTTTTCTTTTCCTCTGAAATATTTTTTATTTTATTTATTAATTTATTTAAGAGAGTCTGGGAGAGATAAAGAGGAAGATAGGAAGAGAGAATGGACTTACCAGGGCCTCCAGCCACTGCAAACGAACTCCAGATGCATGTGCCACCTTGTGTAGCTGGCATTATGTGGGTACTGGGGAATTGAAACTTTGTCCTTAGGCTTCACAAGCAAGTGCCTTAACCAGTAAGCCATCTCTCCAGCCTCTAAGCAACAATGTGATTCCCAAAAACAATAGTTTGAATGTGTGTCTTGTCTCCTGCTATAGTTGGTTGGTAAGTGATGTTGCTGAGGAAGACAGGAACTGCTTTGAACTCCAGTAGGAGAGAGTAGGATAATTATTATTTTTTCCTTGATCCCGTAACTAGCTTAGTTAGAGAGACTTCAAATAATGGCATTTGGGACTCATCCCATCCCCATCTCATTTATTCATTATTGCATTTTTATTCTTAGAAACCATATCATTCAAGGGTAACAGGGTGTGGAGTAGGAGGCAGCCAAATACCGCTTAAAAAGCAAATGCCGACCAAAGATTCCTCCTTTGCTCAGACCTCATCCTCCTACTCTCGCTTCTGCTGGGTAGTGATTCATCCAACACAAAGCAAGTTCATAATAAACTCCATCAGTCGACCAGCTCAGGTTACACGACTAGCAGTCACTTTGAAAACCTCTGTAACTTGGCACTTTGCACTTACTTTTGGGTATTAACTGAAATAACCTTTATCTAGCGTTTATTCAGAAAAAAAGACAAATAAAAACTAAAGTCCCCCCTAAAGGCTTGAAGCCCTTACCTTTTAGAGGCAAACGTCAGAAAGTAGATGAACTATAGAAGGCTTTGTATTCTAGAATTCTCTCTACCCTACACTCCCTCTGATTCACACCCTCGAAATGATTCAACTTCTTCACTGTCTCCCAAGGGGATGTAGAACTGCTGCTAGAAGAGAGATCAGAGAGAAAAAAGACTACCCTCTCCAACTGACTTCCTCTTCACCAGTGTAAAAGCTTAAACACGAATGGCAGATAAGTTCAACTTTTATTTGCTTAAGTGGGGAAGAGAAACTTGAGGAAGAGAACCGGGTGGCCTCAGAGAATCAGCTGGTTCCTTGAAGGTGATGGCAGGAACCAAAGGAGTGTTGAGGGCCAGTTGGGGAGTACTCCATGCCTGGTTCCTGCTGGCAAGTGCAACATTCTAGTACCGGATGGGGCGTACACCCTGCCAGACATCAAGACACTCTTCATGAGCAGCAATGAGCTTGACTTTGAAAATTTCCCTCATTACCTTCAATTTTCTGAAAATTTGAAGTCCTATAAATGATTTCATATGGATTGAACTTAGCCATATGCTGGCCCTTAGATTGTACTCGTAGGCTCACGTTTGACCCTGAACATGACAATGAGCCATAGAGATATTCTAAGCACCTGGATCCCATAATGTGAATTCATCTCTTGTTGACCCACATAAGAAAGGCTATTCCCCTTTAAAGGAAGAATGGAACTTCCCGGTGTGGTGGCTCAGGCCTTCAATCTCAGCACTCAGGAGGCAGAGGTAGGAGAATCGCTATGAGTTTGAGGCCAGCTTTGGACTACAGAGTGAGTTCTTGGTCAGCCTGGGCCAGAGTGAGAACTTAACCTCAAAAAAAAAAAAAAAAGAAAGAAAAGAAAAGAAAAGAAAAAGAAAAAAGAAAAGAAAAACGAAGAACGGAGGCAGTGCTAAAAGACGGTCAGGGTAGGCTTGTATTTCAAGTCAAGATACAAGAAATGTTCATCAAAATTGTTCCTGAGAATGTGAGCATCCATTTCATTCAGAAGACGTAAACATTTGTCTGGTAAAAACATGCTTTTACATATTTCTAAACTTCAATTTGAGAAAGCTCTTTCAAAATACTTTCCCCAGTGGAGGAAACTAAGAGCATCTTAGATTGCAACAGCTATGTTCTTGCTGATACGGCATTTCTTTAAAAATCAAGCTTAGCTTTCATATTCTTATTATCAAAAACATATCTATAGGCAAATCTGGGAGAAACCAACAGGGAATTGTTTCAGTTACTTTCACCTTGTTGAGACAAAACACACCATCAGAAGCAGCTTATGGAAGGAGGGGACAGCATGACAGGAGCAGGGACCTGGTATCACATAAGCAGGGAGGAAGGAGGGGAGAGGGAACAACAAGTGGGGTTGAACTACAAAACCTCAAGGCACGCCCCAGGACACACTTCCTCCAGGGAGGCTCCACCTCTTAAAGGTGTCACAATCTTTCTAAATAGCACCAATAGCTGAGGATTATGTATTCAAACATGTGAGTCTATAGGGGCATTACATTCAAACCACCATAGGAATTAAAAAAAAAACAGGGTAATCAATATAAGTGATTTTATCTTCATCATTTTAATGCAATATTTTAAAAACATTAAAATTAACACAAAAGCCATAATAAACAAAAAAGAGCAGCATTTTTATCTTAATGGAAATACAGGACCAGCTATGTGCTGAGCTACATTAGAATCTTGAGGGAGAAGAAAAATCCATAGCATTTATCCCTCCTCTGTTTAAAGTTTTGATAGTCTGTTTATCACAGATTACTTAAAAATTAATTTTGATTTTTTTTTTTTTTTTTTGGTTTTGCAAGGTAGGGTCTCACTCTGGTCCAGGCTGACCTGGAATTTAACTATGTAGTCTCAGGGTGGCCTCGAACTCTCGGCGATCCTCTTACCTCTGCCTCCCGAGTGCTGGGATTAAAGGCGTGCGCCACCACGCCCCACTAATTTTGATTTAAAAAAAAAATAATTGCAATTAGTGGCCAGAGGGATGGCTAGCACTTGCTGTGCAAGCATGAAAACCTGAAATTAATTTACAGCACTAATGTAAAAAGCCAGGTGCGGCCAGGCAATGTGTAGCCTGAATGCTGAGGGTTGGTGGAGTTAGGAAGATCACCGGGGCTTGTAGGTCAGCCAGTGTAGTTGAAAAACAGTTCAGTTTCAGCAAGAGCCTCTGTATCAAAGAAATGTGGTAGAAAATTGATAGAGGAGCGCATTGTTATCCTCCTCTGGCCTCCACAGCATGTGCACGAGTGCGTACATATGTACACACATAATGCACACACCATGACACTAAATACACACACACACAAAATTGCAATTAAAATATTGTTGGTATCACTTACTGTGCACTTTTGGTATCCTTTGACTACCATGCCCAAAGAAATGCTCTGTTTCCCTCTCATAATAACAGATGAGAGAGAGAAAGAGAGAGAGAGAGAAAGAGAGTTACAGGCATAAGATGGGGTTGGGGGATGGGGAGAGAGAAGAAGCAAGAGTGTCTTACAGAAAATGCGCTACAAAATGGACTTTTAGCATGAAGTGTCATTCCTTCCTGTGGTGGTTTGATTTTGATTCATGTGTCCCTCATAAACTTAGGTGTTCTGAATGCGTGATCCCTAGCTGATGGCAATCTGAGAATGGGAACCCTGCTGGAAGTGTGTTTATTGGGGATGGGCTTAGGGATGTGATAGCCAGCATCCCCTTACCAGTGTTTGGTGTACTCTACCTGATGTTGGCCAGGGGGTGATGTCATGCCATTGTTTTCCCCTGCCATCATGGAGCTTCCCCTCGAGTCTATAAGCCAAAATAAACCCTTCCACAAACTACTCTTGGTCAGGGGCTTGCTGCTGAAAGGTAACTGCAACACTTCCCATGCAAAATTTGTTTGGCATTTGCTTTTGAGATAAGATTTCATTTTGTTGCCCAGGTCTGCCTACGACTTGTAACTCCTTCCTTGCCCTCCAAAGTGCTGGGAGGGCAGGTGCACCAGGCCTTGAGCAAACCTTGACCTTGGATTTCATTCCATCTTTCCTTACTAGCCAAGATATACCTCTGGGGCTCAAGACCTCATTTCAAACATCAAGGTTCTAAAATCATCTTTATGCACAAAAGTACACAGGGGACCCTGGCGTCCCTCAGTCACCCTCAAAAGTATTCTCAAATTGGTGCTTGTCCTCCCAGACTGATGACATAGATGCCAGGACGCAGGGCAGGGCTGGCTAAAGTTGACATTTCCTAGAGAGATGGGTCTCTCTCTCTCTCTCTCTCTCTCTCTCTCATTGGTTATATAACAGCAGGCCTGAAGGCATCCCTTAAACATTGCAAGTGAGAAAATACAAAAACAAATCCAAGTAGAAGAAATATGTTCTCAAGCCTTCAAAGCAGATGACAGCCCACAGATAGGGGATTATGGAAGGAAAGGCCAGTTGCCACTGCTGTGGACAAAGAGGACTGTAGTCACACTGCTGAAATTAAGCTGAGCAGAAAGTGCTGGATGGAGAAAAGCTCAGGCATGTGGTCAAGGCTCCCTTGCTTACCTAGCTGTCCACGCTGTGATCTCAGGGCTCAGAACAAGCCAGCGTTCCTTTGTTCCTTTTTGCCTGGCAGCCTTGCCAGGCATAACCTTGGCTGAAATCCAGACTGATCCCTATGTCTAGACAGCCCTGTCTTCCCCCCCCCCAAATCAGACTCAGTAACACAGGCCCACACGGCAAGGAGACCTCTATACTTTATCCATTCTGAGGAGATCTGCAGAAAACCAAAACAAAAGCGGGCCTTCTGGCTTGCTCAAACCTTTGACACACATCCCAGATTCTGAAGATCAAGCATCTGAAATTTGAGCATGGAAGACTTGGCTATTGGATTTGAAGAAGGCTGGATACTTTAAATGACTCATATGCCAACGGAACCAACTATCCACACGGATCTTCAAGGAGGAAACCAAGATGGTTTCCAAAACCTAACCAAATGGCGCCCGCTCTTCCATATTCTGGCTGTCAAACAAAGCTACAGGGGGAGGGGAGGAGCCTTTCCGTCTGCCAAACAAACAAACAAAAAACTTCCAACTTCTTAACACATCCCTCCTTCAGAATGTGACAATTCCTAAATAACTTGGATTTTGCCTTAAATTTTAAGGGGGTCAGTTTTTCTTATCCCTGCAGAATCCGTTTTATAAAGACAGAGCATGTCTAGAGAGAGGAGGAAGCACCTTTCCTTTGGCTCTCAGAGAGAGTGGTGAAGGATTTGAAAGAGAAAGAAACAAAAAAGATCAAGGTTAGATGGACTGGGCACCTGCCTGCTGGAATCGGACTCATTGAACTAGACTTGAGGTTTTTCTCTCATTCCATTTGAAATGGTTCATGAAATGGGGATCCCTTCTTTTAGAATGCTGAGCTGCTCAATGGATATAGTGTTCAAACTTTTCCCCCAGGGGTATTTTTTTATTTTTAAAAATTATTTTATTTATTTTTGGAGAAAGACACAGAGAGAGACAGATAGAGAGGGAGAGGGAGACAGACAGAGATGGGAGTGCCAGCAGTCTCTCAGCTGCTGTGAATGAAATCCAGATGTGTGCGCCCCCTTGTGGTCAAGTGCAGCATTGCGCCCTTGCATCACTTTGCATCTGGCTAAACGTGGGACCTGGAGATTGGAACTGGGTTCTTAGGCTTAGCAGGCAGGCGCCTTAACCACTAAACCATCTCTCCATCCCCTGGGGGTATTTTTTAGGCTGGAGGGAATAAAATGTTGAGCTTTATTATGTGTCTGTATTTTAATAATAATTGCTAAATGTTAGCAACAGTTATGTCTGCCTGATAAGTTCAAGATCTTCTTTCCATCTCTCTCTAGTCCCTAAAGCTCATATGATGAACAGAGTTGTTTTTAATTTTTTTAAGTTTTATTTATTTACTTATTTATTTATTTGAGAGAGTCAGAGAGAGAGAGAGAGAGAGAGAGAGAGAGACAGAGAGAGACAGAGAGACAGAGAGACAGAGAGAGACAGAGAGAATGGGCATGCCAGGGCCTCCAGCCACTGCAAACAAACTCCAGACGCGTGTGCCACCTTGTGCATCTGGCTTATATGGGTCCTGGGGAATCAAACCTGGGTCCTCTGGCTTTGCAGGCAAGTGCCTTGACCACTAAGCTATCCCTCCAGCCCAAGAGTTGCTTTAACAAATGAAACATAAAACAATTGTTAAGATGAAAAGAATAAAGGCACTCTAAACATGGTTCACAGTCATCCTAAATAAGTGAGATGCTAGGGGCTCCCGGAAGCAGAGCAAGCCTTGGCGGGGAGGTGTGATGGGTAAGCAAGAGGACGCCTTCAGGTGATGGGAGCATGCTGTTCTGTGCACACATCCCCTGGGGGATGTTTCTGAGCAAGGTTTTACCTGGAGCTCTCCAATAGTCACTGTGTGGTTCTCATCCAGTGCCATTCTCTGCCTGCTTACTGCCTGCTTGTCCTTCAGGTCTGAGCTTGCAGGGAAAAGTTAGTACTTTTCTTCTGAGTGCACAGAGCCTGCTCCATTGCGTGAGATCGCTTCTTTCAGTCTGCTGCTGTCCAGAGGTCATCTGGTTATTTGATTAACATCTGTATAGCCTCTCCCCTTGGGCTGTAAGTGCTATGATCTGCAGGAAGCCTAGCCATTGTGTTCCTCCCTTAAACTCACGTTCTAAGACTGCCACCACAAAGGGCCACAAACTTGAGGACATCAGCAAGAGACATTCATTATCTCAAAGTTCTGGTGAAAATGCACAGTCAAGGTCAGCCAAGATGGTTCCATGTGGTGACTCTGAGGGAGGGCTCTGCTCCAAGTCTCTCTCCTGAGGTTGTAGATGGCTGACTTCATATTGATATGATAGTCCCCCTGTCTTTCATATTTTCTTCCCTTTGCCTCCAAATCTCTCATCCCCCCCTTTTTTTGGAGACAGACAGAGAGGAAGACAGAGAGATGGGAGTACCAGTAGACTCTCAGCTGCTAAATCCAGATGCGTGCGCCCCCTTGTGGTCAAGTGCACCATTGCATCACATCACTGCATCTGGCTAAACGTGGGACCTGGAGATTGGAACCACTGGAGATTGGAACCAGCGTTCTTAGGCTTAGGAGGCAGGCACCTTAACTGCTAAGCCATCTTTCCAGCCCCAAATCTCTCATTTTATAAGGGGGCAGTCATCTTGAATTAGGGTCTACCCTAACGACCTCACTATAACACAATTGCCCTATAAGGGATCCCATATGCGAATACAGCCACATGTTGAGGCTTAGGATAACATACAAGTTATTAAGATGACACAATCCAGCCCATAACCCCACTTCAACCCCACTATCTATGCCAGTGTTGACACTGACCAGAAGCTCAATAAACATTTGTATTACAAATACATGAGGTGTGCACCTCCCAACCTCAGGACAGAAAGCTGGGACAATCCATTTGGATTGTTGGGAAAAAGGGACAGATACCAGAGGATCAAAGATCCCAGCATGTCTCTGTTTCATGCTTCCCATGACAACTTAGTTATTATCTTCAAAAGACAACATCGGGGCTCTTTCCATTCGGCTCCCTTGTTGAGTTAGTAAGCTAGACCTTCCCCAGCAACATTATAACAAGAAAGCTCTTTGTGATATGTAAATCATTTACACATGAAAACACATCTTGATGGCAAACAAGATTATCTGAATCATTTTAGTGTCAGTCAACATTCTCTGAGCATTTACATGGTACCTATAAAAAGCACGAAAACTAAAAGCACAGATTTTAAGGGGCTGATGTTCAAGTCAGTTTGAACCAGTGAAGATGTAACTAAGTGCACATGCCAAGTGCCAAGCTTCACAGAACTTTGGAGCTTTTTAAAAAATATATTTTTTATTTACTTATTTATTTATTTGACAGAGAGAAAGAGGGAGAGAGAGAGAATGGGTGCATCAGGGCCTCCAGCCACTGCAAACGAACTCCAGATGTGTGTGCCCCCTTGTGCATCTGGCTAACGTTGGTCCTGGGGAATGGAACCTGGGTCTGTCGGCCCTGCAGGCAAACACCTTAACCACTAAGCCATCCCTCCTGCCCACTTTGGAGCTTTTAAATGTGGTGCGAGGAGAAGTTTTGCGTTCAGAGCATCTGATGACAAAGCATGACCCTCTGGGAAGCGGCAGAGGCATGGGTAGAACAGGAGTGTGGAGTCCCAGGGATGACTGGAGAAGGATGCATTGTCTCTCCCCAAGTAAAAACAGAAGGGAGGGAGGGAAGTTTCTAAGGGGATGATGGGCGCACACGTGAGAGGACAAGATAAGCCTGTTTCTTCGGGGTATCACGGAGGTTACTTACCTCAGTGAGTTTGGAGTTTAGTAGGGAAAAGCAACCATGTGTATATGAAAATTAAAGGAATGGGATAATGGAAGATGAGGAAAGATTGGGGAAGTCTAGACAGAGGAGGTAAATATTTGAGATAGACCTTTTTAATTTTGTTTTTAAATATTTTTCTTTATTTCTTATTTATTTATTTGCAAGCAGAGAGAGATAGAAGACAGAGAGAATTGGGCATACCAGGGCCTCTAGCCACTGCAAATGAACTCCAGATGCATGCAGCGCTTTGTGCATCTGACTTTACGTAGGTATTGGGGAATTGAACCTATGTCACTAGGCTTTGCAAATAAGAGCCTTATCCACTGCACTGAGCCATCTCTCCAGTCTCTGAGATGAACCTTTTTTTTTTTTTTTAAGTGTTAAATTTTCAAAGAGTGATGGAAATAAGATGGTCTAGACTAATGGAAAAATCTGAAAATAAAATCTGTTAGTCAGCTTTTTGTTCTTGTTGTTGTTACTATAATGAAATGCCTGAGATAATAACCTATAAGAAAGGTTTTTTTTCAGCTCGCCAGAGTTTTTGAGCCACTGGGTTGATCCTGCTTGAGGCAGTACAACATGGTAGGAACACACAATGGAGCAAAGCCTGCCACATCATGAGCCAGGAGTAAATCCTTTCCAAGAGTTTAAGACCTCAGTGGCCTTTGGATGTCACCCTAAACCTCCACCCGTCCTTCTTGTAGCAGTTACCTACTAGTTGGGTCAAAACACCCAGCTAGAAGCAGCTTATGGAAGGAGAGAGTTTATTTCTGGCTTATAGTTTCCAGGAAAAGTTTCCATGGCAGGAGCTTAAAGCCAGCCATCACATCTTCACATCAGCAGGGAGGAACAACAGAGAGTGAGCTGTGTGAGGGAGGCAGGGCTGCGCTATGACATCTCCCAGCCCACCTCCAATGACACGCTTCAGCCAGCAAGGCTCCTCTTCCCAAAGGATCTACAACCTTCCCAGGCAGCAACATCAGCTCGAGATGAAGCATTTTAATGCCTGAGACTACGGGGGCGGGGGGGGGCATTTTACATTCAAACCACCCCATCTCCTAAAGGTTCCATTGCTTCCATATATAGCACCTCCCTGGAGACAAAAGTCTTTAACACATGAGCCTTTGGGGGACATTCAAGCTATAGTGCCAAGAGTAGAGGTACAAAAGTGAAGACTGTGCCTGGGTAACAACCAAGGCACATTTTTCTTTCTTTTTTAAAAAAATTTTTCTTCCTTTGTAAAAATTATTTTCTTTCTTTCTCTCTCTCTCTCTCTCTTTCTTTCTTTCTTTCTTTCTTTCTTTCTTTCTTTCTTTCTTTCTTTCTTTCTTTCTAGCATATCATATGATAGAGTGAAAAGCAAGTGGAAGTTCAATTGCAGCAATCTCTGACCTCTATGTTCAGGACGTTGAATGAGGTGTGAAAAGAAAGTGGAGTCATATAAATTTTTAAGGGCTGGGGAGATGGCTTAGTGGTTAAACGCTTGCCTGTGAAGCCTAAGGACCCCGGTTCAAGGCTCTATTCTCCAGGACCCATGTAAGCCAGATGCACAAGGGGGCATATGCATCTGGAGTTCGTTTGCATGCCCATTCTCTCTCTACCTGCCTATTTCTGTATCTCTCCCTCAAATAAATAAATAAAAATAAATAAATAAAATATTTAAAAAAATTTTTAAGAAGAAGCAAGTGGACCATAGTCAGAGGCTCCCTGGGAAGCAAGGAGGACAGGCAGGAGAGGTGTGTGTTTGAGGGTGGGTCTGATCATCCCTGCCAACCCCTCTGGTATACCACTTCCACATGGATGCAGATACCCGTTTTCTTTATTGTCCTTATTGTCCTATCTCTCTATCTTAACCGATGCCCAATAGTCAGGCATCAGATTAATCTTTGGAATTTTGGACAGGACCTTGAGGAGACGCATCATACATGATAATGAGCTTGAGATGTGACTCTACATCTGTCTAAACTCTTGGATCGCAGCCCAGGGTGAGGCTGATGTGCCCACAGAGGTAGAGAAGAAAGAAGCAGGAAGGATTTTAAGCCACGCCCAAGGTGCGAAGGCTTTCTGGTGTTAGTTTCTGTTATTTAACTAAGAAGGCGCCAGCATCACTCTACATGGCCCAAGGTATCAGCTAAGCCACACACAGTTGGGGGCTGTCAGGACTGATTTGCGGACTCAGAAACAACAGTTTCTGCTCTACTCCTATTTTGTACTGTGGTGGGAGACAGAGAAAGTCCGCTTACTCCAACACTTATTTAGATGGCTTCTCCGTTTCCTTGTTGTCTCTTCTTTCACATGTCAGAGACCCCAAATTCTTCTCACTGCTTCTCTCTTGCTTGGGAATCCAGGCGTCTCTAAATCCTAGCGACTTCTCTTCTGTAATCCCCACAGTGCCCATATCCTTTTACAACCTGAGGTCAAGGTGAGCCCACGCTCCCAGGAGTAGTCAGATTATGAGTTGGTTTAGTGGTGGGCACCTGGAGGTGACTCAGTCCATATAGCCTGAGCTTCCAGCTGGCATGTTCTTGCCTCGTGTTGATCCAGTTAGAGGAGCAGAGCTTTGGGAATGGGTTGGGAGGTGGAATTTTGGCTTAATTCTCTCCCGAATTCTTTGGCTTTTGGTCATGACTTAATTGCAAGTGCACATAACTGAGGATTACCCAATACTGTTCTTTGGTAGCAGTCTCTTGTCCCTTTCTCTGGTAGCTGGAACATCCTCTTACAGCCTAGCAGGAAGTGAACAAATCCGAGGGATCAGGAGGTTCTGTCTAAGGGCACACAGACCCTGAAGAATCTGGAAGTTACTTGAGAGACAGCTTCTGGTGACCTCTCATGTGTTGAAATCATGCCTTTGTGTAACCCTTTTCTTTGAATAGGACTAATGCTACATTCATTTGACTTCCTTAGTTTTTTTAATTTTTATTTATTTATTTGAGAGAGAGAGACACACACAGAAATAGGCAGGTAGAGAGAGAGAGGTGTCAGGGACTCCAGCTGCTGCAAACAACTCCAGATGCATGCACTCCCCCTTGTACATCTGGTTTACAAGGATCCTGGGGAGTTGAACCAGGGTCCTTTGGCTTTGCAGACAAACGACTTAACTGCTAAGCCATCTCTCCAGCCCTGTTTTTTTTTTTGTTGTTGTTGTTGTTATTGTTGTTTATTTTAAATCCTATAACAAGATAACACTTTGAAGATTATGTAAGAAAAGATTGCAACTTGCATTTTGCTCACCCGGATTCTATGCCTGCTTCCTGCTCTGCTGGCGTTCAGTCTCCATGATGGGAGCCGCAGTATACAAGAACTGCAGTGGATTTCATCCAGAGCATCTTAGTCCAGCAGTCCATGACCACCTGGATCCTGCCCCAGCCCTGTGAGTGATGTCAAAGTCAGGTCCTGCCTTAGTCAAACCCCAAGATGGCCACTGTTTCAGCTAATAAACCTATCTGCTTGTGGAAAATGACCAGCTAAGATATGCCAGGATTCCTGGCCTGCAGAAGCTGAGGGATAAGAAATGTCACTGTGGGTAATTTGATACCCAGCAGTAGACAATGAATATGGTGGGTGTCTATGTTCCGCTCAGCCAGTAGTAGCAAACATCATTTGAGCTGGACTATCACTGGACGATTTTTTTCCCACAATATATTTTGATAGTGCCTAACTTAGGAAAGTGAGATGTTTAAAAATGTTTATGCTGACAGTAACCTAAAGCCTTGTCCGTGTCCTCACCTCACCTCCACTAATGTGTAGAGAGCTGCATGTGACAAGCCACAGCACAGCACTGTTCTGCGCTTATGGAAAAGTCTCAGGCACTGGGCAGGAGGAGACTTTGACAGAGGCGCAGCCATGTCTGTCCTCTGCCGAAGTCCACAGAGTCTCCAGCAGCTGAATGTGCAGTGGGCACAGACCCTTCTTACTATCTCCTCTTGGATTTGTGCTGAGCCTGACCTCGTGCAGAAAAGCAGTCCACCGCTGCCTCGTTCCTTCGTCTTCGGACCTTGTCCCTTGTTCTCATGCTTTTTCTATATACTGATGAAAGAAAGTTGTTGCCAAAACTTTTCTGCTTGTGTATAAATTAAACCAATGCTAGTTATGCGGTGCTACGGTGTCTCCCTCAAAGGATGCAGAGCACCGGATGCCAGCTTTCACTCTATTTCTCGTGTCTGTCTTTCTTTCCTTAGGTCACAGCCGTGCTGGTGTGACGCTAATGATCTTGCTTCTCCATGATGAGTCACTTCGTGGCTTTCTCTGCTCAAGGATTCAAATGTGTGCCTTTCTTCCAAGCCTTAGAATTACAGCCCTTGTAGAATAAGACCATGTCATATCCCCTTGTAATTCTCCTGTATGTTCTACCATCTTAAGATTTTTTTTTTTTGTTTGTTTGTTTTTTGAGGTAGGGTCTCGCTCTATCCCAGGCTGACCTGGAATTCACTATGTAGTCTCAGGGTGGCCTTGAACTCACGGCGATTCTCCCACTTCTGCCTCCTGAGTGCTGGGATTAAAGGCATGTGCCACCATGTCCGGCCGTGCCATCATAAGACTCAATAGGTGAATTCACGTAACATTGGTCACATTTGATCGTTTCTGACCTACAGAACATTGCCTGTGGCTCAGCTTCACACCCCCTTGACATTTCTTCCTGCTCTGTGCTGTCATTTTTCTTGTGCCTTCTTCCTTTGGCAACACTGGGGTAAGAAATACTAATTTATTCACATTTAAATCCCTGGTACTTGACCCAGTGTTTTCTACATTGCAGATAGCACCAAGAATCATTTTCAGAATTAAACTGTTGATTTGTTTATACTGTCTTGTAGAGCAATTAATTATTCATGAACTCAATAAATATTTTCAGAGAACTTGAGTGTCAGATCTGGGCGAGGCACCAGGCTTGCTGGCAGTCCCTGTCTCTAATGTGTACGCTCAGTAGCAGGAGACAAATTACTGAGCAAGCAGAAAATTACAACTCGATACGGAAAGTGCTTAAAGGAAGATGCCGCCAGTGACAAAGGTTACCGCCAGAGCCGATTGTGATCCTGGAACAAAACCTAAGCAAATCTCCAGGGATTCAATTCTGGAAGGAGGGACAGCCACTCAAGGACACCTCAGGCGGGATCCAGAAGGCTGCCTTGTGGTCATCAGAGACCAGCTTCATAACATGGTTGTCTCTGAAGCCTCTCAGGGGACAAGATGCAGAGGAGGACAAGAGTGTGGCACTGGTGATCTTGAACCTGTGTTGGCCTGGCTTGACGTGTGTGTTGGTACCAAAGCTTTTCACAACTACAAAACATGTAAGGAAAACAAATTGAAATAGAATTAAAACCCATAGAAAAAGGATATAAAGGAAAAAAAATAGGCCAAGGGTGTACCTCAGAGGTGAAGAACTAGCCTGGCATACACAAGGACCCAGGTTCCATCCTCAACACTGCAAAAATAAATGAGAAAAAAAGATTTTGTACACTTGTACTATGTCTGTGTTGTAAGCTGTCAATATAGTCAATTTTTTTTTAAGTTGAAAAGTTTACAAAATAAAAACAAAGCTACTGTAAGCTAGAATTTATTTATCACTGCAGAAAGAAAGGCACTTCCAAAAATAATTTTAGTGTAGTCAAAGTGTGCAGGTCTAAAAAGTCTGTCCTGGTGTTCAGTGGTGTCTGAGGCCTTCCCATCTACTCACTGCCTGCTCATTGGCACCCAGGGTGATTCCTAGCTCTGTTCCACTTAGGCAGTGCCCCACCCAGGTGAGCATGCTTGATCTTTTATGCCACGTGTTTACCATAGTTTTCCTACAGTTAGATAAGTTCAGATATACAAATACTTACCATTATGTTGTAATTGCCTACAATATTTGGTGCAATAAACTGTTGTACAAGTTTTGGCCTGGAGCTATACTGTACAGCTTGGGTATGTAGCAGGTTGTAACCATCTAGGCTTGTGTAACGATCACAGAACGATCGAGTCATCCAATGATGCATTTCTTAGAGTATATTCCTGCCCTTAAGCTGTGTATGATTGTTGTAGCCAGTTCCTTATTGCCAGAATGAACATCCAAACCAGACACAGTTTATGGGAGGAAGGGGTTTCTTTTAAGCTTATGGATCCAGGGCAAGTTCCATCAAGCGGCAGAAGCAGCTGACTCCCATCCATAAATCTAAGCAGAGAGACCCGGCCACACAACCAGCACCACAAACAAGCATAGCCAGAGCTCAAAACCTCTCTGCAATACCTTCAGGCTGGAATTCAGACATGTCCCAGCCTCCCACCCCCTGTAGCAGGAGCAGGCCTGCTAGGGGCTGAGATGGGCGCACCAGCCGACTCTCAGCTGCTGTGAACGAAATCCAGATGCGTGCGCCCCTTTGTGGTCAAGTGCGGCATTGCGCCCTTGCGTCACTTTGCACCTGGCTAAACGTGGGACCTGGAGATTGGAACCGCTGGAGATTGGCACCAGTGTTCTTAGGCTTAGGAGGCAGGCGCCTTAACCGCTAAGCCATCTCTCCAGCCCACAAACTCAATTTTAATCAAACACCTTAGTCTAGGGCTGGAGAGATGGCTTAGCGGTTAAGACGCCTGTCTGCTAAGACTAAGCACGCCTGTTCGATTCTCCAGGTCCCACGTTTAGCCAGATGTGAAGTGACACAATGGTGTAATGCCACACTGGACCACAAGGGGGGCTACACACAGCAGGAATTCGTTCACAGAAGCTGAGAGGTGGCTGGCACAGCCCTCTCTCTCTGTCTCTCCAAAAAAAAAAAAAAAAAAAAAAAAAAAAAAAAAAGAAAAGAAAAAGAAAAAGAAAAACAAACAAACAAACAGAAAACAAAACAAAAAATGCTGAGTCTATGGGGGGTATACATTCAAACTACCACAATGACTGAAAATCTAGGATAAGTAAGAAAATTTTTTTCCAGGCGGCAAATGCAAAGCTACAGTGAAGTGGGTTAGGTGTCACTTGTGCATTGACTCCAACATGGATCCAAGCCCCAGAGTCTCAGGAACATGATGCTATTTAGTTACCTAGTGGTGTGTAATTGATAACTATAGGCTCAGTGCCTTCACACAATGCGTGTTGTCAGCTCATGAGCCAGGAATCCAGAGCTGGCTGACCTGCGTTCCCTGTTCCACGGTCTGCCGTGCTGCTGAAATCATTTTCTCAGGCAGGGGAGGGTCTTGTCAGAACGCTCATCTGGGGAAGATTTTGTTTCCAACCTCGTTTCCATGTCGTTAGCTGGATTCTGTTCCTTCTTGCTGCTGGGCAGCAGGCCTGTTTCTAGCTGTTGTTTGGTGTCTACCCTCATCTCCTTGCCATGTGGCATTTCAAATCAGGCAACCTTATCGTCCTACCTACAATGGAAAATCATACTGAGACAGGAGGTAACAATTTCTTGGACTGTATCCATGGAACGGAAATCCTACCACCTGGACCCAGTTCCGTGGGTTAGAAGCGAGCCACACAGGAAGAGCCTGTGCTGGTCCTGGTCTCGGTGACTTTCTTAGGAAGAGCTCCAGTTAGGACAGGCCTGTGTAATTGCTCACCGAGGCATGTCGCAGAGTGCTAAGATGGGCTTTCACTACCACAGGCCACAGGCTTGGAGGCACTTCTGCAATGGGGCTTGTCCAAAGACACTGCTCACCCCAATTGTCACTTTCTACTAGGGAAGTCACTTTGTCAGTGACTTTAAAGTGAATAGTGCTGCAAAGCCTTGCTTTCCCCAAGGGAACATTCACTCCTCCGCACAGCAAACTCTCCATGCTTGTTGAGGACATTTCCTTTCTACTGCAGCTCTTGGGAACCATCATCCGTGTACTGCTCAATGTCTACACTTAAGTCCATCTGTATAAACTAGTGGCATGAGGATGTGTTTTACTTTTTAGTTCAGGTATTGTACTCAGATATTTATTTAGTTATTTGTGTGTGTTTGTGGGGGTGGGGGGGTGGGCACACCAGGGTCGCTTTCTGGTGCAAACAAACCCCAGATGCTTGGACCACTTTTTGTGTCTGGCTTATGCGGATGGCTTGGGAGTTGAATCTGGATGGCAGACTTTGCAAGAAATACCTTTAACTGCTGAGCCATCTTCCTAAACCTTCAATTTCATTTTTTTCTTCTATCTTGATTTTTGATTTATAACTGATCATTTCATTTTTTAAAAAATATTATTTATTTATTTATCTGTAAGCAGAGACAGAGAGAAAGACACACACATGAAGAGAAAGAGAATATGAATATGTACACTAGGGCCTCTTGCCTAAGAACACTAGATGCATATGTCACATTGTGCATCTGACTTGACATGGGTACATGAATATCAGATTGACAGGCTTTGCAAGCAAGTGCCTTTAACTGCTGAGCCATCTCTCCAGCCCCTCAGTATAAGTATTTATTATAAACTTTTGTGGATAGAAAAAGGCCTGGTTAAATTAAATAATATTGCCTTCATTTGTATCCTTTACTGAATTGTTCAGTTCTTCAGGAAATATCATATTTATGATTTTAGTTATGAGTAGTTCATAAAAATTATAATTCATGTCTGTTGCTAAAATACAGTGAATTCATAAATAAACATGAAATGTCCGCAATCCCACTAGCCAGCCAGATAAAATCCAAAAGGGGTTTTTGATTTTTGACTCTATTCTTCCAATATTTTTCCTGTGCATATGTTACTTACTAAGCATTTTAAAATGAATTCTCATTTCATTGCCCTTTACCATTTAACATTACGTTATTAAAAAAAAATTCTTGCCATGTCACTATTCCTCAAAATGAAATGCCTGAAGAATACAGATGTCATAATCTATTTGACCAATCATATGAAAACACGTATATCTTTTTGTACCTATATCATTAGTATAAATCATGAAAAGTTATTGCCTTACTTATGGTCATAAATACTTTTATTCAGAAGCCAAAGCAATCTGTCCTCACATTGAAAAAGGATGAATATGCCCATTTCCCAACTCTTTGCCAATTCTAGGAACTATCTTTTCAGAAAATGTCAACTTGCCAATTAATAAATATAGTCCAGGGCTGGAGAGATGACTCAATGGTTAAGGCAGTTGCCTGCAAAGCCTAACGAGCTTAGTTTGATTTCCCAGTACCCACATAAAGCCAGGTGCGCAAAGTGATGCATGCCTCTGGAGTTTGTTTTCAGCGACCCTGTAGGCCCTGGAGTGTGCTCTCTCTCTTTCTCCTCTATCTCTCCTTGCAAATAAAAATATTTTTAAAAAGAATAAAAAAGAGTATGGACTCATGTACAGAGCACGTTACTTTCTTTAAAATGCCTCTTCCTATACTATGCCCTTCAACTTCTAATCAAATGTCAATATGGTTCATTGAATACATTACATATTGACCAACTGCTTGTTCAGACAAGGACATTGGTTCTAGGTCCCTTCAGGTCCTATCAGCTTGATGAAAGGTTTTAGCTGGTGGAAAGTAAGATGTTGCCGTGTTCTTGGAAGGCTCAGAACTGCACAGACAGCCAGCAAGGGGAAAATCCACAGCTACATATTTTGGTGGAACGCCACCATTTGTTAGACAACTGTTATAAATAATGCCTCTGGGAGTTTTTAAGCTGTGTACTGTGCCTGACAGGTGGGCCGTATGGAAATTTCTCCTGGAGTGTCCCAGTTGAAAGGACTTGAAACGCCAAGGTCATCAGCCCAGTTAGATTCTTCTGTCTGAAAAGTGACTCCATTGGTGTTCCCATAGTCCACGCATGGCTGCTCCTGAGGCGGGGTGGGTGGGGGGAGGTGAGAGGAAGAAAAGCTCCCCTCTGAGTCTGTGTCACCGGAAGCACAGCTGACTAGTGGGTGCTTTGACACTTTACTGTCATCCTGGCTTTGAGGTGGGCCAAGGAAAGAAAATTTTAGTTGAATTAAGTTGCCACAGCAATATGCACATTTCCACAGACTGGGGAGTAGTCAAGCAAATCAAGTGATCCTTGGGGACCCCAGAGCACACTTCAGGGTCAACTGTTCTTGGCAAAGAGAAGGGAGAGGAAGTAGGGAGGAATTGGGCTGGATCTTAATGTCTTCGTCTCAGAGACCCACTGCGCCTGCATCTGCTTTCTCCACCTTATATGCTGCAAACTTTGGTTTTTCTGTCAGCTGTAACGACTGCAGAGGGGAGGGTCTGGTCAGGGCTCTGTCCTGAGAACTCACAGCTGCCTGTGCTCCAGCCAGCAAGCATAGGCCACAGAAGAAGCCTGGCAGATACACAGTCCATCCCACATCAGCATCCATGAGCCCCAGAGCCCTCACTTGTACCTCACGCTCCAGGCTTAGTCCTCTGTCAGCTTCCCCACTTCTCACTATGATGCACATATGAGCGAACTTGTGCATGCAGGTGCGCGCGCACACACACACACACACACACACACACACACACACACATACACGATGTGTGTGCAAGTTCCAATTTTCCTTCCCCAAAGCTTATTGGACAGTTTATATTAAATAAAGTTCATTTTTTATTCCTATTTCTCTTATTTTATTTTTTAGTGTTGTTCTAATGGGAGATGAGAGAATTTAACAAGTGCTAAGTCATTCCTTTGGTTTAGATAGATAGGATAGCCTTCAAAAATGGAAGAAAAATACTCACGAATCAATGTCTACCTGTAATCTGAACACATGCTTTATATGTAGCAGAGTATAATTAACCCACTTTGAGGCTTTGTGCCATACCCCAAGGTAAATTAGCCCACTTTGAAACTTTGAGCAGGAAACATTTTTTTATTTTCTTTGAACCCCCAAGACACATTAGGTGAATAAATATCTCCATTCTTTCACTGAGCAGAAGAACACATCACATTTAGGCACAATGTGAGTTAAGAGAAAGAATTTTCTTAAAAGCAAAACAAATATAAAGCAATAGACTTTTCTGTCTCACCTTGTTTCCAAACAGATTTGCTGCGGACGTGAAGCAAACACATCCAGGTTCTGACAGCAGTCATTTCCACTCACTGGGATCCCAAGGAAACCTTCCAGGGGCACTGGAGTTCCTAGGACCTCGCCTAAGCTCTTTCCTAAGACTTGGGACAGAGGTGCAAAGAAACTTGAGAAAGCAAGCACCCGAGTCCAGACACTGTGACTACAAGCCCGTTTTATTTTTTATCTGAGTTCCAGTATAGTACCAAGTCACTCTCTCTTGTCTCTCCCAAGATTTGCCCACCACAGAGCATGTGCTCCATGCTAAGAGAGAAAGCAGACGTTCTCTTTTGTGCTTTTCATATCAAGACATGGGAAGTTTGGACCACAGACTGGAAGGAGGCTCTGGGTCAAAAAACCATCATGAGTCAACAGCACAAAGGTTGCCCTGATCACGGTTTTGTCCCGCCAGTAGGTGTTACTTCAGCTATTAATCCGGGCTGATCTGTGGATGGAGGGCGGCCGCCTCCTGCCAAGTAACACACAACAAACCTCCAAACCAAACTGAAACCTGCCAGTTCTGCGAGTGTCCTCTAAAGGCAGGGCCGGGGCCCCTTCGACAGGATCCAGAGCTTGCCTGAGAGACCTGATGGCTGCTCCCAGCAGCTGGGGCGGTGACCTGGAGCATCCTGTTGTCGCCATAGGCACCACCTCATTATTCAAAGTGGCTGTTGGCACTGGGATTAGCGTGACTTAATGCCACCACACAGGAACCGTCTTCCTCCACTGTCTCAAGCCAGGAGAGCCCATCCACGGCTATTTATTGGCTTTGGCGTCGTCTTCATGATTAAGTTCTTTTCCGCGTACATTCCCTGTCCTCGGTTTTATTTCTCTCCCAGGGAGCTTTACACTCTGTCTAGAGGACCTGAATCTGTGTTTTTCCATTTAAAGCGGGTCATCTATGAAGTCAAAGGCATCAAGCTCAAACAGCAATCTCCCCACTTGTCTGCAGAACACCGCATAGACAGCGGGGTCTGAGGTTAGCCTTCCTGCGGCCCTTAAGCCCTACATTGCTTGGAAGAGTCCTCCAGACCAGTCGGAGGGGCTGCAGTTCATGAGCAATAAGACCACCACTTTGTGGGCTGTTTGACAGTTGCTCTCTGGTTTGGTTGACACACTTGTAACTCAGGTTCTGTCTTTTTCATTCTGTCACCCACTCCGGGGACCAGCAAGCTTTATTCTGTCATGGGACAGACAGTATAGATTTTAGGCTGGGTGGGCTATACAGTGTCTCTTGCAACTCTAGATGACCCCAACATTATGTCTTAATTTACAATTTTTTTGACTTTAAAAGGGCGCAAGGAGGACGTGTATTCAGTAGAAACAACTCATTAAGTTTTGATTTCGGCTCTTTCCCTAGGCTAGTAATTAATTTGCACTATGATCCTTTCCTGTAATGCTGGGTTGTGGCAGTGAGCTCAGCTCCCAGACACACAGTTGTAAACAGCTGGCTGTCTGCAGCGCACTATGTGGGTAATGGAGAATGTCTGGTAGGTTAACGGGGTTGAATGCACTTTGACTTAAGATACTTTCACCTTACAGGGTTTGTCAGGATGGAACCCTATGTAATTCGAGGAGCAGCCATACTCAACTCTGTTGAGGCTTCAAATGTGGCACTGACAACAAGTAAATAATTGCCTCTAATTATGTTCTAGCAACATTTTATTTACTGTTGCGGTCACCCACAAAGCCAGCTCAGGAGGGACGGTAGGGTCTCTGCCGAGTTGGGGGTGAGCAGCGCAGAGTCACGACATAGACTCCGGGAGTTGGGTGAGAGCGGAAGCAAGACTCTGCAAACTCGTTTATTCAGGAAGTGCACGTGGGTTTTGAGGGACTTGGCTGGCTAATCCTTGTATGGGGTGGTCCCCTTTTGGTGACCAATGACAGCCTGTCTCTGGATAGGACATCTCGTAGTAGGCTTCCCGCGAGCATGGGACTGTAACTGTTGTCACACCAAGCCTGCGCAGAACGCCATTTTCACAGAAGCCACTTCCTGTTTTCTTCTGCCATGAGGTCTGGCTAGGACCAGGCCTGTATTGTGCCATACTAGCAAAATTTTATTTCCAAACACGATCAGTGAGCACGTGCCACCTGCAGGCAGAGACCGCTTATAACCTCTCTGTCCTTCCCTTCTCCTCTCTTCCCAACCATTCCTTTTCCCCAACCCAGGAAAGTGGATCTTTGAGTGAGATCACATGGCTTGGTTGGTCAAGGTTTTCAGACTCCCTAGACCTTGCTTTCAGCCTCTGCTTAAGAGAATCTTTTATGTGATTGGCTAAGTCTTATCAACCACCTGCTCAATAAAAGTACTTTGTCCCTTAGTGACAAAAAGTACCAGCACCCTGGACTGGCACACGGGTTGGTTGTCATGCAGTCAGGCAAGCGCATGTATGGGTCTGATTTGTGTGCACGCATTCCACCTTTCTTAGAGTCCATAGCTCATATTAAAACTTCAGTTGTGATTATCGGGTTCCTTATTCGTGACCTCAAATTTCAGCCCTGGTCCCACAGGCACAATGAGAGAGACTATGTGGAAGTTCAGGACAAATCCAGCTTCCCACCCCACTGAAAAAAATTATATTGTTACTCCCGCTAGACCAACAGATGAGCTCAGAGACTGGATATATGGCTTTCTAGTTACTCAACTCAGTAGCTGAAACACTGCTACTTGAGAAATTTAGAGTCCTTTTATCTTTTTTTCCAAGAACTCAAGAAGTTCTACATTCACAGACTTGTCTTCTGTGTGGGAATGCTGTTACTAGAGAGTGACGCCCCCTTTGTCAGCTCTTATACCATTCCCCTCATCACCTGTTTCCTATATGGCAGCAGTCAAGAGGTGTGCCTGGATCTCTCTGCTCTTCCGTCCTCTTGAAGTGACACCATCAGTCCACTCACAGAGAGATGGCATTGGTGACTCTGCCAACAGCATGGGTGACAGTATGAAACAGCAGCAGCCCCGATTGGGAAGGTGAAACACGAAGCTGTGAATGTGACCCGTGAAAGCAGCCTGTGGGGTGGAGGGGGGACGTATGGGTGTTTCTGATCTGCTCGCTCTGTGCCACCACATGAGCCCCTCAGAAATAGTAAAGCCTCTGTGCTTCACAGGCATGTGTTTGTCTTAAACTTTAACCCACCAAATTGTGCCAATTTATGTGTCGTTCAACTTGGACAACCCAGAGAACACTAAGCTCATTTTTCAAGTTAACTGTGCCGTATTTAATATCACAACCAAAAGTTATCAACAGCGAAAAGGAAATAAATAGATTGGGTTTTTAAAAAAAAAATCTTTTAATTTTTTTAAAAAAATATTTTATTTATTTGAGAGAGGGAAAGAGAAAGAGGGGAGGGAGGAGAGAGAGAGAGAGAGTGGGCACACCAAGGCCTTCAGCCATTGCAAATGAACTTCAGAAGCACGTGGCACCTAGTGCACTGGCTTATATGGGTGCTGGGGAATCAAACCTGGATCCTTTGGCTTTGTAGGCAAGCGCCTACAAAACTGCTAAGCCACCCCTCCAGCTCAAACAGATGGTTTCAAAAGTCAAAACTACAGCCACTTTCACCTCAAACTTGAATAAAGGTTAAATTTGTTCAAGTAGCTATGTGACATTAGTGTACATGTAAGCATTGGCAACCTCATATCATATAGTACTCTGAGTATGAGAACACAAAAATAAGAGATTTATTTATATTTATTAAGATAAATATCAGGACACAACATTTTGGGTCAACTTCATTCTTACTTGAATGTACTAACTTCTATTTCATACCATTTAGCCTACCCGAAGAATGTAGTAGAAAGTAAAAATCCTCCTGAAATTATATTTGCCATGTAGTTCAAAAATTACTTCATCTTCTCCCCATACTCTTTCCCATATTTTCATCAATCAAGCAGGAAAATGCATACAGCATCAAAAAGTTGGGAGTGAAGGTTCAGATCTTATCCCGTGACATTGACAAAGTTACTGGACCCTTCTGCACCCACTTCACAGTCTCCATGAGGAAATCACCAACTTAGTAGCTTGTCCCACAATAGGAAGGAAACAACAATGTCAGCCATCATCCCTGCTCCTGACAATCGGCTGAGCTCCTTCCTCCAGGAAAACTAGCAGTGGTTGTCTGATCTCCACGCCACTTGTCACATCCCACTTGCAAATCCATCCTGGGAACTTCCATCAAAGTGACATCTTTTCCAAACCAGCGTTCACTTTCACATCTCTTCTCAACATCTTTTAGCCTCCTTATTGCTAAAGGATAAAATCCAGCTACCCAATACAATAACACCAATAACCCCACTGAAGATCCTTAGCAAACGTGGGACACGGAAGAAGGGGGTCTATGTGTGCAACACTTTTATTTAAAAAAAATCAATAAATTTAAAAGAGCCTTAGGGGTACAAAGCCTGCTCTTGTCTGGCTAAATGTATATATTATTCCCACCAAGCTGCCCTGAAAGCACTACACTTAATGTTCATATTCACATATTAATACTACTCTCACTTCTGGTTAGAGAAGCTTCTCTTTTCAGATGGCGATGACCACTGGGATGACCCAAAAGGCAACATAGTGCTGAGAAGAAGGGATGGAGGAGTGCCCAGCACTGAAACATCTCTGTCACACCCTCCAAGGCTCGGGGACCATTGTGGAAGAGGGGGCAGATAGAATGGAAGAGCCAAAGGAAGGGTACGACTCCTTACAATGCAACTGTCCACACAGAAATTGGCCTTGATATCCATGACCTTGCAGTGCCTAGCAATACTTTCGCAAGACCCGCATAATAGAAGAAAAAGATGATGACATCAAATTAAAAGAGAGACTAACGGAGAGAGGGAAGGGATATGATGGAGATTGGAGTTCTAAAGGGGTATGGGGGCAGGGGAGGGAAATATCATGCATTTTTGTATGTAAGTATAGAAGCTGTCAATAAAAAAATAAAAAAAAATCCAACTACCTCAAAATGTGACAATTCAAGATCTGGCATAACTTGCACTTATCTCTCTTTCCAGCTGATAAGAGTTTTAATCTAAATGTTCACACGGTAAAGGATAGTTGGCAGCCTGCACTACTCTAGGGAGGTGGTGGGTTCTGTAAGAAGTGGGACCTGTGAAAAGAAGTTGAGTGATTAGAGTATGCTCTGAAGAAGATCCTGGGATTAAGGTCCTTGACTCTCAGTGTTTGTTTCCCAGGCAAATGGATGTGAATCATTTTCTCTACCACATGTTCTTACCACAGTATTCTGCCTCTCACGAGAGCCCCGGTGACCATGGACTGGAGTCTCTAACACTCAGAGCCAAAATCAACCTTTCTTAGAAGTTAATAATCTTGGTGCTTTTTTCCCATTATGATGGAAAGGTGACTATCACAACTACCTTTCCTTGAGCCCCAAATGTGGACTGTGAGTTGCCTGCCCCCCCCCCAGCAAAAACTTCCCCTTCCCTCCTATGTGCTCAGCCTCTTCAGGGACACTGTACCCTCCCCTACAGCTCACTCCAGCTCATCTAAAATCCATTTTAGAACATCTCTATGACCATTGTCATAGACCTCTGGGACACAAACAAGACATTTTACACTTGTGTAGAGCTCCATCACTTCCACATAGTATATACTAAATAACATGCTTGTTGAATGAATGCACAATTAAGAAAAATGAAAACATAGATATCTTAGTGTTTTAACAATCTAAAAATCACACTCCATGTTAAAGATCAAAGGCCATAATTTATAAGGACTGGGATAAGCTTTTCCATGTACAAAATGATCTCATTCATAAACATGGCATTGGGAGATATGGCTGATATTTTTTAATGACTTGTCATGGCTGAAAAGTCCACAGAATGTGCTTTAACTAGGAATAAAGGTAATTTAAAAATCATTCTACCTACCTATCCTATGGACCCCATTGTAAGGTGCCAAGCCCTTGTCTTCTTAGAAACCCTTGTCTGTAACACATGTTCCCCTCCTCATGTCTTCCCCCAAACTCCAGTACCCCCCCACGCTAACATGTGAAAAACAGAAGAGTACTACTGTCAAGTAGCCAGACTTCACTGGTGCAGGGCTTGCCGATCCGATGGTTTCCGAAATGGCAGCAAAGTGACCCTTCGGAAGGGGCAGTGCAAGGAAGCCCCGCCCGCTCTCCTTTGACAGCTCTGTCACATCAGCAGATGTACCTGGAAAGCGGTGGAAAGCTGGAACACCCTCTACTCCATCCATCCTCGGGAAGACGATATCTATGTCAAAAGTACCTGGCATTGTTCCTAGAGCTCCAAAATACATTGGCATCCTCTTACTGCGTGCAGAGTTCCAGAACTTGAGAAGGCTAGGGATGGTTTCCAGGTTCCCAAGTGGCTTGTTCTGGACTCTGCCAGAGCTCTGGAGGATGACAAAGACTACCACCTATCCCAGGAACAGAAGTTGCCATCTGCCTCTTCACGGTGGACTTTGACAACGGAGCATTGATTTTCTGTGGGTTTAGCGGGATATAAGAGGCCCTGGCCATGGTCCTTGTGCCTCGCTTGATGAATGAAAGTCAGGTTAAACATTGGCAATCCTCAGCCTAATGGCTGCTCAGTTTAAATTTTCCAGGCAATCCCCACCCCCACCGCCCATAGCCGAAAAACAGGGGCTCTAGGGGATGAAATTCAAACAGGGGTGGATAGATTAGGGGAAATTTCATCTGTGCACTTACACAGCTGGTGTTTCTTCTTTCCCCAGTTTGTTTTCACTCGTGTCACTTTTTTGATACCACAAAGATCACCATAGGCTCGTTGATGTCCTTGGTGTGTGTGTGTGTGTGTGTGTGTGTGTGGTGTACGTATGTGTGTGTGCCCTTGCAGCACCCCATGCACCCACCTGCTGTGTGGGGCTCATACGTGGTGGCTGGAGCAGAATTTCTGCTGCTCCACTCTGTTGCTCTTCCATCCATTCCTACTTGAGCTGGCATCTTACTGAGACAGCAACTTGTTGTTTTTCCCAAGTCTGGGCTTCCCTTTGTGGGACTTGGATTGCAGGTGTGCATGGCCACACCCAGCTGTGTATGTGGTCTCTGCTCCCCTTTGCAGGATTGGGGTTACAGGTACATGTGATGACACCCAACTGTTTACCTGTGTTCTGGAGACTTGAAGTCAGGCAGTTTTAGGTCCTCGTGCTTGCACAGAGAGCTCACTTAACCACTGAGCCATCTTGCCAGCCCATACATGTTGAATTTTTTTTTTTATTGAGAGAGAGACAGAGACAGAGAGGAAGAGTCACACACAGAGAGAGAATGGGCACACCAGCAGCCTCTCAGCTGCTGTGAACGAATTCCAGACGTGTGCACCCCCTTGTGGGCAAGCGTGGCATTGCACGCTTGCATCACTTTACATCTGGCTAAACGTGGGGCCTGGAGATCAAAAGGGTGTTCTTAGCCTTAGCTAAGAACCACTAAGCCATCTCTCCAGCCCAGTCCTGGAAGAAGACTGGGGAAGGCAGAACCCGGGGCAAGCACATGTTCTGACGGACACCAGTAGTAACATGTTACTCACATCTCCTAGCTGCTGATCTCCGAAGATGGAACCCCCTCTGCTTTGGTAAAGTTAGAGAACAGTGGCTTGTGAAGAACAAACGTGAAGCCCCAACCATCAAGTAGGGGAATCCGATAGCTTTTGACCTTGTGCAAGGGTTTGCATGAGAACTTGTGCTCAGTTCAGATTCTTAGCTGACTACGGGCCGTTCTTGTCAACCTCCTCTACAACTAGCCATTTCCGGGACTTCACCTCTGCCTGCTCTGCTCTGACTTGCACACCCAGGGCCACAGGGCCTCCTTGATATTCCTCATCCATGTGTGCAAGCTCTAGCCTTCAGGCCTTGGCTCATCCTACCTTTCCTCTGTCCAAACACTCTTCCCCTGATATAAGCAAGCCTTGTTCTATGCTTCATCCAAGTCTCTTCTCATGTCCACCTCACCGGAAAGATCTGGCAGCCATATCTCTAACAGCATGACTTGCCCTCGTTCCCCGCACCATCCCCGTCGTCCCTTCTCTTTTACCCACTGCAATTTCCTTCCTGCTCCTACAACCCCGACATTCTAATCCACTTATGCTTTGCCTGCTATTTGCCCCTTCCCTGGGATGTCTCTTGGAGGCCGAGGTTTTGCTTCTTTTACTGCTGTGGCTCTACCTCCTACACTGTGGAAATCAAGAATGATTCCTCCCGTCTTGGGACACTGGAATTGTCAGGAGCCATATTAGTAGATGGCTTGATCCTCTGGCTTTAGAGATGAGGAGACCGAGTCTGGTTAACTTACCCAAGAACTAGTAAATCTAATTACAGCCAATCTATCTAAGAACATCAAGATGGAAAAATGGAAAGAAAAGTGGTGTGAGGATGGTAGGGAGGAGAAAGATAAAGGGGAGGGAGATGAGGAGAGAAGAGGGGAGTAGCAAATGAAAGAGTAGAGAAGGGCTGGAGAGATGGCTTAGCAGTTAAGCGCTTGCCTGTGAAGCCTAAAGACTTTGGTTCGAGGCTGACCCATTTAAGCCAGATGCACAAGGTGGTGCATGCATCTGGAGTTCGTTTGCAGTGGCTGGAGGCCCTGATGTGCCCTTTCTCTCTCTCTCTGTCTCTCTTTCTCTGCCTCTTTCGCTCTCAAATAAATAAAAATAAACGAAGAGTAGAGAAGAAAGGAGAAAAAGAGAGGAAGGCCTCATTTTTTACTGTCTGAAAAGGAAATTCTGGTGTCCAATCATGTTGTCAATATGGCTGAGCTACAGTTATCTATAAGCACTTGGCAAAACCCTGTCCTTTGCAAACAGATAAGCCCAATGGGTCCAGATAGGCAGTTAGCTCTCCACTCATTATTGTGGTATGGGGGATATTCCAATTACTGAGCTTTAATTAAGGTGCAGTTCTGTTTTGGTTCAACTCTTCCACCTGCAGGTGTAATTCCACTCAGACAAGGAGAAAGGGGACAGGAAAAAAAAATAGTTGTTGATCTAGGCACCATGCCAGGGCTTGCAAGTATTTCAGTTAATTTCCAGAGCCTCCCTGCGGCCACTTTACAGGTGAGAAAACTAAGTCTCAGAGGGGTTACGTGAACGGCTCGGGATCCCCCAAACCCCACAGCTAATCAGCAGTGTGCGTGCTTTTCTCACATGAGGATCTTCTCTAATTTTGAAAGATCTCAAGACAGAACTCTCTGTGTTGGATGTGAGTGGGGATTCTTAAACGTCCTCTGGGGAGGAGTCAGATGTTGGACAAGTAGAGTGTACGTTCCTGGGTTCCATATAGTGGAACAGCTGTCCACTGTAATCACACTGGACAGGCCAAATACTCAGGTCTGTCACCACGAAGCGCCTGGCCTGGCCTGTGCATCAGCTTGTCTCAAGGCCACCCGAGAATGAAGTATGCGTAGGAAAGGCAGGGAGTTTGCTGTGTACATGACGCTTCCTCAACTCTACCGTGACCCACTGTTCCAGTTTGCCTGGAATGGGGGGGGATAGGAAGAATCTGAGGATGCAAATATTATAGTCCTCAGACCACAAAAGTTTGGGGAAATTGGAAGAAGTGGGTCACCTACCCAGTGCCTCCACTTTAATTCAGACTTTCCCTCTTAAACATGTCTCCCAAAAGAAATTCTGAGGCCATGGTTGTTCTTATGTAATCTCAAACTATTTGTTGTCCATTTTTAATTTTTTTTCTGATATTTATTTATTTGAGACAGAGAGAGAGAGAAGAGAGAGAGAGAGCACACCAGGGCCTCCAGCCACTGCAAATGAACTCCAGATGCATGTGCCATCTTATGCATCTGGCTTACATGGGACCTGGAGAATTGAACTGGGATCCTTTGGCTTTGCAGGCAAACACCTTAACTGCTAAGCCATCTCTCCAGCCCAATTGTCCAATTTTAATTCAGACTTGATTGTAGCCAATTTTCTATTGTTAATTCTTGAACCTGGAATACATACATACATACATATATATATATGGTTAGCTTATGGTTTTAGAGCTGAACATCCAAGTTTGGGCAGGGTATGTGTCCGGATTTTGGTGAGGGTCTCATGATGAGTAGCATCATTCTGAGGGAGAGCCCCTTGGGATGGGATCACATGGCAAAACAAGAAGCAAGAGACAGGGAGAGGCAAACCTTGCTTTTATCATAGCTCTTCCCCCTCTGAAAGTCCCACCACTTCCCAGTGTCACTATATTGGGGACTAAACACCCACTATGTGATGGAACAAAACACATTAAACCACAGTAAGCTTCACTGATAAAAAAATGTCATCTATAGGGCTGGACAGATGGCTTAGTGGTTAAGGCGCATGCCTGTGAAGCCTAAATATCCAGGTTTGATTCTCCAGGACCCATGTAAGCCAGATGCACATGGTGGCACATGCATCTGGAGTTCATTTGCAGTGGCTAGTGGCCCTGGCACACCCTTTCTCTCTCTCTCTGTCTATCTCTAATAAATAAATAAAAATAAATCTTTAAAGAAACATAATAAATAAATAAAATTAATTTTTAAAATGTCATCTATAGGGGTTGAAGAGATTGCTCAGTGCTTGCTTGGGACCTAGACAGATCTGAAGCTGGAAACCCTGACCTGTCTCTGCTATCAGAAGGCAGATACCCTCCCCTTGAACTTGCAGGGGAGCCCAGCACCTCCAGCCAACAGAAATAAATTCTTAGGTGGCAAGACTTCCACATTCCTCCAGCCCACAATATGCCTTGCCTGGGGGAGCTTTACTCTTATACCTACGGGTGGGGGTGGGGTGGGTGCTGGACTCATCTGATGGAGGGAGCAGGGCAGCTCGGGCTAGAGAACTGACAAGAAGTTTACTTCACAACTCTTGCAACCGAATGACCCTCACACAGATGTAAACTGCCTGTCCTGCAGTGTTACTATTAATTACCAATTATAATCCAGGAGATCAAAGAAAGGAAACTCCCCATATACACAGGACCAGGACCTCACCAATGTCCCTTGTGATCTGTGTTTTTTTTTTCTTTCTTTCTTTCTTTCTTTCTTTCTTTCTTTCTTTCTTTCTTTCTTTCTTTCTTTCTTCTTTCTTCTTTCTTTCTTTCTTTCTTTCTTTCTTCTTTCTTTCTTTCTTCTTTCTTTCTTTCTTTCTTTTGTTCTTTCTTTCTTTCTTTTTCTTTCTTTCTTTTTCTTCTCTCTCTCTCTCTCTTTTGTATTAAGTAGAAACTTTGTTTGGCTACATACTGTGTAGGCACCATTATTTCCCTCCTCCCTGACTCCACTCCTGTGAGGGGCTCCTTAGGGCGATTGCTGGTCTTCCCCATGGAGTTGTGGGTTATGAGTTGTGAGGGCAGCAGTCAGTCATTATGGGGGGCGGGCAGTGCCTCCGGATATTCCCTCCCACCCTGTGGCTCTTACATTCTTTCTTTCCCCTCTTCCACAAAATTCTCTGAGCCTTGGTGGGTGTGCTTTAAGTCTACTTTAGTGTTGAGCTCTCCGCAGCTTCTGCAATGCTGCTGTGGCACATTTTGAGTGTCCTCAGTGTCTGTCTCCATCACCCTGGCTCAGGTTGTCACCCTCACCATGGAAGCAGCATTCTTGCTCATCTCGCCACTTCCTCTGTGGTTTCACCTGGGCCCTGGCTGCTGTGCGAGGGTCTGTTCATCTGCTGACAGGGAGTTGGCTATTTATTTAGAACATATTTTATTTAGTTAGTTAAGAGAGAGAGGAAGAGGCAGATAGAGAAAATGGGCAGGCCAGGGCCTCCAGCCTTTGCAAATGAACTCCAGATGCATGTGCCACCTTGTGCATTGGGTTTACATGGGTTCTGGGGAACTGAACCTGGGTCTTTAGGCTTCATAGGCAAGCACCTCAACTGCTAAGCCACCACTCCAATCTCCCAGCTATCTATTCTTATCTTGTCGATCGATTTTGGTTGTCCTTTTTTTTTTTTTTTTTTTTTTTTTTTTACTGCTTTCTTAAAAGAAGAAAAACAGATTCTCCAGTGGAGAGTGAGATCAGGATAGGTTAAAAGGGATAAGCATTGTTAATTTAGAGAGATTTTGATGGCTGTAGCCTCACTTTTGGCCAAAGACTAGTGGGAGCTTTTCATTGGAGTTGAAAATCTTGGTCTTGCTCCAATGGATTCTGACTTGGTTCCCTATTCCAGCTATGGATTCTGTTCCCCTGAGCAGATAGATCTCTTAGCCAATAAGAGAACCTTGGTTACCCACCTAGGCTGTGTGCCACTATTGCACAGTTGTGTACATCTTGTCAGGCTTGCTTTCACACAGCAGCATCCTGTGCTTGCTCACCACATTGTCTGCCAATTTCCCCTAGCAGCTCAGCAGCTCTTTCCAGCACTATCAGGCTAACCATCTGTGAGATGGCTTCCTTCCAGATTCAGCCAGATCTCTTACTGTTCTGCATATGCAGCATGTGGTGTCTTCAGAAAGAGGGTCTTGTCTTTCACCTCGGGTGGGTAAATAAGTGTATTGACAGAAGCCTGTCTTGTTTTGGGCTCTCTGATCAACATCTCAACATGGTTGCAATCATTTTCTGGTACTGGGAGTTACAAGTCAGGGCCAAATATTTTAGGGTTAGGCTTCATCCCACCCTCTCCAGAGCCCTTCTTACTAAACAGTTCCTCTATGCTCCTATTGAAGGTTATATCATTTATTCTGCTATCCAAGAGGAAGGTTTCTATGGTACCAATTCATTTTGGATTTGGTTCTGTGTAGATCTCCCCTCAGAACCTTCTATCCCTCTCATCTGTCCCTTAAGTTGCTTGTCAGGTTTGCCTACAACTCAAGCTCTTCCAGTTCAGAAGCCACAGATGAGGGAGAACATACAGCGTTTGCCTTTCTGTGCTTGTGTGAGTTCACTTAGTATGATCTGACCCAAGTCCACTCATTCTCCTGAAAAATTCACTGTATCATTTTTCCTTACTGCTGAGTAGAATTCCATTGTGGACATGTACAGCATCTTCATTATCCAATTGTCAAATGATGGGCATCTGGGTTGATTCCAGTTCTTAGCTATTGTGAATTGAGCGGCTATAAACATGCAAATGTCTCTGCAGTGAAGAGTGGAGCCTTTAGGGTCGATGCCCAGTAGAGGAATGGCTGGGTCAGTTGGTAGCTGTATTTTCATCTTTTTCAGGAGTCTCCATATTGATTTCCACAGTGATTGTACAAGTTTGCACTTCCACCAACAGTGAATGAAGATTCCATACATCCTTGCCAACATTTATTTTTTTTTTTTAAATGATTGCCATCCTGACTAGAGTCAGGTGGAATCTCACAGTTGTTTTAATTTACATTTCCCTGATGGTTAAGGATGTTGAACATTTTCTTAGCTGAGTATTAGCCATTTGTATTTCTTCCTTTGAGAATTCCCTATTCAGTTCTCTGCCCCATTTTTTTGAGTGGATTTTTTTTATTGCTTAGTTTTTTGAGTTCTTTGTAGATTTGAGATATTAAGCTTCTGTCAGTGGTACAGCTGGTGAAGATTTTCTCCCATTCTATGGGTAGTCTGTTGGTTGTGTTTATGGTATGTTTTCTGTACAAAAACTTATTAGCTTCATGAGATCCCATGGGTGGAGTGATTATTTAATGTCCTGGGATTCAGGGGTATTGTTCAAGAGGACTTTCCCCACTCCTATATTTGGAGAGTTCCCCCTATTTTTTCATCCGGTAGTTTGAGATTTTCAAGTCTTATAATATTGATTTATTAAGTAGAAATTTTGTATGGACACATCATGTGTAAGTACCATCATTTCCCTCCTCCCCGCCCCCATTCTGTTGAAGGCCCTCCTCAGTGGGATTGCTGGTGTTCCCCCTGGGGTTGTGGGTTATGAGATGTGAAAGCAGCAGTCAGTTATTGTAAGTCCTTCTCTATAAGTAACTCCAATAAACTCATCAGAACTAGTTTTGGCCCAATCATACTATGATCTGTGGTCTGTGCCCTGGCTAGGGTGAATAGACATGTGTTTGTGTCATCTTGGGGAACAAATTTCTCATGACATCACCACAGCACACTCTCCACTTCTTCAGTCCCCTGTAATGGGAGCTGAAAATGAGATAGTTGAAGTATCAGATTGAGAATTTAGAGTTCTACTTCTTTTTTAAATTTTTTTGTTTCTTTTTAATTTTATTTTATTTGAGAGGGACAGAAAAAAAAGGCAGAAAGAGAGAGAGAGAGAATGGGTGCACCAGGGCCTCCAACCACTGCAAACGAACTCCAGATGAATGGACCACCTTGTGCATCTGGCTTACGTGGGTCCTGGGGAATCAAGCCTCAAACCGGGGTCCTTAGGCTTCACAGGCAAGCACTTAAGCACTAAGCCATCTCTCCAGCCCTAGAGTTCTACTTCTAAAAATAATAATGACCATATAGACACCTCAAGTGTCTATACATACACATACCCTCAACAAGATAGCCTTCAAAGTCAACAAAACAGTGAGCAACTTGGAGGGAAAAGTCATCAGTATGGAGGAAAACTTCAGCAAGGAGACTGAAATGCTTTTTAAACAGAAACTATGGGAATGAAAGCAAAGGTCCATCAAATGAAAACCACATCAGAATGCACCAAGACAAGACCACGCAGAAGACCAAACCTCAGGGAAGGAGGGCAGCGTGGAGACAATAAATCACAACAGACACATATGCAGAAAGGAAAATGAAAGAGTATTGCTTAGATTCCCAGTAATTCACAATACAGGGGACAGAAGTACAAGCTGAGATCAAAGCAAAAAGAATTGACTGCTTAATGTAACTACAAGAAAATTTCCAGAATTTCAAACAGAAGTTGATATCCAAACAGAAAAAGGCATCTAGAACTCCAAATAGACACGACCAGAGAAAGAGCACTGCATGGCACATCACAGTAACCACGTCACAAAATACAAAAGTTAATAAACAATAGGAAGAGCTGTAAGGAAAAATTTCAACTCACACACAAAGGCAGGAATATGAGAATAACCTGCAATCTTTCATCAGCAGCTGTGAAAGCCAGGAAAGAATGCAAAGACATATTCTGAGCTCTGTAAGTCAATAGCTACCACCCAAGAATGCTACACCCAGCAAGGCTGTCTTTGAGAACTGATGGAAAAACAAAAATGCTGACAAAGGCAATTCAGCCAAACTACTCCAAAAATCAAAAAGAAATGATACAGAAGGGAGAAGAAAAAAAAAAAAAAAAAAAACACAGCTCCAGCCATGAGAACACATGCTAGGATACATCTCAATAAAGAACAAAAAAGATAAACATAAAAGAAACAGGAGGGGCTGGAAAGATGGCTTAGCAGTTAAACACTTGCCTGTGAAGCCTAAAGACCCTGGTTCAAGGCTTGATTCCCCAGTACCCATGTAAGCCAGATGTACAAGGTGGCGCATGCATCTGGAGTTCGTTTGCAGTTGCTGGAGGCCCTGGTGCACCCATTCTCTCTCTATATCTCTTTCTCACTCTGTCTAGTGCTCTCAAATAGCTAAACAAAAAATTAAAAAAAAAAAAAAAAAAAGAAACAGGAGGGCCTGGAGAGATGGCTTAGCAGTTAAGCACTTGCCTGTGAAGCCTAAGGACCCTATTTCGAGGTTTGATTCCCTAGGTCCCACGTAAGCCAGATGCACAAGGTGGCTCATACATCTGGAGTTCGTTTGCAGTGGCTGGAGGCCCTGGCGTGCCCATCCTCTCTCTCTCTCTGCCTCTTTCTTTGTCTGCCCGTGCTCTCAAATTAAAATAAATAAATAAATAATAATAATAATAAAAGAAAGAAAGAAACAGGAAGGAGTCAATTATGCCTAACACATCAAATCGGCAAACTGCCAGGGAAAAAGGAAGAGAAATGCAATTTATCCAGCCAATCAGAACCTTACCAACAACACATTAGGGAATAACAAGCATCTTTATAGAAACATCCTAAATGGCAATGGCCTCAACTCACCAATAAAAAGACACAGGCTACATGAGTAGATTATAAAACAAGATCAAATTATCTGCTGTCTCTAAGAATCACACCCTGCCAGCAAAGATTTCCAAACGCTGAATATCAAAGGATGGAACTCAAACTAACAAGCCAATGGAAGCTATAAACAATAGGAGAGGCTATCTTTGCATCACATAGAGTTGACTTCAAACCAAAACTAATGAAAGAAAAGACAAGAAGGGGCACTGCATATTAAGAAGGAGGAGATCATCAGGAAGATATGATAATTATAAACATTCATGCACCAAATAGTGAAACTCTTAATTTCATAAAACAAACACTAAAAAACATAAAAGTTCACAATGGGCTGGACACAAGAGCAACGGGGAACTTCAACACCCCACTCTCATATGTAGATCATCCTGACTAAAAGTCAGCAATGGAACTTCAGCTGGATCTAATAGATGTACACTTTCTACCCAGAAGATCCGGAATACATGTTCTTCGTAGCGGCACATGGAAGCTTCTTCAAAATGGACCATGTGGTAGACCACAAAACAATCCTTAACAAGTACAAGGAATTGAAGCAATTCCTCTATCCTGTCAGACGACAGCAGAATAAAAGTAGAAATCAATGGCAACAGAGAATTCAGAAATGACACACATCCTTGAAGACTAAATGGTGCCCTTTTTAATAAACAATGGGCTATTGAAGAATCCAAGGTGAAAATTAAAAAGAATAGAAACAAATTAAAGTGATAACACAACCTACCAGGTCCTCTGGGATATAGGCAAAGAAGTCCTAGGATATAAATGCCCATATCAGGAAATTAGATTTGAAAGAAACAACCTAATCCTCTTTAAGGTTTTAGAAAAGCAACAAGAAGGCAATCCCAAGCCCAGTAGTGGGCAAGAAATAAGAAAGATCAAAGCATAAATGAGTGCAATAGACTCTCCAAGAGCAGTAACTGCTCAGTCAAATGAAGAGTTGGTTCTTTGAAAAAATAACAAAGATAAACCTTCAGCCAAACTGTCAAAAAGGAGGAACAATAAAGATCCCAATGAAGAAAATCAGAGACCAAAAGGGAGACCACATTGAAATCCAATGCATCATTTAAAAAAATACTTTGAAAACTTATATTACCGAAAGCTGGAAACCTAGGAAAACTTTTCACTTACATATACCCTCCCAAAGTTAAATCTCAAGGGTAACAATAAGTTAAAGAAGCCCATTTCAAGCAGTGAGATTAAAACTGTAATTAAAAGTCTCTCCACAAAGAAAATCCCAGGGTCAGATGGATTCACTGCTGAATTCTACCAAGCTTTTTTTTGAGGTAGGGTCTCACTCTGGTCCAGGCTGACCTGGAATTAACTATGTAGTCTCAGGGTGGCCCCAAACTCATGGCGATCCTCCTACCTCTGCCTCCCGAGTGCTGGGATTAAAGGCATGCACCATCAGACCCAGCTCTACAAAACATTTTTTAAAAATGACTTTCATTTACAAGTCAGTATAAATACACATGTATACCTGTATTACATATTTGTTCCCTCCTATTTTTCTTTTGGAGAGAGACAGAGAGAGAGAGGGAGAGGAAGACAAATAGAGATGGGCGTTCCAGCAGCCTCTCAGTGGCTACAAACAAAATCCAGATGCGTGCGCCCCTTGTGGTCAAGTGCAGCATTGTGCCCTTGCATCACTTTGCATCTGGCTAAACGTGGGACCTGGAGATTGGAACTGCTGGAGATTGTAACCGGCGTTCTTAGGCTTATGAGGCAGGCGCCTTAACCGCTAAGCCATCTCTCCTGCCCCTACAAAACTTTTAAAGATGACCTAATACCAACTCTTCTTAAGTTGGTTCACAAAGTAAGAATGGAAGGAACACTTCCAGATTCATTTTTTTTAATTTTTAAATTTTTTAAAAAATTTTTATTTATTTATTTGAGAGAGGAGATACAGAAAAGAAGAGAGAGAGAGAGAGAGAGGAAGGCACACTTCCAGATTCATTTTATGCAGCCAGTATTACCCTGATTCCAAACTATTATAAAGACATAATAAAAGAAGAAAGCTACAGACCAATTTTCTGATGAACAGATATGCAAAGGATTTCAAGAAGATTCTCATAAACTGAATTCCAGAACACTTTAAGAAGATTGTCCATTGTGACCAATGGGCTTCATAGTGCGGATGCAAGTTTGATTGAACGTATGTAAGTCAACAATAAAACGCACTATATAAATAAACTTAAGGAAAAATAAACTTAAGGGCCTAAATCACACGATCATCTCAACTGATGCATAAAAGGCCTCCAAGGAAGTCCCACATGCCTTTGTGATGCAAGTCCTGGAGAAAGTACAGTTAAATGGAACATACCTCAGAACAATAAAGGACAAACGCCACATAGGATGATGTTAAATGAAGAAAAAACTGAAAACATTTCTTATACAATCAGGAAGGAAGCAAGGAGGCCCACTCTCTCCACTTCTGTTCAATATAGTGCCTGAAGTCTTAGCTTAAGCACTGAGAAGACATAAAATGAATAAAAATAGAAAAGAAAAAGCCAAACTATCCCTCTTTGAAGATGACACGATTTGAAGATGGCATATTTAAAATCTCCAATAAAAACCACAGAAAACCTTCTAGAGCTAATAAACACTTTCAATAAAGTTGCAGGGTATCAAAAAAAATAGTAGGTATTATGCACCAATAGTGAACTCATAGAGAAAGAAACCAAGAAAAACATCCCATTCACAATAGCTGCAAAAAATTAAATACCTAGCAATTAGCTTACCAAACATCTGAAAGACAATAAGAAATTCAAGACACTTAAAAAGAAAAAATAATTTAAAGGGGGTACTAAATGACGCAAAGACCATCCGTGCTCCGGGACTAAAGAATTAATATTGTGAAAGTGGTTACATTACCAAAAGTAATCTTCAGATTTAATTAAATCCCCAGAAGTAGTTGAATGACATTCCTCCCTGAGCTAGAAAAGTCATCCAAGAATTCATAGGGAAGCACAAAAGACCGTGACTAGCTAAAGCAATGGTAAGGGTAAAGAACACAGCTGGATGTATCCTGATACCTGATCTCAACTTATAATACAGAACCATGGTGACAATGACATCACGGTACTGTCACCAACACAAATGTATAGACCAAGGGAACAGAATAGAAGATGCAGAAATAAATCCACACTGCTTTGGCCACCTAACCTTCCACAAATGAGTCAAAAAAAGTCAGTGGAGGAAGCATAGCCTATTCAACAAAGAGTACTAGGAAAACTGAATATCTACCTGCAGAAGAATGACATTAGATCCCTATCTCTCACCCTGTACTAATATCAATTTACAGTTGGTCAAAGACCTTAAGCTAGAACCTGGAACACTGAAAACCACCATAGAAAAAATAGGGAGCATGTGCTACAGGCATAGGTAAGAACAGGAAGTAAATAGCAAAGGAAATAGCCTAAGAATTAACACTTGGAACTACATACATGAAATTTAAAAGCAGCCATCAGCAAAGCCAACAGACAGCTTACACAGTCAGAGAAAATGCTTTCCAGCTATACTTCACATGGGGGGGGAGGGGGCTGTAATAGCCAGCACTTACAAAGAACGGCAAAAATTAAACACCAAGAAAACTAGAACTGCCCATCTCTGAATGTGCTGAGGAAATAAACATACAATTCACAAAAGAAAAAAAAACACAAATGGCCAATACGTATTTTTTAAAGTGTCCAGCATTGCTAGCTATCGGGGAAATGCACATTAAAACCACATTGAGATACCATTTCACACCAGTCAGAAAGACTAGGCTACCATCAAAAATAAATAAATAAATAAATAACAACAAATGCTTGTGTAGTGTGGAAAAAAAGGAAAACTTATTCACTGAGGGTGTGAAAGCAAACTATTCTAGCCATTATGGACACCAGTATGGATTAGAAAAAGAACTCCCCTATGACCCAGCTACATAACTAGTGGGCATATCCACTAAGGACTGCATACTCTACCATAGTTATGCTTGCACACCCATGTTTATTGCTGGCTATTTACAACAGCTAAGACTTGGAATCAGGCGAAATGTCTATCAACAGGTGATGGATAATGAAAATTGGTAAATACACATAGGGCTGGAGGGATGGCTTAATGATTAAGGCATTTGCCTGCAAAGCCAAAGGACCCAGGTTTGATTCCCTAGGACCCACGTTAGCCAGATGCTCAAGGGAACACATGTGTCTGGTGTTCGTTTGCAGTGGCTGCAGGCCCTGGTGCACCCATTCTCTCTCTGTCTCTTTCTCTCCCTCTTTCTCTCTGTCAAATAAATAAATATAAAATATTTTTTAAAAAAGAAAATTGGTACATATACAAAATGAATTCTATTCAGCAGTACAGAAAAAATGGAATCATGAAATTTTGAAGGGAAATGGATGGACCAGGAAAAGAACTGTATTAAGTGAAGTGACCTAAACTCAGCAAAACCAAAGTTACGTGTTCTCTCTACCTGTGGATCCTAACCTGTAATCTCTGTAAGTATGGATACATAGAGGGGCAAATGTGAGTAAAACCCATAATGGCAGACTGGTAACCAAGAGCAAGTATAGAGAGGAGTAGAAAGGGGGATGAGGGAGGAAAAAGAGGACCCACGTGACATGCATAAAGAAGGGTGTAGAGTTGGGAGAGGGATTGGAGAGAGGAAGTAGAGATAGGAATCAACTAAAACAAATTTTATTCGAAAATTCTAGAATACCTAAACCTCTGTATGCCAACTAAGAAAAGCAGTAAATGTTGAAAAACACCAAAATAGGAAAGGGAGTTGGAAAGAAGAAGGGGTTCAGTGGAATGGGGTGAAGGAGGGGGAACAAGAGAAGGCAATGGGCTGGGTGTGGGGGTGCAACACCTTTAATCCCAGCACTGAGAAGGCTGAGGTAGGAGGATCATTGTGAGTTCAAGGCCAGCCTGAGACTACATAATGCATTCCAGGTAAGCCTGGGCTAGAACGAGACCCTGCCTCAGTTGACCTCCCCAAAAAGAAGAAGGTAATGGGAGGGGGTTATGATCAAAATACACTATATACATGTATGAAACATGTCAATAAAACATTACCAAAAGAAAGTGCCAATTTGGTTGCTCAATATTAAGAACAATATAGGATTCTTTTGTCTATGTGCGTATATTTCAACTTCCTGCATTTTCCAATCACAATTTTTGTGAAATGTAGTAAGCTCATGGATTACAGTATAGCCATTTGTATATTTTACTACGAGTTTACAGTAAATCAGTGAAATGGATTTTGCTTGGTGGATTTAAAGTCCAGTTTGAAGTCTGTCACACAAAGGAGAGTTTCCAGTACATCACTGGCAAGGGAATTTAAGACAAACACAGCAATGATGCACTTGAAATATCCCCATGTCACCCAACACTTGCCAATATCTTCATGCTACCTGGGCGAGATAAAGACTAACCAGGCCCATCCCTACCCCCTTCTCTGCAAGTCCTTCAGTAACGAGTCACCACCTCTCAACCAGCCAGCAAGAAATCAAGTTCACAAGCTTTCCATGCCCAGCTTGACTTTGGGGCAGCCCGGTCCAGAGCAGGCAATGGCTGTGGAGCAGAGCATCTGTCATCTGTATAACCTTGTCTATCCTATGTCACCCAAAACTTCCTCTTGGGTAAAGTAGGAATAAAAATCTGTACCACCCCACATGCAGTGCCTGGCTGGCTATGAGACCTAAAAGAGAGAAAAAAAAAAAAAAAAAAAAACGAGGCTGTTGCTACAGAAAAGTTAATCCTCAGACTGACAGGGTTCACACTGTCCCTGGCAGGACTGCAGATTTTATCGTGGACCTCTGGCAACGTTGTTTAATATAACTGTGACCACTTTTGCTCATTTGTAAAGGATACTACACAGACCCAGAGCCAAGGCCCCACATGAAAGCAGTTATTACAGTGGGTCACCAGGGTTCTTTCTCCCTAGGCAACAATGAAACTGCATTAACAAGCATTCACCAGGGTAAACCATAGGCAATGAACATGAGAACTTTGCAAAAGTAAGACCCTCTTAAAGAGACACTGCTCCCCACAGGCCATCCATCCCCTGGAGATTCTTGTTCTGTGCGCATGCTGAGCTAACGGGAGCCAGCACAGGAAGGCAGAAGTGAGCTCTGCAACACTGCCTGTGTCCATGTGTGGGATGACTAAGATGTTGCAGGTGCCTCCCAGATTCTGTTCACTAAGAACATGTTGCCTTCTCTGTCCCACATGCCTCCTTACCACATCCTCCCTTGTCTGCACTCATCATCTTTCCCTGATGGAATGAAATATTCTATTACCTTCCTCACCCCCACACACACACTTTTGAAATACAAGCACTGGGGCAGGCAGAGTAAACGTAGCTGATATTGCTCATTTATCCTCCATCTTTGGATCACAAACTCAAACCGTCAGAAACGGACTCGTAAGACAGGCCACCAGGGTCAACCCAAATCTCATGCAAGAGGCATCAAGGGCTTCTCAAATGTCCTGTGGGTTGGAAAGTTACAAAGAAAATGGAGGTCCCGAGGGATGGCTCAGTAGTTAAGTGGAAAAGCATGAGGCCCCAAGGATCCTGACACCACCTGAGTTTGACTCTCCAGAACCTATGTTGATCACTTTCTTGTTGCGGAGAGAAACATCATACCAGAAGCAGCCTATGGGAGGAAAGGGTTTATTTGAGGAATCAACTGCCTCATTTCTAAAGATCCATAGCAGAGAGAGAAAAAAAAAAATCAACAGCCAGCAAGCGCCAAGTGCTAGAGCACAAACTACTCTCAATATACCTAGTGGGGGTGGACTTAAAAGCCACCCCCAATTACATGCTCCCTGCAGCAGGTATATGCCTGAGGTAGACTTAAGTAGGAGGTTTAATCTTATTTTATTTATTTATTTTTTTTGGAGAGAGACACAGAGAGAGACAGACAGAGAAGGAGAGGGAGACAAATAGAGAATGGGCGTGCCAGCAGACTCTCAGCTGCTGTGAATGAAATTCAGATGTGTGCGCCCCCTTGTGGGCAAGTGCAGCATTGCGCCCTTGAGTCACTTTGCATCTGGCTAAATGTGGGACCTGGAGATTGGAACCAGGTTCTTAGGCTTAGCAGGCAGGCACCTTAACCGCTAAGCCATCACTCTAGCCTAATCTTATTTTTTACATTTATTTATATTCACTTATTTGAAAGAGTGAGATTGAGATATGGGCACATCAGGGCCTCCTGCCACTGCAAATGAACTCCAGGTTCATGTTCTACTTTGTGTATCTGGCTTTATATGGGTACTAGGGAATCAAACCCGGGCTATCAGGCTTTCTAAGCAAGAACCTTTAACCACTGAACCATCTCTCCATCCCAGAAGATTAATTTTAATAAATAAAATCTGCTGGGCTGAAGAGATGGCTTAGAGGTCAAGGCACTTTCTTGCAAAGCGTAAGAACTCATGTTTGAATCTCCAGGTCCCACGTAGCCAGACGTACAGTGACACAAGCACATAGTGTCACACGTGCCACAAGGGGGCACAGCCATCTGGAATTCGTTTGCAGTGGCTAAAGGCCCTGGAGCGTCCATTCTCTCAAAATAATTTTTTTTTAAATGCCTGAGTCTATGGGGCCATACATTAAAACCACCACACACATGAACAGCTGGACATGGTCTCTCATATCTAACCCTAGTCTCATAGGGAGCAGTGAACAGCAAACTCCTGAATTTGTAAGAGATTACATGACAAGGAAAAACAGGTAAGTGAGCAATGGAGCGGGACAGGACACCTCAGATTCTCCTCTGGCTAAAGTGACCAATGAAGAGGGACAGGACACCTCAGATTCTCCTCTGGCTGACACAGATGACAGTGGGCCACAACACCACATACACATGTGCATATACCACATCCACACCACACATACTATGAACACACATAAAACACAAGCTACCTTTTGCTTGGGTGTATGTGAACGCATGGGGTATTCCCAGCACAAATCTCTGGACAACCTCTTAGAAGTCATCTGATTCCAACCCTTACCTGAGGTATGAATCCATTTAGAAAAGTTTTACTAGCAAGAAAACGCGGGTCTTCCTTAGGGAACTTTAAGGTTCACATTTACACACTGTCTGTGTAATTCCTCTTCCCACTGAAACTGCTCATGCATACTGTGAGCAGCTGTTCTAATGCCAGGTGCTGGGCAGACACTGAGGGTACACTGGGGAGCTGAAAGATGAGAGACAAGTCCCTTGCCTGCCTCGTGTTTCTTGCCTATCTGGGGAGATAGAATTAGTTGAACACCACTGATGAGTACAGAGTAAGCATCCTGAAGGAGAGAGAGAGAACAATGCAATGGACTGTCACTGAGCAGCAGGACTAACTATCCCCTTCAGGGCCCAGTCTCACCACTTCCACTGTCCCTTCCACTGTCCAGAAATGTGGCAGTGTACATCCCTGCCCAAGTCACTACCATGGACGCACAGGAGGACTGGGGCTGTGTGGTCTATGGGCACACACCCTGAAGCAACCATGACTGCAAGGAACCATACTGGTCATACTTTAGATATGGGTGTTGTGTGGACTTTGCCACTCAAGGGGCCTGGAAAGGAGCCCCTGAAAAGGGACAAGGGTCTCACTGACCAGTAAAAATGTCTGTCCCAAGCTAAGGAGAGGTCATGGAGTGAGTTGGGAACTGACAATAGAGAGGACCCAACAGTGGCCAGGAGGGGATGTCTAGTCCCAGAACCACCACTGCTGTGAACTCTAAAAGACGGACCATTAGCTGCTTTAACTTGGACTAAGGAAATGATTTTGCAATGGTTGTCTTGTCCCTTATTGTTCACGTTGTCTCAAAACAAGAGAACAAAGGGTCATAGGTAAATCTAGAACAAAAAGTATTTAAATAAGATATTTTTGCCGCTGCTCAGCCCCCTCCAACAGGAAGCCCTTTTATGGAATTCCCTATAATAAAATGCTGTGATGTCAGGCATGAGGACTCAGTTTGCGAAGGGTTTTTTGGTTGATTCAATAACCAGCAACAATGTGGTAGTTGACTGAGTGAAAACGAGAGGAACCATATGGCATGCTTCAAAAGAAAATGTAAGAGTTTTATCTCCCCTGCCTTTGCCATATACTGCACCCCCCAAGAATCCAGAGGCCCTGCCCGTCCTTCCTCTGTCCTCTGGAGCTCCCAAGTAGGACAGATCTGTCACTCCCAACCCACCCCATCAAGGCAGCCAATCTCAGATCCCGCAGAAATAGTCAATCCAGCCATTGAAGGGTTACCCTGTCTAAATCCCCAGCCGCAGAGTGAACACAGAGCGGGGTCTTTGTGTATTGATTTGCCTAGAACCCTCTGGACTGGCAAAGGAAGAGAAAAAAAACAACCCAGCATAAAATAAATGTTCGATTTCTTTTACGTAAACAAGATTGAGATCAACTTGGCTGTACAAAGCAATTCTTTGCATGTAAAGCAAAAAATAGTTCCCCTGAGGAGGAAAGAACCGAAGCCCCATTCAACTCCCCTTGCTGTCCACCCTCCCCCCAGGTCGTTTTCAGTAACCACTGTGTTTTTGCCAATGAATGTCCTATTCAGGGTCCCTGTGCGGGGAGACTGCAGGCACAGCTCACCCCAGTCCACGCCCTACCCAAAATGCTTTCTGATCAAGATAAAGGATATGGAATCGATGCTGAAAGTCAGTGTTATTGCCAATTATCTCCACAAAAAAAAAAAAAAAGAAAAAAAAAAGAAAAAACTTTCATGCCAAAAATCTCAGTCCCAGTTTCTTTCTGTGGAGCTCTGAGAAGTCCTGAACTGTTTTTATGTGGGTTTAGAAATGGGCTAAGGGGAGAACTAAGGAAACATTCTAACTCCTTCTTGTGGAACACCCAGATGGTGGATGGCAAATTGAATGCAAATCCTTTAAACAAGGGTCTCAACAACTTAGTGCACCTTTGGGGACCAAGGGAGTTAACCCTAAACCCTTCTTTAGTGCTTACCCAATGCCAAAGCCTCAGTGACTTCGGTGAAAAAATCTGCCAGCTTGGATCACATGAATGAGCTTCATCAGGCAGGATGCGTATATATTTTTATGGAAAACAAAAATCTAGCTGAACGTTCACCCAAAACTCAATGCCAACACAAATGTGGATGCTCAAATTTCAAAAGACCCGATTTCCAATGAGAAAGGGATCTGTTTTCATTTTCCTACTGGTCCATTTTTCTCAGTACATTCAAGATAAAACCTCACTGGAAAGCCTAGTTCGCTTGGAGTCCAGGGAGATTAAGCCACTGAGCATCAGACATTAGGGGGAGGGGATTTGTGACACCCCTAAAACAAACTTTAAGCATTAGGGGAGCATTGGGGCTGATAGTAGCCCCCCACCCCCGACCTTGGAAAGAAGGAAAAGAAAATATAAAACAATATATATATATATATATATATATATATATATATATATATATATATTTTTTTTTTTTTTTTTTTTTTTTTGGAGAGAGACACAGAGAGAGAGAGAGAGGGAGAGGGAGAGAGAGACAGATAGAGATGGGCACGCCAGCAGCCTCTCAGCTGCTGTGAACAAAATCTAGATGTGTGCGCCCCCTTGTGGTCAAGTGCGGCATTGCGCCCTTGCGTCATTTTGCATCTGGCTAAACGTGGGACCTGGAGATTGGAACCAGCGTTCTTAGGCTTAGGAGGCAGGCGCCTTAACCCCTAAGGCATCTCTCCAGCCCAAAAATAATATTCTTATATGTGACTTATTGGTACTTTTCTAAGAACTCCAGTCCTAGAGGCAGACACAAGGAGAAAAGGAAGCCCACGCTTCGGAGTGCAGATGGAAGAATGTGTTTACGGATTCAGTCAACAAGCCTATGGAAAATGCTCCACATAAACCTCCATGAGGTCCTGGGAGCGTCAAGACCACCTTCCCATCCTGATTTCTCCCGGGTTCATCACTCAGCAGGCTTCGCTCCAGGAACTGAGTAGCCTGGGCACACAGGATGCGAATGCCATGACATTTTCTCCTCCCAACCCCTCTCATTTCCTAACCACCTTGGCGCATTTGTGTGGTCTGTGGAAAGGAGCAGGTATAAGGGTTGTGGGTAGTAAGAAGTCATGAAAAGATTCCCATGCAAATGCCTGGATCCCAACCATACACCTCCCCATAGTGAATTTGTGGTTCCTCTATTATGTTTCTGTCTAGCAATGAGAGTGACCTAACAAAATGAGCAGTGTGAATCTATCTTCACGATACATAGTGTTGCTCACAGGATGTATTTGTCCACCTAGGCATGCATCCGTGAGCCTCATTTTGCAAAGGGCTTGAGGCGGAATGACTGAACCTTCTGGAAGGATGGCACATCTTAACTCAGACTAGAGAACGGAAAAAACCTCTGGACAAAACCAGGGAAGCAATACATCACCAGGCCCCCAACTGGTTCCATAATGGCAGAAGAAGCAGGCCCACTTTCACAGGCCCAGGCAGAGAGAGAGAGGGAGAGAGAGAAGCCACCACCCCCTCTCCCATCATAAGCAAGCAAGCACACTTCAGGAACTCAGGGCAAAGTCAGACACTTTGCATATCTTTAGGTTGGAATTCAGATCTGCCTTAGGGCTGCACCCTAGTATCCAACCACAGTGACACCTCCTCCAGCCAGGTGGCTGCAGATCTAAATTACAAACTGCAATCAACTTCTGTATCTACTGGGGGATGTCCGTTCAAGCTACCACGCCATCAATCTATGGTGCCTCCCATTTCCTGTCATAAGTCTACAAAGCTCTAAGGTGATTCTTGGGAGGAAGGTCAATCTGAATTAGAAAAGATTGGATCTTGGGTTTTCTAGAGCAGTTTTAGGTTCTTAACAAAATGAAGCATAAGGTACGGAAGTGCTTGCGACATATCCTGAGCCTTCTTCGTTATCAACATTCCACGCCAGAGGATGTCAATCTATGTCTGCACATCACTGCCACTCAACGTCAGAAGTCTTCCATTAGAGTTCCCTTTGGAATTATGATGGCAAACCTATACGCTGTGGAATGTTCCAGAATAGGTGCATGGCTCCAAAAATCCTCTGTGCTCTAGTCTTCTCTCCCTCACTCCTGGGCCTTGGCTATACTAACTGACCTTTTCACTGTCTCCCACATTTTACTGTTCCAGAATATCATGTAGTTGGAGCAACATAGCCTCTTCAGATTTTCTTTGGTCACATTGTAACGTGCGTTTGAATTTCTCTCTTTTCATTGTTTTAATAGATCGTTTCTTCTTAGAGCTAAATAATATGTGATAGTCTAGGTGTGGCGCAATTTGTTTATCCATTCATCTACTGAAGGACATCTTAGCTGCTTCCAGGTATTGATTTTGTGGGTAAAACTACTATAGACAACTAACTAGAGGCTTTTATTTTCTGTGAATAAAAACTCATTTTCAATGTTATTTTTCTTTCATTATTCATTTTGTTTGCATTTTATTTTTTGGAAAATTTGATACACATATATAATGTGTTTTGATTTTATTCAGCCCATTTCCACTAAAACACTTCTTTCCTTCTTACTTTTGTGCTTTTAAAAATGTTTATTTTTTTTTCACTGTTTATTGACAACCTCTATACATATAAACAATATACCATGATCACAATCCCTGCTGCTGTGAGGTCATGAGCGCCATAGTCACTTTTTGTCTGGAAGATAGGATCACAAAACAGTCTACCCCTTCCTTTGGCCATTACATTCTTTCTACCACCTCTTCCACCATAGCCCCTGAGCTGTGGAAGGTCTGATAGATATGTCTGCACTGCTTCTTCTTCTCAAAACTTTGAGTCACCCCACTGGTTAAGCCATCTGAAAAGAGAAGCTTCTTGAAACCAAAAGTGAGAGTGCCATTATAAATGGACATAAATATTAGAGATAAGTTTAGTGGGCATACTATATTTATTTAGGTGATAAAAGTAGTAGTTTCCCCTCTTGGGCTTATGACCGCCCCACCTCCCCAGCTATAGGCTTTTTTTTTTTTGAGAGACAGACAGAAACAGAGAGAGAGAGAGGAAGAGGCAGAGAGATAGAGAATGGGCGTGCCAGTGGCCTCTCAGCTACTGTGAACGAACTCCAGACGTGTGCGCCCCCTGTGGGCAAGTGCAGCATTGCACCCTTGCATCACTTTTTGCATCTGGCTAAATATGGGACCTGGAGAATTGAACAGCATTCTTAGGCTTGGCAGGCAGGCGCCTTAACCACTCAGCCATCTCTCCAGCCCAGCTATAGGCTTTTGACTAGGTTTTCAGTACCAGGTATGAATTCCTTCCCATTAAAATTCAATCAGAGGTTTCCCTGATAATAAATAAGCATTGCACCATTGTAACAGTTGGCACATTTGGCCTGGCAGGCAGGCCATAAAGTTTGTAGAGTCCACTGTGGCATACCGTTGATGACTTTTCTCCCCAGTGGATGCAAATCTTTTCATAACAGTCAACAGGGAGGAGGCATCCAGCTCAGCTCCAGCTTGATTTCTCAGTGTCCTGCAGCCCCAGCATGTGGTATCTTCACAATAGGGTCTTACCATATTCTGGCAAGTTCTAGTGGGAACATGGCCGGGGACTTTGGGTTGTGGGGGTTGCAGCCGGCCTTGTCATTGGGAACCCACTCTGGCGCCAGAGCTGGCCCTCCCTTCTAATGAGGTCGTGGTGTGCCTCATCTTCCCACAGAGGAAATGGGACTGACGGGTCCTCCCCACTACCCCAGAGCACCTGAGCATTCATAGCCTAAGGTTCTGCTTGCCCCCCCCCCACAGTTTCTGACCTTGTGTCTAGTTTCCCAAGAGACCCTTATATGGTAGTAAACAGTCTCCCTGCAGCTGTAGCCATCCAATATGCGGCTGAAGTCATGTAGCTTTTCCTGCCACTTCTATTATCTCTCTTGCAGCTTCTCCATTGCAACTTTTGCCTTCCAACACCAGCCAATTAGATAGCGACCCATAAACCTATGTAGCCAATCACCTTATGATCTGTATGTGTCTTCTCAACCATTCTCAAGTGTTTATAAACCTACTCCCCTTTTGAGTAAATGAGAGCACGCTATCCATCAGACCATCTCCTGGGTGGTTCATTGCCCGCTGCACTCACCCATTCCAAGACCCTGCTCCCCTACCCCAGCTCCTCCTGCACCCAGACGTCAGTGGCCAGAGATCCCCAGGAATAGCGAGGACCCTCAGAGCATCCCTGGGGATCATGGCTAGCCTAGCTGCATTGTGAAGCTCTAGGAGCAGTAAGGCACACTGACTGAAGGAATAAGGTAGAGAGCCCGTGAGGAAGACTTCTGCCCTCCGCATGCACACATCCCCATGTGCCTGAACACATATGAACATGCATACACGATACACACATGCACGTACACATACATAATGACTAGCAAGCATCTCCTATGTTAGTCTCCAGCTTGTGATCGTCACAGGATGTGAAGATGTACTGGCCTTGTGGGAGCTGAAGCTCAAGTTCCACATGCTGTGTCCTGCCATGTAGGATGTGCACTGTGTCACACCAGAAGGCACTAGGCCTAAAGTCTGTGTTGTGACTGAGGCCCCTGGATGGTCTGGCCCAGGTTGTGATTTGGAATGAGCTTGGAACCTCTCACATACCTACTGAGCAGGCTAAGTTTCCATACCAGAACCTTCCTTCGTGCCAAAATAATGGACCATTTTCTATAAGAGAGTTCCCTGACTGGGTGCTGACTTCTCAGGAAAGAATAGAAAACCAGGGAAGTGGTGTTTTACTGTAACTGTTTTTCTTTAAATTTTTTAAAAGATTTTGCTTTTATTTATTTGAGACAGAGAGAGGGAAAGAGAGAAAGTGAGAATAGGCACGCCAGGGCCTCTAGCACTGCAAACAAACTCCAGATACATGTACCACCATGTGCATCAGGCTAACATGGGACCTGGAGAATCAAACCGGGGTCCTTAGGCTTCACAGGCATGTGCCTTAACCACTAAGCCATCTCTCCAGCCCTGTAACTGGTTTTTATACTTACTTGGTTTTTCATGAACCTGGGGTTGTTATTACATAAGGCGATCCATGCCTGTGACAGTTAAAAATGTCTGTTGTCAATATGATTCTATCAGAAACCAAGGAAGAGACATATAGCTCTTGGGCAGGTCTGCAAGGGCAGTTCCTGCAAGGATTAATGGAGAGGGAAAGACCTTACGTCAGAGTGGACAGCCCTTCTGGTCCTAGGGAAGAAAGAGCCTTTTGCCTGGCTGCCCTTGCTCCTTGCTGATGAGGACTTGTACCCTATTTCTGCCATCCTTTGCAGGCACAGGACCCCAATATGTTCAGTCTTCCTATGTGGCCTATAGAGCAGCGGCTCTCCAGGGCTCCTCCAGGCCATCGGCACCAAGTGACTTTGCTGAGGCATCCAGCCTGGTGGACTGCGCTACCAGCTTCTCAGACCATCCAGCCTGCAGACAGCCGCTGCTGGGACTACTCAGCCTGTATCATGTAAGTCAATCTGCTAGATTTCCTTTAAACTATTCATTCTATCAGCTCTGTTCCCTGAAGGAACACTGCATACTACTGGGCCAGAGGGGAAAACAAATGGTGAGAAACATATCTCTGCCCCTTACTTTCTGTTCCCAAACAAAAATAGATGCCCAGTTCAAGGCATGATCACAGAGAAACGACCCTATTGCAGAGTACTGGAAAAATCCCTACAGATGTTGGAGCTACAGTGGCCCTGAGGCAATGGCAGTTCCAGAAGCTTATTCTAGGGGTTGAAAACAGGTCTGTCCCTGCTACAGGGACAAAGGCTGATCTGGGCAATATTCAGCAAGAGCTGAGGGGAATGGAACATGTTTTTGACTCTATCAAGGACTCTCTTGTCCACTGAACCTCCTTTAAAGACATTCTTAAAGAGTTTATGAGTGAGATATATTCAGCTACCTGTAAAATGCTTCCCTCCATTAAGCCCATTTATTTATTTGAGAGAGAGAGAGAGAAGAGAGAGAGATAATGGGCATGCCAGGGCCTTCAGCCACTAAAAATGAACTCCAGATGCACCACTTTGTGCATCCGGCTTACATGGTTCTTGGGGAATTGAACCTGGGTCCTTAGGCTTCACAAACAAGCTCTTTACCTGCTAAGCCATCTCTCCAGCCCAAAGCCCAGATCTTCTGGATCACTCCCATGACCCATCCTCATTAGAATTTCCACGAGGAAAAACGACCTGCTTGAATTAACACTCCCTCCTACCTTAGAAATGACCCCAGCCATCATGGCTGCTTGCACTTTTCCTGACAAGCATCTCCGAGGTTCTTTCAAGATGGAAGAGGAAGAAAGACGGATTCATTCTGTCAACAGGGAGTCCTGAAGTCCCATCATTTCCTGAGCAAGCAAAGGGGTGGGGGGGCGGCGATAAAGGGGAGTGAACACAGAGCGAGCTTCAGCCCAGCAGCTGACAAGGCTCAAATGCAGCCTTTGAACAGCCCAAGGCCCCGCGCCTGCGCTTGGTGAGGGCAGACTGTGCGCTTTGTTCTGTGGCCAGGGTGTTCCCGTCAGCAGGAGACTTGTAACTCTGAGCCGCTGCTGACTTCTACAGAGACCACGGGACCAAAAAGTCTATTGCGTTAAGATGTTTCCTTTGTTGGGAACCAGAAGCACAAAAGGCCCAGAAAATGGTCTCCCTGCTCTGACGCCCCATCTCTCTGACCCTCTCCCCCAACCCTGCTCTGACCTCTTCATGCTTCATCTTAGGGTGCAGACCCGGATCTGTAGGTAAGGGGCTTCCTAGTGCTCCAGTCAGCACTGACTCACCACCATCTACTGGAGAATTCAGTACGTGCTTAACAAGGCGTTGAAGTCCTCCACGCATTATCCCATTGGCTGTTTTTTGTTTTGTTTTGTTTTGGTTTGGTTTGGTTTGGTTTTTTGAGGTAGGGTCTCACTCTAGCCCAGGCTGACCTGGGACTCGCTATGTAGTCTCAGGGTGGCCTTGAACTCACGGTGATCCTCCTACCTCTGTCTCCCGAGTGCTGGGATTAAAGGTGTGCGCCACCATGCCCGGCTTCCCATTGGCTCTTCATAGCACTCTGCCGGAATATGAACATTGTACAGGCGAGATACCTGAGATGCCCTGAGGTTACGTCACACAGCAGGTGGCTCTGATGTCAAGGCAGAATATCTTCTAAAAAGTATGCTGCCTCCCTTGCCCTTGGTGAAAGATAAACTACATGGGGAGAGGTCTCGTGGCTGGTGAAGGCTTGAGAGGCCCCTTCCTGCCTTAATGGGTTTGGAGAGTCACGAGCTGTGTGTGCTCCAATCCAATAAAATAATCACCACGCCTCCTCTTGCTGTCCCTTAGGTCTGGGCTTGTCCCTTTGCTCATTGACATTTTATCTTGGTTAATCAAGCTGTATTTGACTTGGGTCTGGCTTCTACAAAGATCCCCTTGATCCTCTCTCCAGCTAGATAAGCCCCCAAGGGTTCTTTCTTCTTCTTGCCCTTAGTCAGAATTTCCAAATGTTGAGCCTCTTCCAGGAAGACATAGGGAGCAGCTCCAAGTGAGAGTGATCAACTTGTGTGAGTGGCTTTGACACAGTTCTCGACGGTCGCCTACAAACACACAGCTAGTGCAAGGTCAGCTCTGTTCCGTTTTTCCACCTCTGGGGGAAAAAAATGTCTTCATAACGGTTTGATTCTAAACATCTAATCTTTACCTTCTGTCCGACGGTTTACAGCCTTCTAACCCTGCAAGGGACTTGCCTACCCGAGGGAGTACTCAGGGCATGTGATGCCATCTCTATGGTTGGATCATCATCCAGCCCAGCAGAGGTTTACAAGTGAAACAGGTTATTCTAACAATCACTGCTTTAGCAAACGTGCCTCTCTTCGCAGTGCAAGGTCCCGAGCCAGAACACAAAACAATCCCGAAAGCCCATAGAAACTGCTACTACTAATGAGAACAGTTCTGAGTGTTTAAGTGCTTTTCTCAAGTGGCTGCTATGCTTTTACAGGCATGGAAACACTGGGTTTTTATTAGTGACTTTCCCTTTAACTCTCTGATAATAAGGAGCTTATTTCTATATGTAGTCGTTGAACAAAGATTTCACCTACCCCCTACCGCGGCAGTGCAAGACAAAAGAGCTGCCAGGTGAGGGACTGGCATAGGACTGGCACCTGGTGGGTGTCCCAACAAGGATGACCAACCCCAACGTCTCATTGACCCAAGTCAGCAAGTTCCTCGGAAGAAGTAACCATCTTTAACATCGCCAGTCACGACGCTAGAAGAAAGCCATTACCTCCAGTGTCTTAGATAAAACAAAATTGCTCCACCCTCGAAATGCCACTCATTTCTTCTGCTCTCAATTCATTGGCCCTGCCCAAGCACAGGACACTAAGACCAATTCTGTCTTACAACAGGGTTAGGGAAGATCCGAGACCATTTGAAGAACAGCCCTGATGAATACCACACACATGTTAGCGGATAACTGGAATGCAATACGAAAAGTGCTAGAAGAGAGAAATGGGGGGGGGAGGGGAGAAAAGGAGCAAGAAACCAACAAACGTTATGGAGAAATTACAAATGGCTCCCATGGCTGGTGGCTCCGGAGTCTAGTCTGAGGCACGCAGGCTGTCTCTCTGGGGAGCAAGCCCGCAGGCATGAGAGCACCTTTGACTGGAAGGGACCCGGCTTTGAAGCACCCGGTCCCAGAGCGAAGGGTGCTTGCCCTTCTTAGGGAATTTGGCTGCATCCTGTGAACAACAGGGAGATGAGAGGAGCTGTGCTATAGGGGAGAATCACACACCAGAGAGTCAGGGAGCCTGTTTGTTTTCCAGGAAGATTAGTGGAAGAAGCACAGATAGGGAGCCACACCACAGAGCAGACTGGTTAAGGGGCTGTAGCTTTAATCCCTGTGGAAGATAGTGAGCCCCCAGGAACAGCAGGAAGCCTGAGATTTCATAGGCATATCTGAGGAGGAGCTGATAACATTCTAAAGTGGAAGCTGATGACAAGGGAAACCTTCGAGAACACTCCACGGGGCTGCCCGGTTTAAGAAAGGAGGTGAATGCTTAAGCCATCCCGCCTGAGATAGGGATTTCTCTGAGGATGCAGAGGTTTCCAGCAGGAAAGAGATAAAACTGGGGTGTGGACATGCTATGCTGAATTTGAGGTGCCCATGGGGACTCTGCTGGAGGTGCCCCCCTGGGAACGAGCAGCTCAGGAGTCTAAATTCCTTGGGCCACAAGACTTGAGGATTGATTCAATTTGGGAGAATTGTGTAAGTTGGCCATTGAGTCACGCTCATCATGACAGCACTTCAGAGAAGACTGGACGGACAAGCGGAAACACAGAGAAACATTCTGAAGTGCAGCTTTGCTAACCACCTCACAGAGCTTCAGAAGTGGAGAGGCAGAGTATTTGAACATAGTTCACCTCATCCAATGCCTTGGGAAAATTACTTCCAAAATTTCAGATACTGCCTACCCCAGTGAAATAAAAAGTTCTTGCTTATGGAAACGGTGAGAATTTAGAAGGAACAGATGTATATATTTCAGTCAGAATTGAGTCGCTGTTTAACCTGGGGAAAGAATTTTGAAACGGAACTTCTAACAACAATTATAAGTAATCAATGCTATTTTTCAAGTGAATAATCAAGTTTTCAGGGTTGCCGTAAATTTGGGTGGCCAGTCATAGGAATTTTCATTAAGCTGGGGCGGGGGGCTTTTTCTCTTAATTTTTCATTACATTGGCTTAAGTCAGCAATCAAGATTTCCACATTGCTATGTAATGTATAGGGCAGTGAGTACCGGAGGCCCCAGCTCCAGGAAAGATCATTCAGAAGGCTGGAGGGAGAAACCTGAACACTCATTGTCAGCCTTCCAAGAGATAAACAGAGAATTATAAGTCATTCTGAGGCTCCGGGATCAGGATTTTTTTTCTTTTCTTTTTTTTTTTTTAAATAAATCATAGTAATATGTGAATAAGACAGGCATTATTCTCTCCTCTGAAAATTTAATAGGTCTTTTATTTCTGCCAAGTAGAAAGGTAACTGCTGGGCTGTTAAGTCTGGGAATCCAATCCCAGGCTTTCTGTTCTTACCTCTTCCACGCACCCATGTTCTCTGATGCTCACCCTGACCCTTCCCGGCCAGCCCAGAGAGGCAGTTATTTTGGCAAACCTTCTCCTATGACAGAAGAAACAAAACATAAACAAACAATTTCTTCTAGGACACAGACCATCAGCTGTTGAGAACAGCACACTTGACATTTCTACAAAGCAAGAGCAAAGCGGATGAGAGTCAGAAAGGCCATTTCTAAATGTGGCCCTGTCCTCAGCCTGGGTGCGGGGCTCCTGCAGATGCGGTGAGAGTCTGTCTTGTTGCGGTCTTTGCTGATCTATGTTCTGAACAAGTAGCTTTTCCATACTTGGAGGGTGTGGCGAAAACTGATCCTCACATACTTCACCATAATAGAAATTTTTTTTGAGAGAGAGAGACACAGAAAGAGACAGAGAGAGAGGGAGAGGAAGACAGATAGAGATGGGCACGCCAGCAGCCTCTCAGCTGCTGTGAACGAAATCCAGATGTGTGCGCCCCCTTGTGGGCAAGTGCGTCATTGCGCCCTTGCGTCACTTTGCATCTAGCTAAACGTGGGACCTGGAGATTGGAACCGCTGGAGATTGGAACCAGTGTTCTTTAGGCTTAGGAGGCAGGCGCCTTAACCTCTAAGCCATCTCTCCAGCCCCATAATAGAAATTTCACCAAACAGTATGTGCCATAACATGCAACACAGCTTGACTTCTTTTTTTTAGTCAGCTCTATTCTATATCACTTAAAGAAAAAACAAAACAAAACAAAACAAAACAACGTGCCTGCTAACCTTTGATGTTTTCACAAGTCTGTGCCGCTAGTGAGAGTGATGGATGATCCTTTGGGCCTCTCAAGCTCCCCTTTTATACTGATGTTGGCCAGATTCCGATGGACCCCAAGTCTGTGAGATCATCTGTTATATTTGACCATGTTTACTCACAAAACATATTTACTCCAAAACAAATTTGTCCTTTACCTTTTCCCACTAGTCCCCTCCCTTTCTTGAATCAACTGTCGGCTACAAGGCACTTGACTTTGGCGATTGCAGATTGACTCTGATGGAGTTCTGGCAATGGCCCTGTGTCTGCACTGCCCAGCTGAGGGGCTGATAGCCACGTGTAGCTGCTCAGGGCTTGAAATATGGCTGCTGGGATGGGAGAATTGAATTTTGAAGTTTATTTAATTTTTATTACTTAAACTTAAAAATAGTTACATGTTCACTACTTCTCATAATGAGCAGTGCTTGCTCCAGATAAGCCTTTAAAATAGCTTTTAAATGTTTTAAAAATATTATTTATCTATTTGAAGGGGGGGGAGAGAATGAATGGGCATACCAGGGCCTATACCCACCACAAACAAACAAACTCTAGATGCATATGCCATTTTGTGCCTCTGACTTTACGTGGGTACTGGGGAATCAAACCTGGGTTGCTAGATTTTGCGGGCAAGCGCCTTAACTTCTCAGCCCAGACCTAAAATAGTGTTCCATTTCTCTAATAACCTGCTTATCGTTAATTGCATTCACATCACATTGGTATTGCCCTCTTCACAGTTTGATTCATTTCTTAAAATCACATCCACAAGCACGTTCAACCCATGCTCTGCACAACACTCCATTTCCTTGTCATTTTCACTTTTTACATGATTTTTTCCTTTTGGTTTTTGTTTTGTCATGACTTCATCTTCCTAAGTTTCAAAACCTTTTCCATTTTTTATTTATTTATTTATTTATTTATTTATTTATTTATTTATTTATTTATTTATTTATTTTCTATTTTTGGTTTTTAGAGGTAGGGTGTCACTCTGGCTCAGGCTGACCTGGAAGTAACTGTGTAGTCTCAGGGTGGCCTTGAACTCACGGCGATCCTCCTACCTCTGCCTCCCGAGTGCTGGGATTAAAGGCGTGTGCCACCATGCCTGGCCTCTTTTCTTTTCCACAATAATTTGGTGCCTTTTTAACTAAAAATTTATCACACACTCAGTCAGCATGCTACTGACTGGAGCAAAGAGTCCACCAAGGCCAAAATGAACAATCCCAGTGATGGTTGGTGGTGGTAGGTGAAATAAACTTTGGGTTCAGACTATTCTTTTTGGCATTTATATATAATAAATTGTATGTGGGCCATTTTGCATCTGAAACTAGAGCCTCTAGAAGTAAGGTAGCTCCTAAAACACAGTTATATGTTGAGGGGAAAAAATGTGATTTTGAAGAAAGCCACTTTCTGACTTCTGATGAGCTTTGGTGAGAGGAACACAGGTAGAGACAGCTACACTCAAAGAGGTGTGCTAGTACTTAATCCAGCATTAGAGAAACAGGACTTGGGAGCTAGCATTGGAGATATGGAAGGCTTCATATGAAAGGTGCCCTATAGATCTTTCGGATTGGCAGGTGTAAATATTTAGGGAAAGGCAAGAGCACTGAGAACCAGAGATATAGCTAATAAAGGAGACTTCGAGAACATGAGTGTGTGACGTGTTCAAAGACAGTTTATAGAGTCTCCATGTCTGCTGTGTCTAATGAGTCCTTCTCTGGGGGAAGATGTATTAAACCACAACTTTGGACACAGAGATGAAAATAGTGCTGGTAGCTGGAGAGGGCACAGGTTTAAGGAGAGCTCCTGGGGAGAAGGGAGATGGGGTAGGCTTATTTTATGCAAATGTCAACAAACTCTGACACAAGGATGTTACTTAGATTTTGGGTAGTTTACAAATTGCTCCGATGTGTTTGTGTCATTCAGAGCTAACGTCACAGCGTGGTCTAAAGGTGATGCTTCTGCAATCCCAGAATGAACTCAATCCATGTTCCTTCTTTCCATCTTCTTTCATCTTCTAAAGGGAATTTAGTCTTTACTGAGGTCTAAGTTTATACAGGGCTTCATATCCTATGAGAGTCAAAGCCCCAGTGTAATCTGGAAACTCAAGAACGAGGTTTATGTCTGAAGTCTTTGATCTCTTTGAATAGATGTCAAACTCTCTCAATCCAGAAGACTTGACGTGCACTTAACTTGATGGTGTGCATGGTTCCTGCCCACGGGAAGGCACCTCTTCCTCTTGTGCTGCCTATGAACTATCAATTGGAAACTCAATTACAGACAACATCCCCTTATAGATAGTGGAATTAACAATTTTTAAAGCCAGTTTGGAGTCAACTCCTGGGTTTAAACCAATGGTTCTCAGATGAAGAATTCTGTTAGCTGGAAAGGCAGCAGGATTGCAAACTCAAGCCCAGATCTTATTTCAAGAGAAAAAAAAATCAGGAGCCACCTGGAAGGGAGGTCTGCTTGAGGAGAAGTGTGCACTGAGGACAGAAGGCAGTGAGAAATCGAGGAGCTGAAGCACCCGTCGCACAGCAGCCAGGGCCCAGGTGAAACCACAGAGGAACTGGCGAGATGAGCAAGAGTGCTGCTTAACCGGCCAACCTGACAACCACGCCAGGGTGATGGAGACAGATGCTGAGGAGACTCAAAACACACCAAAGCAGAAATCCAGAAGCTGCTGAGAGCTCAACACTGAAGTAGACTCAAAACACACCCACCAAGGCTCAGGGAATTTTGTGGCAGAGGAGTTGGAAAGAATGCAAGAGCCACAGGTTGGAAGGGAACATCCAGAGGCATTGCCCATCCCCCCCCATGACTGACTGCTGCCCTCACAACTCATTACCCACAATCCCATAGGGAATACCGGCAACCCCACTCAGTGGAATGGGGGCAGGGAGGAGGCAAAAGAGGGTACCAATACATGATGTGTCTATACAAAGACACATGCTCATATACACACAATAAAAAACAAGTGTAAATGATGAAGAAGTCATATAAACATTAATTATATAGGTACCTAATGGCAGAATGTAAAAGCAAAAGAATTTTTTTAAAAATCCTACAAATGGAAAAAAAAACAACAAATGACAATTTCTAACAGTTTCCCATTTCTGTGGTGTAAATAATCTATCCTGGCTGATGGGATGTAACTAAATATGACATTGCAGAGACATGAACAGTAGCACATACCACTATTATATAATATCACCAGCCTATAAACATAATCAACACAAACCATGTTAAAAGCACAGATAAGCCAAGCGTGGTACCGCACACCTTTAATCCCAGCACTCGGGAGGCAGAGGTAGGAGGATCACCGTGAGTTCAAGGCCAGCCTGAGAATACATAGTGAATTCCAGGTCAGCCTGGGCTAAAGTGAGGCCCTACCTTGAAAAACCAAAAAAACTAAAAATAAAAAGAGCATAGATAGTAGTAAAACAACTACCAAATGCTGTCTCCACATATTTGTCTTTGTTTTAATGTAATTTGTCTCATTATAAGCTTATAGAATCTAAATTCTCATAACAGTTATGTTTAACAGCCAGCATGCAAAATTCCTCATCATTATTCTATCAACTCCCACAGGCTTACATGGGCCAACTCAGCCACACCACTGTTTGGGAGAAAGCTCTCTCTTTCTCGCTCTCTCTCTTTCTCGCTCTCTCTAGCTCTCTCTCCTGTGCATGCATATCTTTTTGCTATACAGAGATTCTTCTCTCTGTATGCCTAATTTCTGGTGTGTGTGTGTGTTTAAGTAGAAAGTAATGTACCCTGGGGAGACCTGGGAACTACACAAAATGCAAATATAATCAGAGGAAGGAGTGTCTTTCGTCTCCCATGGAAACAAGGCTGTTTTGTGGATGCACGTGGGGTCGGTCAGGCTCCACTCTGTGTAGTGTTTCTGGAACTGAGTTTGCAGCCTCAACACAGGTCTGCCCACCATGACCATTCACTACCACTGGCAAGGCTGCTTTTTTTGGGGAGATGGACCTTTCTGGAGGTGTCTCCATCAGAGTCAGGATGGGGGACGGGAGGAAGGGTTCCTTTGCCTGACCCTAAAGAAGATCATAAGAGGGTCAAGGAATCACTGGGCAAGGCTCCCACTCCCTTTCCTATGGGTGTGAGCTGTGACCCGAGCCCTCTCTCTTCTTCAAAGAGCCTTTAAAACCAGGTTTACTAGTGGTTCATTGGCGGCTTGTCTCCTGTGTTAGCAATGGTCAAACTCCTTTCCTTTCATCTCCTGGTCAAAATCACGGATAGGCAGCATTTTTAGGACGGAGATACAAGGGTATCAGTAGACCTGGTTCCAGACCTGCTCTGTGCCAATGTTATGTAAGCCCCTGGGGAAGTCCTTCAACCACTGAAAACCTCAGTCGTCCCTTCTGTACAATCAAAGGACTGAGTGGCCACCAAGGCGTCACCTAGCAGGAGGCACCTCGTATGTTGTCCGCTAGCAGCTACTAGACCCTGTGTGGCTGTTCTAAATTTAAATTACCAAAGCAAGATTTAAAATGTAGTTCTCCAGCCTCCCTGATTGTACGTCAAGGGCTCTGACAGCCCTGTGTGGCCAGTGGCCATGCTGTTGGCAAGCCAAACAAGGGGTGTCACTCTCACTGCAGGGACGGCAAGGGCCTAGCTCTCTTGCCCTGCATGGCCCCCTGAGCCCACATAAATAGCTCCATCATTGAGCCTACAAGGTGAATAGCACTTTCATTTCATAATGCACACCAATGTATTTTCATATTTACCCTCCCAAAATATAAATAAACAAGGTTTTTGATGTTCCAGATTACTGGCTGTAGGGTTATTCTGCCAACAACTAATTTAGTTTCCAAATCCAAATCCAAGGTGCTCTTTCTCTCTCTCTTTCTCAATCTCTTTCTCTCTAGCTCACAGCACTGTCACAGAGAGAAGCCACCTATGGCCCAGCCACAGCCATGCCACCCAGTGTGGAATTGAGAGACCCAAGTCCCTGTGATTAAGGGAAGGCCCAAGACCCTGGGCTTCAGTTCAGATCTTAGCTCTGCACATCGTTAGCTGTGTGACCACAGGCTCAAGTTATTTAATGTCTCTGATCTTTTCCCTCATGTGTCCAACAGGGATGACAGCTGCCTCTGGTGACAATTGTCCAAGCAGATGGCAAGGAAAGTGTCCCTAAGACCAGACACATAACAACTGTTAGCTGAACGTTAACTACTGCAAGGATTAGCACGATCACTGTCTGTGCAAGGATTAGCACAATCACTGTCTGTAGTCTCCAAATGGCATCACAGACAGCCTTGGCCATCTTCTTGCCAGCTTACCTAATGAGTGATGCCCGCCCTTCTTAACATGGACAGCAACTTCTTGTAGAAAGCCCATGGAGCCGTTTGTCCTTATAATCTCCCAGGCCCTTGAGCTCTCCGGATTAATTATGTCTTGTACAGGAAGAGCTCTCTGAGGGCCATATTAACTGCCTGGGCACTGTGCCACAAGCAAATGGTTTTTCCTCCCTGTAATTTTTCCATACCCTTCTGGTGCCGGGAATCCATCGTGCCTGCCCCAAGAAGGGGTTGGCCCCAGGTACCAGCAGTGCATATGGGGAGAGGAGTAGGAGGTGGGGGGTGGGAAATGCTGGCCCCAGAGCAGGATGTGTCAGTCCACTGCAAAGCTGGCCCTAGCCCAGGTTGCCTCTGTCTGTGGCAGAAGACACAGCAGACACATGTGGCCAAGATGTTGGTTTTTCCACCCCTGCCCCCTGCCATGGTGAGCCTAAAAGAACAATATTTCAGGTGATGGAACCACAGAGTGGGGGAGGCCAGACGAAGCTCATTCAGGTTCACAAGAGAGTAGAGTGGGGCAGAGCTGGGCACAGCACTGACTCTGGAGGTGGTGCAGGGAAAGCAAGAGGGAGTCTTCAGTGGTCTTGTTTCATTATCTCCAGGGGTCAAGAACGGGGCAACAGTGAGACCATCCATCTCCTGTAAGGCAGGATGAGGAAGAGCACTGGCTCCTGCGCATGGTTGCTGAGTCTCCATGGCATCCTAGGTGCTATGTGAACCATTATTAGGACCAGCCTGCACCTTCTACCTGCTGCCTTCCATAAACACAACCAGAGCCACATCATACTCATGGAGGAGAAGAAGTGCTCAGCCACTCACTCACTTGGTTTTCTGTTCAATCATTCATTCATTCATTCATTCATTCATTCATTCATTTCACCAGTGACTTACTGAGCACTTGGTCTTGGGAAATACTCCAAGATAACTACAACCAGGGTCTTTTGTAAACTTCAGAGCCCAATGCAGGACACAAAAGGATAAAAGGCAAATTTAACAGCAGTCAGTTGAGATCAGGAAGGCAGAAAAGGGCCCTGAGGGAAGTAGAGGGGAGGCTCTCGGGGCGAAGATATTACAGTAGTAAAATGAGGGAAGAAATACTGAGGGTAAAAAGGGTTAAGTGAGATCATGAGCGGGGGAATGGAGGAGAGAAGGGGATGAGGGAGGGTTAGCCAAAACCAAAGACATTACAAAAAAGCCAAATGAAAGCCTACCTTTCTACTTAGCTAATTCAAAAATCTAATTTAAGGAAAGCGTTTGGTCAGGAGTACCCTACAAGAATGGATTATGCTGCCTCCGGAAGATGTGGGTTGTTACAAGCAAATCCCAGTGCCAGGGGTAGGAGTTATTTATCCAGGAGGTCTCTGGGGTCTCTTGCCAATACCCACCAGAACTGCAGGGTAAGACCCTATTGCTGAGAATACTAAATGTTTTAGCTGCAGGACACTGCGAATTCAAGCTATAACTGAACTGAATGCTCTCTCCCTGCTGGCTAGCAGCCATAGTGTTTTCTGCTGGTGGGGAGTCATCCCCAGGCTTAAAAATCAGTGGATCCTGTGAATCACACAAGTGACCAGTCAGGAAACATGTGTCCACTGAAGCAATGGTGACATGACTGTTCTGGGAGCAAACAGTTGCTCTCTGACTAGATCTGAGGTCTGCTCCATGGGAGGGAATTCATACCTGGTACTGAAAACCTAATCAAAAAGTCTTAAGTGTGGGAAGGTCATAGGCTTTAGCAGGGAAGCCACCACTGTTCTTGGGATAAATGAGCAGGCTGTGTCCCACAAGCTGTCCTCTAAATATTTATGTTTGTGCCCACAGACTACTGCTGTTCTCATCTCCTCCTTGGTCAGAGAAGCTGCTTTTTTTTTTTTTTTTTTTTTTTTTTTTTGAGAGAGAGAGAGAGAGACAGAGAGAAACAGACAGAGGGAGAAAAGGCAGAGAGAGAGAGAATGGGTTCACCAGTGGCCGTTTCAGCTGCTCTGAACGAACTCCAGATGTGTGCGCCCCCTTGTGGGCATTGTGCGCTTGCCTCCCTCGCATCTGGCTAAACGTGGGACTTGGAGAATCAAACGGTTGTTCTTAGGCTTGGCAGGCAGGCACCTTAACCACTAAGCCCTCTCTCCAGCCCGAGAAGCTTCTTTTTGCAGATGGTGAGGACTACTGGAGAGACTCAAAACGAACCAAAATGTTGAAAATAAGTGACTACTGAGTGTTCAGCAATACAGAAGCTATCTGGATCACATCCTCCAAGGCTGAGGGACCATTGCAGAAGAGCAGGAGGAAAGAATGTGACAGCCAGAGGAATGGATGGGAAGGGTGCTTGGAAACACTGTCTTCCAGTTATGAATTGGTGACCTCATCGCAACTATTATTACCTACACGAGACCTTATAATATTGGTCCCTCTGACATTCTAGCATGGATGATGGGGGAAGAGACATTTAAGCAGAAACAGGAGCAGCTGGAAAGAAGAGGTTTGTGTGTGGGGGGGGGGTTGTGAGATAAGGGAAGGGCAAAGGAGAAGATTATTTCAAAATACATTATGCTCTCTCTCCCTCTCTATCAAATAAATAAATAATAATAAAGGCAATAAAAAAGGGATGGAAGGATGGCTTAGAGGTTAAGGCATTTGCCTGCAAAGCCAAAGGACTCAGGTTCAATTCCCCAGGACCCATGTTAGCCAGATGCACAAGGGGGAGCATGTGTCTGGAGTTCGTTTGCAGTGGCTGGAGGCCCTGGCATGCCTATTCTCTCTCCCCCTCTCTATCAAATAAATAAATAATAAACAAAATAAAATACATTATGCACATGAATGAAAATTGTCAAAAAAGTAAAAAAAAAAAAAGATAGTATAGTAAGTCTAAAACTGAGGCACAATGGGTTTCAGGGTGTGTAGAAATCCAGGGCCCTCTTCCACTAGGCACAAATCCTGGGTTTCAATAGCTGAGAAGTTCAAGGCACTGGGGTGGATGGGGTCCCGGGGAGCAATCTTGAAGACCAAAGAAGACTTGAACTCTGATAGATGTGACAGCATTCGGAGGTCTGGGTAGAGGTGTGATGTGATGGGAATGCACCTTGTCATGGCATCTCAGTGCTGCTCTGTGGACCACAATCTGGTTGGGGCTGGGGAGGAAGGATGGAAGCAAGGCAGCCAGTTGGGGGACAATTGCAAAATTGAATGGAAAGATGATACAGGTTTGTTGATTCAAGCTCCGAGCAATACCTGGAACATAGCAGCCTCTAATTAGGGTTGATGGGAGGAGACCCAAAGATTCTTCCACCCACTCCTACATTTTAACTCCTAGAATATTTGCTTATTTTTAACCAACTAGCCTTCCCCTTCCCTCAGCAGTTGTCTGTGTTTTGAGGATGTCACTGACGGAATGATTAGACCCCACCCCCACCCCGTGGCTTCTCCTTTCTTACCATGACTTTCCTCTAAGTCTTCAAATAACCATGAAGTGCATCGACTTTTCTTTCTCAACATCGTCCGAGCATCAAAGAGCTTTGCAGAGTACCTGCTACATCTCCAGGCTGGTAGGAGACCTTCCTGCGGATTCCAAAGGGCCTCACTTTGGAGACCAATACTGGATCATGTCATGTCTGACTACAGGGGTTAGCCCCTGGCCCCAGGTTCCCATAGAGCCATGGTTGCTCTAAAGGCCCTGAGTGCTCAACCCAGAGACCCAGAGAGACAGGCACGGGACAGAACAGGAGGGGACAATGGCTACCATTCTTCCCGGAAAGACCCCGGCTGTCTTACAGAAGATCTTCTTTGGTCTCGGTCGTCTCCCTGTCATGGTGAGCAGTGCCCCTCAAAGGAAGCATTTAGAAGAAAATGTCTCCGTAGATCTGATCTTTCTTTGAAAGCCTAATAATGCTCAAGAATGACAACAATGTAAATCGCCAGCCTCATTAGGCAGACTCTCCATAAATTAAACTTGCTTACATGAGGGTGACAGTAGGTCAGCTGCTTTGAGCGCCAGGGTGCGCTGACTTGCAGCCTGTCAAAAGCAAATATTGTCAGAGCCCCACAGTCTCGGAATCAGCAGCCCAAGATAGTCAAGATCTGATAAGATCATCCTTGCCTTGAAAGGCCGAGGACCCTGCTGCTTATTTCCCCTTATTACCGATCCCACAGAGAGGAGGGAACCTGGAGACACGGTGAGGATGGAGCCTCCAGAAGGTAAAGTCTGCATGCAGACAAGAGAACTGGGCAGAAAGTCCAAGAAGTTCCCTCATTTCCCTCATGAAAAAGAAAAAAAAAAAAATCACATAAAAAATCACCAAACAAACCCAGGAAGGTCTGGATGCCCTTAGAGGTGACGATCTTAAAAGCAAAACAGAGCCGCCGTGTCCAGGGTCTTGGGGAAAGCCTGAGGGATCTTGGTGCCTGAAACAAACAGAACAAAAAAGTATCAGATGTGGGGTTGTGGCGTAAACCATGACAAAACCTCAGTTCTCAGGCTGTGGGACTGGGAGGTGTAATCACTTGGGTACCAGTCTTGCTAAGTACTCACTGCAGTTTTCACTGCAGGCAGGTTGTAACCAAGTTTATTTTAGGACGTCAAAAGGAAGATACCCTAAGAAGTTCTGGCATGTTCCTTTTTTTTTTTTTTTAAATTTAATATAACATAAACTGAGAGTTACATTGAAGAAATTGGGAGCCGATTCCTTCTGAGAGTAAATGTGTATGAGTCTCAGTGAGCCTGAGAATAAAAAGGAGAGAGAGAGAGAGAGAGTCCAGATTGGATGCTGCAAGTTCTCCATTTGCATCTGAAGCACATATTCAGTTTCTGATTTTGCTTTTGCCATTCCTGAAAGAGTCTTTTGATTTGTCTGATCTGTGCTGTGCCATTTTGCCCATCATTTGTGCATTTGTCCTAAGGGGGTGAAGGGACAGTGGATCTTAATGTTTAATCCCACTTCCATCATTTCTAACCTGGATAATCTCAGAGAAGTTGTCCATTAGTAATCGGCCCTCTTTCTTTTTGAGTAAGCCAGAAATAACGATAAAATACTAGAGAAAATCAAATTATGCAGTCCAGTGTTAACCGCTTGGCTATCCAATAGATGCAGAATTGAATTAAGGGATTAGAAATGATAAAAAAGAAAGGAAGGAATGTGTATTTTGTCAATGTTTGTATCTGAAATGTCCTCAAAGCTCATGTGTCAAAAGGCTTGGTCCCCAGCTTGGTATTGTGAAGAAGAGATGGGAGTGTTAAGTGGTGGAGTGTGGTGGGAAATCTTCATGTCATTGAAGACACGCTCTTAAAAGGAAGCGTGGAACTGTGGCCACTTTCCCTTCTTCTTTTACTCTTCGAACATCCTGGGTGCAAGGTGAAGACTTTTCTGTTCCATGAGCTTCCTCCATCATGTGCCATCCCCAACCAAAGACCTAAAAGCAGTAAGCTCACCTCATCATGGATGGATACGTCCCCACTGGAGCCAAAACAAGCATTTTCTCTTTATGGACTGTCTCAGGTGTTTGTTAGAGTAACTGCCAGCTGACCAACATAGGTCTGTACCATTCATAAAACATAACTTTTGAACACCTAATCCTTAGATAAATTGTTTCCCTAAACTAAAACAGAAACAGTAACAGTACAACAGCAATCCATTTTCATTTGGGGGAAGGAAATCTATTTTAACAATTAGCAAGAGAAAATGCTTAAGGTGAACAGAAAGTGACCCACAGGGCCAATGACCACAGTTGACAAAATAGACCCAAGTGATTCAAAGCTGATGTAGAAAGTAGACGTAAAAGATCTAGAAAATGTTTGTTTACAGCCTCAGAATATGGCTGTCTCCTATAACAGGACAAGAAATCCTTTTGATCTATCATATGGAATTTAAAATTTAGGATTTGGTAGCCATAGAGGCTTTCTCAGAAAAAGAGAGGCACAGAGCGGACAGGAAAAAGCCAGAGACTCACTTTTATTATGCTACTGTGTTCTCAGATGTTTTTCGTATAGCTGCCCAATGAAGTGGATGTCGCTTCTATAGACTAGGGGACTGAGGGACCAACAGTCATGCCAGAAGCTTATAATGGAAGTTGTCTGACTTCCAACCAGACAATCCAAGCCCTACTGGTCACTAGAGATGGACATTAGTTAATCCACTGTGGACATTAACAAGCTTGTCTTTCAGTCCTGATAAACAGGAATGACAGGGAAAGGGGCCTTTCTTCTTTCCCTTATTGAGTCCTTCCAGCCCCTATAAGGCAGTTACCCTCCGGCACGTTTCTGTGAAGCAATTTGAGGTTTCAATGTCCCGTAATGTCAAGCTGCCAAGCAGGAAAGGAAACCAGTTCTAACAATGCATCTCATTTTCCACCTAATTAGTACCAACACACTTAGGGATGTTAAGAGGAAAGTCTAACTTGTCAGCTGCTGGCAAACATGGAGCCATCCGGGTAAATCCATTCTGGAATGGGGGAGGGGTATTCCCCAGTAACCGCTGTTGTTCTTGGCTAGTTGATTGACAACATGGTCCCTTTCTAGTCTGTGTCTTTGGTTCTAGAAGAGTCTGGCACTGCCATGCGCAAGGCTGACCTCTCTTTCAGCGCAGGCATGTCTTTGATTTATTTTTTTTTTTTTTTGAGATAGGGTCTCACTCTAGCTTAGGCTGACCTAGAATTTGCTATGTAGTCTCAGGGTGGCCTTGAACTCACGGCAATCCTCCTACCTCTGCCTCCCGAGTGCTGGGATTAAAGGCATGCGCCACCACGCCCGGCTGATTTTTTTTTTTTTTTTCACCTACGGAGAAGCCTAATTCAGAAATTGTGAAGCGACAGGGCCACCCCTTCTTCTACGCAGGAATAGAAGCTGCCTTATATCAACTGTCCACCACCATGGACTCTCCCTCGTCTCTATTTACAAAATGGAAACAGATGAATTCAATCAAACACAAGCTCCCCCCCCCACGCCCAATTATGGCTTCCTTTCTACCTTGCGGTAAGGGAGTTTATACATAATTGGCACATGATTTTCTCCAGTGGTTTCATGTTGTTCGCAAAAGCAGAAAGGAACCTTTCAGTTTGGGACCGGGATGGTTTTGTTTCAAACCAATCCATCATGCTTCTGAAAGGCAGAGGGAGGGTCAGCTGATAGAAACCAGGAAAGCAGGGTGGGTCACGGCATCTGTGGCTCTCTATGGGCTGTCACGGGCAGGCAGCCCCTAAGAGAGAACAGGGGAACAGAAGTCTATTTCAGCAGCTATTCTGCCGAGTGAGTCTCACAGTTGGTTTGGGAAGCCACTACTGATGAGCCCAGGCACTCCCCCTACATTTCGCAAGGCTGTTTCTGGTATAGGACCATTGGGATCGTGAGGCAAGCCCTCCCCTCTTTCAGGTCAAGGTGAGCCACCTTTTCCAGACCTCACCCTTCAAATAAAGCCCTGCTTTCCACCAACGAACATCCATTTCCAACAGCTGGCTGGCACCAAAAAGCAACCAAGTCACTCTTAAGCTACGTTTATGCAAATCTTTAAGGAATGTCACACAGAAAACAAGCAGAGGCCACTTTATGCTTGGTGCTTCTAAAATCTATGTTTGGGGGCCTGGAGAGATGGCTTAGCAGTGAAGCACTTGCCTGTGAAGCCTAAGGACCCCAGTTTGAGGCTCGATTCCCCAGGACCCAGGTAAGCCAGATGCACAAGATGCCGCATGCATCTGGAGTTCTTTTGCAGTGGCTGGAGGCCCTGGCGTGCCTATTCTCTCTCTCTCTATCTGCCTCTTTCTCTCTCTGACTGTCTGTCACTTTCAAATAAATAAATAAAAAATAAACAAAAAAAATTTTAAAAATCAAATCTATGTTTGGAGCTGAGGTTTTCCTAAATTACTCTTCACGAAGTTGATCGGTTAACATGTTTTTCAAGGCTCCATCCAAACAGAGCACCAAGGTGATGATCCCATGACGTTAAGGTAAACAAAAAGGGCAGCACAGGGCTCACTCCCAGATTAGGAAGCATCTCCAAAGAGCTTGCATGTTTATTTTGCACAGTTTAGCCCAAAAGGGAACTATTCAACTTCATTAGAAAGGTTTGCTTACATGTTGTGGAAACAGTGGTTTACCCCAGCTTCTTGGAACATTAAAGATTCATTATGGATTTTACTAGGATCATTAGCCTCAGCGTGGTTCAACCTACAAGCTCTCCTAAGAGACGATAGATTCTGCAGGGTGATCTTTCCTCACCCATTGCAAGGGTTATACTTACCTGACAGGTTCATCAGAGAAAAGCAGAATACACTTACGTAATCAAAATGTCACATGATAGAATAAGCTCTCTAACGAACACCCAGAGACCCAGACCCAGGGAGGAACCATGTACTTCCGCGCTTAGGTCAAATGCAGATTGCAAGTCTCCGTGGTCCTGGAGCCTCTTTCATTTGACATAGAATCAAATGAGAAGGGGTCTCACCTGCTATCACCAAGCGTCACAGTAAACCACAACTGCCACGTCCACTGTGGAGCACTGACAGTACAAGACCTAGCCACAGACCTTAGAGACCTTAGAGAAAAGAAAAATTGCCCTACTCTTTTCTCCAGATAACTTTTATGACTGAAAAGAACAGAATGCATGTCTTGAATAATAACAACCAAATGGAAGGACTCACAGACTTTACAAGGTGTTTTATAGCCGTGACGTCATCTAACCCTCACTAAGCACCCTGCAAGTTCCTTCTTGGATCTTGAGGGATCAATGGAAGGAGTTGGAGAGGAGCCTATGTTCCCACACACCACCATCAGGCTCACGGTCCTGCCCCACTGTTTTGTGTAGTTCAAAGTTTCAAGGGTGGAAGGAAGAGAAGGCCTCCCTGATGGCTAGATCTGTTGCATCAACCCCAATCAACCCAGGGAGAGAAACACCACAGGCAAGGCATTCACATGTATACCATGGGACAGAAGCTAGCTCCAGCTATGAAGGCAGGGGCATAAACCTGCAGAACTTGTCCAAGTTGGCAAAGCCAGGGCATGATACGCAGGGAAACTGGGACTTAGTTCTTGATCCTAGTCAAGTGTTTCACTATTTACCATTCAGATACAGCCTCAGATCTCTTCTTAGGCTGCTCTGGTAATTTAATTAATTAATTAATTAATTAATTTGAGTGTGAGAGAGAGATTGAGAGAGAGAGGAACAGAATGGGCACGCCATGGCCTCCAGACACTGCAAACGAACTCCAGATGCCTCCGCCACCTTCTGCATCTGGCTTATGTGGGTCCTGGGGAAATGAACAGAGGTCCTTTGGCTTTTCAGGCAAATGCCTTAACTGCTAAGCCATCTCTCCAGCACCCTGGTAATTTTAAAATAATACTTGTGTTTATTTGTTTGCAAGGAGAGAGAAGGAGGGAGAGAAAGAGAGGAAGGGGGGGGGAGAATGGATGAACCAGGGCCTCTTGCTGCTGAAAACAAACTCCAGCTGCACGCACCACTTTGTGCATCTTGCTTTACGTGGGAAGTGGGGGATTGAACTCAGGCTGTCAGGCATTGCAAGCAAATGCCTTAACCATTGAGCCATCTCTCCAGTCCCCTTAGCTGGTAATTTTATTCAAACATTTGAATGAAATAAATGAACAACAAAAAGATGAGACATCCTTTTGTGTAAAAGATCAAAATGAGCAGGCATGGCCTCGTTCCTGACCAGCACTGTAGCTAAGGTGATTACTGTCCTTTATTTTTCAGCCCTAATCAATCCCCAGTCATCGTCTGTCTTTGTGAGTGTGGAGCACATCTGATGGCAGCTTTTCCCACCCCAATCAGCCAGTTTCCTCATCCTTAAAGTCATGCCCAGCATAGGGCTTGTGGCTTGTTTTCTGCAAACTTAGGGAAACCTGGATCTGACCCCAACCCTGATTCTTAAAGACCCTACTACATCATCCATACATCTCAGGCTGAATCACACTTTTGAAATAGCGCACAGGTCCTCCAGAGATAGTCCAGTAACTAAAACTTCACATGCCACCCCCTGCCCCCTGCAGCCCAGTGTGGAGACATGAAAACAACTTGATCAAATGGACTGATGACTGTTTGGCAGTTAGGGACTTTGTGCCATCGAGACCAGAAGAACATGGTACAGACACAAAAGCAGGATTTCCTGGTGCCCATGAGATGCAGCCCCCCAACTTAGAGGACTGGGGCCACCGAGGTCCTATTCAGAACATGCATTGGATACAACCTTCCTTTTGTTTCTCTTCCTTTGAGGAAAAAATCTGTCTGATGCTTCACCTACAATGAAAATATTCTAGGAGTTGTAAAAAACAAAATTAATGACATACTTCATAGACATGCATAACCATGAGATAACTGTGTTTCTCTGTTCATTGATTTCATCTCCGCCCCCTCCAAAGTCGGGTGTTATAATGTATGCCTTGTTTTGTGGTGGCTCCCCAAAATACTATTCAGAGAAAGTTTATAATAACAAAGCATTACAGTAATAAATATCAGTCAGAGTGTTCTATGGAGGACAAGCAGAAAAACCTAGCTCATATCTCTTTCCCTTGGTTTAAGATCAATTTCACTTTTAAAAAAATAAGAGATACAAACCCCAATGACTCTAAGTCTTGAACTTGATACCTCTTTTTGAATGAAAACAGATCAAAACTGTCAGAAGGAATGACCTAAATGGCATGAAGCAAGTCAGATGACGTGAGGGTGAGAGGTTTGCTTCAGCTCGGCTGTCAGGAAAACACAGCAGTGTCTTATCTTCTCAAGGCTCCAAAGCCAGTGTCCCAGGCCAAGCAAGCTAAAGTTGTTTTAAGAAAAAATAAAGGCACAAAAGACTTCTTAGGCAATTCACATTTTAAGTGTTACTTAAGCCTACAGCTTGGGCCATTCAGAAATAGGGTGAATCCAGGGTGGTTGGAGGCAAATGAAAGAAGAAATTATTGATACTAGAGATCAAATCCTGAAGAAGAAAGGAAAGAGGGAGAAAGAATGAGCTCTCTTGAGATTTGGGTTGTTTAATTATTCTATCCTTCTTCATCAAATATTCCTTGAAATAAGTGGGTAGGGATTTAGACCTTAGAAATTTATTATACATAATTTTGCTGAAAGAGCATTTGAATGCTTTGATTGAAAAGAGATCACATTAAAAAAAAAAAACCCTACATAACAAAGCCCTGTTAACTCCTATTGAATTGATGTGGGATCCTATAAAATGGACTATGCAGTAGAAAGGAATCTTGGTTCCTCCCATGGAAGCCAGTTATTAAAGTTGTAGTGTACTGAAAGTGGACCAGAACTCCCTTTGCCTCAACTGCATAGAAAGTATGCAGAAAGTGTTTGCCTGCCCTCTCCTGTCTTCATAAGGATCTGATCCCAAGTATAGTGAACACTAGGTCTAGTTCTTCACCCTCACTTGCTCTGGCTTAATTATGGCAAGCAGTCACTTCCCCATCTGCATCAGTGAGAGTCCAATCCAAGAAGCAGAACGATGATGAAGGATATACTAGACTCTGTAGGCATGGTACCTTCCGTGATCTTGTACATGGATTAAGTGGTCCATTCAAGGTAGCTAGCCTTGCATCTGGCACTATGCTTAAGGCTGACCAATGTAATGTATGGAAAAAGTCTGGCGTGAAGTAGGGAAGGATGATAGCAAACCCAGAGCCTACAAAGATCAGCTGGGTCCCACCTCCAACATACATTGCAGAACTGCAGGCAAGCTGATGCAGCTCTCCATGGAACAGCCTAGAAACTCCACCCTGATCTGGAGAAGCTGAAGGAGATCTGCTGTGAGCTAAATGAGCTGAACAATTCTGCCCCATGCTGCCAAGCTCCAAGCTCCACACCCTTCTGTGTCAGTGACTTTCTCACTGCTGAGGAAAAAGACCTGACCAGAAGCATGTTAAGGAAGGAAGGGATTTATTCCAGTGTATAGTTTCAAGGAGAAATTTCATCCTGTCGGAGAGAGCATGGCAGAAACAGGAAGCTGACTCACATTGTCACATCAGCAGGGAGGAAGGAGAGAGAGTGGCCCTAGGCTATGACACTTCAAGACCCACCTTCAGTGACACACTTCCTCCTTCAGGGTTCCACCTCCTGAAGGTTCTCAACCTTCCCAAACAGCAACACCAATTGGGGATCAAATGTATGTGTTTATGGGACATGTTTTAAGTTAAATCCCCACATCTTCTAAATCTTGTTCAAGTTTCTCAGGCCAACATGGATGCAGCATGGAAAGGTTTTCTTGAAAACATGGTTCTAGTTACCATACTGCTCCTTGAGTTTGACCATATGACTTGCCATGACCCATGGCACGTAGCCCTGAGGGCAAAAACAGGAACTCTATGCCCAAAGCTTAAGAGAGCTATAACCCTCCTTACCAAGAGGGTGCAACTGAAGTGGAAAGCAAGCAAGCCCACAGCAAACCCAGCAGCCACAGCTACATACAGAGAATCCCAGCCAAGCATACAATAGAGGACCTGCCCCCAGCCAAGCATCATGTATGTAAACCATCAATGATCATGGAACTCGCTGAGTTGACGAAAGTCTCTGAGGCAGACCCACCTTCACTTTGATGACTAAGGACCTGTCCAACTACCCATCGTTTTCATCAATGCTTATATATAACCCATACCATGAAGTGATACAGATTGAAATTCTAGAGCAGGAGTTCAATTTCAGGACACCCTCACTTTGTAGAAACAATCAGGGTGCTCATGTAAAAATTCAACATTAAATACCAACCATGGTTTTATGAATACGAAACCTTCAGGAAAAATGGTTAAAGAAACATATAAGGCCTGTGTGAAGAGAAACAAAATCTGACTGAGGGACCTGAAAAGATGGGATGTTCCTACGTGGAAAGAAATTTCCTTGATCAAAGGCCAGTTCTCCAGATTTTATTATGAAGATCATATAAATTACATTTAAAATTCCAATGGGAATTTGGGGTGGATAAAGATTAGTAACATCATGAGGACACGAAACTGCTTAAGACTAGACAAGAAAAAAAAAAAAGAATGGACAAGAAATAGCTTTCAGAGGCAAGGACCTTCTGTTAGAAATTGATGAAGGCCCTTTTGTGGCTCCCAGCGTTGTCAGGAATTCTGTACCTCTTGACACCTTTGTCCTCCACTTCTTTCCAAGAAACTCCAGAGAGATTTCACAAAAGCTAATGAGGAGAGTAACACACATGTGCGTATGCACACACACACACACACACTCGCACAGACAAAGCATCTATGTCTCTCTCCTTTTCTTTTGGTGTGTATGTTGGGGGCTGGGGGACGTTGGATTTCTTCTTTTAGCCATGGCTTCCTGTTCTTTGAGCTGCTTCAAGAGTCTGAGACAAAACATAGGAGGTGACCAGTGTCTTTTTGAAATACACCACTGTGTCCCCTGTGGCACAGAAGCTTTTTGCCCCCCCCATCCCCCCACCCTTGGTTGTGACTTAGAGTTAAAACAGCCTGCTGCCAAGATCAGGAGGGAATGAGTGACCTCAAAAGCTTCGCGGTTTATGATGAACAGCGCTGAGGTTAGTTAGTTGTTAGATAAAGGCTTCACAACACACAAAAGCCTTCTGTTTGTGACCAAGAATGCCTAGCGTGTCAAGAAAATCCCATGCAGCCACTAACAGTCAACTGGCAATTTTTTTTTTTTTCCTCTGATGGCTAGGCTGCTCTTTGTAAAGTAAATTTTTTTTGAGTAAAAGGTTTTCTTCTGTACATAACATGGCCATTACATTCGTGACCTCACAGGCACCTGTTGTCACCTGGACAAGAACTGCATATTATTGGGCCCATCAGCATCCTGTCATGGATGATGGAGGAGGGCATGAGAGCCGTCCCTCCCCAGGGAGTGAGTAGTAGTTAACGGTCACTAGGTGTGGTAGTTTGAATAGATGGCCCCCAATATATTCAGTGTTTTATTAGTTTGTAATTTGCATCTGCAGCCACCTGGCTGGAGGCAGTGTCACTGGGTGGATCTAAAGGTATGGTGGTTGATTTGAGATTTCAATATAAAGATATGCAAAGTGTGCCTAGCTGGAGTTCCTGAGGTGTGCTGTGCTCTGCTGTGTGGCTTTTGGCTTGTGGCTTTTCTCTCCATGTTTGGTCCTGTGAAAGCAGGCCAGCTTTTTCTGCCATTACAGAACCTCCCCTGGATCTGTAAGCTTCAATAAATATCCCTTCCTCCATAACTATGCCTGGTCTGACAGTTCATCTCAGTGAACCTGAAGCTGTCTGCTACATTAGGGGATCAGGAGACATTTTCTACAGTGGTGTAGCCACTGGTAAATTGCAGATACCCTGATAAATAATCCCTACCCAGGCTCAAGTAGGCAACCCTAATTAATCTCTGTGAGTCACATGTGCACACAAGAAAAAAAAAAGACAATAAAAGTAGAAAGCCTAGTTTGGTAGAAGGGGTTCAGTGGAAAGGGAACAGAGAAAGTAATGGGAGGAGATTATGATCAAATAATATCATAAGCGTGTTTAAAAAACTGTCAATAGAAAGACAGAAAACAATCCAGGCATGGTGGTGCATGCCTTTAATCCCATCATTCAGGAGGCAAAGGTAGGAGGATCGCCATGAGTTTGAGGCCACCCTGAGACTACAAAGTGAATTCCAGGTCAGCCTGGGCTAGAGTGAGACCCTACCTTGAAAAAAAAAATGAAAGCCAGAAAACAAACAAACATAAAAAGGGATGTGAGAGGGCTCAAACATCAAATTCACCTTGGCCAGTAGGACCTAGAGAGAAATCTGGTGGGGATTCCACTCCTAGAAGGCCTCAAGCAAAGGTAGGGATCAGAGATGGACTTAGATCTGTGGGCCTGCCACTCAGGCAGCTTAGCCTGGGAGAGGGTTTGTTAGTAAACATACTAGGTCTAAATCCTCATATCACTCTGAGCAAACTACCTGACCCCCGAGAAATCCTACTGCCCATCAGTAGGACATTGGATCCTGTTTGGTAGACTATGGAAAATACTTCAACAGGGTGCCTGGAGCACAGCAGTACTTTGGGTATCTGTTGGGTACTCAATGGATACTGAAAACAGGGCTATTATTCCTGAACTACATATTCAATAGGCAACAGGGGTGGACCAAGGCTATTAATTTAGCTCCAGGAGTTGACTGGCTTGGGTTTCTCATACAAAGTAATGTTTGAACTTTAAGAAGGAATGGGATTTTCGACACCTCCTGATGAGGTCTTTCCAGGATGAAAGCAGAGCATATGCAAATGGGAGAAGAAGAAGAAAAGGGTGTGGGTGGTCTGAGGAAGCAAGTGGAGGAGTGCACTGTTGTGCACCTCAGTGAAAGTTGGGACTTCATCCGCTAGGCAGAGATTTTAGCCACAGAAGGTAGTGAAGCAAGGGAGCTCTTGGGTCAGATAATGTTTGATCAAAAGGCAGGTGGTCTGGCTGGGTGTGGTGACACAAACTTTTAATGCCAGCACTCGGGGAGGCTGAGGTAAGAGGATCACTATGATTTCCAGGCTAGCCTAGACTACATAGTGAATTCCGGGTCACTGTGGGAGAGAGTGAGACCCTGCCTCAAAAACAAATAAGACAAAGAAAGAAGGAGGTGCTCCAAGAATCCCCTTGGCCATCATACCACATATCCTATGCTGTGTGCCATGATCTCCTCACCGTGACCCAGCCAGCTTTCCATACATGGATGCCAGTCTGTTCCAACAAGGAATTTTATTGTGCATTTCACTAGAGCCCCTTCAGGTATCATAAGGATATATTTTTCCACTTGGAGTCTGCTCAGTGTCATGTCTAATTTAACCCTAAATATCTTTCCATAAACACAAGAGTCAGAGGAGGGCCCCCCCCCCACACTTCTGGTTTCTAGTTTCCCTAGCCTTGCCACCCCAAGTGGAAGTGGGGGGAAGGTGGGGAGAAGGACTTTGTTACCTCCTCATTTGATGTCCATCCTCAGCCCTTAAATTTCTTTCTGACCAGATCGGGACAGGTGGAATTGTGTCAAAGGAAGATCAACTTACCTCTCTTAGAAGTATGAATTAGGTTCAATTATTCGAATATCAGTTATCTCTAAGTAAGCAAGTACTTCTGATGCTCCTTAACATTTCAGGTATTTCCCCTGCCCATTTAAATTGTAATGGAGTAGCGAGAGCGCAGAAAGTCAGAAAAAAATTTAACTTTGCTGGAGATCTAAACATGCACCCCATCTCCCTTAGGATTTCTTCCCTATTTTTATTTTTATTTATTTTTTTGCAAGGCATGAAGTGATTCTTGTTAGAATCAGATGGTATGAAGAGACCTGGTTAAGGATGACGGACATAGCTTGGGCAGTAGCTTGTCACACAGCCCCAATCCCTTACAACTACCGAAATTCAGTTTCCACATCCGTATAAAGAAAAGAAAGGAAAGATTCCTACTGAGATCATGCCCACCCTCCAACGACAGTGCTTTCAAGATTCTAACCCAGATTTGCCTTTTATTTTGAATTCGGTTTTATTTAAAATTATTTACTGAAAACTGCTGTGTTGCATATACTAATGCAGCGTGAGAATTCATAAGAATAAGGGAAGTTTCTAGCACAACGAAGCTGGTCAGTGGAACACCGGCTACACTTGAACACACTATGTGAACCTGGAATCGGTGCACCTCTAACCATAGGACAGCCTCCCTTTAAAGAAAACTCAAATCAGCTCTCCAAAGCGCTAACTGGCACCAACTGTGTCATCCACATGGGGCTGGATTTGCCATAGTCTGGGCACTGCTTACACCTGTCATTAGCCACAGAACAGACATGCCTGATACCCAATATTTTGTACTGTATCAGGTCAGTGAGAATTCCAAGGACGTGAAGGAAAAAGGATCCCATTACGCAGATCATACTAAGCTCTAAGTGTAGTTTTCCCTTAGAATCCAGGGTACCTGGATCCCCCATGGATACTAAGCTCTTCAACTCTTCATGTCCCTTCGGTAAGACGGTGTGCCATTTGCATGGAACTATGCAACCCTCCTGTATACTTTAGATACTGTCAAGATTACTTGCAATATCTTGTACCATGTAAATTCTGTTACATAGCTGTGAGAGTATAATTACTAGGAAATTGCAACAAGAAAAAAGTAGGTATGTGTTCGGTATCGAAGTAATTTTTTTTTTTTTCATTTACCATTTGGGACCCGTACTTCACTGAATGCTCTGAGGCACAGTGTGTGGACATGGAGGCCGACTGTACTTCACAGAGAGTGGAGTAGGGTAGGCCGGGAGGTGTGATGGATGTCGTCGCAAGGAGCAATGGGAGGGACTCTTCTGGGAGGTATGTCTTTGAGTTGTAAGAATGGTATACCTTCTCCCTTTCCTCCTTAGAAATGAGCTCCAATTCTGTCGAGGACAACAGCCTGCTGGCATAAAAGATTCTATTTCCAAGCCTCCTTTGGAGATGACATGGCTTGTGACATTGTTCTAGTTAAATTGTGTAAACTGAAATTGGATGAAGTTTCCTGAAAAAAAAAAAAATGCTTAAGACAGAGATGAGTGGAGAGAGCCAGGAAGGGCATAGAGTCAGCTGCCTCCTGCTGTCACCCATCACCAGCCCCCATCAGCTGCCGAGCACAAGCAGGACCAACAATTGCTCCACAGTGAATAAAGCCACGGAGAAGCCAAAGACCTGCATCTCCAGGACCCAGGTGTGCCTGCAGACTGCTTCCCTAAGGAAAAGCAGAACCAGCGATTTGTGTAGGGTTCTTACAGGGGAGAAGTCTGTTTCTCCCAGCTGAATATTATCCCTAATCCATATGATAGACAGCATTTCATTTGAGTCATTAATTTAGAAGCAGTGTGTCAGCCTGAACTCGATTCAATAATTGCCTATTAAAATACAAGGCCATCCTTTGGGGCCCACAAAGCGTTTTGCAGTTTTTCCTTGTTTGGGGGTATCTGTCTGAAAGCAAGCTGACCTCCACGCACCACATAGGAAATGATAAGCGTGAAGCAGCCCAATTGGTTTCATTGGTTTTCCTTGGGCCTTTGGTCTAAAAGAGTTTCTTGCTGAGTTGATTTCACCCCTGATAACTTCCTTCATATGCCACTTCCTAATGGAGAAAGGCCCACATCGGGGGTAGAGAAACCGAGTTGATCTTTCCCGGGCCCTCTCCCGGGGCTCCTTAGCTCTTTACGGCACTGCTGGGCTGGCTGAGCAAAAGCAATTTGATGTCCAAAACTTCTTGGCAGCCTGCCACAGCTCTGTCTGGCTCATCAGAAAACCCCAATCAAGGAGTCTGTGGCTAAGGGGGTCTGATCTCACCAGTGGTGTTGCCACTTTGTTCTTTTGTTGATGTGTTCCGTGCTCACAATGGTTTTGTTCTGTTCTGCTCCTGAAAGCTGACATGATTTTGGAAAGTGAAACAGGCTTCTCTGAATTCTAGCCCCTACCCCCTCACGTGAAGCTCTGCAAGTCCTTAACCTTGTGGTAGATCTCCTTGGAGAAGAGCTTTTTGTACTGGATTTCAAGAGCTACCATTCCCCAAACCCACATTTTAAAAAAATGTACCTTTCAATCAATGCAGCTGCTCCCACCTAAATCAAATGAAGAATAAAATCAACAAAGTTCTTCTGCTTAATGTGGAAGCTTATAGGCCTGGTGATTATGTGAGGGAGACAGCTGAAGGCACCTCTAGGCTAGCTACACCCTTTTCCCTGGGGATGTCCATGGAGAGAATCTCCCATTCGAACCCCGGGATTCCAAGGAACACAGTAGAAACCACTGTGTCAGTAAGCTCATAGAGGCAAGAGAATGTGCTATCATTAAAATAACTACGCTAAGACAACTTGAAACCAGGACACTGTGGATGCAATGAAAATAGTCTATTTGAAAACATTCAGGCCATCTTCAATCTTTTTTTAAATTTTGCTTTTTAATTCACAGATAAAAATTGTATGTACTTACCAGATACATTAGGATGTAGTTGTTTTCTCATTGCTGGGATAAAATGCCTGACCAAAAGCAGATGATAGAGGAAAATGTTTACTTTGGCTTGTAGTCTCGAGAGGAAACGTCACGATGGCGGGGGAAAAGCATGGCATGAGCAGAGGCTGGACATCACCTCTGCCACAGCAGGTGGGAAACAGCAGCAGGAGAGCGAGCCAAACTCTGGCAAGGAAGAGCTGGCTGTAACACCCCTTAAGCCCACCCCAATAACACACCTCCAGCAAGGCTCCATTTTTCAAATTATTGCCACCAGTGGTGACCAAGCAATCAGAATATGTGAGTTTATGGAAGAAATAAGATCCAAACCACCATAGATAGATGATAGATAGATAGATGATAGATAGATAGATAGATAGATAGATAGATAGATAGATAGATGATAGATAGATAGATAGATAGATAGATAGATAGATAGATATTCTGGTTTTCCTTGGGGAAGCAGTCTGCAGGCACACCTGGGTCCTGGAGATGCGGGTCTTTGGCTTCTCCGTGGCTTTCTTCATCATGGAACTATTGTTGCTCCTGTTTGTCCTGGGAAGCAAAGGAGTTGAAGAGGGTATGTGATGGATTACTGTATATACATACATAGAATCCATTCCCTAATAATGTTGATCATTTTTAAGCTCCTTGTATTTTGTTTGTGTTGCCTTTTCCATTTTTATAGAGATATAATTAACAAATAAAAATTGTATATTCAGGGCTGGAGAGATGGCTTAGCGGTTAAGGCGCCTGCCTCCTAAACTTAAGAACCCAGTTCCAATCTCCAGGTCCCACGTTTAGCCAGATGCAAAGTGATGCAAGGACGCAATGCCACACTTGCCCACAAGGGGGAGCACACATCTGGATTTCGTTCACAGCAGCTGAGAGACTGCTGGTGCGCCCATCTCTATCTGTCTCCCTCTCCCTCTCTGTCTGTCTGTCTCTCTCTGTGTCTCTCTCCAAAAATAAAAATAAAAAAAATTGTATATTCATATACTTCCAACAGAAATGACTTTTGGAACTTACGTATAATGTAAAATCACAATCAAACTAATTCAAAGACCTATCACCTCACATAGGCATCTTTTAATGTGTGCTAAGATCATTCATGATTTATTCTCTCAGCAAAATGTCAAGTACATGGTAAATGCAGTATTAGTATCCTATATGTGTATATGTGTTATATGCCTATATTAGATCTCCAAACTTTATTCAGCCTACTTAATAGAAACTTTGAACCCTTTCATCAAGATCTCCCTGTGTTCCTCACCTTCCAGGCCCCAGCCACTGCCATCCCACTCTCTGCTTCTGAGCTTGGCTCTTCCAGGTACCAAGTATGTGAGACCATGCAGCAGTTTTTCTTTCTGTGAGTGATTTATTTCAATTAGCATTATCCTTCAAGCTTGTCCATGTTGTGCAAACAACAAGATTTCCTTCTTTTTTTTCTCCTCTTTCAAGATTAAATCATATTCCTTTCTGTATATATACTATACTTCAATTATCCACTGAATATCGGTGAACACTAGCTATGCACCTAGGAACATATTTGGATATTAAACTGGGGAGAAAAACAACCCATACAACTAAAGATGGGTGTGGTGGCTCATGCCTTTAATCCCAGCACTTGAGGTGAGAGCTGAGATAGGAGGATCACCATGAGTTTGGAGACAGCCTGGACTATAGAATGAGTTCCATGTCAGCCTGGATTAGATAGAAACTCTGCTTCAAAACACACACACATGCATATACCCACGTGCACACACATGCATACACACCTGCAGCTATCTCTTTGAGATATGTTGATTTCCCTTCCATGGACAATATCCCTATAAGTGGGATTGCTGGATCAGATAGCAGTTCTATTTAAAGCCTCCACACTGTTTTCTATAATGGCTGCCACAGATCTACATTCCTACTCACAGTGTGCAAGGAATCCCTTTTCTCCCCATATATGTGTGTGTGTGTGTGTGTGTGTGTGTGTGTGTGTGTGTGTGTGTGTATGTATGTATGTGTGTATGTATGTATGTGTATATATATATATTCTCTTATTGTCTGAGTTTGTCTTAAGTGACTTTGGAAGGTTTATAGTTTTGCACCCTGGCAGGCCCAGTGCTAAATAACTGACCCTACTTGAATCCATGTAGTAGACTCGAAAGTCAGGAACCATCCCCTCCACTTCAAACAAAGACAATGAGGCTAATATTGCAGACTCCACTGAAGCCCTCAGAGGATGGAACTGTTGGATTGCTTTCCCCAAACTGGGACTTAGAATAGAAACTAGCTCAGGAAAGTTCTGCTTAATGTAGATCAAGCAATGATACCAACGTAAAGTTCTGGGAGTGGGCCCAGCCTGAAAGAGGTGATCTCTAGAGGAGATTCTTTATCATGGAGGGCAAAGGCATTGCCTGGGCTTTCTTAGTGCTAGGGGTCAAGGCAGCAAAGAAAAATGGTCCTTCGAGTAGAAGAAAGCCTGGCTTGAATTTTACTGGTCTAGTCATGAGGTGCATCACTTGGGGGGTACCTTATATCAGCACTTTGTAACTATTTTTTGAACCATAGATGGAAATGACAATATTTATCCCATATAGTAATGAATATATGCAAAGAACTTATGCAAACTTCCAAATCCGGATCTTGGCATAAAATAGATACTCCATAAATGTTTCCTGTTCACCTTCCTCCCAGTCCAAAGCATTGACAGACTCTTTTGGTAGGGTGACAGGTCTGTATTAAGTGTCACCACACTCCCACTGCATTAATGACTTGATGCCATGGAACAGTGTATAGAAATGATGATTTCTTTAAAAACCCAGAACAATGACACAAGAATAGGACACCACGGAATTACTGTCTTCATTCCACTTTTTAATTCTTCCTTGTAATTAAAACCATTTTCAAGTTTTATTTAGCACAGCATTCATTTCATATTTTCATCAAGGATCCTGAATCCCAGGGTGAATCAGACTTTCCAATACAGAAATTCATAGCATTCATTCCTGGTATTTTTCAAGACAAAAGAGTTTATGACAGAAAAGACCTTTTTGGTCCTTCTGTGTGGACAAAGTAAAAACTTTTTACATGACACCTCCAAATTCAGACCTACAGTAAAGTTTCATAAGAGCTCATTTTTTATGAAAACAATCTGAAGATTAGTTACTTAGGTTCAACTTTCGAGTTTCCCAAATAAAACCACCATTTGATTTACTTTCAAAATAAACTGGTTTCCTCTTGAACCGTGCTCAGAACTGACACTTGGGCTCACTTACAAAGAAGAAACGCACATTAAATCAGCATGTGTGGGTAAACATTTGAACAAAGACACCAGGAAAGTTGGCATCTCAAGCCCTGTCTGGGCCTCATGGACCATCCCAGAGCTGGCACACGGCATGAGCAAAGCCACGTGACAGGGGCTGAGGACTCTGGAGCCTATCCCAAGCGAAGGGGAGCAGAAACATCTGCCTACGCATGGAGGAGGAGCACAGGCCTGGAGTCTCCAAATAGGACACGGGATCCAAAACCACCAGCCACGTGGGCAGGTGAGTGGAGACAGTGACCGTGGAAAGGAGAACGAGTGCTTTCCAAGATGCACACGTGGGCGCCCTGCACCCGTGATTCCTGCCAGCCCTGGTCCTGACAGTCTTTCCTTTAGGTTAAAATAAGTTGGTTTTAGGTAGCATACAAAATAATGAGTTCCATTATGACACGTTCAAGCACTCATATCATTGTTTCTTGCTCATAGTGACCCACCCACTACACTCCCCTTTAACAGTCTTTCTTCCACTTACATGTCACAGACAGACAGACAGACAGACAAGCAGATGGACAGATCTAGCTGGGTTTGAGGCAATCCTGAGCTACATAGTGAGTTTCGGGACAGCCTAGACTGCAATATGAGGCTTTGCCTCAAAAAAGCAAATAGAAAACTCTAGACTCCAGATATGAGAACAATGTGACATTTTTCCTATTACCCTCTCTTATTTCTCCTCTCCCTTCCCTTTGGACAATTTCCTCCATCCTCACAGTCCCCATTCTGCTTTCTACTTTAAATCTAAATACAATACATTTCTTTTGAAGTCTGTTTTATTTTGCCTAACATGATCTCTACTTCCCGCAAATGGTACAATTTTTTCTCTATGGCTGAATAAGGTTCCACTGTGTATATCCACTTCCTTTCCCTCATCCATTCACCTGATGATGGGCATCTGGATGGTTTGGTACCTTGGCTGTTGTGAATAGTGCAGCAATAGGCCTGGGTGTGTAAGTGTGTGTCTCTGTGGTAAGTTGACTTAGATTCCTTTGTACTGATTCCCAGGAGTAGTTTATCTAGGCCATACAGCAGTTCCAGTTTTAGTTTTTTGAGAAACCTCCTTATGGATTTCCACAGTAGCTGTACCAGTTCACACTGTCACCCACAGTGTATAGAGGTTGCCCTCTCCCCACGTCCTTACCAACATTTGTTGTCTGCTTTCTTCATGAGAGTCATTTTGACTGGGTAAGATGGCATAATGGTTAATCTCTGGTTGTCAACTTGAAAGGTGTTGCCATCAGGTTCGCATTGCTGGCAGAAGCTACCCTACCAAGAGCAGGCTTGTGGGGGAAAAGGTTTATTTGGGCTTACAGACTCGAGGGGAAGCTCCATGATGGCAGGGGAAAATGATGGCATGAGCAGAGGGCGGACGTCAAATTCCTGACCAACAACAGATGGACCACAGCAACAGGAGAGTGTGCCAAACACTGTCAAGGGGACACTGGCTATAATACCCATAAGCCCACCCCCAACAATACACTGCTTCCAGGAGGCGTTAATTCCCACATCTCCATCAGCTGGGAACCTAGCATTCAGAACGCCTAAGTTTATGGGGGACACCTGAATCAAACCCCCACAACAGGATTTACAATGACCATGGAAACAAAAAGTCTCTTGGAATATATTTGAGGGATTTTATAGACGATGTTAGTTGCATCAGAAGGACCTATGCTAACTTTGTGTGATACCATCCTCTGGGCTAGGTTCTTGGCCGGCATCCCAAGGAGAGTGCTACCTAAGCACTCGGTGTTCATTATTCTACTTCCTCCTTAACGATGTGATGACGTGACACTGTTTCCTGCTCTGCCCTGCTTTCCTGACCATGGTGGACTTCCCTTTGAAACTAGAAACTGGACTAAACCCTTCCTCCCTTGAATGACGTTTTTTTTCTCCAGGTATTATGTTACAGCAAGGAGAAGTTGACTCATACAGATGGAATGTCAATCTAGTTTTAATCTTCATTTCCCTGATGGCTAACTAAGGATGTTGAACTTTTTTTTTTTCCCAGATATTTATTGGCTATTTGTGTTTCTCCTTTGGAGAACTGTTCAGTTCATTTGCCCACTAATTGACTAGATGATGTGTTGAGGGGGTTATTTTTTTTTCTTATTTATATTTATTTATTAGAGAGAGAGAAAGAGAGAGACAGTGCCAAGGCCTCCAGCCACTGCAAAGGAACTCCAGATGCATGTGTCACCTTGTGCATCTGGCTTACATGGGTACTGGAGAATCCAATCCAGGTCCTTAGGCTTCTCAGGCAAGTGCCTTAACCACTGAGCCATCTCTTCAGCCCAACCCTGATATTCTTTGCTTGCTTCTCTCCAAAGCTGAAATCAAGCCATCATCTTGCCTTGTCTTGGGCACCAGGGGCATCTGCAGGATGTACTAAGGCTACAGTTTCCTAGAACATAAAAGAGCTGTCATTGATTCCCTGGTTCATGACTCCTAGTTCATAGTCTCTTTAAAAAAAATTGTAATGAATGTCATTGTTGGAGACACTGTCACAATGCTGGGATGAACATCCAAACCAGACACAGATTATGGGAATAAGGGGTTTATTTAAGTTCAGGGATCCAGGGAACTTTCACCTATGGTGCAGAAGAAGCTGGCTCCCATTCATAAATCCATCAGGGACAGAAACCACCACCAGCTGGCAAACACAAAAAAGCAGCAAGCACAAAAGTCCACCAGAGCTCAGACCTCTCTGAATACCTTTATCTGGCATCACACCTTTGGGCTGGACCCCAGGATCCACCCTCAGTGATACCTCCTCTAGCCAAGTGGCTAGAGACCCAAGTTACAAGCTTAATACAACACCTAAGTCTATGGGGGACACACATTCAAACGACCACAGACATACAATATGCCGTGCACACTTTTAATCTTTTCAAAGGGTGCAGTTCAGAATTTTTACCACACCAATTATGCTGTTATTATGGAAAAAGTAAAATTAACAAACAACAAAACTAGCACTTACTGTCTTATTAGCAAAACAAAAAAATTAAAGTATCAAGTGAGCTGCTCCCAGCCATACTAATGCATTATCAAATGGTTGTTTTTAAGTGCTCAAGCATTTGGCATGATGGTAAAGGCCATGCCTTTTCTTTTCTAATGTAATTCAGTTGCAGAGTTACATTATTCACTATCTTTAATTCATAGCACACTATCCTTGTTGGTTGAAGTAGAGTGTAATTTTATTTCCTCCATCCGTTATTTGATTAGGCATTCATTCATCCAGTTATAACAACACGAATACCCCGGAACCCGCTGCTCTGCTCAATATGTGGGCAGTACTTCTCTGTTTGTCTATAACTTCCCCCGCTGTATCCTATCCTCTGCTTCCTCACACAAGCACAATTATTATCTATAATTCATGGTCATCACATCTTTGCTTTAAAACATTTGCCCATATGTGTCTTCAGGTATGTGCTTAAATAGCTCAGGATAGCTTTTCCTTGCAAGGGGTTTGAACTTTAGAAGAAAAGTACAGTATTTTAAGAAGCTGTGGGACTTCTTTCCACTTAACATTAGGTTGAGTGGCATCTTTATTGTGTGAGTGATCATAGATCACTTCACTGCTGTGTACTGTTCTCTGGTGTGCTTGTACTGTGAGCTCTCCGTTTCCCTGCATGGTTGGGATTATATTCCGTTCTTCACTCTGAAGCTCAACAGTCTTACACATTCATCTACACGAATCTCAGTACTCCTTATAGAAACTGCCTTTGGGAATATACCAAGAGTTGGAAATTTGGGGTTATGAGGGCATGTGAAAATTCAGCTGAACAGAATAAAGCCTAGTTCTTTTCTAAAGTAGTCGTGCGCCAAATTTATTCAGGTTTCCGCAGATACAAAACCTGGCTAAGATGATTACTGTACAAGTAGGTATGGAGAGGTAAGCAGCTAAACAGGAAAGAACACGAGGCTTTCCCAGAAGAGGGCTGAGCATCCATCCATCTTCAACAAGCCTCTATCCCAGGCATCTTGAGACCAGGCCCTGGGCAGAGCTTTGTCCTTGTCATGTGTTGAGGGGCCTTCCACTACATGGCCCAGAGGCAAAGTGTAGGCTCACCAGCAGATATGCTAGCCTGGGACCTTGGCATTTATTTCCTTATCCGTGGAGTACATCCTTGAAAAATTAGACGACAAGTCCTTTTTAAAATAATTATCAAAACCTGATGAGAAGAGAAGAAAATTAATGGTGACATTTGTACTGGAGTTAAAAAATCCAAACTGTACCAAGAACATGGGAGGGTGGCTCTTGCTGACTTCTCCTACCTCAGCTCTGAGCAGTTGACCTTTGCACGCTTGCTTCGTGTCTCAGGACTCACTGCTGGGCAGTCACGGATCGCATCCATTTCCACGTCTGGGACCACGGCCGCCGCTTCCTGCTCACGGCTGCTTCGCCGCCTCCGTCTCTTTTCATGGCTGCTTCTTTCTCATGATTTAGATCTTTGCTTTTGGTCGTCTGCTCAGAATGGCTTTCCTTCCTACCTCACGTGAAGTAGCTTCCCATTTACCACAACTATTCTCATTCTTGGAGTTCTGAAGGGGACTGGGGGGAGGGGAGGGAAATATCATGGTTTATTGTCTGTAAGTATAGAAGTTGTCAATAAAAAATTTAAAAACAATATTCTCACTCTCAGCATCTGAGTCCTTTATAGCACATGAGTACATTTGTGGATATATATTACATTTATTTTCGGTGTGCCTTACTAAACTGATAGCTCTATAAGAACAGATGCTAACATAATAGTTCTTGTATTCCCAGCTTCTAGCACAATGTCAGATGCTTCTTGAATGGATGGATGGCGTGTACTAGACACCCTCCACATGTACCTATTTCATTCTCTCATTAATTCTATGGCAGACCCTAGTATTAACTCTACCTATAAGACAAGGACATAGGTATATATGGGTTAAATGATACCGTCAAAGCCCTATGTATGGGGGGGGGGGACAGAATAGATATTTGGGCACAGATCTAACCCCAAAGTCGATTCTTTCCACTAAATCAAAGAAACTGAAGAGGGGGTAATTAAGGAGTCCAAGAAAGTTGGATGGCTTTTTCTAATTGCCTTTGTCATTTTTCTAAAACTTTCTCATTTTCTGCACTAGATCTTGGAGCTGTTATTTCTGCAGCTTTGTGCAATGTGTTGATGGAAAATGTCACCTGACTTCTTTATCTGTTAAAGAAACATTAGGAATAGTTATTTGGACAAACTTGTACTATTTTCCCCTCTTCTATCACACACTACATACCAATGGGAAAGTATGTTCTGAAATGCCACAGCAGGACTTTAAAAGCCAAGTCGATCTGTAAATTATTCTTCTAAGAGCACCAAAGCTGACCTCTTCTTCAACACTCAGATATTTAATCTGTAAGTTATTTAGTCACACTGTTTCTTTCTCCCAAGCTGTAAACCATAAAGCTGCACTTTTCATTTCCTTTTGTGCTTCCCTCAGTGACTAGAAAGTGTCACTCTTCAGAAACACTGCCACATTTATACTTTCACTAAGTGGATTATGAGAACAGCTTTCATAAACCCACTAGATACGGGGGTACACAAACACTGAAGGAGAATTGTTGGCATATTAGTGATTTCAGTTTTTCACACAATAAAGGCCCAGTTGCCTCTTTGTGCTTTTTCATTTTGAAAAGACCACAGACACCCTTACATACCTCTCTGACAGCCACAGGCATGATTTCCTTCAAGATTTACGTACAAGTTGTGTCCCCCAAGGAACTAGCTCCTGCCTAGCCCTTAGCCACACGGTCCAATCCCCTTCTCAACACTGGCATAGCACACTCTTAACTTCAGGTTTAGGTACTTCATTGTGTGTTGGTTATAGACATTCCAAAAAAAATTTGTTGTGGGAACAAAAGTCTGGTTTAGTCATACATAGATGGCAAATGTGGGCTCAGATTATCCTAGTGGTTGAAGGCACATCCTTGCAAAGCTTGCCAACCTGGGTTCAATTCCCCAGCAACCCATGTACACTGGATATAAAAACAACCCATGTACACTGGACACAAGCAGTTTGACATTAATTTGTAGCAGCAAAAGGCCCTAGCATATCTCTCTCTCTCTCTCTCTCTCTCTCTCTCACACACACACACACACACACACTTCAAGGATGAGACTGATTTCTTCTTTCTTGTAAATCCCATACATGCCTATGAATGCCCTTGTAAATGCCGCCCCCCATCCCTACATACATGTAGCAGTTCTCATTAGAATAACTTTAAGGGGTTAGGGATTTCTGGGCAGACAAAACTGAAAGGTATATATGCATTTTGAACCCAATCAAAAGAATCCAGGTCAGCCTGAGCTAGAGTGAGACCCTACCTCGAAAAACCAAAAAAAAAAAAAAAAAAAAAAAAAAAAAGAAAGAAAAGAAAAAAGAAAAGAAACCGGTAGTAATTCAATAGAAAAATGAAGCAGAATATTAAAATGTGATTGTCTTAAGTAATAATAGAGTTCTTTCCATTTATTTTGTACATTTTTGTATAGTTTTAATAAGAATATATGTTTAGTTTAAATGGAGGGGAGTTATTTTAAACAAAATCCGTGCACTAAATTGAAGAAAAAAAAAAAAACAGTCAAATTTGCAGAACAAAGAACAGAAAAGGATGCAGTAAAGAAGTCCTTAGTGCTTCAGGTTGTAACTTGAGGGGAGACTTACTAATGGTGTGATCTTCTCAAGGGTTAGTATCCTTTAAGATGAAAACGCCTTGCTCATAGGCTTGTTCCGAGGACCCTAGGCGCTAAGGTGACGGGCATCAGACGGTGAACAATATGACTGCTGGCGCTATGAACTGGGTCTAGTCAAGTAGAAGATGCTGTACAGCCTGGCCTGCTGGAGACACCACTACATGTATCATAGGATTAGGGCCCTCAAAGCCAATTATGCACAAAAGTGGTTTCAATGTTTGGCTCTTCTCACCCCATGGTTGTCCCACTGTGCTCAAAATGAGTGAACGCTTAAAAAATTAAAAAACAAAAAGTCTTGCCTTTCCTACTTGCAATTAAGACAAAGACATTTGGGGACCACAGGGGTAGTTGGTTCATAATTCCTTTAGACTCGGGTTTCTTCCGTCTTAGTGAGGATACAATTACGAAGTTCTATTTTGATTTTATTTTCACGTGTCAAGGAAGCTGTAGGGAGGAAGTTGATGCGTGTTTCCTACCCATGAAAAGAAAAATAGAGGAGGGAAGTTCTGTGTGTACCTATGAGAAAAAGAGATGATAAGCTTCAGTTTAGGGACAAGCACACCAACCTATGGCCTGGTCAAGCTGGATGCTCTGTTATCCTTCTAAAACTGGGCCTTACGATGCTTCCTAGGAAGCTCCAAGAAGAATAGGCACTCCACCTGTCACTCACTTAACAATGGCCAAGCCACAGCTATCCTAACACATCATTTCTCTCTTTTTAAAAGATTTTTATTGTTATTTATTTATTTATTAGAGAAGAGAGAAGGAGAGAAAGAGGGAGGGAAGGAGAGAGAATGGGTATGCCAGGGCCTCTAGCCACTGGAAACGAACTCCAGACCCATGTACCACCATGTGCATCTGGCTCATGTGGGACCTGGAGAATCGAACCTGGGTCCTTAGACTTTGCAGGCATGTGCCTTGACAGATAAGCCATCTCTCCAGCCCGCATCATTTCTCTTGTTCTAAGTTTCTCACTGAACAAAAGCAGCAGCGCTTTTGCAATCTGCCTTGACAAAAGTTGACTAAAGTCAAAACTGGCCTGAGAGCTGTTCAGTAAATCACAGGCCCAAAGTATCTCCGCCCTCTCTGAGCCTGTGTGCAGACTCCCCCTTCATTAAAAGGAGAGATAACAGCTGTTGGGGTCACATTCCCCTGCGCTGATGTGTTGGCTCCTCTGCTGACAAGGTTTGGGGACTGAGGTAAGGCAGTCGGCATCCTGAACTCACCCAGTTCCTTCATTTGGTTACGTAAGAATGCCTGATTCTCAAGGCTATGGGTGAGTGAAGGAGAGGGTTGTGAAGCGCCCAGCACAGAGCCTGGCACTTAGTCAGGAGCAATAAATACTCACTTTTGTCCCCCTTCTCAGCCTGTTTTGTGTTAGCGCTCCATTTGTCTTGTACATTCATCACAAGTCCTTGGACCTGCTGGATGTCCCAAGCATTCAGAAGAAATAAATCCTAGCCCCTTACACAGAGCCACTCGCTGAGCTGCCAGACACAGAAAAGAACCGGGAGAGGCCCACCCATCTGCACCTCTGCTCTTCCACCTCCAGCACAAAAGGCAGTAGCGGGCTGGAGAGATGGCTTAGCTGTTAAGGTGCCTGCCTGCCAAGCCTAAGAACGCTGGTTCCAATCTCCAGGTCCCACGTTTAGCCAGATGCAAAGTGATGCAAGGGCGCAATGCCGCACTTGACCACAAGGGGTGCACACATCTGGATTTCGTTCACAGCAGCTGAGAGACTGCTGGCACCCCCATCTCTATCTGTTTTCCTCTCCCTCTCTCTCTCTCTCTCTCCAAAAAAAAAAAAAAAAAAAAAAAAAAAAAAAAAGGCAGTTGCTGTGGTCCCCAAGAAGACACCAGGGGGAGGGTTCAGTATTCAGGTGACAGGCCACCTGTGCTCTCTGACCCAGGTCACACAAGACCTTCCTTGTTACCAGCAGATAATTCACTCCCAGGAGAATGTAAGAAACACTGGGGCCAGTACGGCATGCAACTGCCTGCGTTCTTCCCGGAGCCCTCACGCGCTCCACTAATATTTTACTGGTCCGCCTGCCTGCATCTGTGGGAGCCAGGCTCTCATGTCCCCAGGCAGCAGGAGGAGGGAGAGGTGAGAGGAGGCAGGCGACTCCAAGAAGAAGAAAGGAAAACAAGCTGCACCTGACTCAGTGCAGCTCAGAGGATGTCCCCAGGCCAGTGGCAGGAGTCCCCGAGAACTCATTGGAAATGCCAGAACTGGGGCTCTTCCGGGCCTCTGCTGCATCAGAAGTTACGTGGTCGAACCCTGCATGCTGTTTTCACAAGGTGTCATGGGAACCAGATGCATGTTATGGTTTGAGAACCACCGACAAAGCTTGGCAATGCTTCCCTACATGTGATGGGAAAAGTGAGGTCCCAGGGAAACAGAAAACCCCCTGGGTTTAGATCAGCGTGCTCGGTGTCCATTTTATTTTATATTTTATTTATTTTAAATTTGCATTTTTTATTGATAACTTCTATACTTACATACAAAAAACGCATGATATTTCCCTCCCTTTCCCCCATTCCTCTTTAGAACTCCAATCTCCATCGTATCCCCTCCCTCTCTCCATTAGTCTCTCTTTTAATTTGATGTCATCATCTTTTTCTTCTATTATGAGGTTCTTGCGAAGGTATTGCTAGGCACTGCAGGGTCATGGCTATCGAGGGCAATTTCTGTCCGGGCAAAAAATATGGAACGCTTCACGAATTTGTGTGTCATCCTTACGCAGGGGCTGTGCTAATCTTCTCTGCATCGTTCCAATGTTAGCATATGTGCTGCCGAAGCGAGCACTCGGTGTCCATTTTAGAATGGGGTTTGCCAATGGTCATAGGGAAGTAACTTACCTGTTCTGGGCCTCAGTTTCCCTATGTGTAAAGTGGGATGGGAGAGGTGATCCACTCTCAGTGCATAGCCCAGCATTTATAAGACTGTTCTTTCCCTCTGCCACACCACACAGCCTCCCCTGCAGGCTGCCATCTTTAGCTCTAATCTCATTGGGATCCAGTGGGGAGAGTACCCGGCACATTCTGGGCGGTTTAGCAGTATCTCCAGCCTCTTCTCACTTCTTACCTACTGAAGACAACAACCAAAAAGTCTCTGGGTTTTACCAAATACTACCAAATCACCACTGGCTAAGAACCAGTGCACGTGTATTGGGATGGAGAAGTAAAAGGCAAGAGCTTTCTGTTCAGTTAGACCTCGTATTCCTCGGCCAGTCTGTCCACCAACCTGGCATCTGAACTCAGACGTGTCTAGTGACCTGGCGGAGCCTCGATTTCCTCATGTGCAGAGTGGTGAGTGTAAAATATCTACTTCACAGGGGTAGGGTTGCATTGAGGAGTTGTATAAGATGCTCAATCAATTTGCATTGTGCACTGAAAATCATTTCTGTGTTTTTGATTTTGAGGGTAAGAGGCAGAGAAGGAGTTGAGATGAGCTTTTAGGCTCTCTCTCTTTTGTTTTGTTTTCCGAGGTAGGGTCTCACTCTAGCTCAGGCTGACCTGGAATTTACTACATAGTCTCAGGGTGGCCTCGAACTCACAGAGATCCTCCTACCTCTGCCTCCTGGAGTGCTGGGATTAAAGGCGTGCGCCACCACAACCGGCTCTTAGGGACCTCTCTTACATGACAAGGTCAGCGGACTGCAAGAGTTGTAAAATGAAAGGGAAAAATGCTAAGGTCATACAGAATGGTTGGCTTATCACTGAACTTCACCTTGCTGAGAGGTCATATTTAGCACAAGGTCAGCATGGCCGACCAGAAGGCAGGGTAGAAGGGAGAATAGTTAAGAGCTTCGCTTCTCAGCGCGCTGAGATCACATTCTAGATCTGCACAGATTTGTGAAAACATTCACACTTTCTCTGCCTCTGTATCCCTGTCGGTCAAGTAGGGAGACAGATAATTGCTACTTCTTCAAATCCACGAAAGAATGGGCTCGTATTTGTGCAACACTTAATTTGGTATCAGAAAGCTATCATAACATGGCTGTACCGTCACCACGGTAATTTCTGCCTTTCTGTAGCTGACCCAATATTACTAGTTCCCAAACTCTTCACGTTCTGAGTCGTAGGTGGTCATAAATCTAATGCCATGCCTCTGGAATCTGTCATTGATTTTGGATTTGCACGGACATGATCTTCAACCTCTGGAGTCCTCTGTGGTTCTTCCAATGCAACTATAATATGTTCTCTTCTTGAGTTCTCCAAAACCTAGACATAGTTTGGGATGCCTCACTAGGAAGGTTTGTAGACAAGCAAAGAGTCTCGGGGAGTTGCAGGGATAGCTTATATGCAAACAGTACCTGGGAGTCGTGTTTGCCATAGAACTTTCCTTTGTATGCTTAACAGATGGGGGTGGGGGGTGGGGAATCTTCCTTGTGTCAGTGGAAGAAACCAAATAATAACCACACTTTATAGCTGAACTCACAAGTTTTGACTTCTAAGATGTTCTGGGACATTATTCCTTGAACTGTAATACTCACCAGATAGTGGGGAAGTCATGTGGAGGGATAGAGTCATGACCTGTATTAGTTCTCGGTCAAGTAAAATCCCGTTCATATCGGAACTGAATGTGTCTCTAAGGCCTTACACAATATTTGCTCTCACCATCTAAATTCTTTCAGACACATCTGCACTTCTGGGTTTCAGGCTAAATGGATATGTAGCAAAAGATAAATCTTATACCGGAAGACATGTCTATTTTTAATTGGTGGTCTTAAAAGTTTGTATCTGGGAGGGAGTGTGGTCTGTTACAGTTATGAGTGCTCTCAAATGTCAGTTCTAGTCTCTTCTATTGTCAATTGATCACAGGAGGCCTTTGGTGATTCCATTTAAACTAAGTGGCCCCATTTTCCCACTGGACTTTGCGCTCCTAGAATTATCTGTGCACAAATAAGCATCTGAAGCAGAAAATTAATTCTGGGCAAGGAGCTTGAAGTTATGATCAGATTGGACCATGAACAAGAACCAAGCCTTCGATGAGCCAGCACTGCCCACCTGGTGTTTATAGAATGTGGTGGTTTGATTCAGGTGTCCCCTCATAAACTTAGGTGTTGTGAATACTAGGTTCCCAGCTGATGGAGATTTGGGAATTAACGCTTCTTGAAGGGCGAGCTTATGAGTGTTATAGCCAGCTCCCCTTCTAGAGTTTGGCACACTCTCCTGTTCCTATTGTCCACCTGATGTTAGCCAGGGGGTGATGTCCACCCTCTGCTCATGCCATCATTTTCCCTGCTATCATGGAGCTTCCCCCTCGAGCCTGTAAGCCAAAATAAACCTCTTTTTTTCCCTACAAGCTGCTCTTGGGTGATTTCTACCAGCAATGTGAACCTGGCTGCAACATAGAATTTCTACCCAAGCTTCCAGGAATCAGTGATCTGGTTCTCCCATGAAGTTTGACCCGCCCCCCCCCCCCCAGAAGTCTTCGAAGGCCTTTGTGCCCATGGCTGGGCAGGTTCCATTCCTTCCAGAATCCCAGCACAGTCCACAAGCATGCTGCCTAAAACACTAAAGGTCTTTGCTTTAGCTGAAGAACCACCGACCATTGGCGACACTCGGTCCTGTTCTGAGCAGAAGCTCCAGTAACATCTTTGGCAAATGAAAATACAAATACAAGGTTTTAGCTGTAACTGGAGATTGTTTGCTAGACCAAAGCATTTCAAATATAGAAGCTATGAGGAAACAAACAAACAAACAACAACAAAAAACAAAGAACAACAGGGTTCTCATCGTTGGTTTTGAGGGTCAGAGAAACTAAGAGGAAGTGAAAAGATTCAATTAGTAAAACAGTAACTCAAGAGATCTGTAGTAACTAGAGTGAAGAGCATACTATATTCTCCTTTCTTCTTTGCTGTGTTATGTTTTGGCTTTATGTTGTTGCTGGTTTTGAAATAGGATCTTCCTGTGTAGCCCAATCAGAGCTCAAAGTCAATCTCCCAAGTGTTGAGGTCACAAGCATGTGCTGTCATGCCTAACTCAACACACTATACTCTTGAAAATTCCTCATAGCGGATGTTAATAAGTGTTCGCAGGGACTGGAGAGTTGGCTTAGAGGTTAAGGCACTTGCCTGAAAAGCCAAAGGACCCAGGTTCAATTCCTCAGGACCCTACTAAGCCCGATGAACAAGGTGGCGCATGTGTCTGGAGTTCGTTTGCAGCAGCAGGAGGTGCTGGCATGCCCATTCTCTATCTCTATCTGCCTCTCTGTCTCTCTCAAATGAATAAATAAAAATGAGATACAATTAAAAAAAAGTGTTCTCATCACAAAGACATGACAATCATGTGATGTCATGCATATGCTAATTAGCTTATGTTAATTCCATGACATTTACTTATTTCAAAACATGTCATACGCAGTAAACATTTGCAATTTTGTTTTGCCAGCTAGAAAATTTAAAGAGACGGAGAAAAAAAAGCACAACAGAAAAAGAGTCTCTCCAGAAAGCAATCCACAAAGCTTTGTACATTGAGTCAGTTGTGTGTTGTAGCATAACCCGGTGGTTGGAGCAGCTTCTGTTCTGAGCTTAGTTAAGCTTCTCTTACTTTCCCCTTTAGCAACAAAGACAAATGGAACATAATTGTTCTCTTAATAAGATACTTTAAGGATGAAGTGCCCTACATCTGGCCATGGTGCTCTTGAATGTATTTGACATTCAAGAGTACATTCAAGAGTAAGAGCTCTGGGCTGGAGGGATGGCTTAGTGGTTAAGGCATTTGCCTGAAAAGCCAAAAGACCCAGGTTCGATCCCCCAGGACCCATGTTAGCCAGATGCACAAGGGGTCACATGCATCTGGAGTTTGTTTGCAGTGGCTGGAGGCCCTGACGTGCCCATTCTCTCTCTCTCCCTCCCTCTCTTTCTATCAAATAAGTAAATAAATAATAATAAAAATATTTTTAAAAAAATATAAGGGATCCTAAATTTTGATTGCTCAATGGTGCAAAAGCAGTGGCAGTAAGTAGAAACCATGTTTAATATTTGAGTCTTTTCTTGGGCTGTTATCTGTAATGGATCATATCTTACCTTGCTGGGCAGTAGAGGGAAGCCGCAGCTCAGATGGGCCTCCCTATGACAAGGGAGATGGGGTCTGGAGAGATGGCTTAGTGGTTAAGGTGTTTGCCTATGAAGCCTAAGGACCCCGGTTCGATTCTGCAGGTCCCACATAAGACAAATGCACATGGTGGCGCATGCATCTGTAGTTCGTCTGCAGCGGCTAGAAGCCCTGGCGCACTCATTCTCACTCTCTCTCTCTCTCTTTTCCCTCTCTCTCTCCCTCTCGCTGTCTCTAATAAATAAACAAATAAAAATAAAATCTTTAAAAAAACAAGGGACGTGTCCAAGAGGTCATGGAGCCCTGGGCTACTAGCTACGACGTTCTGTAAGTTAGGTGAACTCAACGCCTCCTCCAGTGGAATTGAACAGGATGTAACCTCATGGCAAATGAAGGGGCACCTGTAGAAGCTGTTAAGTGTGAATGCTATTTGGCCACTATGCCTGACCCTGGCTACCCATCGAATGGTCAAACTTGTGGGAGCGTGTGACACTCCAGCACAGCGAAGTGGAGAAACCCAGGAGACAGAACTGAGCACCTTCGCCACTCCCTGGGCCATTTCTTTCCAAAACCTTCACTTGAGGTCCGGCCATCACAGGGTCTGGCCGTCACAGGGAACAGCCAGGTTCCCATGAGGCCATGCTTTACTTCCTTCCTCAGGAACAAATAAGGCTTGGACCTCCTGCTCCCCACGACCATGACCTAATTTCAGTGGGGATACCAGCGCGCACTGAACACACCAGCTAAGTAAACTGAATAATCAGCAGAAAGAGAAAGCGCCCTTCTTCATCTAGTTGCAAACAGCAACCCGGCTGTTTCCGATGGACAGTCAGAAAACCGTGAATGCGGTTCTGACCCATGCCGAGATGAAGCCTGTGAACGACGACTTGGCTCGAGCTGTTGTGAGAGGCCAGGATTGTGTAGCCGAGCGGTTGACAGGGTCATAGATCTGCCTGGGGCACCCGACGCCCTGGACTATGATTTATTATTACAGGACGGAGATTATCTCAGACGGGGCTGGAAATGGATCTTGGCTGAGTTCTTTAACTCGGCGGATGCTATGTGTGAGAGTTGATGGCTTTGTTCCTCAATTTGTCAGCTGTAAAGGGAGTCCCCAAGGCTCAATTTCAGACCTGGTATTGTTTACATATCCCAGCAATAATACATCACATGTGGCAAAATATGACAAATTCATTGTATACTGATCATATGGCCCATGCATAACAGCAGCTAATGTGCTTCGCTTTGTATTTGAAATTGCAGCAGTTTTCGAAAGGCACAAAGGGCCTTTTGTGTTTTGAATCCTAAAGAAGAGAAAGTGGATGACAGTTTCTAGAAGGACTAATGAAGGGCTTGATCTGGCTCGGCTGCCATCTATAAAACAGCCCCATTATAGCAGTTAAGGTCATTATAGTACCATGCCATCGGAAGGTATCAGCACAATTTCTTTCATACTGTTATTATTGTTGCTGTTTGAAGAGCTATGGAAAACGGCTTCCCGTTGTGCTGTTTGCACTTCGGCAAGGGGGATGGAATAATTAGTTTTTAGCTGAAACTTTGTTCAAATGGCTTACGCCAGTCCTGTGTAGGTGACAATTTGTTACTTATATAAAGTACAGAGCGCACGCTATGCTTAAGATGCAGTGGCTGTTTTCAAGCGTCTCTGTGCAGAGGAGCTCATAGCGAGTCACAAGTCACAAGAAACTGCCTGCACTCTGTCACTGAAACATCTTTCACTGGGAAAACCCGAGAGTATTTTAAAGAACCCAGAAGTCCCTCCAAGCAGACAGAAGCTTCTGAACATGGAATCTGTAAATGCAACTTATGGATATATTTGTCCTTAAAGAATAGTGCCTTTTCAATAGACGTCATGCTCTGTGACACTAACAAATCAAAATAAAAACCAGCACAGAAAATGGCAACTTCCTTGGGAATTAGCATGTTTTAAATGAACGATTACCAAGAGAAAGGAGACGAACTGAGCCATTTCATATTGTGTGTTTTTTCCAGATATTTTCTAGCCCTGCAAAGCCATATCTTTCTCCACACCAAAAGATAGCCAGTGGCTGTCTGGCCACGGGTAATTTGGATTGAATTGTGTTTACATAAGCCATGCATTCCACTCCCAAAGCATAAAAGTGAACACTAGAAATCACAGTAGTTTGAAAATTCTAGAGTCTGTGTCCTCAAAGGAAGATTCCCAGGAAACGTTTATTTTAACCTGTGTTTATTTTTGAAATCCTTCCAATACACATTATTTTATTTTTGAAGGAATTTGTAAAAGATCCAAAGATGTAAACATAGCATCTCCAAGTATCACTGTTAGCGGAAGCATATCACAGCAAGCAAAAAATGGATATTTAAGGTCTCGACTCTCATTTTATCCACGTGTTTGCTTTAGTCATTTATCTTGGTACTGTGTACCAAGAACAGGGACAGTAGCACAGGTTCAGAATTGGATGGACCCAAATCACAACGTTCAAAATGGACGAGGAAGCTTGGGCAAGTTATTTGACCCTCTGTGTCATGGCAACATCGGTGGCTGCTAGGATTTGAACATGGCCCTCAGAGTTTGCATATTGGAAACAATCCCCACCATACAAATTTAGGAGGAGGTAATTAGATCAGGAACCTCTGTCCTCAGGACTGAATCAGTGCCTGCCACTGTTGGAGGGGGTTTTTGTAAATATGAATTTAGCCCCTTGTTTTTTAAAAAAATATATTATTTTTATTTATTTACTTATTAGAGACAAAGAAAGGGAGAGAGAGAGAGAGAGAGAATGGGTGCACCAGGGCCTCTAGCCACTGCAAACGAACTCCAGACACATGTGCCACTATGTGCATCTGGCTTACGTGGGTCCTGGGGAATCAACCCTCAAACCAGGGTCCTTAGGCTTCACAGGCAAGCGCTCCACTGCTAAGCCATCTCTCCAGCTCCTCTGGCCCCTCTTGGACTCTTGCTTCTACTCTCTACCCTCTCTGACTTCCACCATGGCTTGCTACAGCAGGAAAGGCCTTGTCAGATGCAGTTCCATGCTCTTTCCAGCCTCTGGAATCCTATGAGTCTATAAATTTCTCCCGGGGGGGCGTGCGGGGGTGAAGCGGGAAAGGCTGTGGACTAGAGAGATGGCTTAGCCATTAAGGTGCTTTCCTGCAAAGCCAAAGGACCCAGGCTCAATTTCCCAGGACCCATGTAAGCCAGATGCACAAAATGATGCATGCATCTGGAGTTTGTTTGCAGTGGCTGAAGGCCCTGGTGTGCCCAATCTCTCTCTCTCCCTCTCTCTCTCTGCCTCTTTTTCTCTCTTTCAAATAAATAAATAACTTTTTTAAAAAGGCTGTTATCAACAAAACACAGAGGCCAGTGAGTATTTTTCAAAGAAAAGAAGGACTAAGCTTTGGCTTGTCAATCTGCACAGTGTGGCTATCAGGTTGAGGATACTGCAAAGAAATGAATGGGTAGCACCTCATGGTTAATAGCCAGTGGTTCCTGACCACTACACTCATGGAGACGGTAATTATTATGGTCTGCAGTGAAGTTGAAACCAAACGGAGTATAACAGCGGTGAGACTCAAAGACTTCCCAAGGAAGTAACTCTTGAGCTAAGTTTTGCAGGACAAGACAACCCAGTTTGGCAAAAGGACCAGAATATGCTGAGATGAAGAGGTGGGAGTTGGACCCTGCACAGGTTGCCCCATGCAGCTCTACTCTGGCAGAGCATGGGCTGGGAGATGAGCTGACTGCAGCCAGTCTTTTGTGTCTTCACACTACACAGGAGACCAGAAGGGGCTCCAAGGCTGAGCACTGTGCTGCAGAGCATGCAAGGATCCCTGGGGGTCATAAATCCAAGCAAGATGCCAGTGGTGGAGGCATAGGCAATAAAGACAGCCGCAGGGCTGGGGAAGGGTCTCAGTGTGTAGAGTGCCTGTTGACCATGTCAGAGGGCCAGTGTGGCACATGCCTGTAATACCAGCACTAGGGAGAGGGAGGTAAGTTCAAGGTCATCCTCAACTACAAAAGTGAGTCTGAGTTCAGGATTAGCCTGGGCTACCTAAAACCCTATCTCCTATATATATATTTAAAGAAAAAGAAAGACACCAGCCAAAAGGAGTGTGTGCATCACCATCATCACTTCTGGTCCCAGGCTCCAGTTCTCTCAGAAGTCACCAGAAAATCTGAAGGTGCCATCAGGACTCAGGTCCAGAAGATTCCTGATGTCTTAGAGTATTAATGTCTTCACCAGTCTCTTTTCAGTTCTGAATTGCTGAACTTAATTTTATTTTTATTTTTTTTTTATTCTTGGAGAGAGACACAGAGAGAGAGAGAGAGAGAGAGAGAGAGAGGGAGAGGAAGACAGAGATGGGCGCGCCAGCAGTGTCTCAGCTGCTGTGAACAAAATCCGGATGCGTGCGCCCCCTTGTGGGCAAGTGTGGCATTGCGCCCTTGTGTCACTTTACATCTGGCTAAACGTGGGACCTGGAGATTGGAACCGGGTTCTTAGGCTTAGCAGGCAGGCACCTTAACTGCTAAGCCATCTCTCCAGCTCTGAACTTAATTATTAATCCCATCTTCCATCAACGTTCACTTGCCTTGTTTTTTTGGCTTTTTTTTTTTTTTTGGCTTTTTATCTCCTCAGCCTGTTATCTTAATACTTTACATCTTCCACTTTGTCTTTTAATCTTTTATCTTTTTAGTTCCAAGCCTCTCATCTGTCATTTTAAACCTCACACATTGTTCTCTCATGTAGTTGATCTTGTGGCGATTTTAAATCTTCTTTGTAGCTCGTACTTCATTCCTTTCTTTTCACATTGTCCCCATTCATTCGGAAGGTACGTAAGCTTTGTTCTCCTTGCAGCTTCCTTGCTTCCTCCCACTTTAAAATCTCTTCTTCCTCTTCTCATTCTCTCCCTCCTTGTTGTCTTTCTTTTCTCCTCTGGTCTCTGCTCAGGTTGTTGTTGTTAATATCCAGGAGGGTAAATAGTGATGGGGAAGGAGGTTTGGTGAGAGGCCACCCCACATGCTAAAGCTAATAAGGACCAACTATTCCCTGCCCTTTAAGGTAGCCCCGAAGATGACCCAGCCCCTTTTTACCCACGTTGTCCTTGAAGCTATCCTTGAAATCAATCTGGGTTCCACTCCCCTTCCAATTTCATTTAGATGAGCTCCACCAATGAATGACCTAGCAGCTATGGAGAGAGCAGCTAAGGAAACAAGAAGAAACTCTCTCCAGGGGGTAGTAGAGCCTTTCCAGGCTGCAGCTCTGCAGCAGAGTACACAGAAGTTGCTGCAGGGCTGGAGAGATGGCTTAGTGGTTAAGCACTTGCCTGCGAAGCCTAAAGACCTGGGTTCGAGGTTTGATTCCCCAGGACCCACGTAAGCCAGAGGCACCAGGGGGGCATGCATCTGGAGTTCATTTGCGGTTGCCTCCAGCCACCCATTCTCTATCTATCTGCCTCTTCCTCTGTCTGTCATTCTCAAATACATAAATAAACAAAAAAAATTTTTAAAAGTTTTGCATGGGTTTGTTATTTCTGACATCGTATATTTGGGTCTTATAGAAATGCTGACATGTTTGTATGTTTATAATCTGAAAGAACTAAAGAGAAAAGAGCAGAATGTTATTCAGAGAAAAATGGAGTATCTGAAGACCATTTCCTCAACTCTTGAGGTCTATGCTACTGGAAACATATGAGAGTAATCTAGGGAATTACTTAGAGGCAGATTTTGCAAAGTCACTTCTATGAGATGAAGTTCCAGAATCCAGGTAGTTGGCCTAGGGCCCCCAGGAGATTTCCGTGGCTGCATACTGAGAAAGGTTGCAGCCAGTTGTGGTGGTGCACATGCCTTTAATCGCAGCACTTGGGAGGCAGAGGTTGAAGGATCATTGACAGTTCAAGGCCACCCTGAGACTACATAGTAAATTCCAGGTCAGCCTGGGTAGAGTGAGACCCTACCTCAAAAAAGGAGAAAGGTTACCTTAACCGACATATGCAAAATCCTTATCTACATCTCCCTTTAGTGCCTCTGTGGGCTCCCTTTGCAACATCTGCTGGGAGACCTTCCCTCCCTAAGGTGGCTTTTGTCCCGTTCCAACCCAGTCAAAAGCAGAGACGTCTAGTCCTTTCCTCAGAAGCCTCCAGTCAGCCCTCATCTTTCCAACACCACATTCCAGTAGGATCCTGAAGAGTCCCAGTAAACAACACCCAGATCAAGAAACAGTTCAGCTCCACCTTTGACATCATGTGTTTGGTTGGTCACATTTTGGTGAGTTACTCAGCCAGGCAAAACTGTAGCGGTGGCTGCATGACACAGTAAACACATGCTGCTTAGCTGCTGCAGAGAACCAGCCCCCCAGCCCCAGGCCCCACTCCTATGCAGGGAACTCTTAAGAGTTCTGCCAAGGTGAGAATCCGTGGTCCTGAGCCTCGAGTGGATTTTGACGCTGTGTTTGTTTTCTGATCTCTCTGGGGTTTGCTGTTTGGGTTTTATCATGTGCTCAAGTCCTGTGAGCTATGAACTGACTATCAGGTGAAGGGAAGCAGGCTCCCCGAAGGAGAAGATGTCGAGCCAAGCACATTTCCACCACTGTGGGTAGATGAAAGAATTCAAGCAGTGTGGGGGACAGGTGGAATCTTGCAATCAGCAGCCCGCTGTGTCTAGTCATGCCGCTTGAGCAGGCGTGACAGTGCCCCCAAGGGTTCAAGTCCCTTCTTAGGCCAGGTCTTACTTGCTATAGCTTTGTTTAACCCTGGTCAGCTGTGGTCTGAAAATATTGAATGGAAAAATCCAGAAAGGAACAGTTCATACGTTTAAAATTTCCCACCACCCTCCCGTCCTGCCCTAGCCAAGATGTGAGCCATCCTTTGTTTAGTGTGCCCATGCCTCCTGCGCTGCCCTCCCGACACATTGCTTCTCAGCTATCCGATTGACTGAATACTGTAGTTGCTACAGTTTCAGGCAGCCACGAGGGTGTCTTGAAATGCACTACTGTAGATAAAGGGCACTAGATAAAAAAAAAAAAAAAAAAAAAGCAGAATTGCCATAATAGAGGGAGAGTGAGCGCTCTCTGACTAAGACCCTGGTTAGTTAGCATCGTGGTATGTAAAATCACCCAGCTCCTACATATGCACACTTTCTATCGCCTGTTACCTGCCTCTCTCTCCTTGGTGCTCAGTCCAGAGTTCATGAAACCGCTCTTTCGCTTTTACATGTATGATGGGCTCATAGGCATTTCTATCTATCTCTGTACAATGGAATTAGCAACTGCTGAACTCTGGATTAATCCGACATCCACCTTCTCCTGGCATTTGAAAAAGCAACCAGCTGAGCAAGAAGCATACACATGTGTAATAGTGTCACACAGCCTCTGCTGGTAACCAACTGTTCTCTGCTGGACATGAGGCCCAGTCAGTGGGAGAGAACTCATATCTGGTACTGAAAACCAAATCAGAATCCCATGGTCATATGAAAAATGATGTATATTTTTTCTAGGACTCATTTTTTAAAAGATTTTATTATTTTTATTTATTTTTTTATTAGAGACAGAGAGAGGAAGGAGAGAGAGAGAGAGAATGGGAGTGCCAGGGCCTCTAGCCACTGCAAAGGAACTCCAGATGCATATGCCACCATGTGCATCTGGCTTATGTGGGACCTGGAGAATCGAACCGGGGTCCTTAGGCTTCACAGGCATGCGCCTTAACTGCTAAGCCATCTCTTCACCCCTAGGACTCATTTTTGAACTATTGGTAGAACTATTTGTGAATATCACTTTGGTCGTCTCTTATCCACACTATGAAATGTGCAACTGACTCGGGTTCACGCCCCGTGGCTCTCTGTGTGCTGCTGACCACATTCCCGGCTCCTTCTTTCTAACCTTTATTTTTCCCTCTGGCATATTTTCTTCAATGATTTCTCACTTGATTATACTTTGTTCTTTTCAGGCACTTGTTCAACACAGAACATAGATACAGCATGGTGACAGATAGGGTGACTGCAGGTGACGGTGCATGCCTCACAGTCCCTGATGCCGACCCCACATGGGACTTTGCGGAGTGTTCTGTACCGTGGTACACAGTGGGAATGATGACCGGGAAACGAGTCACCCAGGTACATGAGGACACTCCTCCGAGCCAGGAGAGGCAGCTGAAGCGTTCTGTTCCCACCCGATCCATTCTTATCATGCCCCTAATCCCATGGTGGCACATAGCTTGAGAGGCACTAATGTATTGTCCATTTTACATTGCTATAAGAAAATACCTGAACCTGCATGACTTACAAAGTAAGGAGGTTTAGTAGCTAAAATATCTAACACCATGAAGAGCCCTTGGCTGTATCACAAAGAGAAAAGACTCCATGCAGAAGGGACCCAGCTCTATCACAATTCACTCGGGAGCAGTAACACTCCTGAGAAGCCTACTACACCACAAGACCAGCATTAATCCATCCATGAGGGTGGAGTCCTATTTCATAATCAACTCCTACCAGGCTCCACCTCTTAGACATCCCTCCACCCTAGCGCCCCCACACTGATGACCGACCTTCTAGAATATGAACCTTTAGGAGGGACAAACCATATCCAATCCGCGGCAACCAGTCCAGCGGAACACAAAGAGTTAATCAGTACTTATCAATATCAACCTAATCAAAGTAAAAGAGAACTCTTTCCTAGCCTGTGACTACTTCAAAAGAACTACTTTCATTTGCCCTCAAAGAAATGTCCACACGTACATACGTCTGTTACGCAAGGATTGGGAGTTTTGCCTAACAAGTAGCAAGCACCCTATAGCCTTCCTGCATTGTGTGTTTGCCTGTGTCCCTCTTCTTTGTTTCTTCTGAGTTTCTTTAACAGACCCATAACCCCTCGGGCCTTGCATCTTCCCATCATGGAGAGCTGGACTCACGGCTCTTCCTTTCCTGGGCTAGCTCTGAGTGCGTCCTTCCCACCCGCTGCAGGACCACAGACTCGGCCTGCCTGCCTCTGCTTCTTCTCGGGCCATTTTCCCTTTTCAGCATCTCTTGGGTCTCTTCCCTCTCATTCCTCCAGAATCAAATCTGAGGAAGATTCAGGTACCACGACTCAGGATTTTTTTCTGTCTCATAGCAGACATGGCTTTGATGCTCAGCATCACAGTTCACTTTTCTGGGCACACCACTAAGCTGCCTTTCCTTGTGTGCTTGTTCACAGCTGGGGCACAGGCAGGGTGGCACCTGTAGACTGTGAGCAGAATGGCCTATGGCACTTCTGGGCTCATAGAGTACGGATGGTGTGTGTCTGCCTTGCTCTCCCTCCACTCTTCTGCCAGCTGATCACCTGGGTGATTTTGAAATCCCATGAAATGGGCTGGAGAGATGACTCAATGGTTAAGGTGCTTGCCCATAAAGCCTAATGACCCAAGTTTGATTCCCTAGCATCCAAATAAAGCCAGATGCACAAAGTGGTGCATGCATCTGGAGTTCATTTGCAGTGGCTAGAGGTCCTGGCATGTCTACTTTCCTTCTCTTCCCCATCTCTCTCCTGGGCATGGTGGCACACACCTTTAATCCCAACACTCAGGAGGCAGAGGTAGGAGAATGGCTGTGAGTTTGAGGCCAGCCTGAGTCTATGTGGTGAATTCTAGGTCAGCCTGAACTAGAGAGAGACTCTACCTCAGAAAGAAAGAAAGAAAGAAAGAAAGAAAGAAAGAAAGAAAGAAAGAAAGAAAGAAAGAAGAGAGTTAGAAAGAGAAAGAGAGAAGGAAAGGGGGCTGGAGAGATAGCTTAGCAGTTAAGGCGCTTGTCTGCAAAGTCAAAGGATTTGATTCCCCAGGACCCATGTAAGGTAGATGTATAAGGTTGAAAATGCTTCTGGAGTTCATTTTCAGTGGCTGAAGGCCCTAGCATGCTCTCTCTCTCTCTCTCTCTCCCTGCTTCTTCCTCTCTCTTTCTTAAATAAATAAATAAATAAATAAATAAATAAATAAAAATTTTAAAAGAAGGAAGGAAGGAAGGAAGAAAAAAAAAGAAGGAAAGAGGAGAAAAGAAATTCCATGAGTGAGGAGTGAGGTAGTGGAGCCACTCAGAGTGCGGCGTGGGCAATTGTACAGAGCAGAGCGGAGGTGTTCCTAGTAATTGCAGCGAAGTGTGACATGGTGGAAAACAAGACTTGGGGGGAATGCAGACAGGGCTTCACAAGGTAATTGATTCTGGCTTGGAGCTCGCCCCATATTCTGAACTTAAACTCACAATCCCCCTGCCTCAGCCCCTGAGGGCTGGGATGACAGACGTGCCCCACCATGCCCACTGAGGAAGGAACAAGCCTTTACAGTTGAAGATGACCAGGATTTAGGGAGCTGTTTGTTAATGCAGCTCATGTATGCTAGTGAGCGCATTCATTATTCTTGCTGTTTCAAAGGAAGAAGAAAAAAAAAAGCCTGTCTAGATTTTCATTTTAAACCTACTAATCACCAGGAAAACACAAATACGATTTTTTAAAAAAGCAAGTTATGAATTAAAACTATCAAAAAGTCTTGGAGTGTTTCCCAAATGACAGTTTACTGAATACTAGTTTCCCAAGGAAGCACACAGGAAAATGTAGAAAAAGGGAGTTCCGGGCTTAATGACTTTAAGGAGTCCCGAAGTAGAGGACACGAGCTTTCTTACAGTTACTTGCTCATGCTCACTCTTCCACGAGGCAGTCCTGTGTCTTAGGCACAAGATGGGAGAGGAATTAAACAGAACAAGAACTGGCTCCATGGAGATGTAAGATTTGGACCTCTGGGTATCTTTAGCTGCAGAAACCCTGCCCCACTAGGACACCGCCCTAACCGTGCTCAGTCCCCAGCAGAGGATCTGATCCCAGCTTTGATTCTTCCACTTTCTGGTTGATGGTGAGGCATGAAAACCCAGACCCTGACAGCGTCACCTTCCCCAGTGGAAGCAACAGGCCCTCCCACTTCTGAGCTGCTGACTGGAGCTACAGTGGCCGCTGTCCAGAAAGGCAACCGAGCGGAGAAAGACTGATTGCTTGACAGCCGCTGCAGCCAAACAGCTGAGCTGGCCAAGCTGCAGAACAGGAGGAGGAAAGGCAACCACGGGGGGCGCATGGAGTGAAAGACTGAAGTTGGATCACCACAACGACCTGAAAGAACAGGTACAGTGAGTTAGGCATTTGTTTCCACTGGTGCAAGTGCAGGGGAGTCCCTGCCTGCTCACCCTCAGCAGATCCTGGGCTTCTGACTGGGGCTGACGCTGACAGCAGCTTTCATGTGGAGGAGCAGGTGTGCAGAGGCACAAGGGCCATGGTTTCCGACAAGACATTTGATGAAAATGCAGATGGAGCAACAACAGGGTGGGCATTGGTATCCACATCCTGCACATGAGCACATTAGCAGGCAACTCCTTACAAGCCTCTCAGCAACTGCAGCTCAGGTTTATATAGACTTTGGAAGGCAAGACTGTCTGAACTTGCCCTGAATCACATCCAACTGAATGTGGTAAGGTTACAGTCTTCAAACCTCAACACCAGCCTCAGATGACATTCCCGCCCCCACCTAACACCCAGGATTCCCTTCCCAGAGGTGACTGCGTGTGCAGAACACAAGCCTCAGAAAGCAGGGCGCCTTCTAAGAAGAGACTTTAAACTGCACTAAGTGCCGGGCAGGGGGGCTGTAGTTCGGTGGTAGAGCCCTGGAAACAAGTGCACTAAGTGCGCCTTCTAGGATTTAATCTCATTTGTAAGATTTCGGGAGCCAACACCAGAAGCTGTCTCTGTCAGCTCAACGTGGGAGGAACCCACATCATCTCAGGAAAGGAAACAGAGAGAAGCCTCGGGGTTACTCACTGGCGGCCCTTCCATTTGTAGCACATTTGGGAGAGCAAATACCAGCTGATATTATAAGAGTCACCCTTACCCATTGCCCGGGATTTCTCTTCCAGTTCTTGTTTTAGGGCAGAAGAGACTGAATATCCATGCTGAAACCATAGCCCGGGGCTCTCTGGAGCATTCCTGATTCTCCAAGTCAAACCCTGTCTCAGTACCAGTCCCAGCCAGAGCCTCTGCCCAGAGCAACCTGACGTGGAGCTGCTCCTGGGGCTGTGTGGGCAGAGCAAAGCATTCTTCCTCTTTTATTGGTGTTTCCACAGGCCTTGGGGCACAGTAGGGCAGCAGACATCTGTGGAAGAAGTAAAAACTGGAGGAAGTCCACCAAACTATGCAGAGACGGTTTCTTAACACCAACCACATGGCCGACAGTCTCTTGGTCACCTTTTGTCCCCTCTTGTATTTTCTTGCCACTATAAAGGAACTCCGGATGCATGTCCCACTTTGTGTGCATCTGGCTTTAAGTGAGTTTGGAGGATAAAACCTGGGCCTTCAGGGTTTGCAAGCAAGCACCTTTAACCACTGATCCATCTCATCTCTCCAGCCCCAATATTTTTGTTTATTTATTTGAGACACAGACAGAGATGAGAGAGTGAGAGAGCGAGAGAGAGGGAAAGGTCATGCTAGGGCCTCTTTGTATCTTCTCATTAGATTGCTAATTGTATCAACATCTCCCAGGACTTGTGAAAAACAGTTTCCAGATCTATCATGAGACGTCTGGAATCTGCATTCTGAAATCTGCTCAAAAGATACTTCTAGCCGGGCGTGGTGGCACACGCCTTTAATCCCAGCACTCGGGAGGCCGAGGTAGGAGGATCGCCGAGAGTTCGAGGCCACCCTGAGACTACATAGTTTATTCCAGGTCAGCCTGGGCCAGAGTGAGACCCTACCTTGAAAAAAAAAAAAAAAAGATACTTCTACACAGAATCTGAGGAACGTTGCTCAGGTTTCCATTTTTGACAGTCTCTCCTTCCTCGAGGAATGAACCACACACCTGCCCTTACCTGTTCAGCTCCCTCTTTTCTAAGGGTCTTCATTGCAGCCAGTAAGCCCTTGTCACTGAGAAAGCGGGCCTTCTCATTCTTGCCCATGGACCACTTCTAATGTCTTCTCCAGAATGCAGGCTGCATTGCATGTGCTGTAGGCACTAGCCAAAGAGACATGTCCCATCCCTCCACCTATGAACACTCAGAACACTCAGAAACTATTCTTTAAAGAATTGAAGGGCTGGAGAGATGGCTTAGCAGTTAAGGCACCTATCTGCCAAGCCTAAGATCTCCAGGTCCCACGTTTAGCCAGACGTAAAGTGACCCAAGGGTGCAATAGCACACTTGCCCACAAAGGGGTGCACACATCTGGAATCTATTCACAGTGGTTGAGAGGCCACTGGTGTGCCCATTCTCTCTCTCTCTCTCTCTCTCTCAAAAAAAAAAAAAAAAAAGAATTGAAGTTTTCCCTGGGTGTGGTGGCACACACCTTTAATCCCAGCACTTGGAAGGCAGAGGTAGGAAGATTGTCATGAGCTCAAGGCCACCCCGAGACTACATAGTGTATTTCAGGTCAGCCTGGACTAGAGTGAGACCCTACCTCGAAAAACCAAAAGGAATTGAAGTTTTCTATTCTCTACCTCCAAACCCATTAAAGCTATTGCCCTCACCTGTTCTCATTCTCTACCTCTAATTTACTCTTTTTTTTAATGTGTGTGTGAGAATGTTTGTGTGTGCATGTGCGTGTGTGTGTGTCGGTTAATGTGTATGTGTGTGTGTATGTATGTGCACGCATGCACCTGGGGAGGCTGGAGGACAGTCTTGTGTGTCATTCTCAGATAGACCATCCATTTTTTTCTTTTTGAGACAAGGTCTCTCTCTCTGGCCTGGAGCTTACCAACCAGGCAAGACTGGCTGTCTAGTGAGCCCTAGAGATTCCTGTCTCCCCCCCCCCCGCCGCCCCAGTGCTGGGATTACTAGTGCTGGTCACCCCACCCAGCATTTTCACACGGGTTCCAAGAATATACTTCAGGTTCTAAGCTGAAGAGGCAAGCACTTTCCTGACTGATCATCTCCTGGACCCTCCTACTTGCTCATGGGTGGGGTGCAATCAGACCTTGCTAATCCAGCTCTGCAGCACCTGCCATGAACATGGCAATTTTGTGCACATGGGACCTGGTAGCCATAAAATGCTTTCAAACACACTTTGCCATTTGGCCATCATGACCCTGTACAAAAACATGTAATATCTCAGGGATTCCCACATATCAGACCAGATTTTTCTACAAAGTCCCTTGAAGTTTTATTTACATATCGTCTTTCTGACATGGGCGCACACATTTGAACAAATTTACTTTGAAAGAAAAACCTATGTAATTCTCATCACTGAAAACTGAGATGATTCGTTTTCCAGTATAAAGAAACATCGGTATAAAGATATTCAGTGAAATCAAAACAATGCTAAATCACGAAGCCAGACTCTGGCCTCTGCCCTGTGGTTGAGGGTAGGCTCCTGAGTGCCAGGGAAAGGCACCTCTGTAGTCCACGCTGCTCCCAATCATTCATGGAACTTCCTCCAGCTTATTCTAAAGACCCAACTCCCTCAGAGAAGGTCAACCCTTCCCCTCTCCAAATACAAGGCTTTTCACAGGACCTGGTCCCAGACACTGTTCTTCACACAAGTCCAGGGCTTTGTTCAGACCCAGGCTCATGGACTATCTGCCACTACATCTGGAAAAAGCAAGGCACAGAGACATGAGAGGACATGGGGACATGTTAGGTTTCCATGCTTCAAAGAATTTCTTCATAGTTCCATCTAGAAACTACTGCTTGTCAAAGTGTGGAACCCACAGTATAGTTACACTTTGTCTTAAAAGAAGAACACACCACTGGAATTACCCGTGCATGTGCACACACGCACATACACACACATGTATGACTGAAACCCTTGTGCATCATGGGTGGGAATGGATAACAGTGTAGCCAACGTAGAAAACATGGAGGAGTCCTCAAAACATTAAGCACAGAATTGTCATTTGATTCATCAATTCAGCTGCTGGACATCTACACAAAATGAACAAAATTGGGATCTCAATGAGATATGTGAATCCTCGTGTTCGCAGCAGCATAGTCACAGGAGCCAAGGGGTTGAAACAATTCGAGTGCTCATAGATAGAAGAATAACAGAGTTGTGTTGAATACAAAGTATTCCCATTCAGACTGAAGAAGTAATGGAATTCTGACGCACAACACAACTTAAATGAACTACAAAGACACCATAGGAAGTGAACAAAGCTGGACACAAAAGAAAAGTTTTATGGGCTGGAGAGATGGCTTAGCAGTTAAGGTGTATGCCCGTGAAGCCTAAGGACCCTGGTTCAATTCTCCAGGTCCCACGTAAGCCAGATGTACATGGTGGAGCATGCATCTGGAGTTCGTTTGCAGTGGCTGGAGGCCCTGGTGTGCCCATTCTCACTCTCCCTCTCTCCCTGTCTCTGTCTCAAATAAATAAATAAATAAAATCTAAATAAAAAAAAGAAAAGTATTATATGGTCCCTGTTGCAGTTACGTTCTCGTTGCTAGGACAAACACTGGACCAGAAGAAAGTCATGGGAGAAAAGGGTTTATTTCCAGCTTACAGATTCCAGGGGAAACATCATCATGGTGGAAGAAGCTGACTCACTTCATCGTACATCCATAGCAGAGGAAGAAAAACCAATGCCAGCAAGTGTGAGCTCACTCGGAACACACACTCCTAGGGCTGGATCAAGGACTTCCCCCAGTGACACTCCTCCCCCAGCAGGGCTCTACCTGCTGAAGATGAAGCAAGAAGCTTAATCAGTCGCTGGAGGACATATTTTTCTATTTAAACACAGTCCCATTTATACCAAATGTTTGAGTAGTCCAGTTTATAGAGACAAAGTGGAATGGCAGCTGCTGTGGGCTGTGTGCAGATGAGCATAAGGAATGGTTGTTTTGTAGTGTACAGTTCTGGTTAGAGCCGGAGGTGGATGGTGCTGACAGCTGCCGCCCAACATGCGCGTACTTGATGCTGCTAACTGCGCACTTAAAGTGGTCAAGACGGTGTCTGGTTGTATGCCTGTTACCACAAAGATCAGCGGTGACCTATAAAGGTATTAAAGTCCTGTTATGCAAACAGAGACTTTCTACTCGACCAAATTAGGGCTGGAGTTGAGTTAGACAGTGGACGACTTTCCTATCATGTGATTCATTATTACGGAAGGTCGTGGGTCAGTATCTCCGAATCACCAGCGTGTTCACCAGGTTCTGGAGAAAGACTCTGATATGTTCTTCGCTCTGTGCATAGAGGAGGGTGACACATCTCACACTTAACAGGAGCAGCAAGCGGCATTGCTGACATCACACCGGCCATGTGTGACTCAAGACAAGCTGTTCTTATTCCTCTCTAGGTGGGGGTCCCAGACTTGTCCTCCCTCTGCCCTTTGTCTGCTCCTTTGATATCCCAGAGGCTGAACTTTTTGTTCTTTTCCTAATCATTTTTCTTTCTCTATGTTTTGGGATCCTTTTTCAAGGAGTAAATCTTGTTTCTGAATGTGGGAGGAGAAGAGCAGCTTTAGGTCTTTCAGAAAAACCGAGCCAACAGTATTGGATATTTTTCTTTCAAAGAGAACTTTGCTAAAATATGTTGGGCTGGAGAGATGGCTTAGTGGTTAAGATACTTGCCTGCAATGCCAAAGGACCTCGGTTTGATTCCCCAGGACCCATGTAAGCCAAATGTACAAGGTGGCACATGTGTCTGGAATTCGTTTGCAGTGGCTAGAGACCCTGGCGTGCCCCCCCTCAAATACATAAATAAATAAATAAAATACTTTAAAAAGATAAGTCTGGTAAAATATGTGAGTCAATTGAAGAGAAACACAAAAGATCTCAAAAGGACATGGCATTAAATAGGTACTTTGTGACAGCACTAAGTATGCTGTCCATATAACCTCCCCTCCCCCCAGCTTCCCCACCACTACTGCCATGCATTCATGTGGCATGTTTGCTACAACTGGTGGCTAATGCCGATAGCATATGGTGAACTAAGTCCATAGTCTACATTAGGGTTCACTCTGTGCTGGTTTTGACAAATATGCAATGACTTGTATCCACCATTACAAAAGCACACAGAATATTGCAATGCTTTTAAAAAATCTGGTTTCTTCTTCTTAAAAAAAAAAAATCCAAATTTTAAGATAATCCTCAATGTTCTGACCAAGCACATTTTCTCTTCCTGCTCTGTTCTCCCCCTGGACTTCACTTTGTCTCCTCTCCTTAATTCGTTGAGACAGAGGCCTTGGAAGGGGGAAGGTGGGCAGTGACAGGTTGGAGTCACATTTGCAATGACCTTAGACTCTCTGGCTGCAGAAATCCATCCTCAAGTCTTCTGACCCATACAAGGTGACTGGCACGAATAATGACCTGAGGAGCCAGGCGCCACCCTTACAGAAGAAGGGCTTCTTTGTATCAACCCGGGGAAGACTTCTCCCTCTCTTCTCACATCAAACAGGTCTTCACCTTTCCTGCCTCCTCTGTTGCCTTTGATCTCTCTCTCTTCCTGACACAGGTCTTGGTGCTGCTGGGAGAAAAAAAAAAAAATCAGAATAAGACTGGCTGCTGATCGTGAGCAGAGTGATAGGGCTAATTGTCTGAAGTCAAAGTTCAAAGAATTCATTACAGTTTTCCTTTCGATATGAAACCATTGTTTAAAATAAAATGTGCAAGGCTGAGTATCATCCAAAGTTTGTCTTCAGTGGCTCATTATGGCGGTCTGGAGGATATGCAAGAGCTGGATCATAGACGCCTTGAAAGTCCTTCATCAGAACCTTGTTTTGTTTTGTTTTTTGTTGTTTTGTTTGTTTGTTTGTTTGTTTTGTTTTTGTTTTAACCTCACAAGCAATGGAGAGTGTTAAGGCCTTCAGAAGGGGTGGTCATGAAAAGCTGTCTTTTTAAAAGCTCCCATAGGCAGTAGTAAGAAAAGTAAACTATATGCAGTCTTCCTACGGCATTTGAAGAGGTGACCACGTGACATTTAGGTACCTTGGGATTTTCCCCCACCAAGCTTAAAACCAACAGAGCATGTTGCATCTTTATATCCAAAACAGAAGAGGTGTGTCACAGGAAGGGCTCCTAGGAGATGTGTCACCGTGCAGGTCCCTGTGAACCTCAGAGACCCTGTCTATAAACCTACGTGATGGAGTCTACCACAGAGCTTTAGTGACCTTCAAGAAATAACCCATGTAAAGATCCCAGATGATGCCTGGTGGATCTCTTCTCGCCTATTGAAAGCCTCGTTTCACATACAAATGCCTCAGTAAACTAGAGCCTCACGGACAGAGTGAGCCGCTTTGCGGATGAGCGAATTGAAGGGAGGTGGCCTATCACTTGCAAAGCTTGGGTTTGATCTGATTGTCAGCTCAATGCTGTTCTGTTCCAAAATGGTACACGAGCAATTGCATGGCGGCTTGTTTGGATGATAAAAACAAAAGTTAAGGGCCAGAGAGACAGCTCTGCAGTTAAGCTACTTGCCTACAAAGCCTAACAACACAGGTTCCATTCCCAAGTACCCTGGTAAAGCCAGATGCACAAGGTGGCACATGCGTCTGGAGTTCGTTTTGCAGCAATTGGAGGCCTTGGTATATCCATTTTCATTCTCTTTCTCTCTCTCTCTCCCTCTCTCTCTGTCTCTCTCTCTCTCTCTGTGTGTGTGTGTGTCTTCTCTCTTTCTCTGCTTGAAAACCAATTTTAAAAAGTTAAGAAATTCCAATGAGCAATAAAATGAATAAAATAAAGGCAAAGAATTGTTTTGGAAATGCTCTTCATCCTTCTTTTCCTGCTTCTAGTCCACGAATCTCCAGCCCATCTGTTCCTCCCTCCTCACAGAGAGCAGACAATGCATTCATCTTCTGTGAGTCATCTTGTCTTCCTCTTTGCACTGAACAGTGAATAGGAACCAACTGGCACATGGTTTTACCATATATGTCACTGAAAGTGCATTATTGTAAGTCTGAAGAACTCGAAGATCTTCTATGTGCTGGTGAGTGGGTCTATCAAAATGAATAAGCAAGGGTCTGAGCCTTGGGTGAGTGTACACGAGTGGGGATGATAGACTTTGAGTAAATGCCCATGGTATCAGAGGGTGAGTCTACCACGCAAGTGCAGTGGTAGTGCCCAGATGGGAGACCCAAGGTTCCACTAAGGGCGTCCTTGACTCACGATGGGAAAATGGAAGCTCACTCAAAAGAAAGGCAATTGAACCACAGGGGGTCAGCAGAGTCGGGGAGCATAGATACATAAATTGGGGAGTGAAAGAACATGGGTCTTGCGAGGGAAAAAGAGTGCCAGGAGTGCCAAAAGGCGAGCCTGGGAAGATGAGCTGAGGCTTCGGGGCCTCACAGGGGAGAGAGGCTCGGCTCAATTTCCAAGGCACTGGGCAGCAAGGGAGACGTTTGCAAGTCCCAGTTCACCATTAGACTTTTGCGAGGGGCACCTCCGGGGCACCACTGGTCTCCTCTCACAGCCCCGAGGTTATTCACACAGCCAGCTCCCACAAGGAACGCAGACGATCCACATTACTGGGGACAGAGTCTGGCCCTTGGTGAGCCTGTTAGAGTCAAAGCAGAGACATAAGATGAGTAAATTACATGATCAGGAGACATTTAATCTAGGCCAAATCCATTTGGCCATGAGAATGATTTATCAGAAAGTAAACCCACAGCCAAGATAAGGGAGGAGTCGGCCCCTGGAGTGCATTTTCATAGCCAGAGGAGGTCTGCATGGCTGCGCAGACCTGAGCTGCCACTATCCAGCCTTCCCTCTGCACCCCACCCCCCAACAGGACTGGACAGAGGAAGCCCACCCTGCAGACCACCACACCTCATGCACAGAGGCTTGGAGGCCCATGCAAGCTGCCACAAGTCCCCCCAACTCCACTAGTGTGATTTGCAGCCTGAACGGTGGCCTCATTGAGGAGCCAAACTGGGTGCTCCATGGAGACACTGGGACTGAAGAAATTATTACCACATCTAGAAACTTCACAGCTCCCCTGGGGCTCAAGGAACACCCAGATTGGATATTATTTTGGAACAGGCCTTTGTGCACATCTCTGCAGACTCTAGGGCAGACCTTCCATCGGGCTCTGGGGGAGGAAAGACTGCCAAGTCGTCCCTATATCCCGCCTTTCAGGTGATACTGACCCCACCAAGGAATATCCCAATCTCACCAGCCACGGAGCGCCTCACTGCCCATGAGACACACAAGAATCTCGGGCCAGGACCTGGTGTTGTTTTGTAACAATAAGCCTTTCCACTCAGGGCACCGGAGTCAAGGAGGCTTGATTGCAGAGTCCCTATCGCAGTGTTATTGTAGCCTCCCTCCTTCCTCCTGATTACGGCTCCCCACATAATCTACAGCTCTCGGTGGTAAACCTGCTGCCCTCCACTTAGAAGCAAACAATCCAGGCTCTTTTTTAGGCACTTATCTCCTCCAGCAGTCAAAGAAAAAACTGTATTTAGTGTCTCTCTGGCGTCTAATCTTTCCTCCCCTCCCCCGACACAAGGGAGACATGTTTTGTGCTGGGTAAAGGAGCAGAGATTAACTTCTTCCTGGATCATAACAATGATTGTGCAGGGCTGGATGAAGAAAGAAGAGGCAGGAGGGATGGGTGGGCAAGGTTAGAGGCAGGGTTCCAGTGGAAACCCCAGCCAGAGGTGAGGAAAAACAGAACTGCTGTTGGGAAGTAAAAGGGCCACCAGACTGATTCCCCATGGGGTTCCTTTATAAAACAACAACAACAACAACAACAACAACCCCACAACAACAATCAGAGAACTCAGTGATGCCAGGGGAAATCTGTGAAGTGTTTTATTTATAGAGCATTTTGGAAACATTTGTTGACACATTCATAAGGATACCCTAAGGCAGGTTGAGATGAGAACCACTCTTGTTTTTAGATGAGAAAAATCAATACATTAAATGTACATGCCATGGGTCACAGCATGAGTAAAAGAAAGGGATACAAAGAGCCAGGCTTTCTGGTTTTGTCATTGCTCTTCTCTGTCACTCCACTGCAGCATGTTCATCTTAGGCTAACTCAGCCATACCCTCACACAAGCACCCACATGGGCACACATACCCAACACAGCAAGAACTCAAGCAGGAGGAAACAGAACTTTTCCAACCAGGAGTGTGTGTGTGTGGGGGCATATTTTCTATTCCTAGATAGTCCCAATTAATTGCTACTGAGAAAATGCTTTCAGTGTTTTGAAAAGAAACCAAAATCAGTTGGAAGTTAAAAAACAAAAATGAAACTTTCATTTATTGACTGTTTTTCATGTGCTTCACTTTTGGGAAGGAAAAAAGAAAATCTCCAAACACGAATCAATCAAAAGTCTGGGTGAAGGCTATTCCTCAGCTTCGGACCCAAAGCTGCATCCCCAGCCCTCCACTGCAGTGCACAGCAGAGGGTGGGCCTCTTGTCACTGCCTTTGCCTACTAAAGCCAAGATGAATGCCGCTGACACAAAATTGCAACGACAGATTCCTATGGATAAGAAGTTCATAGACTCCAGAGAGAAGCTCCCACTGGTCCTTGGCTAAGAATAGTGGCCATACCCATCAAACAGTCTTTTAAATAACTCTCCTTATCTCCTTAATCCCTGCTCTCACTCTTGGGTGGAGAATCTTTCTTTTAACAGATCCATCAATATGACACGAAAAGATAGCTGACTGCCTCCCCTGAGATGATCCACCTCTGGCACATCTGCCAGGGCCCAGAAGACATCACAGAGGAATTGGTGATTTAAACGTGAGAGCTGCTCTCACTGCTAGCCTGACAACCAGCTCCAGGGACATGGCAATAGACACCGAGGACACTCAACACTCATCAAAGAAGAAATCCAGAGGCTGCAGAGAGCTCAACAGTCAAGGAGACTTCCAACATGTCCTCCAAGGCGCAGGGAACATTGCAGAAGAGGGGCTGGAAAGATTGTAAGAGCCACAGAGTGGGAAGGAACATCCTGAGACACACCCATATACCCAGAGACTGGCTGATGCATTCAAGACCCCATGGTGAACACTCATGACAATACTGAAGAGGAACCTCAGTGGAGTAGGAACAGAGGAAAGAGGATATAAGAGTATAAGCTGATGGGGATATGACCAATGCACAATTTCATCCAGTAAAGTTCATAATAAAATTTTTTTAAAAAAAGAATTAAAAACCTAAAGAGATTTTAAAATACAACATTAAAAGAACAGAGGTCCCCACTTTCCAGTGTTTCTTGGAACTGGCAGCTTTCTCTACAGGACTTTAGAAGACATTTAAAATACTTCTTAGAACAAAGTGCATCGGTCACTCACTATAACTCACTAGAACAGAATAACTCTGTCAGCTTGAAATGAATTTTTAAGGATGAAACTTATTAATTCAAGTACCAAAAATGCTATCATAACATCATGTTCCCCTCTGTACTTCTAATCCTGGCTGTGGTGGTTTTATTCAGGTGTCCCCCGTAAACATAGGTGTTCTGAATGCTAGGTTCCCAGCTGATGGAGATTTGGGAATTAACGCCTCCTGGAGGCAGTGTATTGTTGAGGGCAGGCTTATGGGTGTTATAGCCAGTGTCCCCTTGCCAGCATTTGGCAAACTGTCCTGTTGCTATTGTCCACCTTATGTTGGCCAGGGGGTGATGTCCATCCTCTGCTCATGTCATCATTTTCCGCTGCCATCATGGAGCTTTCCCTTGAGCCTATAATCCAAAATAAACCCTTTTTTTTTCCCCACAAGCTACAAAATTAAAGAGGTTGAGGTGCATAGATTCGTAGCCCTCAAAACAATATGCCTACATCATAGCCCATGAAACCTGTGAATAAGGCTTTATTTGGGGAAAACAGGACTTTATTTGAAGACATCATTAGGTTAATGATCCTGAGGTGAGATCATCCTGGATAATCCAAAGGTGTTCCAAACCCAAAGCATAGGGAGATGGAGGACCAGCAGAACTGAAAAGAGCCCACAAGGAATATGGTCTTTCTGTTGCTCTGATTTGGAACCTCTGGAGAGGTTCCTATGAGAGAATGGATTTCTTTTCTTTTTTTTAAAGACACCAAGAATTTGCTGTATCAGCCACAGGAAGTTAGCAGAGCTATGAAGAGTGCCAGTCCCTACCAGGTCTGTTGGTCCCCATGTCCATTCCTCACCCTAGATCTTTTCTATTCCCTGTGGCAGGCTGAGCTTTCCAGGCTCTTCCCATCTCCAGCTAGGCTCAACCAGTGGGAGGCACTGTCAGGAGACCGGGGGTAGAAGGAAGGATAAGCCAGGCGATTGCTTTGTTACTCCAGTCGCATTTCTAGCAATGTCCGTGTCTCTTCCATGCTCCTACCAAATGGGACCAATGTGGTTCTGGATTCTGCTGGGTGGTCTCAGAGCTGCCACCATCTCCGTACTCACAGCTTCTTGGGAGAACCAGCATGATTAGAAGACAGGGACCTTGGGGAAGTATCTGGTGGAATGGGTTGGTGACAGATTGAGCTGGACTTGTTTCACTAACACGGAAGGGCACTTGGGCAAGGCTTTGAGATTCCTCCAGCAGGGCAAAACATCAACTGGTACCCAGCTTGCTAACCACAAAGACTTGAGGTAACTCCTGGTAAGAGATAGTATTCATTGCAGGAGCTGCAATGTGAAGATGAACACCAGGCCATATGGCGAAAGCAACAGAAAGTTTCTTTCCTGCAGTTATGGAAGTCTGAGGTCAGGGTATTGATTTCTCCAGAGATAATTATGGGTTGTTTTTTTTTTTTCTCCAACTACCTCTGGATGGGTGTACCTTCCTACGCCCTCACAATGTCTGTCTTCTGGGTGAGTCTATGTACCAATATTTTCTGCCATGAACGCTACTCATATTGGGTTAGAGCCTACCCCCATTAGAATTGATTTACCTTAACTACCACCATTTAGACCCTATCTCCTAATATGGTCACATTTTAAGATAGAGAGTAGGGGTTAGAACTTTACATGTGAATTCTGGGAAACACAATTCAGCCAATAGCAAGTCTTAACTCTTAGCAAACCCAATAGGAATCTGATAAAACCAGAAATGAGGGCTGAAGAGATGGCTTAGCACTTAAGGTGCTTACCTGCAAAGTCTAAGGACCCAGGTCCTTAATTCTCCAGGACCTTCATAAGCCAGATGCAAAGGTAGTGTATGCATCTGGAGTTTGTTTGCAGTGGCTGGAGGCCCCGGTATGAAAACAAAACCAGGAATGAGTTCAGTAAGAATCAATGGCACCTAACGAAATCAAGGTTACTAGGTCAAGGTTGCAAATGCTGGTTGGGAGCCAAAACCACGTCCAGCAGAAGAGCCAGAGCAGGAGGAAAGGATGGGGAAGGCAGATATTTTATAGTAGCTAAATGGAGAGAGAACTAAACTAACTTCAAGAACATGTGAGGAACCTCAAGGATTTCTAGTAGGCTCAAGCTGCAGAGCACTGGGAAGAAAGATCTGCATGTCAGGCCTTTAATTCCAGCCACTCAGAAAGCCTAGGCAAGATGATCACAAGCTCATCGCCTTGAAATAATAATGATTTTTTTTTTTTTTTGGAGAGAGACACAGAGAGAGACAGACAGAGAAGGAGAGGGAGACAGAGAGAATGGGTGCACCAGCAGTCTCTCAGCTGCTGTGAACGAAATCCAGATGTGTGCGCCCCCTTGTGGTCAAGTGTGGCATTGCTCCCTTGCATCACTTTGCATCTGGCTAAACGTGGGACCTGGAGATTGGAACCGGGTTCTTAGGCTTAGCAGGCAGGCGCCTTAACCGCTAAGCCATCTCTCCAGCCCAGTAATGATTTTTTAAAAAGCAAGAGGATAGAGGAGTAGGGATGTAGTTCCCAGTAAAATGCTTGCCTAGCATACACAGGTCCTAAAATCAATCCCCAGTGCAACAGAGAGAGAGACTCTGTAAGGTAAAAATCTATGCAGCTTGGAAGGAACTACGTTCTCATGTCCAACCCTCTTCACCACAACCCAAGCATACACACATGGTGTCTGGTCTTCTTAACATTGTGGCTCTACTGAGGCAAAGCAAAGCAAAACAAATTCATGGCATTGTAACGAAAATCTAAGGCAGGCAGCTGGAACTTGACTGGGGGCTCAGTTCATTAAGAGTAGCTATGTCTGCATGTCGGCCACATGTGGCCCTACAGCAGTTTGAGCACCATAAGTTGATGTCCCAGGGAGCCATATATACATGCTTCTGCAGATGAGCCACAATTTATTAATATGAGACCCTGTGGGGTACGGTGCTATAAATTGTAATTCATGAAATTTATAAACTGAGAGAGCACTCGTGAGTGGTCCTGTGAACTGTAATTCTGTGAACCTGACAAATGAACTGCTCAGACGGAGCAGCACAGCTTCAGCAGGGTGAGAGGAATAAATCAGCTGAGGTGGAGGTAGAGAGCAAACCGTTTTATTGGTCTACAGATCTGAAGAAATGTTGATTGCATCGAATTTGGCATCCCCCACAGTTCTTTTACAGGCTGCTTGAACCCAGAGACCCTCCAGGCCTTCCCACATTTCTATAGTCTCCCATGAAAAACGAAGAATGGGTTACACTGTATTTGGGATGAAAAACAATTTATGGAAATTATGAAAAAAAAAGGGAATCTGATCATTCAAGGAGGCTTCTGTGTGCCAAAGTCCATATTAGGGGGAATCTGTAAACAGGCTTTCCACAACAATGACCTCCTAGGCTCCTCAATTTGAGGGACTTGCTGTATAGAATAATGCATTTAGAATAAATGGGAGTGATCAGAGAGATTAGCTTTTAAACTCACAGAGTCTGAGTCTACTTGGCAAGCTAAGGATAAAAACCAGAATGCAATGGGCAACAGTGGAACAGATGCTAGAACAAACTGCTTTTAATTATATGTATTTCCTAAGAGAACCCACTTGCTATCAAATGACTAATGTGCTAATTATACTCAGGCTCATTGGTTGAAGCAGGTCCCCCAAAAGACTTCATTGTAGGAAATAGCTTGGTTTCAGCAAGCAGTTAGACTCATTTTAAGATGTTGCCTTCGCATTCAAGATAGCCTATATTTGAGACTGATCTTCCTTCCAACTGACTCAAATTGCCAGGCAGAAACTAGTCAATTCAGAAGTCAATTTGCAAGAATCCAGCCAAAGGGGCTGGAGAGATGGCTTAGCGGTTAAGGCGCCTGCCTCCTAAGCCTAAGAACCAGGCCCCAATCTCCAGAGGTTCCAATCTCCAGGTCCCACGTTTAGCCAGATGCAAAGTGACGCAAGGGCGCAATGCCACACTTGACCACAAGGGGGCGCACGCATCTGGATTTCTTTCGCAGCAGCTGAGAGGCTGCTGGTGCACCCATCTCTATCTGTCTTCCTCTCCCTCTCTCTCTATGTCTCTCTGTCTCTCTCCAAAAAATAAAAATCCAGCCAAAGAAAGATAGTCACCCCAGAAAAGTTGACGACTGACCCTGGTTAGCCATCTTCATGCCGGATAAGTAGGCTGAGCACTTCACAGTCTTCTCAAAGCTAGGATCTTCTCCCTTTAACCACTAGGGTGAGACTCCGGGAGCTTGCGTACATTGCTACAGAGACACAGCAGTAATCTGGAAAGGACCACAGCAGTGAGCTGGAGGATGCCAGAATCTTCCAGTTGAAAGTGTAATCTGAGGGCTGGAGAGATGGCTTAGTGGTTAAGGCATTTGCCTGCAAAGCCTAAGGACCCATGTTCGATTCTCCAGGTCCCACGTAAGCCAGCCACACGAAGGTGAGGCAAGTGCAAGGTTACACATGCGCACTAGGTGATGCAAGCATCTGGAGTTCGATTGCCATTTAGATTATTCTTGTCATCATTCGCCACCAGCATGATGGAAGGAAAACCCCACCTCCTCCTCCCTGGGAGGCAAGTGCAGAGGAAGCGAGCTCAGCGTGTCCCAACTGTTGGGCAGGGCTGCCATGCTGCAAAACAGAGACAGTGGGGGGGCTTTAGACAGAGTCCTCTTGGTGCGTAAGGGGGGAAGCAGTTGCCAGTTTCAGAAGCTGGCTGCCCCAAAGTGAAGAAAGGCAGGTCACAACAGTGCTGCTATGCAGACCTGAGCAATTTGTTGTATCCACAGGAAACTTCCCAAATGTCTTTCCCAGAAGCTCTGCGTCCTGGAGGGGCTGGACAGTGTTTGTGTGGCCGCAGGGCACCGGCAGCCGAGCGCAGCCCTAGCCAGGCTCCCTGCTGCAACTGGAGTAAGACCTTCAGGGGGTCTAGTACATAAACCACAGCAGTGAGTCTGACTTCAAAAAACACAGGTCCTGGGGATGTCCACTTCCTGAACTCTGGGCTTGGGCTGATCACCAGGATTCCCCAGGCAGATGCAGGGCAGGGAAGGAACGCTTCGTTGCTGCCTGTGGGGGAGGATGAGGCTCACCTGCCTCCCTTACACCCTGGCTGCTCAGGCTGACAGGAACCCCATTGGACTCCTGGGTGGACGTTTTCTCACATGTCCGCAGCCCACTCCTGAACATTTCTTCCAGCTCCAAAATCCTGTTGCCTTCCTCCTATTGGAGCTGCAGAATGAGGGTGTAAATCTCCCCAGGAGACAACTAATGTGTGCAGACGTGAGTCAGTTAGGAAGAGACGGTCGTCTACGATTCTAACAGCAGGATGCTTTTGGTCTTTGGCTCATGCAACATGGCAAAGCCCAGTAGATGTGTCCCAGATTCCTGAGGCTATAGTTAAGAACTTGTGGTTGCTGCCTCATATGGTGTTTCTAGTGTTTTAACTTCTCCTCACTTGTGCCGGCTCCTCTATTCCATCGTCTCTTCCAGCCAGTTGCAGGAACACCTAAAACTCCACCTCACTCCCATGCATGCCCATGCTTTGTCACAGCCCCTGCCTGCAAAGGCTTGTGGCCTGCTCTGCCCCTGGAATCCCACAACCCTGAAAGCCCCAGCCTTCCCATAAAGCCCACATTCCAGAATGTGGCCCAGAAACCAAGTCCTGGGTTCTCAGGAAAAGTTAAACCCAGGTAGTCTCTCTCCTGAAGCAAGACAACCTGGCAAGCTGTCTGGGTAAGGAGACTGCTATGCAGTTGGAATCTCTGCTCCATGACAGAAGGGCACTCTGCTAGCTCGACACTCAGATGCAGGACTACCTGGAGGTCAAATGCTCGCGCCTGTATCTGCCACAGAGTGGGGATGTCCTGCTTCACCTTGATGGGGGACAAATGGCAGCAAGTGAAAAGTGCATCCTGTACTCTGTACAGACTGTCACTCAGCTTGGGAATGACTTCATGGCTCTTAGCCACCCATTGTTATGACTTAAATATTCAAAAGCTCCTTTCCCTAAAGAGAACCTCTCAATAGCCCTCCTTCATCTTCCTGTCAGGCAATGAAATTGCACCCAAGATTTTCTGGGTAAGGAAATCCTTCTGATCAGCTATCTCATAGGCTTGGCCAATCGTGAATAGAATGGAAATTTCCATCTTATCTGTCTCGGTTTTTTTCTTTTCTTTCTTTCTTTCTTTTTTTTTTTTTTTGTGCAGGGGAGGGGGTGGTGTTATCAGTATGCAGTGGGGCTTAGGGAAGGTGTTGGCCTCCTAAAGAATGGTGGCTTCTCTCTCGCTGCTAGTTGTTTTTAAGGGAAGTCAGTAACAGGTCTTAGGATCCCTGCTTGTGAAGAGATAACGCTGACTATAGGCAATTCTGTTTTCTGATAAAAAATAATGTAGTTTTCAAATATTCCCGTAATGAGTCACCTCTTTCTAGTCCGAAATCCATTTCCTGTATTTCTTTGAGACTTGGATTAATAACTCGATAAAAAGAAAAAAAAATGACAGTCCTCACTAATGTACTCATATTGAATGCATGTCGAATTAATGACATGTCTTAAACTTGCCTCACCCTAGTCTTTGTGGGCCCACCAGATAGGAATTCAAGTCCATAGCACATTTATTCACAAGCAATGTGTCCTGTTTCTATCTCCACATCCTGAATGTAGCAAAGCACAGCCTGAGAGCAAAAATCAGATAAAATCTGTCAAGTTTCTACAATACCAGAGCACTATCAACCCATCCCCCTCTTTAACAAAAAAGCAAACATCACAGGTCATGATGGATAGCTCCTGTACCAAATCCAAACACCTACTGCAGCTTCAAGACCTTGAAGGGGGACCTGGACACTCTGTCCTACTGCCCCACACCAACCAGCTTTATAACTCTGGACAGATCTTGTAAACAATCTGAAAAATGGAGTTTGGGGTTACCCCTGCAGGATGACCCTGTAGGATAGTGTGACAGTCAGGCAAGGTCATCCCTGATTAACCACCATACAAATTCACAGAGAAGAGCACCTGTGATTGGCTAGCTGGAGAGTCTGTTGTTCTAAGGTTCAACAAAGCAGTGTTGTTGCTCCATTTACTGACCCTAAAATGCTAAAAGCGGGAGGAAGGGATGCAGAGGGCATTTTAGATGGACCAGAACCTTCCCCACGTTTTCCTGTCATTCTCTACAGCTCTTCCTTACGGTCCCATCATGTAGCTCTCAAGTCCTTCCATCCCAGTTTATCACCCTGAGGAGAATCTGTTAATCCCAAGTAACTGAGATAGTTTATCTCCTCTCTGCCGCCAAGGAAGAGAGACCATCAGTGTGCGTCTAAGGGCAGATGACCTGATATCATTTCCAAAAGATGGAGAAAGAAACAGTGTTATTGGAAAAGGGACCATGCCAGGGATGGGAGGGGGTAGACATCTGTGACTCCAAGGGTAGAAGGTCTGTCTCTCTGACATCTAGGAACATAGCAAAGATTAGCAAGGCCTCGGGGAGAAATCACAACTGGAACACAAAGCTTTGCTAAGAAATGGTATAGATGATCCGTCGTCATCCATGTGGACCAATGACCAGAGGTCCCTACCTGAATGTTTTGAATTAATATCCCCTAAAACTGGGAGGGAGCATTCCAGGGAAGTCTGAGACTGAATTTCCCATCACCCCAGCAGGATAACTACAATAGCATAACAAACTTAATTTAGAGTAATAAAAGAAATGTGACTGTTCTTATGCCCTGCCATGTGGTGTAGAATTAACATGTCTGATATCTTTCTGGGACATCCTGGCAGATAACTCTGCTTTCTTTGGATGCTCCAGAGCTTGGAAAGAACAGTTCTAAAGATTGGCACAAGCTCTTCGTGCAATTACCTTCCTTTCCCACCCCCAGTGAGAATTTACACTGGGAAACACCAACCCAGCAAATATTTCCTCTATTACCCGAAGCCCAGAACTCCCTCTTTACCCACAGTGCTTCTCAGAAAACCTTGGGTAGAAAAGATTTTTGTCTTTCTGATATCCACAAAGAAACACACTGTAAATGCCTCAAGAAATAAATACCAACGTTCTCTACTTAACATTGTCCATGGGCCACTAGGCAAGAAGTAATTTTGAACCAGTCTACCCATGAAGGCTCACAATTTGGGAAATAGAGGTTTAATTGTCCCTCTTTCACCCTGAAAAAAAAAAAAAAAAAAAAAAAAAAAAAAAAAAAACGAGGTCCAAAAGTTAAAGACATCAAACTATTAAGTGGCAGAGGTAGATTTAGAATCACTTGAGTTCAATTCCACTGGGCTACAAAAATCTCAGTTATATGTTACTCCCCCCCCCCCGGGTGTGTGTGTGTGTGTGTGTGTGTGTGTGTGTATACTCACAGCACATTACATGGCATATGTGTGTGTGCACATGTGGTGGTTGAGCATGTAGATATCCTATGCACACACATGTGGAGGCCAGAGGATGTCAAGCTTCCTCCTCTCACTCTTCCACCTTACTTTCTTGAGACAGAGACTCTGGCTGAACCTGAAGCTCATGCTGGATTTCAATTAGACTTGCTGACCAACAAGCCCCAGTGACCCACCTATTTCTGCCCCCCTTCAGCACTGGGCCTACAGACATTTTCTGTGGATGCCAGAGATGTAACTCAGCTCCTCCTGTTTGCACAGCTAACCCAAAGAGTCAGCTCTCCAGGCCTGAATTAGCCGGTATGCTTTAGCAACACACGTCTGTCTCTCAGGAACGTGGATGCGTAAAAGGTTTGAAATGTGACCGTTGTCCTATTGGTTTGACTCCAGAAAGAGAATCTGTGAGGTGCAATAGGCATCCATTGAGCTTCGGCTTACACATGCCCGGTGGCCGACTTAATGTGATAATCAGGGTGCGTGTCCTGGTGACAGGCTGTGATGAATTAGCTGTTTTTCTGTACTTTGATGATCCCTGCGATGTGTCAAAACTTCACTTCAGCACTCCCAAAAGTACCCGTGGTGTCATTTGTCCCACACTCCATCTGCAGGAGCAAATAGCAAGGGAGCAGCCAGCACTGGCCTTAAGGTTGTCAACACCAGGTCAGAAAATGGCAGGCTTTTCCTGGGACAGCCATGGTAGCTGTCCCCTGAGATTACCACCTCACATCCAGGGGATACTTATCTCTGGGGATGATAATCTTGTCTGTGTCTAGCAGAAGGGGGCCTACTACAGATCCCCCTTGAGTCTTGGCCTAGCTGTGCATTTCTGTTAAAAGGATTCCTCTCTCACACCCTCAGCTATGGGCTAAGCTGCAGGCAAGTGGGCAATGGGCTCATGAAAGACAGGGCTGGACCAGCTGAACTCATAGCCTTGGCCATGCTCCCTCTTGGACTGGGCCCCAGAAGCAGCCCAGGTCAGGACCCAGCCTCAGTCATCCATTTGGCAGCCACAGTCCCACAAGGCAACAGGGGCAAGAAAGCAGGCTGGTGCTCAGGCTAGGGGCTGGCTGAGTCACTCAGAGGCTGGCTAGCTGAAGAGCAAAGCTGCTTCCCAAGGAAGTGTGAAGATTTTGGAAGACTGCTCGCACCAGCATCGGAGAGCCTAGAGGCTTTTCAGAACAGCTGATTTCTGAAGGTAGCAAACGGCAAGACAGAGGCGATAAGATTAAGTCAGAACGTAAAGTTTGCCTAAAAATTTTATCATACTACTGTGCCATTGTGTTGCCTCTAGGTTGGTGGATCTGTACCTATTAAACTTTTCTCCTTTATTTGAGAGAGGTAGAGAGAGTGAGAGAATGGGTGCGTCAGCAGCCTCTCAGCCACTGTGAACGAACTCCAGATGTGTGCGCCCCCTTGTGGGCAAGTGCGGCATTGCGCCCTTGGGTCACTTTTTGCATCTGGCTAAATGTGGGACCTGGAGATTGTAACCAGCGTTCTTAGGCTTGGCAGGCAGGTGCCTTAACCTCTGAGCCATCTCTCCAGCCCTGTGACATTGTTTCAATACTCCCAGACGAAGATGACATCTCTATTGTGATGCCAAACCCTAATTGAACCCATAATACACCATATGACTTCAGCTTGATCCATTTGCTATAACGAAATGCCATAAGCTGTGTCGATCATAAACAACAGAACACGATTTCTCATTGTTCTGCAAACTGGGGAGTCCAAGATCAAAGCACATCAGATTCTATCCATTCAAGGCTTGAATTCTGCTTCCTAAATGGGAGCCTCTCTGCTGTGTCCTCATGTGGTCGGAGGGCTAACCAACTCTCTGGATATCGTTTACGAAGGCACGGATTCCTTCTGTGAGGTCCTTTCCCCCAAACCCACCCATCATTCTAAGTGTTAGGATTTCAACCTAAGAGTCTTTGCAGGGATAGAAACCTTTAGTCCATTGCCCCATGTAATTCTCCATTTTGTTTTGCTCTTTCCATGCCTTAGTTTTCAGATCTGTAAAGGGATTTGCAATATTCTAACATAGAGAGCTGCTTTGACAGCTAACCTGACAACGTGTGTCGAAATATTTGAGCGCAGTGCTTGGCACATAGGAAGCACTCCACAGACATGAATTGTTTTCCTTCCCTGGATCCACTGCCACAGCCTGCAGGTGCTCACGATAGAAGGGATACCACTTTGCAACACCTCGGCTTGAGCTAAACTTATGCCATTGTCCGCGATGGCCAAACCAGGACACCAGACATGCACGAGTTGGTTAGTACACAGTCTGCCTTGAGGGGGAACACATTCCACTTAGGCTGGAGACAGAAAGTCATGCCAATGCCCTTTAGAGGGGAATAGCTTTAGTCACTGTGACCCGTGGAGGCAAAGATTGAAGCTGTGAGCCTCTGGCACTCCAGACAGGGGTCTTCAGAAAAGAAAACTGAGGGCTGGAGAGATGGCTTAGCGGTTAAGGCACACGCCTGTGAAGCCTAAGGACCCTGGTTCGATTCTTCAGGTTCCACATAAGCCAGATGCATGAGGAGGCGCACGCGTCTGGAGTTCATTTGCAGCGGCTAGAGGCCCTGGTGTACCCATTCTCACTCTCCCTCTCTCTCTCTTTCCCTCTCTCTGTCTCTAATAAGTAAATGAAAATAAATAAATAAATTTTTAAAAAATGAAACAGAAAAGAAAACTGAGGCTGAGAGAAGCCATCAATTTCCCTTCCTGTTTGGTTTGAAGGAGAAGCGTCTCGTTGTAAACCAACAATTTCTGAGGGGAAGTGCCTTCAAGGGTCACTTGTGCTTAACTACTGGGAAATACTTCCAGAACAGGCCACAGACATGGAAGCAGTTTGGCTCCCTGTGCTGACTAGGTGACGTCAGCCATGCAGATAAATTCCAGAGAATCTATCACCCCTCAAACAACATTTTACTAGCTTGTAAAATATTCCTGAGCTCTTTCCATCCTGACAACTTCTGGGGGCTGTCCAGGGCATCCTGGAAAATTATAGTAAGAATTATAGTAAAAATTATAGTCCTGTTCTCCTTTACCAGAGCCCCCTCCTTTTTGAAGACTTGGTCGAATTTCTTTCTTCCCTATGAATCACTGGTAAACGGGAACACTTGTTCCAGATTTAATATTGAATGCTGTGCAAAAGAGCGTAGAAAGATGACCAACTTGACGCTTTGATTAGAAAACATGCCAGTGTTGGACAATGGCCACAACATTGAAGTCATGGCACGCTGCCTTTCTGTGCCCTCACTAGGTCACAGGGCAAAGCCTTTTTAAGGATATCATTGCGTCCATCCTACAAATTAACAAACAGAGACAAACATGGGCCAGATAGGATTTATCTGTGTACACTTAGCGCAAGAGCTGTTGACTCTATCCCAAATACCATGTCACCTCCTTCCCAGACCCGCTCACTATCACACTATCGTTTATAGACAGAGAAAGTGACACTCCCGAGATTAAACAAAAGCCGAGACAGAAGAGTGTAAAGAAAGCACAGAAGAGTGCAAAGAAAGACTGAGGTGTCCTTTAGCGGGGCTCTTGGAGAGACCTGATCCAACTCAGGCAAACATTTGCGTCTAGCCATGATCCCTTTATAGACAGTGGAATCCACTTTTACAAAGAGCATTTGAAAATACATAGCAGCTCGCTTGTTGGTGACAATGATGCTGAGTAAAGTCTCATTATTACCATTTTCCAGACGGGGAACCAGACACTTGGAGAAGGTTGCCTGGCCCAATGTTCTCCAGCTAATAAGTAGTAAAAGCAGACCACCCAGCATAGCTGAGTCCAAGGGGAGTGCTCTTTGCCCTACATTCAAAAGTTCTTACATAGATGATTTAACCAGAGCTTCTGTCACTAGACAACAAAGGAGACGTTTGTTGACGGGACCTAAGCATGAACTAGAGGGGCTGTTTTAAAGGGGTGTTCACTCAAAAACTCCTACAACTACTCATACAAGGGGAAAATGGAAGAGGGACTCTAAGGGGGGGGTCACCAAGAGGCCTGCTCTGGCCAGGAGTGTCCAAGAAGCCTTCCTCTGGCCAGCAATCCTCTTTCAAAAGTTAGTGTAACTCTTAGTGCAGACCCAGGTATCCACTGGGACCTGGAATTTAAAATTTTCACAGAGAGCCCTGAGTAGTTCCACTTCCTCTGTCACAAGATCTGGTGCAGAGGGTTACAAACATGTCCAGGCCCCCGCCCCCCATTTCCCTGGTTCCATTCAGACAGACCCTGACTTCTTGCCCCACCTTACATTCCAAGAGCTGTACCTTAGGGGGTGATGTGAGATAACACCCCCATATGTAGACTACAGCTTGGGTGCAGCCTTGGAACCCAGACAACAGCAAAAGGGACTTTTCCTGGTCAAAGCAATCTTGAGCCCAGAAGATCACACCTCAGGCTGAAAGGCAGAAATCCAGTAGGCAGGGAGACCATACTGTCATCCAAGGACAATAAAGTTTATGTATTCCCAGATGTGGGTCCTCCCACTCAATCAAAGCACAGGCCCCTTCCAGGCAGCTTCTTCCAGACTAAGTTAGATTTCACCCACAGGCGACAGGGTTTAGTTCTTTGAGGTTGCCAATGGTATGAGCAAAAGGTTTTCTGTCCCTACTGTCTATGGCCAGCTCCAGAGACTAACCAGCAGACGCCTGAAATGTCCTTTGCCCAGGAGGACAAGCGGAGAAGTCCCTGCAGCTGGGCTGTGTCCCAAACTTGCTTACAACTCGGACCACGTGTGGCGTGGTCATTCTGACGGTGCGTCAGCTCCATCCGAATTCCACCAGGGAGCAGCAATTCAACACCCACTATTTCAGAGACCAGGGGAGTCAAAAGTCACTGATGCCTAAAAAGGCGCCGAAAACTATGGAAAGGGCGCATCATCTGCTTAGCAGAACAACCAGATCAGTATGATACACCGGGAGGGACGAGGCACTTGCAAGGGAGGGAGGATCGATCGCCTACAGTCACAATAGCGCTTCAGTGAGAAAGAAAGCTGGGTGGGTTGGGTTTGGTTTGGTTTTTGCTCTGTGGCAGGATCCTTCCTCACTGCTCCCCACCCCCACCCTGTCTATGGCCTGGAATGCTCTCTTTCTACCCAAGGCTATTCGAAGTGGCCCAAGTGCAAGCTTGGCAGAACATTGGAAGGAAAGTTCAGGGGAAAAATGAGTGTGGTTTCCACCAAAAAGAAAAAAAGAAAAGAAAAGAAAAAAAGGAAAAGAAAACTGGACAATATTCTGTTTCTCTGCTCTTCTCTCTCAAATAAGAGGGAAAACGGGAGGGGACAAGGTGCTGTCAAAGCTGTCTTACACTCAAGATCTGGCTTCCTACCTTAACTCCTGGGAAGTATGTGCCTGCAGACCCCACAGTAGACCCATAAATATTGCCAAGTGCAAGAAGGGCTTGTAGGATGGCAGGAGGGCAGGTTTCAATCAACATTCTGATGTTTCATTATCCCCACTGGCCTCACGAATGGAAAGAACAGGGCCACTCTGAGTGCACCTCTCTTTCTCTCTCTCTCTCTCTTCTCTCAGTTCCCAGAGGTAGCAGAGCTGCTTCACTGTGGTGTGGGTCCCCTGACATGTCTGTCCCAGCCCTAATGACAAGCATGATAGCAGGCCAAAGGGAGCTTCTCCAGATAGACTTGAAAGGTCAGCTGCTCTTAAGGATTGTCTCTGCCTGCCTGCTGCCTGTCCTTGAATGGTGCACAACGAGGTCCAGCAGACAGAATGTGTGATCTCAGATAGAGGAGAGTCCTCAGAGAACTTAGCCAAACCCATGACCCTATCTCCCCACACTAATGCTGAGTGTGAATATTCAAAAAGAGAAGCCTGCCTGCCTGCCTGGGTCACCACTTCTGAGCTCTGCATCTCAGTCAGCCAACCAGGAAGGGAGGGTGAACATGCAAATCCTACTGAATGAAATAAAACATTTCATAGCACTGATGTGCATCAGACAAAAGGGCCTGGAGAGATGGCTCAGCAGTTAAGGCACTTGTCTGCAAAGCCTAATGACCCAGGATTGATTCCTCAGTACCGGTATAAAATCCAGATGCACAAAGTGGCGCACGCATCTGCAGTTCATTTGCAACAGCTGGAGGCCATAGCATGCCCATTCTTTCAGTCTGTCTCTCTTCTATCTTCCTCTGCTTGCAAATAACTTTTAAAAAACTTAAAAAAAAAAACTTTTAAAAAGTATTTTTTAAAAGAAAGAGGGCTTGGGCTACAATGCAATATATTTTGAGAATACTTGGAGACTGTTGGACGGAAGGATGACTAATATGGCTATGTGAGCCTCCTTCACAAATAAATAAATATGAATGATTATAAACTGCCATGTGCATTTCAACTTGCAGTTTAAAGACACTTGATTCAGCAGGTAGAAACTGTTGCCCTCTACTGGATAGAATGCCACAAGAATGCCATGATTTCATTCTGCAGCTGCCCTGCCAGGACACTTTCCACTGTCTCAAGGATGGTGGTGACGGTGAGATTTTCAAAGGGGAGGGGGTGGGGAGAGAAGAAGAGAGGGGAAGAAGAAAAGATGTCGCTGGTAGTACAGAGACTCCCCGGATTTATAGAGACAGCATGTGAGTCTCTTACAAAGAACACCTGCTCAAAATGAAGTATGTGAGCCTCTGACTGTCCTGAGAGAAGTGGTGTTACAAGTTGGAAGATGCTGGAAAGAAGTGAAATCCTTGTGCACAGACTTGGTGTCAGGAAGGAGCAGGATGAGGCTGTCATGTTGGCTTTCCACGTGCAAGCCTTCCCTTCGCTCTCCTCTACTTATATTTACTTAAACCTACACTTCTAGGGAGAACTTTTAAAAATATCTTATTTTTCTTTATTAATTTGACACAGAGAGAGAGAGAGAAAGAGAGCCAGGCATGGTGGCGCACGTCTTTAATCCCAGCACTTGGGAGGCAGAGGTAAGAGGATTGCCGTGAGTTCGACAGGTCAGCCTGGGCCAGAGTGAGACCCTACCTCAAAAAACCAGCAACTGAAAAAAAAAAAAAGGAGAGAGAGAGAGAGAATGGGCACGCCAGGGCCTCTAGCCACTGCAAACGAACTCCATATGCATGTGCCCCCTTGTGCATCTGGCTTATGTGGATCCTGGGGAATTGAACTTGGACCTTTGGCTTTTCAGACAAGCACCTTAACCACTAAGCCATCTCTCCAGCCCCTAGAGAGAACTTTTTAAAGTCTCTTTTCTGTATTTAAGGTACGATTGATTCACAAGTAACTATTATGCACCTGTACTGTGCCTGGCCCTCTAAGTACAAACTAGGGACTAGTAGAGGGCGTGGCGCAGTGAAACTCTTCTGATGCTCTCATGGGGCAGATCAAAGGAACAAACAACAGGATCATGAGGTCAGGAAGTAATATGCACTTGGTGGGACAAATAAAGTGAAGATGTGTAATGGTGCCATGTGTAAATGAATTGGGCAGATAAACACTTTTGCTTGAATTTTCAGAAGGGATTACTAAATAAAAGACCAAGCTGGGCATGGTGACACATACCTTTATTCCCACTATTTGGGAGGCAGATGTAGGAGAATTGCTATGAGTTCAAGGCCAGCCCGAGATTGCATAGTGAATTCCAGGTCAGCCCTAGGCTAGATCCTACCTTGAAAAAAAAAAAACGAGCTTTGGTTTCCAAATGTAAATCTGAAAATCACTAGCACACCTCTATGGTCATTTTCCTAGATAGTCCTTTAAATAGCCCTGAAGTAGGCAAGCCTAGTAAGAAAACAACAGAGATGCTACGTAAAGATTAAGACAGCTCCCTTCTAAAAAATTCATGTGATTATTATTGCTTTAACCTTACTCAACTACTTACGTTACCTGAAAGCTCGATTTCCAAAACCTGGAAACAATTCACATCTTTCAGTAGGTAGACACACCGTGTTGCACCCTTGCCACTGAATGCTGCTACTCAGCAACAGAAAGGAACAACTGATCTCTCTCTGCCTTTCTCTCTGCCTCTCTCTCTCAAATAAATAAGCAAATAATTTTTTTATATAAAAATGGGCTGGAGAGATGGTTTAGCAGCTAAGGTGAAGCCCAAATATCCAGGTTTGATTCCCCAGAACTCATGTAAGCCAGATACACAAGGTGGCACATGCACCTGGAGTTCATTTGCAGTGACTAGAGGCCTTGGTGTGCCTATTCTCTCTCTCTCTCTCTCTGTCTATCTGCCTCTCTCTCTTAAATAAATAAATAAAATAATTTTTTTAAAGAACAAATTATTGATGGTTGCCACAATCAGATCTATATTAAGGGTGTTATACTGAATCAAATACAAGCCTTAAAATGTCACATTTTTTTGATTCCATTGATGTAACTTTTTTTTTTTTTTTTTTTTTTTTGGAACTTTCTGGAATTTTAAATTTTTATTTATTCTTTTGCAAGCAGAGTGGGAAGGAGGAGAGAGAGAGAGAATGGTTGAGGCAGGGCTGTAGTGGAGAAGGCTAAGGAGGTAGGATTTTTTAAAATATTTTTAAATTTTTATTTATTTGAGAGAAATAGGCAGGTAGAGAGAGAGAGAATTGGCATGCCAGGGTCCTTGGCCACTGCAGACAAACTCCAGACACATGCACCCCCTTGTGTATTTGTCTTATGTAAGTCCTGAAGAATTGAACCTGAGTCCTTTGGCTTTGAAGGCAAGCATCTTAACCGCTAAGCCATCTCTCCAGTGCCCAGATGTAACATTTTTGAAAGGGACACTGCAGAGATGGAGGACAGGTGACTGTTGTTTGTGAGGAAGAAAGAAGAGTAGAGTGTGACAGCTACAAGGTGGTTCCCTTGTGGTGACAGAGTAGCTCTGGAACTCGATGTGGTAGCAGTTAACATGACTCTAGCCATGTGGCACTGCATCATGGAATAACATGCAAAAAACATGCAAAAAGTGCATGTAAAGAAAAAGGGACTTAGTGGAATTTGAAGAAGGGAGACAAAAAAGATAATGGGAAGTAGTCATGATCAAAATATATTATGTACATGTGTGAAACTTGTCAATAAAATATGACTTAACCTGAGCGTATATAAAAACTAATAAAATATTAATGGGAAATAGAACATGTTTGATTATTTTTAACTAGTCATTGCTGGAGGAAGCTGGGTGACAGGTCCTGAGTTCTCTTTGGACTACGGTTATAACTATGATCTGAAGCTATTTTATTTATTTATTTAAGTTTTTCAAGGTAGGATCTCGCTCTAGCCCATGCTGACCTGGAATTCACTATTCACAGGGCGAGTCTCCTACCTCTACCTCCCGAGTGCTGGGGTTAAAGGCGTGTGCCACCACGCCCGGCCTTAAAGCTATTTTAAAGTAAAAAGAAAAGAAGGATGAAGGAACAGAAGGAGAGGAGAGGGGACCCTTGGAAGGAACAAGCAGACTGACCACTTAGCAGACGCTACCACTGCCTTTTGTTTGACTGAGCAAGGGTCTCACTCTGTCACCCAGTTTGCCTGGAATTCACCGTGATCCTCCCATTGATGGATAGTTGGGTGCCTGGATTCCTGGCCCGAGGTCCTGCGCTTTGCAGGTTCATCTGGTAGGACAATACTCTGACAATGACAACATATGAATGAAGAATGAATGAATGGATGCATACAATAGCCACACAAGCAGGAAGCAGTAGAAGTTACATAAGGAAGAAATAGTGGAGTTTTTACGTTCCACAGGACATATGGAAAACACACGGTGTCATGCTTGACAAGACCTGGAGTCTCACGCAGTTGGGAGAATAGAGGCCGGGAGTGCCTGGGCTGCGGTGCTTCCTCCTCTCACTCCCTCAGCACACGTAGGGGCTCTGATGCCGTTGTCAGTGGGCTTGAGTGACCATTGCTCCCGGTGCTGGGGATGCAACAGAAAGAGGCTGGGGGCTGAAGAGATGGCTCAGCACTTAAAGGCATTCTTCACAAAGCCTGGGTTTGATTCTCCAGTATCCACACAAAGTCAGGTGCAGAAGGTGACACATGCATCTGGAATCTGTTTACGGTGGCAAGAGGCCCTGGCACACCATTCTCTCTCTCTCTCTCTCAACAAATAAATATTTTTAAAAAGTGAAAAAGAAAGGTCCTGGGAGGCATGGCTTCAGTTACTTTGGTGGGCTGGCACTGCTACTGCAGCTGAGGCAGGGCACTGTGTGGGAACTCAGTCACCTCTGAAGTCAAGTGTTTTTATTTCAATTGGACATTGAGTTAAATGGGCCTTCTCCTGCGCTGTTGTGCACTGCTGTGATTCATTGTGAATGCACGCACCATGACTCAGCGTCCACTTGTGCTCTTTACTCTCTATTTCTGGGCAGCCATGGTGACATCATATAGTTTTTTGTGCCAAGTATTTGACACTCATCCCAGACAGCTTGTGTTATTGACCAAAGTTTTATCTGAATATCTGGTCCAGTCACGAAATTACAAGTCGTCCCCCTGCTCCCCGTGGCTATAATTGACTGTCACTTGTCACCCTTAGTGTCTTGTCACATAGCAGGTAGAATTGCAGTTGAACTGAACGGAACTCCCAGTGACTTCAAAAATTAACCTCCGCTATAAAATGTTGAGAAATTTAGCAACTTCATGACGCAAGGTATTATTAGTTCCGCAGTGTAACAATCACTATAAGATCCAAACATTAGAGCACATTGGGCAACATACTTGAAAAGCATGTCAAGATAAATAACATGATAATAAGCCAAACATGGAGAAACAATGAAGAAAGCCTGAAAGATGGCCTGTGAATACATGGGAAGACATTCAGTCCTAGCATTCATCAAAGACAGGATGGTGAGGTGCCAGGCTTGTGCCCCTGCTGTCTTCCGGATGTGACATGACCATTCCACTCACGAATCCACAGCAGCTGCAGTTTCCTTCATAAGACCGAGCCTGTCAGAACTTCACCATAGACCGGGGGACGCATATATGAGACCCCACGGCTGTCAGACTATTCAGTGGTAACTAATGGTTGCTGGTGGGGGGGGGTTAGGTTTATCGATGGTCTAGCCACTGGTAAATTGCCCATTCCACAGTAAATAACTTTCCAGCCACGATCATGCAAGCAACCCTCATTTAACTAAATGGCTTTAAAAAAAAAGAGGGGCTGGAGAGATGGCTTAGTGGTTAAGGCGCTTGCCTGCAAAGACCAAAGACCAAGGTTTGATTGTCCAGGTCCCACGTAAGCCAGATACACAAGATGGTGCATGCGTCTGGAACTCATTTGCAGTGGCTGGAGGCCCTGGCCTGCCCATTCTCGCTCTTTCTCTCTCTCTCCCTTTCTCTATGTCTCAAATAAAAATAAAATAAAATAAAGCTTAACAAAAGGAATGAAAGTAAGATGGTAAAAGAAGGGTGTTAATGGGAAGATTCTAGAAAACAAGAGAAACAGGAAGAACCAGGAGCCCACCTCATGTAAGTGTGACCATGTGAAGCCAGATACACAAGGTGGAGTTTGTTTGCAGTGCAGGAGGCCCTGGCACCACCATTCTCTCCCATTCTCTAACTATCTCTTTCTTTCATAAATAAATAAGTAATTTAAAATTTTTAAAATTTATCCAAGTTTGGAACAATGGACAAAAATAGGATTTATTTTATTTTATTTATTTTTGTTACATATTTGTTTACTAAAGAGTTCTGAGGCCTCATCTCCAGAAACGGAGAATGTTAACCAAATCTAGCAGATAAATAAGTGCCTACATACATAAGGAAGTAAGCAGAGGAAGGGCCACACAGACATGGCGATTCCGTTAAGGATATTGAGGTGGAAGCTTATCCTGGTCACTCACCTGGGTCCAAACAAGAGGACCTTCTGTAGCTGAGGGGAACCTAGCCACAGAAGAGAGGAGGCAACGTGACCACAGAGCAAGAGCTCAGAGAGCCAGCCATAAGCCACAGCACTCCAGAAGTGTCAGGAGCTGAAAGAGGAGAGGGCAGGTTAACTGCCCCCTGGGGAAAATGGCCCTGTGGCCGCCACCTCGATTTCAGCCCAGGGAGATTGACTTCAGGCTTCTGGCCTCCAATGCTTTGACAGAATAAATTTCTGTTGTTTTAGGCTACAAAGTCCGAGGCAATTTCTTACAGCAGATGCAGATAACTTATCTATCTAACATTCAGTTTTGGGAAATCCGCTGTGCTGTTCTGTCAGATAATCTCCATATTCTGTTAAATGGTCTTCTAAGTCTGGTTTACAAAAGTAAGTTTGAAAGCATCCTAGAATGTTGATCAATAGCAGCGGAAACAATTATGATTGTTTCTTAAGAGCAGTACCGTGCAACTAGCAAAAATGAAATGAGGGCTGGAGAGATGGCTTAGCGGTGAAGGCGTTTGCCTGCAAAGCCAGAGGAGCCTGGTTGGACTCTCCAGGCCCCATGTAAGCCAAATGCACAAGGGGGCACATGCGTCTGGAATTTTTTTTTTTTTTTTTGCAGTGGCTGGAGGCCCTGGCACGCCCATTCTGTCCCTCTCTGTCTCTCTTTCTCTCTGCCTCTTTATCTCTCTCAAATAAGTAAATAAATAAATGTGAAATGGTAGATGCATAATAGTTAATGACATACTGCAGTATGTAAAAATATAAATCATAGTAGTATTTTCAGATTAAATTATTATTTTTTGGACAGAGACTCCCATAGTGGTGAAGCAGTACATCATGGCTGGAGCACTAACCTCAGTGGGATATTGGGACCCTGGGTCACATCAGGTAAGCACTTTTGATCTGTCAGAGGCTTTCAGCTGCAATATATGGCTTCCTCCCAGCCCAGAGGTAATGGGCCAACCAACCAGGGACCTCTGACGCTGTGACCCAAAATAAACGCTTCCTCCTTGTAAGTTGATTATCTCAGGAGTCTCATTACAGCCATGAAAAACAGACTAGCACACACCTTTATGAAGTTTATTCCTACGCACTTCTTTTATTCCTATCAAGTGACATATTTCCTCCTATTGCACTTTCGGATGGTGGTTTAAAACATAAGAACTATTTTTATTGTTTTCAAACTGCACTCTGTTGTGTTACTCAGTTTTTATATGTTTAAGTGCTTCTCAGGCAGCACTTGGGAGATTGTGGGTCTGTGGTAGCATCCTCTGCAAATAGTCAGAAGTGGATTTCCTCCTTTCCAAAAAATTTTTTTGAGAGAGAGAGAGAGAGAGGGAGAATGGGCATGCCAGCAGCCTCTCAGCAGCTGTGAACGAACTCCAGATGCGTTGGCCCCCTTGTGGGCAAGTGCAGCATTGCACACTTGCATCTGGCTAAACGTGGGACATAGAGAATTGAACGGGCGTTCTTAGGCTTGGCAGGCAGGCGCCTTAACCATTAAGCCATCTCTCCAGCCCTCCAATTTTTATAGCTATAAATTTCTCTCATCTGCTGCTATCAGTTCATACCTCCAATAAAATAATAAAAATGATAGCTACATAATATTCTTTACTCGGCTATGAATGCCCTTCCTCCTGTTAGTAGGGTTCATGTGGCATTTGAGATTGTGATAAATACCAATGACATGTATGACGATCATTAATGTTTGAGCATTTTTACCCAGAATGAACATGAGGGGCTGGAGAGATGGCTTAGTGGTTAAGGTGCTTGCCTAAGAAGCCTAAGGACCCAGGTTCAATTCCCCAGGACCCATGTAAACCAGATATACAAGGTGGCACAAGCATCTGGAGTTCGTTTGCAGTGGCTAAAAGCCCTGGTGTACCCATTGTCTTTCTTAAATAAATAAATATTTAAAATAGGAATTTGAGATTATATCAAAAGAGCTTTCAGCAGCTATGAAAACTTTTCCTTCACTTGTGGATTTCTGAATGACTGGACTGAGCTTGCATGTCTAGCATCCTTCACTTAGATATGACATAGGACTATCATTTCAGTGTGTGGGAACCATATTTTTCCACTTTAGGATTGTAAAATAAGTACTTATAAAAAAGATAGCTAATTATTTTTCAATCCTGGGATTTGGGTATCAATGTAGAACACTTTGTTAAAATTTTAAGTTCCAATTATAAAACCTATATGTTTTCTTCTTTTATCCATGTTTCTGTTTTCTTGTGTCCTGTGGAATTATTACTTTTTATTGAATGATGTGTTAGAATTCCCTGTGAAACAATTTAACCCTGGTGTTTTTTTTTTTTTTTGTGGTGAATTACTCTTTGACAAGTTTACTTCTTCTGTGGGAATATATTACTTCATATACTCTTTCTTTTCTGGAGCCTGCTTTGGAAATTTATATTTTCATGGAGAATTGTCTATTGTAGCCAATGATAAACTTATTTACATTTAATGATGCATAAAATAATGAAAAAAGAGATTTTGGTTTTTAAACTTCCAGTGTTTCTTGTATCCTCTTTATTACTTCTCATTTTTATAGAATAATAAGAATTATTTTTAGCCATAAAAAAACTGAAAAATTCTACAACTTTCAGAAACCAAAATTGTTTCAATAAGCAAAGTCAAAGGTCTGATATGGGGGAAATGTTAGCAAGATACATAATGAATTAATATCTGGTATTCTTGTGTATATATTAGGGGTGTGTGCATGTGTGTGCGTGTTGCTGGAGATCAAACCCAGGGCCTCATGAATGCTAGGCAAATGCTCTACCACTAAGATATATTCTTTGACCTTGAGTTTTTCTTTGTTTTGTTTTGGGGACAGGATCTTGCTATGTAGCCCAGGCTGGCCTCAAACATGATCATCTTGCTTCTGCCCGGTGAGTACTGGGATTCCACCCTGCCCACGTCCTGCATCTGAGTAAGATGCAGTAAAAGTATTTGCAAATAGACTGCCTAATCCACAGGAAAGTTAACAAACTATATATATATATATATATATATATATATATACACATACATTTTGTATATATACACATACATACATACATACACATACATACATATATATATATATGCACACACACACACATATATATAGTCAGAAAAAATATGTATATAACTATAGAACTTTTCACAAGACACACATGCATTAACACAAAAGTGAGGCCATGTTTTAAACATAGTCCATTGCCACTCACTAACTGTCTGCAGCGTTTGTCTTAGGATCCCCAGGGGACTAAATGCAAAGTTCAGATCAAATCAACCCATATCCCGCCTTATTCTTCACCTCACTTGGAAGTCCCAATGCAGTGTAAGTGCTGTGGAAATAGACAGTGTTCTGTAGAACTTAGGGAATGACAAGGACAAAGTCTCAAATATTCATTCAGTACAGACACAATCATTGTGGGCCTAACTATACATAGCACACAATTGGTTGAGTCCCCGGATATGCAGTTGAGAAATGTAGAGGATCAACTGTATATGAGCAGAAGAATGTACAAGTGTGATCCCAAGCCCTTCATGAGGCGGGCTAGGGGATGCAGGCTCATATTTTCCATGTAGAAGTAAAAGTTCAGAGTTCATGTAGGTACCTCAGGTGGGAAATCTGAAACTCTCCATCATAAATGAAAACACTTTGACCCAGACATTCCACCTGCAGGAACACACAGTTCATCTCTGGTCATTTGGGACTGACAGCCAAATGCAATTTCTGACATCATCTCAGCTTACAGCAAACTCTCACCGGATGGGGACAGCTTTCACACGGTGGAGGACAGGAGTCACAGTGTCTGACAGAACCACACTTGCTGATATTGAGCACAATATTTCTCACAGCTGTTTCTGTCTCCCAGGGTTTAGCCAGGGATGTCGGGTTGCTCCACAGACCCAGACATCTGATCTAGGGACACAACACCGAGTCTTCACACAATGAACAACCCCAGGCGAGAATTTATCCCACCACTAACGACTTTAAGTTGTGACATAAAGTCATTTGTCTCCTCCGCCCTTTTAATTCAGGTCCCTCGATTATTCTCTTCCCCACACATGATTATCCAAGTTTTAAAATCTTGTCTACAGCCTGCCACATTTCTCGAGAAGTGATCTACCATCCTTTGGCGATGTCCTTCGCCTGTACATACAGTCTTCTCAACTTTTCCAGTTATATAGTCTCGGTGGTAATATGAATAGGGTCATGAACTTCCTTTACCAAAAAATAAGATCCTCTAGAGCTGGAGAGATGGCTTAGCAGCTAAAGCATTTGCCTGCAAAGCCAAAGGACCGTGGTTTGATTCCCCAGGACCCACATAAGCCAGATGCACAAGGGGCACACTCATCTGGAGTTCGCTTGCAGAGTGGCTGGAGGCCCTGGCATGCCCATTCTTTCTCTTTCTTTCTCTCTCTCTCTTCCTCTGTCAAATAAAGAAAAATACAAAAAAAAAAATACTCCATATTTACGTCATTTCTCCTCTCCCCCATCAGTGGAGCCCTTCCTCCCTCTCCTCTAACTCTGCTATGGAAGAAAAGATAACTAGATGTTGGCACAGGCAGTGCACAGAGGGTTAACTGCTTTTCCCAAGAGACTGAAGCATTTTGCTGACCCAGTGTGAGATGGGCTGGGCCAAATTCAATTTAGCTGCAGTGGACAGGAAAGCACGAAGGGAAATCGGCTTAACAAACACAGTATTACAACAAGGGGGCTCACGACAGGAAATAATTATGTGGGCAATTGTTCACTTTGTCAGAGGACCGGGAGAGGATGAGCATCTGTCAGAATTCTGTGCTGTGCTCACGGTTTCTCTGCAGCACCCTGTCTGGTCTAATTAGTTACAAAAGTATTTCTATAGGCCGGAGAAATGCGCGATTGTGCTGTGTCCGAAGGGGGTGGGGGACCAACACACATGTCACTACAGTGGAGTCTGGCACCAGCTCACTCTGGTGAAAGCTGCAGTGGTTGCCAGAATGGAATTGATAGGAAAGGAAGTCTGGCTGCCAGCTGAAATGGTTTACAAAAATAACCCACTGACCACTCCATATGCCTTGGGTTAAGCATGTTAAATTATTCGGTTCAAGCTAGCATTTCCAACGTATGAATGTATATAAATAAACAAAGCCACGTATTTTATCAAATATTTACATTTGAAAACACTCTATTCACTGCTTCCCCCCCCCAACACACACACACAGCTCAGCCTACTCCTTCATCTCCCCTTTACCAGCCCCTTGACAACATTTACATTGAAAACATGAAATCTGAGAGAAAACTCAGAAGAGTAAGACCCCTTTGGAAAGGAAAGTGAAAATAATATTTTCGAAATAAAAGTCCTCCAATCTGTCAAAGGAGTTTACAGTTCAGTTCCAGCAAAGTCAGCCAGAAGTTCAATGGACGTGAGAACAGACTGGGTTTGGGGAGTCCAGGCTCAGCAGGTTACATTAGTCATTGTCCCAAGTAGCCGAGCCACGGTCAACCCGTCTACTAGCGTGGAACAATACGATACCCTGGAAAGTCACCGAAATTAGAATCTAAGATGGTGATATAGCCCAGATAATAACAACTAAAATATGTCATGAGGTATTGAATTCTTGACTAAGCTACTTCTCGTGTAATGGCTACAAACAAACGCTCTGAAAAGTAGGGTAGGTATTGCACCACGATCCTTTGCTATACAGATGTGGTCGGGAAGTGCAGGACGCCTGGATTGGGGTCTGGACACCTGACATTGGAAGATGCTCTTTCCTGCCCCTCTGTGTATACACAACAGGCAAAAGTGGGGCCAAGGAGGGCCCCAAAGCCATTTGCCAGAGCAAGCCTTTGGGGTGCACAGGGCAGACATCTCCTCTGTGAGAACTCTGCTTCTCCTTGGTCCCATGGAATGAGGTGCCCCTGAATCCTGCCTGTCTTTTCCTGCCATTCCTTCTCTGTCTGTTCCTTGCCCGTGGGAAGGAAGGTGCCCACACAGTCCAGCAGGGACAGAAAGCTGGCTGAGCTCTGGCAGCAAAGTCCTGGACCGCGTCAAAGGACACCTCTCGCAATTCTCAACATCAAGTACCAGGGGACCTGTAACCCTTCCAGGACAAGAGTCGGCAGTGGTTTGGCTGCCCTGTGGTCTTGACCAAAGTCTCCAGGGGAACTGGGACAAAAGGACCGAAGGCCTTACCTCCTCCCAAGCTGTCCAAAGGAAAGCGTGGGTGTAAGTGGCTTGTTCATCATGCAGGTGGTGGACCGCGAAAGAGGGTTTGAACTGCTTCCAATGTGAAGCCCCTGCCATGATAGCTCAGAGACCTTTGGCAGCTCAGCCAGAAGCCACAAAGGCCAATTGGGGGCTGGAGAGATGGCTTAGTGGTTAGGGCATTTGCCTGAGAACCCTAAGGACCCAGGTTCATTTCCCCAATACCCACGTAAGCCAGATACGCAAGGCATGCATCTGGAGTTCATTTGCAGTGGCTAGAGGCCCTGGCCTGCCCATTTTCTTTCTCTTTCTTCCTCCCTCCCTCCTTCTCAAATAAATAAATATTTTTAAAGGCCAGTTGGTATGGATTTTTTTTTGACAACTTTCTATACAGACCATAAACCATGATATTTCCCTCCCTTCCTCCATTTCCCTTCAGAACTCCACTTTCCATCATATCCCCTCCCTCTCTCCATTAGTCTCTCTTTTAATTTGATGTCATCATCTTTGTCTCCTATTTTGAGGGCCTTGTGAAGGTATTGCTAGGCACTGCAAGGTCATGGATATCGAGGCCAATTTCTGTCTGGACAGTTGCATTGTAAGGAGTCGTACCCTTCCTCTGGTTCTTACATTCTTTCTTCCACCTCTTCTGCAGTGGACCCTGAGCCTTGGAGGGTGTGACAGAGATGTTTCAGTGCTGGACATTCCTCTGTCCCTTCTTCTCAGCACTATGTTGCCTTGGGTCATCCCAGTGGTCATCACCATCTGAAAAGAGAAGCTTGTCTAACCAGAAGTGAGAGTAACATTAATATGTGAATATGAACTTTAAGTGTAGTGCTTTCAGGGCAGTTTGGTGGGAATAATATATACATTTAGCCAGACAAGAGCAGGCTTTATACCCCTAAGGCTCATGACCACCCCTGCCATAAGCTTTTGATTAGGTTTTTCAGTACCAGGCATGTATTCCCACTTGTAGAGCGGGCCTTCAGTCCAATTAGAGAGCAGTTGGTTTCCCCCAGAGCAAGCACTGTCTTAGGGTGAAAGGTATGGATTATTTTTTTAAATTGAGAGAGAGAGAGACAGACAGACAGACAGATAGAGAATGGGTGAGCCAGGGCCTCTCAGCTGCTGTGAAGAAAACCCTGCCAGAGAATTGTCACCATAATCACAGAAATCTATAAGCTGACTGGGACCCCAGAAGAGTGGATGTGCAGGGCTTGGCAGGGTGGGCCTGGCTGGTCCTCCTTGGAGCTGGTCCTGAGCTGGCACATCTCAGCTCCCAGGTCAGGCTGAGAGCAAGCTGGTGGAGAGTTTCCAGCGCTCAAGGTAACGGGAAGCTAACATGGAGCAAAGTAGGTGAAAAGCCTTGTCTAATGTTTCCATTTACCTACTCTGTGTGAATCTGAGTCATAAATTCAAACCGTTTCAAAATAGGACTTGATGATGTGTGAGAGGGAAGCCTCTCTGTACCACATCCGGGTTGACCATCTCCGCTCCCAGTGATCGATTCCACCCTGGCAAATGTGCTGTGAAGATTGCAGCCAGCCGAGCTGACCACTAATGTGCGTGTGTCTGCGGGTGGGGACAGCGGTCAGCTGCCAGGTTGCACAGTCCACACATGTCCCTGGCCTGCTTCCTTTGTCACGTCCCCCTTCCTCCCCAGCCTCAGGCAGGACCCACACTCCGAGGGGAGAAAACACAGGAGCTTGATTTTTCTCTCCAGGAAATACCTCAAATCAAGCAGTTGGCTTGCTTCTTGCTGCTAATTCTTTTCTTAGAAACGGCAGAGTTCTGACTGAAATGATAGACTCGATAACACTGAATTCTGGAGCCAGAAAGAAAACCCTTTCTGAATACAAAAGCAAAGTCTGAAAGCTTAGCAAGGCGCAACTTTAATATTTTGATTGATAATATGCCATCAGCTCAGTATTTTCCATTTCCTCTCTGTCTTTTGTTCCCAGTGATTTCAAAGGCCTTTTATTAAATCTATCAGAATCTAAATATAAGTCGTAATGGTAAAAATTAACTGGATTTTTTTCCCCTAAGAGACACACTAGACACGTACAAACAAGTCCTGTACGCTTCAAAACTGACTCTTGCCAAGGACTTCGACTTCCTCTCTTGTTCGGCACACATGTGTACTTATACACCATCAGATGCCTGTGTGAGAAGTGTGCTTGCATTTTGCACTAGCACAGCATTTTCAGTATCTTTCCTGGTGTCATGCTATGATTTGTGGAAAAAGTTTAAGAGGTTGAGTGCCATGTCTGATATGTTTTTAAATTAATTAATTAATTTATTATTTATTTATTTGAGAGAGATTATTATTATTGAGAGAGAGAAAGAGGCAGAAAGAGAGAGAGAGAGGGAGAGAATGGGTGCACCAGGGCCTCCAGCCACTGCAAACAAACTGTGCCACCTTGTGCATCTGGCTTACGTGGGTCCTGGGGAATCAAACTGAGGTCTTTTGGCTTTTTAGGCAAACACCTTAACCACTAAGCCATCTCTCTAGCCCTGGTTTTCTTGTTTGTTTGTTTTCTAATAGTCCAGTTCAATCAGGCACAGTGCTAATCTGAGCATTCAGGAAGCTGAGACGGGACGATCAACCAAGAATTGGAGACCAGTCTGGACTATGGAGTCAGAGCATGTTTCAGAACAACAGGTTAGTTGGGAGCACTGTGGTCCTGACTTAATGATTTCAATGACAATTTTTGATCTTAAGATGGTGTTCAAGCATATCCATAAGTTATATTGCTTTTCACCTTCAATCCTCTAGTTAAAGTCCCATACAATGTTCAAAACTTTATTATGAAACAGGCCAAGGGGGCTGGAGAGAGGGCTTAGAGGCTAAGGTGCTTGCCTGAGAAGCCTAAGGACCTAGTACCCATGTAAGCCAGATGCACAGGGTGGCACATGTGTCTGGAGTTCGTTTGCAGTGGCTGGAGGCCCTGGTATGTCCATTCTCTCTCTCTATCAGTCTCTTTCTCTCTTTCTTTCTCTTTCTCTGTCCAATAAATAAATAAAAAACAGGCCCTGTAGTAAATGACTTTGCCCAACTGTGGTAGTTTGAATATATGTCCCCCAATATATTCAGTGTTTTATTAGTTATAGTTTGCATCTGCAATCACCTTGCTAGAGGCAAGGTCACTGGGGGCCGGGTCTTAAGGTGTGGTGATGGTTTGAGATTCCATTGTAAAGATATACAAATGTGCCTAGCAGGAGTTCCTGAGGTGTGCTGTGTGACCTTTTGGCTGCAGTTTTGCTCTGTGTGCTGTGGTGACTGGTTGGTTTTTCTCTCTCTCTCTGCTTGGCCCTATGGAGAGCAGGCAGTTTCTCTTGCCATTATGAAACTTCCCCTAGATCTGTAAGCTTCAATAAATAATATCCCTTCCTCCATAACTGTGCCTGGTCTGGAAGTTCATCTCAGCAAACCTGAAGCTGTCTGCAACACCAACTATGGCAAACAAGTGTGTTTAACGTAGAATCAGCTAAATAATGATATTTTTTGGTTTAGGTGTATTCGATACATTGTTGGCGTGCATGTGTATGTGTATATTGGTTTGTGTATGTGTAAGTGTGCGCAGGTATACATACACACATGTACAGATGTGTATGGAGGCCAGAGAGCAATGTTGGCTATCTTTTTCTATCTCTCTCTACCTTATTTTCTTTGGTAGAGAGGTCTCCGTGGCTTGGATTGTACAGTGGCACGTCTTTGACTTTGGGCTTGCTTGCTCTAACAGCCACATGACACTGACCACTCAGCCCCCCGGCTCTCAGCGGTCCCTTTCCTGGGGCCCTGGGAATAGTTGTCCCTGGCTCTCTGTATTTAGGGTTCTCTTGCAAGAAAATGTCTTTTTTTATTTATGAAAAAGACAGAGCAGAGAGAGAGAGAGAGAGAGAGAGAGAGAGGTAGAGTGAGAGAGAAAATTGGGGCTCCAGGGCCTCTAGCCACCGAAAAGGAAGTGCACCCCATTGTGTGCATGGGTCACCTTGTACATCTGGCTTACGTGGGTTCTGAAGAGTCAAACCTGGGTTCTTAGACTTCACAGGCAAGTGTCTTCACCGCTAAGCCATCTTTTCATTCCCCCTCCTCCTTATTTTCTTGAGACAGGATCTCTCACTTACTCCAGAGCTCACCGCTGTAGATTTGTACATGAGTTCTGAGGATCTGAACGCAGGTTCTCTTGCTTCCATGGCAAACATCTTCCCCACTCCCAGCTCTCCAGCCCCTTCAGTGCATTTCGTACTTAAGGATGCTGTTATCAATTTACAGTGGGTTTAACCCCAGCACGAGTTGGGAAGCATCTGTATTTGAGGGGGAAATGATATTTCTCTAGAGCAAACGTTTGATTCCCTTGCGTAACTGGTAAGTGTGCTTGCACACAGACCACAGCAGCAGTGTGCTCAGGATAGAACATGGCTGAGTGACAGAAGAGACATCTCGGAGCTTTAGGGGATCTGTTTTATCACTGACAGTATAGGGAAATTAACAGCTTGCCCATCTACCTCCCAAGAAGGTAACCTCTTCTTCACCTTCAAGAAGGTGAGGGTGGCTTATAAATATGTCCTCAGAAGTCATATGAACTGGAATCCACTATTCAGAGCAGAATTATTCCAGCTTGGGGCTGAGGAGTAGGGGAGGAGGCCTGGCTGTAAACCTTCTGGTGTTCACGGCCCACCCAGCCTTCAACAGCAGTGCCAGTGCTCCTCAGAGACCTTCACCTCCCCCGACGCACAGAGCTTGGCATTCAAACATCTAAGCCAACTTCTAGAAAAGCTCTTTGTAAATTTGTAAATCCCTCAAATAAGCCCCAGCCTGTTCTCCCCCAGACTGGCTCTGTCACTCACAGACAACTATGGCCACGGCTAAGATAGTTCATCATTGCTAAGCACTCATTTGCCATCGCTGACTTTGGCCCTGACCTCTAGGAATTAACCACAAAGGGGCTCCCGATTCTAATTTATAATCATTACTTGTGGGAAGAATTTTAAAGCTATCCCCAAGATTCTTATCCCCTTGTCAATCCATTTTACACTCATCTAGATAATGCTGCGAAGGGGATTTGCAGACAGACTTAAGGTTACCAGTCAACAGACTTATAATGCAGAGATTATGTTGGATTCTCCAGGTGGACCGAGGAGACTGAGTGCCATAGGAGAGAAGAGAAGGTGTAAGAGTGAGGCAGGGAGCTATGGCAAAGGGAAGCAAAGGGCAGACGAGCCAAGTGTGAGGTCAGCGAGATTTGAAATGCGAGGAGAATGTAGCCCTCCCGCCACCACCACCACCACTGGCTTTGAAGATGAGGGGGGCACAAATTAAGAAATGCCCATGGCCTCTAGAAGTCGAGCATGACGCTGGTTGTCAGCCAGGAAGGAATCAGGAACTTCTGCCCTGCAAACCACACAGAACTGAATTCTGACTGAGTCTAGGAATGGGGCCCCTGCCGCAGAACCTCCACTGGGAAATATGTCTGAGCCTATGTCTCCATTCTAGTCTGGAAAGGCCAGAAGCAGACATTTTAAAATTATTTTTTATTATTTTTATTATTTATTTTTGGAGAGAGACACAGAGAGAGAGTGACAGACAGACAGAGAGGGAGAGGGAAATGGAGACAGATAGAGATGGGCGCACCAGCAGTCGCTCAGCTGCTGTAACGAAATCCAGATGTGTGCGCCCCCTTGTGGGCAAGTGCGGCATTGCGCCCTTGCATCACTTTGCACCTGGCTAAACGTGGGACCTGGAGATTGGAACCGCTGGAAATTGGAACCAGCGTTCTTAGGCTTAGCAGGCAGGCACCTTAACCGCTAAGCCATCTCTCCAGCCCAGCAGACATGTTTAAATTCGTGTGTGTGCACTGGTGTGTACAGATAGGTACACATGCACATGCGTGCATGTCCGTGTGGGGGCTAGAGGGCCCCCTCAGGTTTGTCCCTTAGCAATGTTAACCACCTACTTTTTCAGCACAGAGCCTTACATTGGCCTGGAGCTCACCGATTAGCCAGACTGGCTGGCCAGCAAGCCTGAGGCCTCCTCTGTCCCTGCCTCCCAGCTCTGGGACTACAAGCATGTGCCATCACATTTAGTATTTAAAAAAATATTTTAATTACTTATTTATGAGAGATCAAGAGGAAGAGGGAGAAAGAAAGGAAGGGAATGGGCATGCCAGGGACCCTAGCCACTGCAAACGAACTCCAGATGCAGGTGCCACCTTGTGCATCTGGTTTTACATGGGTACTGGGAAATTAAACCAGGGTCCTTAAGCTTTGCAGGCAAGTGCCTTAACCATAAAGCAATCTCTCCATCCCCTACATTTAGCATTTTTAAAAAATATTTTATTTATTTATTTGAAAGAGAGTGAGAGAGAGAGAGAGAGATAGATAGAGGAAGGGAAAGAATGGACACACCAGGGCCTCTAGCCACTGTAAATGAACTCCAGATGCATGTGCCACCTTGTGCATCTGGCTTTATTTTTTTAACTGGGGAATTGTACCAGAGTCCTTGCTTTGCATGCAAGTGCCTTAACTGCTGAGCCATCTCTCAAGCCCCTACGTTTAGCATTAAAATATATATATATATTTTTTATTTATTTAAGAAAGAGTGAGAGAGAAACAGGCAGATAGATAAAGAGAGAGAGAATGGGCATGTCAGGGCCTCTAGCCACGGCAACAAATTCCAGATGCAAGTGCTACCTTGTGCATCTGGCATTACCTGGGTCCTGGGGAATCAAACTCCAGTTCTTAGGTTTTGCAGGCCAGTGCCCTAACCACTGAGCTATCTCTCCAGCCCACATATTTAGCATTTTCACATGTGTGCTGGAGATTGAACTCAGGTCCTCATGCATGTGACTAAAGCACTTTATCAAATGAGCCATCTCCCCAGCCCCACCTCCCCCAGTCACAGGCCTTTGGCCTACTGAAGAGCATGTTGATGGATGGGTATAATTTTAAGCTGGTAAATTGGTGCTAATTTGTTTGGCAGCCATAAAAGTGGAGTATAACCACTGCTGTGTTTTCCTGAACTCTTCAGGCTTCCAGAAAAGCCAGATCTTTTCTGGGTATTAGAAGATTGTGTTTCAGTACAGTTCACTTGGTAAACACATAACACACCCACATGCTGACGTCAGTCAGGAGAGAGGAGGCAAAACAGATAGGCACAGATAAGGTGATCCCAGGGCCTAGCGTGGTTATAGCCTGCTCTTGAGATCTCAGGAGAACCAGTCTGACATGTGACCTGGATTAGGGGACTTGAAAAGTTCTCTGAGACTGGTTGAAAAGAAGAGGGTGTTCAGGAAAGAGGATGAGGTGGGGAGGGACAAAGGAGAGTGACCGGAAGGAATTATGATCAGGATACATTGTGCATATGTATGGAGGTTGTCTATTATAGTGAAACTAAAAAAATTAACTTTAAAAAAGCTCCCTTGGGGGAGCACGCCTGCGCTGTCTGGGGACGCCACCATTGCTGACGTGTGCCTTCCTTTTTTTATTTACTGTTGCAACAAAAAAAGGATGTTTACACCTAAAAATAGAACAACAACAACAAAAAAACCCTTCCTTGGTAATTCTAATGACCAGACAATATTAGGCACTGCTGCTACGCTGTTTCCAAAGAGTATAGGAAACCTTGACTTTTTTTTAATTTAAAAAAATTTTTTTTAATTTTTATTTATTTTTGGAGAGAGACACAGAGAGAGACAGACAGAGAAGGAGAGGGAGATAGATAGAGATGGGCGCGCCTGCAGTCTCTCAGCTGCTGTGAACAAAATCCAAATGCGTGCGCCCCCTTGTGGGCAAGTGCAGCATTGCGCCCTTGCGTCACTTTGCATCTGGCTAAACGTAGGACCTGGAGATTGGAACCGGGTTCTTAGGCTTAGCAGGCAGGCGCCTTAATCGCTAAGCCATCTCTCCAGCCCAAACCTTGACTTTTTGGAAGATTTCATCTGCTGGAAACATGCAGAAATAATAATGAAGCCTTGTACACGGGTTATCGGTAGACTATTCGGGTGAAGTTTCAGTGTGGGTGGGGATGTCTCAGCACAGACCTAGGCTTGCGTGAACTGTCTTGAACACTGCCCTAGCTCTCTAGTAGCAAACCTAGTTCATAGTTGGTGTCCAATGTCTCTGGTAAATGATCTTGCCTTTCGAGTGACTCTCAGCTCCGCTTAGAGGAGTATGGGGACGTTATTTTTCCTAATGTGAAAGCATCTGCGTGTGTGCCCCCGGGGCCAGGCGTCCCCTCGTCTTTGTCTTTGTAGGCAGCCCTTTTAGGAGCACAAGGAAGAGGTTCCTTAGAAAGGAGGAGGGGCGGTATGCAGAAATGTCTGTCATAAGTCCCCCTTACTCCAATCCATGGATACCAACAGGGGTATAATCCATGGAGAGAGTTTCTTTTCTAGGGGCAACAATGCCAGCGTGGTGATGAAGTGCAAAATTCTAAACTAGGGGGCTGGAGAGATGGCTTAGCGATTAAGGCGCCTGCCTGCTAAGCCTAAGAAGCCGGTTCCAATCTCCAGGTCCCACGTTTAGCCAGATGCAAAGTGATACAAGGGTGCAATGCCGTGCTTGCCCACAAGGGGGCGCACACATCTGGATTTCGTTCACAGCTGCTGAGAGACTGCTGGCACGCCCATTCTCTATCTGTCTTCCTCTCCCTCTCTGTCTCTCTCTCTCTGTGTCTCTCCAAAAAATAAATTAAAAATAATTAAAAAAAAATTTTTTTTAAATTCTAAACTCGGGCTGATGCCTTGTTTCCTGCATTTATACGTGTCTAGAGAGGGCATTAGAATACTCAGTTGCTATGTTGCATTCTCAGTACTCGGGTCACAGGGAAGGAGGCTTGCCTTTATGGTGAACATAATCTGTGCAGACGAGGTCCTATACAATGCACTTGCCATCTGAAATGTGAGGGCTTTGATAACATGTGGATCCAAGGCAATTAACCTCCACCTAGAATCTGTCCTCATGAGCTCCGTCCTTGAGACTTCTCATAAGTTGAGACAAAGAGCTGGCATCCTATTTTGCCTGGAAAGCTTATTCCCAGATTCTCAACAGTTGTGTGGCTTTCCCACCATGACACTGGTCAAAAGCGCCAGCAGGAGATCTTCCCGCATTGCAGGTATGCGAATTCTCTCTCTGGGATGGATTCATTACACACTGGGCTACAGCTAAAACATTCCCCCACACCAGCCTTGTGGGCCTCAGTTTTGTGAACTTGCACACCAATCACACCTGACGCTCCCCGAAAGGGTTTTGCTATTAGCTCAAGTGTCTTATTTCATGTGTGAATCCATTTTAATGTGGCCCATGGCCTAGGAAGCGACATCTGTATCGTATCTAGCACAGGTTAGCACATTAAAAAAATTCCCCATAAAATGCTTTGTGAATGCACAAATGTTACTCTGTCCAAGGCTTTCCTCATCTTGAGCTGAAGTGTCTCAGCCATCACCATGCTATTACTGGAAACTGCACCGCTGAGAGCCCCAGGCCTTGTTCTCCCTTGTACGAGGCAGCTGGCTTAAAGAGAAGTGCGGACACCGGGAAGCGAGGTCGGGGGAAGGAAGAGAAGCTGAATATCAAAATTGCACAACTAAAAGGTTTTTACAGTTAATGCAGCCCTTTCCCACTGTGAAAGGCTACCTTTAAGAGCTGTCATTTCCTCTGCATTAACTAAAAATGGACACATCTGTTGAAAGAAATGGAGAGGGCAAAGACAGTAGCTATTATAACGGTCAGGGAAAGTGTATGTGCGCGCGCACGTGTGTGTGTGTGTGTGTGTGCGCGCGCGCGTGTGTGTGCATAAACCGCGGTAGAAAGTGCAAAGAGGGGCAAGACTGGTGCAAAGATTGCCAGGGAGTGGCTGTCAGTTCTTATTTATATAGCACCATAAATGCACGGCTGTCAAGAGTCGATGGCTATCTGACTTAACTGCTACTTAAGTGCTGCTAGTGCGAGACGTCGGAAGAATGACTCTTCTATTTAATATTTAACCAGATGCTTCCATTTTTGAAAATATCATTTGCGCAGGGAAGGCTTGCAACATCAGTGAGACATGAGCTTACATTTGGAAGCAATAGAAAACCAGTTTTTGTTCTTCAAACTGAACTATCAATATTTCCAGCATGGTAGCAAACAGAGCATTCCCCTGCAAGTTTAGCTTGTCCTCTATATTATTGTATTTGTTCCCATCCTGATGAATGAGGCAAGCTAAGGCGACTGCTGTGGTCCACATAAAAGGGAGCTATGACTGCAAAGGCAGGAAGCTAGCGGAGGAAATGAACCAGAACCCACTCTTCTGAAGTGTGAATTTTATGGTAAAGTGGAAAGGATATGTCACCCAGACTGCTGAAGTCCCTACGAGAGTACTCAGTTTACAAAATGGAACCAAAATGCCAATTTCGCTCCTCACATTATGATGTGCTAGGTGTGGGCATCCGTGGGCCCTCAGACAACTGGCCGACTTTCCACTGCTCTACCTGGAGGGCTCTGTCAGATGTCCCAGCTGCTAACTATGCCTGGGATAGATTGTACATGCATCTCATGGCCTTTTCTCAAAGCGACTGAGCTGGCTGCCCATCAGTAAATGCGGTGACCAACAGGGGCGCCGTGAGAAGTCACCATGAGCCTCTGGACTCACCTGCCAGACACCCTGCTCTTCTCCCTCTGTTACGTAATGGAGAACTTACTGTCCTTTGTGCCTCTGTCTCTGTGTGTGGCAAGTCCCAGAAGTGCTCTGTGCCTCTGCCCACGGTGGGGGATGCGTGGAAATAGCTGGGCTGGTGGTATTCTAATGCTGTTATGGTTCAGCTTGACTGTCAGGCGCTTTCTCCCATGTCTCTCACACATCATTGCCTCCTATGCCCATATATTTGAAATGAAAACGTAAGGACATAAGACAGCCTAAGAACAAGAGAGCCATATCCCCAGATGGAAGCCTGCACTTCTTGTTCTTGGTTTACTTAAATCGGCCCTTTGGGCCTCTTTAATACATCCCACCCTCAGAAAGGGAAAATAAGAGAAGCCGAGCAGGCTTGAACAATGAAGCATTTCTCTGCTCCATTCCCAGTTTCCCTCATCTTACCAGCTCAGACTCCCTGGGGCCAAGAATGGCTCCCATGCTTTGTGAAACTTCAGATAATATTGAGAGAAATGTCAGAGTGGCCATTCGGGCAGCATCTGTACAGGCTCCTGAGGGACATGGGGTTGGGCACAGAGCAGCCCCTGTGCAGGGGGACGGCATCAGAAGGTCTCATGATCTGGCATAACAGGGATGTGAAATTATAATGATGCTAGCTGAAAATGTATCACGACACACCACGTACATGAAATACGCTGTGTTGGACTCACCACACAGCCAACTGGCTTTGATCTCAGTCAACTTCTGGATCATATGTGACAAAAGAATTCTTTACAAAGAATTATTTCAGCTCTTTGAGTTCATGAAAAGCCTGCCTACACAATTTATGGAAGCAAGAGACCAGTATTTGGAGGGGTAAAAAGTCATTAAAAAAAATCCCAGGGACCCTTTAATGTGAGAGCCCTCATGATCTGTGTGGTTCTCTAACTCCACATTTTTCCAATTTACTGGGTTTTATTAGAATTCATTATTTTCAGCACTGGTGCTTGTGGGGACAAATCTTTGGAAGAAAAAAAATATATATATATATGAGTATGAAGCCAAATGAACCAACCCGAGGAGATAAAATGAGGGAAGCAAACCTCTAACTATTGGGCAGTGTGGTGGTTTCAATGAGATGTCCCCCGTAAAGCCATGTGTTCCAAGGGCTTGGTATCTACCTAGTGGCAGTTTGGGGAAAGGAAGTCTTATTGGAAAAGAGGTGTTGCTGGGGTCAGGCTGAGGGGGTATTATACCCTTGCCAGGGCTTGGCTCAATCTGGTGTTGCTGTTGTCCACCTGCTGTGGCAGAGGTGATGTCCAGCCTCTGCTCGTGCCATGCTTTTCCATTGCCATGAAGCTCCCGCTCCAGACTGTAAGCCACAATAAACCCTTTCCACCCGTCAGCTGCTTTTGGTCAGGTGTTATTTTTTTTCTCAACAACGTGAAGGCAATTGCAACAGACAGTGATCAACCTCACGCATGCATGCCTTGTCACCATGGCAGCATTGCTTCAGCACCGCTCTTGTCACATCATGGGAAGATCAAGAGATTGTCATGCAGGCAGCAAACTTTGCCGGAGTCAACCTGCCATGACAGTGGTACAGGATGCTTCCATTTTGTGGCCTGCTTCATGGCAGTGATGTATCCTCAGAGGCAAAGAGCTATGAGAAGCATGGAGGAAAACTCCCTCAAAGGGACTCTTTTCTGCAAGTGTTGGCGCCATATTTATGACATTGCCGTCTATGAAAGTCATCCCAGAGAATGTATCGTAGAACACACTGGAAGAGAGAAACTGGACCAAACAGGTTAAGATGTGAGTCATAGAAAATAATTTCTCCCAGACTGGAGATCTGTTACTTTCATATATCCTTTTCCAGGATCTTTCTCTTTAACTTTTTTTTTTATTTGAGAGAGAGAAAGCAGGAGAGAGAAGAGAGAGAGAGAGAGAGAGAGAGAGAGAGAGAATGGGCATGCCAGGGCTTCCAGCCACTGCAAACGAACTCCAGATGTATGTGCCCCCTTGGGCATCTGGTTTACATGGGTCCTGGAGAATCGAACTGAGATCCTTTGGCTTTGCAGGCAAATGCCTTAACCGCTAAGCCATCTCTCCAGCCTCTCTTTAACTAACTTTTTAATTGACAACTTTCATATATGTGTATAATGTATTTTGATCATTGTAGCAGTCACCTCCTTATTCTTGAGACAAAACACCCAATCAGAAGCAGCTTATGGAAGGAGATGGTTTCTTGCAGCTTACAGTTTCAAGGGGCAGTTTCATCATGGTGGCATAAACATGACAAGAGCAGGCAGCTAGATATCACATCTCAAGACAAGAGACTGAGCTCTGAACACCCAGTGGGGCTGAACTAATAATGCTCAAAGCTGCCACCATGACAGACCTCCTCCAGCAAGGCTCTACCTCTTAAAGGCTTTACCAGCTAGGGAATTAAGTATGAGGCTTAGTCACAAACACATAAGGTTGTGAGAACATTTTATATTCAAACTATCACAATTATAATCTCATAATTGCTTTTCATTATTTTATTTTGTCTCTTCTCCCCCATCCTCCATCCACTGAACTCCTTCTTTCCAACTGGTCCCTCTTCTACTTAAATGTTTCTTGTGGGCCCCCTTCCATAATGCATGATGGAATGTTGAGGGGACCAATATTGTGTAGGTTTTCTGCAGGAAATGAAAGCCACTATGAGGTTGTGAATGTCATGAACTCTTCATGTCCAGAAGACAGCATTTCCAAGCATGCCTTAACATCCTCTGGACCTTTCTTTCTTCCTCTCTCTTTCTCTTTCTTTCTTTCTTTCTTTCATTTTTTAAAGATTTTATTTTTATTTATTATTTATTTATTAGAGACAGAGAGAGGGAAAGAGAGAGAGGAAGAGTGAGAATGGACGTGCCAGGGTCTCTAGCCACTGCAAACAAACTCCAGACCCATGCACCCTCTTGTGCATCTGGCTTATGTGGGACCTGGAGAATTGAACTGGGGTCCGCAGGCATGCACCTTAACCGCTAAGCCATCCTTTGGTTCTTATATTCTTTCTACCACCTCCTCTGCCATGGGAGGAGGTGACACAGATGCCTCCTTTAGCGCCGAGCACTCAGTAGTCACTTATTCTCATCACCTTGATGAGTTTCCAGTCTCCCCAGCAGTCATTGCCATTGCCACAAAGAAGCTTCTCTGGGGCTGGAGGGATGGCTCGGCGGTTAAAGGCATTCGCTTGCAAAGCTGCTGGATGTAAGGCCAGATGCACAGGATGGTGCATGCATCTGGAGTTCATTTGCAGTGGCAGGAGACTCTGATGCCCACCCATATTCACTCTCTGTCTCTTTCTCTGTCTGTCTCTTGTTCTCTCTCTCTTTTTCTCAAATAAATAAATATATTTTTTGAAAAAAGAAGTGTCTGGGGATTGGAGAGATGGCTTGGCAGTAAGGTTCGACTCCCCAGAACCCATATAGGCCAGAAGTACAAGGTCACACATGCGCACAAGGTGGCCCACATGTCTGGAGTTCAATTTCAGTGGCTAGAAGCTCTGGCGTGCCAATTCTCTCTTCTCTCTGTCTCATAATTTTTTTTTTTAATAAAAAGAAGTTCTAAGTCTCTCTGAACAAAGGTAAGAGCAGCACTAATCTATAGGCATAAACACAAGAATTTAGAGGGCAATTTGATGGGTGCACAAATACAAATAGCTAAACTACAGCACAAGTTTACCTCCTAGGGCCCATGACCTTCCCAGGCAGACTTTTGACTAGGTTTTCACGACCAGGCATAAATTCCTCCCCTACAGAGTGAGCCTCAAATCCAATTAGAAAGCCATTGGTTAACCCCCAAGCAGACATGCCACTGTAGTCCCAGTGGATACCTTTTTCCTGGCTGGCCAGTCATGCAACACATTGCTGAATAAGACTGTTGTTGACTTTTCTCCCCAGCAACCTGCATATCACTCTCTAGCACAATGACAGCTAGCCAGCAGGGAGTAGGCGTCCAGTTCACTTCCAGCTTGATTTCTCAGTGTGCTGCCACCCAAGCATGTGGTGTGTTCAGCGTAAGGTCTTGCCATGTACTGCTTGCGAGCAACCAAGAACATTGGCAGCAGCCTGTGTTGCTTTGTGTCCCTTCCTTTCCTGTTTTATTGAAGAAACTGGAACACCGTGCTGAGCGCAGATGCACAACGTGTGCCGTACGTGGTCAATAAGGCCGTGCTGTGCAATGACTAATGCGTAAATATGTAAACACAGAAACATGGCCGCACGAGGAACAAGGCGTGATGGCGTCAGAACGTGCCAGCAGCTGAAGTGGAAACACACAGAAACAGGCACAGCCCGGCTCACAAGTTGCCCTTGGTCACACCCATCACAGTGTACCTTATCATGGGACAAACAGGTCATCAAACCTGGGGAATAGGGCTGGACAGATGGCTTAGCGGTTAAGGCGTTTGCCTGCAAAGCCAAAGGATACGGGTTTGATTCTCCAGGACCCACATAAGCCGGGTGCATGCATCTGGAGTTCGTTTGCAGTGGCTCTCTCTCTCTCTCTCTGCCTCTTTCTCTAAAATAAAATAGAAAATTACTTTTAAAAACTGGGGATAAAAACAGCCCCTTGAAGCAGTGAAAACCAGGACCTGGTACCCCAGTGCCCACTGGCTGACTCCATGGGACTTCCACTTGGACTTCCTGCCAAGTCCAAGGAGGTCTCTCCTGTGCCCTGGCTGCTCATCTCATCTCTAACACTACGTAGCTGGACTCTGGGACTCCGGTGAGGTCGCACTGGGAGCTCTCCCAGCCCTACTCTGAACTCTTGGACTGCGCTGTGCAGCGATCCGGTCTGTGTATCCACTCCACTGCGTGAAGAGGTGGAGCGGCACCGGCTGGGAGTCCTTGTTAAGGCAGAAACTGCAGGGCAGAGCTCAACGCACTGTTATTAACTTAGGTTGTCCTTAGCATAGTTGTCAGGTGTTAAGTGTTAAATAAATTGTGTGATTGGCCAAGCATATTGATCTCACCTGATAACTGGCCGCCAGGCCCAGGTACTGCTTGTGACATGAATAATGTCAGAAGCATTGGTATTAGTTCTTGGAAAGTCTGATAAAATTCACCAGTGGACTTTTTTAGTTGGTCATTTTATTTTTTATAAAGGTTTCGATCTCATTGCGTGTTACAGGTCTGTGTAGGTGGTTTAATTTTGGTAGGTCCTAGGTATCTAAATATTCACTTCTTTTAGATTCTCCAAGTTACTCAAGCATGTGGAGTTTTTAAGACAGGATTTTCTGGATTTTATTAGTATCTGTTTGTAAGGACTCTCCTTTCTTCTCGAATTTTATTAATGTGGGTATTCCCTCACTTTCTCTTGGTTGGTTTTGTTCAGGGTTTGCTGAGCTTGTTAATTGCTTTAAATAACCAACTCTTTGTTTCATTGATTCGATGTATTTGTTTATCTGTTTCTATCTCATTACCACCTGTCCTGATCTTGGTTCTTTCTTTCTTCTACTGATTTTTGCCATGGATTATTCTTCATGTTCTAAGGCCTCATGATGTGTCATTAAATTATTAATTTGTGATCACTCTAATTTCTTAATATAGGCACATAGATCTATGAACTCCCTTCTAGGACTGCTTTCATTTTATCCCAGAGGTTCTGATATATTGTGTTTTTATTATGATTTGAGTCTAGACATTTTTATTTCCTTTTTCGTGTCTGCAATGACCCATTCATCATTCAATAGTGTGTTGTTTAATTTCCGTGAGTTTCTATGTGTTCTATTGTCTCTCTTGCTATTGATTACTTATCTTATTCCATTGTAGACCCAAAGATATAGACTTATATTAGGATATAGAATACAAGGAATAATTTTGATTTTTCTGTATGTGTTAATGGTTGCCTTGTGCTGCTGAAAAGAATGTGTATTTTGCAGCATTTGGATGGAATGTTCTGTACATGTCTGTTAGGTCCACTTGTTCTATGATATAATTTACCCAAAGGTGCTTCTCTGTTTATCCACCAGCTTTTTTTTTTTTTTTTTGAGAGAGAGTCAGAGAGAGAAAGAGAGAATGGGTGCACCAACAGCCTCTCAGCTGCTGTGAACAAACTCCAGACCCGTGCGCCCCCTTGTGGGCAAGTGCAGCATTGCACCCTTGTGTCACTGCATCTGGCTAAACGTAGGACCTGGAGAATGGAACAGATCTTAGGCTTAGCAGGCAGGTGCCTTAACCGCTAAGCCATCTCTCCAGCCCTATCCACCAGCTTTTGTCATTCCTGCTGTTAGGCTGTTAGTATTCTACTCTAGGTGGAGTGAGATGGGAGCCACACCAGGCACCTTGAGCTCCCCAACTGAGTATTTAACATATGAACTACACACCTAAGGATATACTGTATGATAATACAAACAGAAAAGCCAAGCAATGAAAAAACTCAACATTGTAATCTGAGTAAGTGGTTGTAGTACTTTATATTCCCAGCAACAGTGAATGACAGTTCCCTTCTCACTACTGCATCCCCAGCATTTGTTTTCTTAATAACAGCCATTCTAATAACAGTGAGATGAAAGCTCAATGTAGTTTTAATTTAAATTTCTCTGATAGCTAAGGATTTTGAACATTAAAAAACATCTATTGGCCATTTGTAGTTCTTCTTTTGAGAACTCTGTTCATTCCACTGGCCCATTTATTGATGGGCAGTTTTGTGTGTTTTAATTTCTGCAGTTCTTTTTTTGTCCTAGATATCAGTGATTTCTTCCCATTCTGTGGGCTTTCTGTGCACTCTGCTGAGAGTTTCCTTTGCTATGCGTGTAGTCCCATTTGTTCATGCCTGGGATTATTCCAGGTGCTACTGGAGACCTGTTCAGAAGGTTCTTACCTATATCTACAACTTCCGGTATCCTGCCTATGTTTTCCTCTTGTATTTTCAGCATTTCTCATTTTATGTTAATATCTTTGATTCACTTTGAATTGATCTATCTGCAGGGTGAGAGATATGGATCTAATTTCATTTTTCTCCAGTGTATTTGCAGTTCTTGTCAGCACCAGTTATTGAATAGGTTGTCTTTTTTACAGTGTGTATTTTTTATGCTTTTGTTGAAAGGTAGGTGACGGGCTGAAGAGATGGTTTAGCCATTAAGGTGCTTGCCTGTGAAGCCTAAGGATCCAGGTTCAATTCCCCAGTACTCACATAAGCCAGATGCACAAAGCAGTGCATGCATCTGGAGTTTGCCTTAACCACTAAGCCATTTCCTCAGTCCTCCATATATTTTGAATATTTTATTTATTACCAAGGAGAGAGAGAAGGAGAGAGAGAGAATGAGAGACAGAGAGGGAATGGGTGTTCCAGGGCCTCTTGCCATTGCAAATGAACTCCAAGTGCATGGGGCACTTTGTACATCTGGCTTTATGTAGGTCCTGGGGAATCAAATATGGGCCATTAGGCTTTGTAGGAAGTAACTGCCATTGGAGCCATTTCTCCAGCCCATGTTTCCATATTAAATGTGGGACTGTTTTTCTAGCTATGAAAGTAATGTTATTGGAAGTTTGGTGGGAATTACCTTGACTCTGTAGAATACTTTTGGTGATATAACCATTTTCACATTATTGATTCTAAAAATCAAGGAACATGAAAGGTCTTTTCAATATCTTGTGTCTTCTTTTTTAGTGTCTTAAAGTTTTCTTTGTATAGGTCTTTCATATACTCAGTAAGTCTTAAGATATTTTACTTATTTATTTAGGAACTATTTTGAATGGAATATTTTCCCAATTTCTGGCTCAGAAAGTTTATTGTTGAAATATGTGAATACTACCAATTTTTGTGTGTTAATGTTGTATCCTGAAAATTTGCTGAAAGCATTTATTAAATATAAGATTTTTTTTCTGGTAGATTTTTATCTGTTATTTCAGCTCCTTCTTACACCCTATGGATTCCAAGTTTTGGTCTCTTGAAAGTTCCTCAGACTTCAGGGAAGTATTAGGTATGATCTTTGAATTCCCTCCTTTGTGTGTGTCGGTGTTGTACTATTTCCTCAGCTTTGCCCTCCACCTCTGGAATTCTCTCTTCCACAAGGTCTGGTCTCCGGGTGATGCTCTCTGTGCTGACTTTTATTTGAGTGATTATTTCTTTCATTTGTGGAATCCCTGTTTTGATTCTTTTTCAGTGCCTTTACTTCCTTGCTGAATTCATCCTCTCTGCTATGGACTTTCTCCTTCAGTTTGCTAATGGTATCATTCCCTTTGGAGATGGGTCAAGGTCTTGAATGGATGTCTTACATTCATTCATCTGATTTTTTGTTTTTAGTCTATTGATCATTTTCAGTGTTAGGGCTCTGTGGTAGTTTGAATGTATATCCCCCAATATATTCAATGTTTTATTAGTTATAGTTTGCATCTTCAATCACCTTGCTAGAGGCAATGTCACTGGGGGCTGGTCTTAAGGTGTGGGTTTGAGATTCCATTGTAAAGATATGCAAATGTGCCTAGCAGGAGTTCCTGAAGTGTGCTGTGTGACCTTTTGGCAGTAGTTTTGCTCTGTGTGCTGTGTGGCTGGGGTCTTTGCTCGCTCTTGCCTGGTCCTGTGGAGAGCAGGCCACTTATTGTGCCCTTATGGAACTTCCCCTGGATCTGTGAGCTTCAATAAATAATATCCCTTCCTCCATAACTGTGCCTGGTCTGGAAGTTCATCTCAGCGAACCTGAAGCTGTCTGCTACAGGCTCTGATTCTTTCTTTTATATTTCCCATATCTTGGTGGTTTGGTTTCCAGTACAGGGAGTCAGCAGGCTGGGAGTGGCTCGTGGTAGGTTGTCCCCTCCTATTCTTTGTGTTCTCTTGCTGTGCTTTTCTTTTCCAGGTTTAACTTCCCCACGTTTGGAATGTTTGCTGGTGGTTCATTTTAGTTATTAGAGACAAGTTGCAATGATACTCCTCAGTTATTTATCAGCAGATATGGTTAAGTGTAGCTGAAGAACATTATTTAATTTTTTATTTATTTTATTTATGAGAGAGAGAGAGAGAATTAGCATGCCAGGGCCTCTAGCCACTGCAGTGGAACTCCAATCTCATGCACCATCTTGTGTGCATGTGCCACCTTGTGTGGGTTCTGGGGAGCTGAACCTGGGTCTCTAAGCTTCATAGGCAAGCACCTTTACTACTAAAGCCATCTCTACAGCCCCATAGAACACTTTTTTTTTTTATCACATCATGATCCTCAGTGAGGCTTACCAGTACAGGATTTATGCTGTTCATGTGAGTACAAGAAAGGCTATGAACTTAGAGTACATCCCTGTCCATGGCAGTGGAGTTTTTCCCAGGGTGCTGCCTGGCATCTCCCAAGTAGACCTGGTTGGCAGAGTCAGGACCAGGACCTGGATGGCATCTCCAGTGAAATCTGGGTGGGTGGAGTCAGGACCTGCTCCTGGCTGGGGTCATATATGTGGACCTAGTAGGCAAGAGTCAGACCAGCTACAGCCTCTTTCCAGGAACCTTCCCTCTACCCTGGCTTGGGTCTCCTGCATGGACCAGGTGGACAGAGTCAGGACTGCTTCCTTCAGATTCTGGTTTGGGTCTCCCATAATGGCTGGGTGGAGAGAGTTGAGGCCCTGCTCCCTCCATGTGCTGGCTGGGGCCTCCAGCTTTTGACTTTGCCAAAAAAAAGAGAGAGAGAGAGAGAGAGAGAGAGAGAGTTTTGTATATGACCTTGACTCTTTTGTTTCCTGGCTTTTAGTGGTGAGGCTCCTATTTTACCATTTTACCTGGAAGTTCTCTTTCCAGGATCTTTCTTTCCAGAAGAGATTAAACTCATAGTTATCTCCAAGAGTTCTTTATCTGCAATGGCATTAAATCTACCCTTTCACGGTTATTGCTGTTAGTAAGAAAGATTCCTTTGGTAAGTCAGCCTTTGGATAACAAGAAAGACAGTGGTGGGCTGTAAAATTTTTTGACTATATGGAAAGGCAGCCTAGAGTGAAGGTTAAAGCTTGACTTCAGTATGAGACACTCTGTTTGGAGTCCTGTTTCTTTCCAGTTCCCTCTTTCTGCCTAGGGACTTTGTGCTTTGATTGATTCCCTAAGCTTTGGGCTCTCCATGGGAATAAGTACATAAATCACCTTTTTTGGAAAATAACTAAAATAGAAGAGCTTGGGTACAGCTCAGTGGAAGAGAACTTGCCTTACACATCCCAACTCTCCAGCGCCACAGAGAAAAACAACAACAACAAAAAAGCAAACTGGAATGAAAATATCTATTTTTTATTTCAATAGATCTTCCAATTTAACAAATACCCAGTAATTATTTTTTGCTTGAATCTATGTATGGGCATAATGCCAGAGAATTTAATGACCATCACTGTTCCATTTTCAGAAGAAACATATGAAGCTCTGAACAGTACCCAGTAATGTACTGATTTCTGCTTGCAAAAGAAACATACAGAGCCCTGAACAGTGCTCAATGATGCTGTGAGATGATCTCACTGGTCAAGATGGAAAGTGCTAGACCTTGTACTTGACCTCATATTCTTACGCCAACAAATCCATACTCATTGTTTTTATAGGATGCATACCTATTATATACAAATTCATGTTGCTGGGATGAACATCCAAACCAGGCACAGTTTAGAGGAGGAAGGGATTTATTTCAGGCTTACAGATCTAAGGGGGAAGTTCTAGCAGTGGCAGAAGAAACTGCCTCCATACATCCAAGCAGAGAGAAACCATCACCAGCCAGCAAATACCAAAAGCACCAAGCACAAATGGGCAGCCTGCAGCAGGGACCCCACCAGAGCTCAGATTGCTCTCTTACACTTTAGGGCTGGAATTCAGATCCACCCTTAGTGACACCTTAGGGCTGGACTCCAGGATCCATCCCCCACTGACACCAGGCTGGAGACCCAGGTTACAAGCTTTAATAAAACACCTGAGTCTATGGGGGACATGCATTCAAACTACCTCAATACCCTTTATAATATCAATAGCTTATCAAAATAAAAAGAATCATGTTATAACCATGTTGTCCCTTAGACAAATATTCATGACCTTATCCCTGAGGGAAACTAAATGATGCATTCTTTTTGGTAACTAGAAACAATTAAGCATGGAAAAAAGAATACTCAACATTGATAGTTGAAATTCAGAGAAAAACTAAAAAGTAAAGGCATTAAGATCAGAGAGAGCTACTATATATTTATTTAAAAAAATAAAGTGAGGGTGTTTGGTTTATTTTGGGGGAGGGGTTGGTCATTTAAAAACTTAGTCCAAAAAAAAAAAATCCACAAAAATACTTTCTTGCCTTAAAAACAACACACCAATAACTTGTGAATACTTTTCACTGCTGCTTAAAAGTGGGTATTATTAAAGTGCCCCGAGGGCCATTTCTTTCTTTCTCTTCCCTGTCCAACATAACACAAAATAAAAAAGTTAATTTGTGAGTTCTTACTCTTCGCTAATACCCTGACAAAGATCCCCATGTTGGGCTTCACTAAGTTTCTCTCCTGGTAGCACAGTGGAGACAGCAGGAGATCACACTTGGACAGGCTCATTCGCTCCACGGGAAGCCCTGATCAAGCTTGGTGGGTATGCCAGTTTGCTAGGGCTGCTCCACCAAATTGCCACAGGATGGGTGGCTGAAACAACAGAGATGTAATGCCTCCCATTTCTGGAAGCTGAAAGGTTCCAGAAGTTATCAGCAGGTTTGGATCTGTCTGAGGAAAGGCTGTGTCCAAGACCTTTCTCTAGCTGAGGGGTGGCCTTCTTCTCCCTGTGTCTGCGCATGCTCCTTCTCTTTCTCTGTGATAGGCTGTGTCCAAGGCCTTTCTCTTGGGCCAAGGGGTGACCTTCTTCTCCCTGTGTGGGGGCATACTCCTTCTCTTTCTCATAGGCTATGTCCAAATTCACCTTCTGTGAGGTGATAGCATGAGGCAGCCATATTGGATGCCAGTGTAGCCTCAAATCTACAACTGTATCCCCCGCCCCCAAATGTCATTGTCTGTGGTAAGGACTTTAAGGATTTTTTGAAGAGACATAATTCAGTAATTCATATCAGTGGGTTATGACTCTGAAAGTGTGAGTGAGTTAAGTATTATCCACATATTATGCCATTTACATACCTTCTACTTACACTTCAGCATAGTCACATCAGCTCTGGTGTGGCTCTCACTGGATACGGAACCCTCAATAAGAGTGGGGCTGTGGAAAAAGCTGCACTGCACGCAGCGTATGGGAGACAGAAGCCATCAACAGTGAAAATAGTGGATGCTGAATATTCAAGCTTGGCCAGACAGGCCCAATGACTGAAAGAGTGCAATAGTGGCGTGTCTACTCTTGGGGTAACCAACTGCTCCATAATTGGACTGAAGGCCCTCTCTACGGGCGGGAATACATACCTGGTACTGAAAAACCTAAGTAAAAGTCTATGGTAGGTGAGGTCATGAGCCTTGGGGGTATAAGCCTGCTCATGTCTGACTAAATGTATATATTATTCCCACCAAGCTGCCCTGGGGACACTACACTAAATGTTCATGTCCACATATTAATGCTATTCTCACTTCTGGCTAGAGAAGCTTCTCTTTTCAGATGGTGATGACCACTGGGACGACACAAAAGGCAACATAGTGCTGAGAAGAAGGGATGGAGGAGTGCCTAGCACTGAAACACCTCTGTCACATCCTCCAGTGGCTCAGGGACCATTGCGGAAGAGGGGGCGGATAGAATGGAAGAGCCAAAGGAAGGATATGACCTCTTACTATGCAGCTGCCCAGACAGAAATTGGCCTCGATATCCATGATCTTGCAGAGCCTAGCAATACCTTTGCAAGACCCTCAAAATAGAAGAGAAAGATGATGTCATCAAATTAGGAGAGAGACTAATGGAGAAAGGGAGGGGATATGATGGAGACTGGAGTTCTAAAGTGGAATGGGGGAGGGGAGGGTAATATCAGGTGGGGTTTTTTTTGGTATGTAAGATTAAAAATCAATAAAAATTTAAAAAAAAAAAAAAGAGTGGGGCTGGAGAGATGGCTTAGTGGTTAAGGCGCTTGCCTGCAAAGCTAAAGGACCTAGGTTCAACTCCCCAGGACCCTCGTAAGCCAGATACACAAGATGGTGCATGTGTCTGAAGTTCGTTTGTGGCAGCTAGAGGCCCTGACACACCCATTCTGTCTCTATCTGCATCTTTCTTTATTTCTTCCTCCCTCCCTCTCTCTCTCTCTCTATCTCAAATGAATAAATAGAAATAAGATATTTAGAAAAGTTTTTAAAAGAGTGGATAAAAGCAGACCAAATAAACTTGAAAATTACTGAGCACTGATCTGTCTCTATGAACAGGGTCACAGCCATCTCCCATTTTTTTCTAGAGACCATCCAAAGAAAAGGCAGAAATAATCTGGGGCCACCACAAGGATGACCATCACTGTGCCATCAGTTCTGGCTAATTAAGTATACAGGTCCTTTGCTAGGATGTACACAGTAACGAGTCAGAGAGCACAAACCACAAGTGGCTTCTATGAGGACAGCAATGTCACAATATTACTGCAAATAATTCTGAGCCTCTCTTAATCTTTGCTTTCCTTTGCCTTGAATTATCTTTGCTGAATCACTATGTAAAACTGATAGTAACACACATACACATGCTACACACACACACACACACACACACACACACACACACACACACACTTTTTAGTTTGCAGGCAAGCACCTTAACTGCTGAGCCATCTCTCCAACTTCTCAGTGGTATTTACTGTCATTTTCTTTTCTGGGCACATTTTTGTTTCTCCCAAAAGGACAATATTTAGAGATGTGTTTATACTAAACACACTCTTGAAATTGCATCATCAAGATGGCCTAAGTCTGAAGAGATTGTTGCTTGATTGTGGCAATTCCATATCCTCTGAATTTGCTTTTGTGAAATTAAATTTTCCCCCAAGTTGGGATCGAGTTATGAAGCAACAAACAAAGATAGGTTAACTCCTTATCAAGTTGGAAGTATGCCAAGAGAGGAAATGCTGACTCCATCCAATTCCTATCTCAGAGCTGTCTCAGCATGTGGTGGAACTTTTGGCAGTCCCAAATTCACTGCATCCCAAAAAACTGTCTTCAAACTTCTTCTTGAGCCACCTTCGCATTCAAGTGCAAGTTCATTCACTCAGTGGTAAAAAGTAAAGAGAAGTATACCAGGATTCCAGGGAGTGCCAAGATAGACCACATCTATCAGACTACAGAAGAAAAATTGATTTCTTATTCCATGGCATTTTGACAGAAAATCTTCAAGCACCTTAAACATACAATGCACACGCACATGCATGTGTGCACACACACATACGCACACAAACTTTCACTCCCCAATTATTCTGTTCTCCTGTGTGTGCACTGTCCTGAGACTAAGCTGTTTGACCTTTATCTCGAGGAAAAGGAAAGGCACAGTATTAACATTTCACAGGGCAGCGTAGATATGACCCTCTGGTCCAGGGACATGGGACTCTGTCAAGGACACAGAGATGGATGCTGGACTCCACCATCTGCTCCCACCCTAACCTTTAGTACAACTTCTGGGAGATCTACAAACACACATTCTGAGCCAGGCTCCATCCAGGGAGAGTACAAGCTGTTCTGTTGTGTCTCTTTCTGAGGAACACAGCTCACACTGTAGGGGAAAGTACATATTGGGGAGATTGCACTGTGCAATGTGTTGCCTTTATGGGCTATGAGGAAGGTGAATTATGTCCTTTTTCACATTGAAATCCCACACAGATGAAAAGGATTTCCCTTAAGACTCTGAATAGCTGGCATATGTGATGAAGTTGTTGGTACATTAAGCCATGCAACACAAGGGATAAAAAACTTCAAGATGTTTCAGTGGCTTTCCTTAGGTATTTAAACTTTGCCTTGAGTCCAGTGTTGTGAACTTCTATCTGTCATAACCTTATCCTTCACCAGTAACCACTCTGCTACCCTGAGCTTTGCGTTAATGAGTTCTCTCTCACCTCACATCATCCCGGCTCTCATTTGCTCCATTGCTGATCACCAGAGTTTGCCCCTCCATTACTGCCTTTGAAAACCTGCTAAATCATATGTCATGGTGTTGTCATAGCCACCTCTTTAGGTTCTACATTTCATTTTCTTTCTTCAAAATAACCTGGCTTCTAAAGACAGATTTTCATTTCATTTCTTTTTTTGATATTGGCTGTTAAACCCAGAACCCTCTTATAATCATTCCTTCACAATACATTTGAGCTGTTACATCTGAGGCTGGTTTTGTTCACTGTGCTTATATGTTTCTTTCTCTAATATTTTGCCTTCTAATATTAAGTAACATCAGCTTGCATTTTCTCCCTCATCAGCTCCTCATTGGTAGGCTTCTGTGTCTGTCCTAACCTTCCTAAGCTTGTGTGAATGCTGGGTCTAATGAATCTTGTTAAGCATCAGTCAGTGGCATATCAGGTGTTCTCAGCCTCTAGGCCATGGGAAGTGACCAGAGACACACTCATAGGATCCAGATATGACAGGTTGGGTGTGGAGCCAGGCTCTGAACACTTGAATGTGAATTCAATATAGGCCCTGTGAGAAGGAGGCTTAGAAAGGCAATGTGGGGCTGGGAAGATGACTCCATGATTAAAGGCACTTTCTTGCAATACTGTCAACCCGAGTTCAAGTCCCCACCACCAACATGAAGCTGGATACAAAGTGGTGCATGTACCCATTGCCCATATGGCAATGGGAAGTAGAACCAAGACATTCTGGAAGGTTATGGTCAGCTAGACCAGTGCATGTAGCAACAAAACAATGAGACCCTGTTTCAAAGATGAAAGGGAAGACAAACACCCTGAGTTTGTCCTCAGACCTGCACACATTATGACATGTGCACCTATAAACATACCTACATGTACATTTGTACATGCACATACGTTTTAAAGAAAAGAAACACATGAGGGAAGAAAAATGTCTTCAAAAACATGGGTTGAAAAAATATATATATATATTGGGTTGGTGTAAACTTAGTACCATCTAATTAATGAGGTCTAATATGACTCAATACCTGAAACTAATTTATTATTGGGCATACTAGTTACTCTTCTTGTTTCTTCAACAAAATACTTGACAAAAACAACTTAAGGAAGAAAGGGCTTATTTTGGCTTAGAGTTTGAAGTTAAAGTCCAACATGACTGGGAAGACATGGCAACAGGAAGATAAAACAGCTGGTCACTGGCATCCACAACCAGAAAACAGACAGATGGAAATGCTGCTTCTCAGCTCACCTTCTCCTTTTTATTCAGTCTAGGACCCCAGCCTAGGGAGTGGTACCGTTCACAGTGTGGATCTTCCTGCCCCAGTTACCCTAAGCTAGAAACTCCCTCAAAGACAGGCCTAGAAATTTGTCTCCTAGGTGATTCTAGACCCAAATAAGTTAACCAACCATCTAGATAAACCATCGAAATCAATAAAGATCAAAACACAAATATCCAAACTATTCTGGCCTCTTGAGAATACCAACAGCCTGTCTTATCCATCTTTGTATACACAGCATATAGAAGACATTCCATAGAAATCCTGAGGTCCAGCCCTCCGGTATTAGTGGGGGCAGATCTGAATTTCAGCCTAAGGCATACAGAGTGCTTGAGCTCTGCCTGGGGTTCCCGGAGTGTGCCTGCTTGTGGTGCTGCTGCTGGTTTTCTTTCTATGTGGATTTGGTAAAAGGGACCAGCTTCTTACACCATTATGGAAGGTCCCCCAGATCTGTAAGCCTGAAATAAATGCCATTCCTCCCATAAAATGTGTCTAGTTTGGAGGTTCATCACAGCAGTGTGGAGCTGACCATGACAGAAATTGGTACCAGAGAATGGGTTGTTACTGTGAGGTGAATCTAACCATGTGGATTTGGGTCTTTTGGAACTTTTGTTTTGGAGGCAGGGGCATGGAAATGGTACTTGCACCTTTTACTCCCATAAATGGTATTTACCACCTTTCAAAGTGGTAAGCCAAGTTTTATGGACTGTTTTGGTGAGAGTTTGAAAATGCTAAGTGCAGAGAGAATTGTATTTGGAGGCTTGGCTTATGAACTTTCAAAGGGGAAGGAAAGACAGCATAGAACTTTGTTGGAAGTGGGCTACTGGCACAAGGGCTGGCTGCATTCTACCAGTTTGATCAAGGTTAAATTTGTAATGTACTAATGTGGCTGGCCAAATATATGGAACTGAGAAATATAATATTTAAAATTGGAGAAATTCAAACAAGTTTAAAATTTATAGGGACAGAGCCTGGTTTTAGGTTACTGATGCTGTTATTGTCAAATACATAAGCAATCTTCAGGAAAATGACCCCAGCTACTTTACATTGAAATAATGGAAAAGATGCCTAATGAAAGACTGGATGGTAGAAATGCAAACTCTTTCAAAAGTACATGATTGAAAAGAAAGAACCTGCTCTTCAAGGTCACAATTTATTTTGTCTCTGAATTAAAAACATGGCTGTGTCATGCACATCTGGTATTGGTTTCTGGATGGATGAAAAAAATGTGTGTAGTGAGTCATGAAGTGCACAGTTTGAGGAACTGCTGCTGAGATATGGTAAGTGAGGCAGGGTGTGATGACCCTGATAAAGAGACCAGTAAAGCCATTAGAAGATGAGCTATGGTTGCTTGGAGACCCAAAGACATTTTGGAAATACCAGGACTGTGCAAGGGCTCCATGAAGCACTGTTGGCTTGGGCTGGAAGTTTTCCCTGGTTACTCAGCCCAGCTGGACTTGTAGAATTGGAAAATCAAGAGACTGTTGGATGTTGGAATTGAACTGCAGGTGTTAGATATTTACCTGATGTTTGATTTTTTCATTGGTCCAGTCTCTCCATGTCATGCCTTATGGCAATGGAAATGTTTACTCTGTGTCACTATATATTGGAAATATATAACTTGTTTGATTTCACAGGACTCACAGTCTTAGATCTCAGTCAAGACTTTGAAATTTGGGACAATCTTAAGTTGGTAAGGATTATGGAGACCTTTGAAGTTGGACTGGATACAATTTACAATATGAGATGGTTATGAGTCTCTTGGGGGCCAGGGTGGGATGTGGTAGTTTTATGTCTCACAATAGACTCAGGAGTTTATCAAAACTTGTAACTTGGATTTCCAGTCATCTGCCTAGAGGTGGTGTCACTGTGGGTAGATCCTGGGGTCTAGCCCTAAGGTGTTAGTGGGGGTGCATATGAATTCTAGCCTAAGGTATGCAGAGTGTTTGAGCTCTGCCTGGGGTTCCTGGTGTGTGTCTGACTGTGGTGCTGCTGGTGGTTTTTCTCTCTCTGTGGATTTGGTTAAGGGGGGTCAGCTGCATCTACCATTATGGAACTTCCCCTGGATCTGTAAGCCTCAAATAAATGCTATTCCTCCCATAAACTGTGTGTGGTTAGGAGGTTCATCCCAGCAGTACAGAGCTGACTATGACACTCCTCATGCCCCAAAGACTCAAAAACAAGAGCATGTCATAAAAGGATGCTTACATTAAATCCAGACATCAGTGCTTAACGAGTACCTTGAAAATATCCATTTGAGTGAAAGATAAATATATAAATGTGTCATTTCACTCAATAGCAGTGTGTCTAAGAACTTGAATATACATCAAAGTGTTTAGGGATGGTTTATATTCATAATCTTCTGTCAAATTAACTAGGTGGGGACTAGAGAGATGGCTCAGCAGTTAAGGGCATTTCCTATGCAAGCACATGGGCCTGAGGAAGCCTGAGAGAACACTCAGTTTTGATCCCCAGGATCCACACAAACAGCTAGGTGTAGCCATGCACATCTGTGACCCCAGTCCCATGGGGGAGCAGAGACCTGAAAACACTTGAGCACAGGGAAGGTTGGGTGGGGGGGATACACTCAGAGATCTGTAAGAGACTGTGGCTCAAATAAGAACAAATGGAAGAGAAGGTCAGCTTTCCTATCCAGCCACCAAGGGTGACAGCATCCCACCACAGGCAAGTATACAGGGTGCCACAAAGACACGTGAATGTGCATACATGACACACTCAAGTAAAATTAACTAACTAGGTGGGAATTCTACTTACATCAACTCTGGAGAAAACTATCTTATAAAACAGAGAATTTCCACTCCTAGCACTTAGGAGGCAGATGTAGGAGGACTGCTGAGAGTTCAAAGCCACCCTGAGAATACAGAGTGAATTCCAGGTCAGCCTGAGCTAGAGCGAGACTCTACCTCAAAAACAAAGTAAATAAATAAATAAATAAAAGAATTTGATTTTAACACACCACAATTACCTCCAAGTCAGCTGTTATTAAATGGGCTTAGATTTAATATTTATTTGGAATTCATGTGATATTCTAATGAAATAAATTTGAGAGGCTGCTTTAATATTTGTATTTAAAAATTTTTTTTTAGAGAGAGAGAGAGAATTGGCATGCAAGGGTCTCAGGCACTGAAATTGAACTCTAGATGTTTGAGCCACCTAATGGGCATGTGAGACCTTGTGCTTGCCTCACCTTTGTGCATCTGGCTCATATGGGATCTGGAGAGTAGAACATGGGTCCTTAGGCTTTGCAGGCAAGTGCCTTAATCACTAAGCCATCTCTCCAGGCCCAATATTTGTATTTATATACATATTTTAAGTATATACATATATTTGGATGTCTAATATGTAATTAAATTTTTAAACACTTGCCAGAATATTTGTAAATAAAATTTTCCATCCTTCAAATAGAAAACTGGGATCAACACATGCCATTATGTCTCCTATGGATGTAAACTGTCAAGCAAGGAATGGTTAAAATTATACACAGCATTTTAATTAAAATGAAAATACTACACTCAAATATTTTTTAAAAAATCAAAAAATTTGAGGGAAATTTTTTTTTATCACATGAGGGAAACTGTCTCTCAACTTTAAGAAGTTTTGTGGTCTTATTAAAGGAAACATAAACTCTGACCCCACAGTCATGCTTAGAAAAAGTAATTCCATATGTTTATTAAATTAGAAGAGTTAATTATGTCAGAGTCTAAACATGCCAAAAATAAGACAAACTCTGAGGTAAGGGGCCCCTCATGATCACTCCTTTCCCTTTTAGATTAATCTTTGATCATGAGAGACAATTCTACACAAGGAAGAATGGGTGACGTCAGAGACCAGAAGGGATTCAACTTTTGGATCCACCTTTAGAAAGACATAAAACAGTAGTGGGTTGCTGCAACAGAATCCTTGTAAGTGTTGCCCTGGCACCATCCTAGGACCGGCTCTTAAATAGTCCACACCCCCAGATTTTCAGACCCGCACTCTTCTTCCTGCCTTTCCCATTGGAGTAGCATTTGGCAGGAGTAAAGCACTTTAACAGCTCCAGGGCTTTCATGCAGATTTGCCACAAGTTGAATTCAGTTACACATGGACTTTGGGAGTGTTCTGGATTTCTTTCAGTCACTGGAGACTTACTAAACACTGTTCAGGGCAAAGTGGGAAGCGAAGACCACAGCCCATGGTAAGCATATGTTACCACCTCATTGCTTGCCAAGAAGGATTCAGCCTAGTCCTCAATTATAAAGCTCGTCTTTCTGATGAACTGTAACAAAGAGGTCTAATGGGGACCCAGGAGAAACACCTTGCAAACCAGCCTGGCTAATCCCTACTTCCTGAGCCTCCTCGGGCTCTGGTCACATGCACCACACACAGCAGCTGTGGTCTCTACTCAGTCTGCAACTAAAGGAAAGGTCTGCCCATGTCAATCACAGAACTAACTAAACATGGAAAATGCTGCATCCATGTGTCATGTGATATAATGATCTTAGTTTTGCATGTGTGGTGACTTTGTGACAACACCAGCTGATGCACCGAACAACATGTCTGAGGAGTTAGGGATTTTTTTGTTTTGTTTTTTATTTTTTAATGTTGAAAACATCGTGTTGCAGTCAGGTTCACATTGCTGGCAGAAAACACCCGAGCAAGAACACCTTGTGGAAGGAAATGATTTATTTTGGCTTACAGACTCAAGGGGGAAGCTCCATGATGGCAGGGGAAAATGATGACATGAGCCGAGGGTGAACATCACCTCCTGGCCAACATCAGATGGACAATAGCAGCAGGAGAGTGTGCCAAACACTGGCAAGGGGAAGCCGACTATAACACCCATAAGCCCGCCCCCAACAATATACTCCAGGAGGATCTAATTCCCAAATTACCACCAGCTGGGGACCTAGCATTCAGAACACAAAAGTTTATGGGGGGACACTTAAATCAAACCACCACACCTAGCTTATTAGCATTTCATGACCCACATTTCTCACTGTGAGAGCTACAAGCTCATGTGTGAGAGAGTTGCACATTTATATATGAGAGGGCTATAAGTCCATGTGTGTGAGAGCTACAAGGTTTTAACACGCATTTAGCATTGCCACTACATTGCCAAACCCTCAATAATGCTTAACTCTCTAGATTTCCTATTCCTTGAGAACAGACCTAGATTCTGTATATTTGTTTTCATCCCTAATGCAGACCCTAATGCTAGCTGCAACCAATTCTGGTATTAACTACAAGACAACATTTCATCTCTAAACTATTAAAGTAATGAATAAACTGTGGAGTTCATTGCATTTATCTTAGGCTAAAATAACATTTATTTCCACTATACAGAAAGAAATGAAATAATGAAGATAAGGCAAATAGAAATAAATAAACTCAGACTGGAAGGATGGCTTAGTGGTTAAGGTGTTTGCCTGCAAAGCCAAAGGACCCAGGTTCGATTCCCCAGGATCCATGTTAGCCAGGTGCATGAGGGGGCATATGCATCTGGAGTTCATTTGCAGTGGCTAGAGGCCCTGGAGCACCCATTCTCTCTCTCCCTCTTTCTGTCAAATAAAAAAAAAAAAAATAAAAATAAAATATTCCTTTAAAAATCCAAGTGCATTTAAAAAAAGAAATAAACTCTTTTCAATGGAAATAAATTCTTTTTTGGTCATTTGAAAAACAGGTGGTTGCTTTTAAATTTTACTCCAAAATAACAAAATAGTATTTCCCTAAAAATATGCAATAAAAATGGTTTTTGGTCTTTCCCCCTGTAGTCTTATCTGGCTTCAAACATTAATTAACCATTTGGGTGACTTTATCATCTGTAGCTGCATTAAAATGTTAAAAGGTACAGGTTGGAATAGGAACAGCTGTAACTGTTATTTGAACAATCTAAAGGGGACTATCATGCCTATTGATCCCTTATGAAAACACCACAGAGTTCTATTTCTAAGAGAAAAGTAGTTGGGCTGGGGAGATGACTCAGTAGTTAAAAGTGCTTGCTTGTAAAGCCTGCCAGCCTGGGTTCAATTCCTTAGTACCTACATAGAGCCAGATATACAAATTAGTCCATGTGTCTGAGCTCATTTGCAAAAGCAAGAGGCTCTGGTACACCTGCTCTCTCTGTCTGTCTTTTGCACTCATAAATAAATAAGTGAATAAATAAAGGAGCAGATGATGTCTGAAAATGCAGCTCAGTAATAAAGCATGTGCCCAAAATGTGCAAAGCTCTAAGTTTAGTTAAATCCTAGCACTGGAAAATGGGGAGAGGCTTACTGGCTGTTTTTCTTGTTTTTCTTCAGAAAAAAAATGTTTCCTTTATTATATCACTCAACATTTAAGATCAAATATCCATTACAAATGACATCACTGAAAAAAAAAACACTATAAAGTCATGGGTCTTCTATAAAGGCAGAGCTTAGTTGTTGAGAGTCCAGTTCTTCAGTTCTGTTCTCTCCAGAGGAAATCTTTGTTTTGTTTTAGCCCACAGAGAAGGTCCAAGAACTGGCCACTATTGAATAACATAAGATATGTAATAATATATCCACTACATGGCCCTTATTGTGCTTTATTTAATGAGTTTTCTTCTCTCAGTTCACCTCCTCATCTGAAATGGATTGAGCACTCATCAAAGAAAAGAACAGACTATATCTCATTCATTCCTTTTATCACTAGTACCTAGTACTATGTCAGAATAATAGACCCTTGATAAATATCTAATTAATAAACCAGCAAATTAATAAATTTAAAAGTGACTAAATGCTGAAGAAGAAAGTGATTTTCAGACACTCTCTTCTAAACTATCTTCAGAGCTATTTTTAGAATGCATTCATTCAAGAAAACGTTTCTCGTGACTCCTTATGTAGAAATAAAAATGATATCCCATGGGTTTTTTTTTCCATGCTTAAAAAAAAATAAGACATGATTAAGAAATTGCCACAATGGGACTCACTCCTACAAAGATGGAAGGAACTGAGAAGATCCAATGAACAATGCACCAGGATGGAGCATGGCTGCAGCACTGAGTCCACCTCCCCAAGGTAGTAATTCTGCCAAAGCCCACCATCCTAAGATAGCGAGCAGGACAGAGGCCCACATTAATCCCTGTGAATTTTATCATTATCTTATAAAATAAACAGTAGAAATGTTTTTCACTATTCTGAAATAAGCTAAGCATAACAACCAGAAAACCACACTAAGGTCTTTGTGGGAAAAAAGAAAGCAAAGCCACAAACACTAAGGCACAACTCCTGCAACATCCTGTTGGCATGCCTCAGATTCTAAGGGAGGTTGAGAACTTACAGGTTGCTTCATACATTCCCTTTTGTGAGGAAGTTAATTAGGAAAATCTATACTAACCTCAGCAGTAGAGTCGTAATATTAAGTTAGAATTCCCTGCATGTCTCAAATGAGGGGCTTATGTCTCAATTCCCTCATAGCCCTGAGCAGGAGCCCCTTCTCAGGGAATTCAGGAATAGGCAAAACCAGTTCACTGCAAAGAAAAATTCCCCTTTGTGGTACCAACCTGAGCACAAGGATTTTCACAGATCATGGCAGCTGTTTTCATAGAGAATTACACAGAGAGAAGTACAGCAGAGTGTAACCTGATAGACCACATTAGTGTATATTTGTATGTATAATATATACATGCATATTAGATTATACACTAATTTAATATACTAATGGCAGAGGTCAAACTGAAGCTGTATAGAGGAAGAAAATACTGAAAGCCAATGTATGGGATGGCTCAGTCCAAGCACACACACTCCCCCCCCCACACACACACACGTGCAAGTGTGAAGACACACACATACTTTTCATGGAGACTATCCTTGATTCATATGACAGATATCTATCTCAACATCTCGACTCTGAGAATTGAGAACGCCTTGAAGAAGACCATATTTGGAAGTTGAAAGAAGAAATGTGGCTCACATTCCTGGAGTGTTGAGTCTTTTCAAAGCAGTCCACCAATGCTAAATCATTTTTCCCCTCCTGTACAAAACTGACTCTCACTTCTGTAAGCTCTGCTTAAGATCTCTATATAACACTGAATATTCCTTTACTTTCTCTTCATCAAGCTAGCTCCTGTACCTTCACGATCTGGTGCTCAATTCTCAAGCATTTCTCAGCATACTTCCATTCTCCTAGAGCTGTGTGACTTACTTATCATTTGTATTCCCACAATGCATCTGTTGCAATTTGAATGTAAAAGGCCACCCATAGACTCATGTGTTCAAAGACCTGGTCCCCATCCTTTAGCAGGTGGGTCATTGCTGGAGGAAATGGGTAACTAAGGGGTGACCCTTGAGGTTTCATAGCCCACTCCTACTTCCCATTCTCTGATTCCTGCCCATGGCTGAAATGTGATGAACCAGCCTATTATGCTGTCTACTCTAATGGATTATATTCCTCAAAATGTAAGCCAAACTAAACCTTTTTATTCCCTAAATTGCTTCTGGTCAGATATTTGTTCATTACAATAAGAAAGTAACTACACAAGGCTGGAGAGATGGCTTAGTGGTTAAGGCACTTGCCTGCAAAGCCAAAGGATCCCTGTTTGACTCTTCAGGACCCATGTAAGCCAGATGCACAAAGGGGTGCATGCATCTGGAGTTTGTTTGCAATGGCTGGAGGCCCTGGCATGCCCATTCTATCCCTCTCTCTCTCTAGGCCTCTTTCTCTCTCTCTCAAATAAATAAAATATGTTTTTTAAAAAGAAAGTAACTATACAGAAACTTGTTACCAGGAGTGGGGGTACTCCTGCAATAAACCTCACTATGTAGTTTGTAAGCCTTTGGAACAGGTTTGCAGAAACAATGTGGAACTTTGGACTAGAGAAACCTTACAAGGCTGCAATCAAAGCTTAAGGAACAATTATGGTGGGAGGTTAGAAGTCCAGTATGCTGAGAGAAGCTCAGACAGTGGAGGCCTGGCTCATGAGGTTTCACATGGGAACAAGAACTCTGTCAGGAACTTTACTCTAAGCCATTTCTGTTTATGCTGGCAAAAAAAAAAAATTTATGGCTACATTTCTGCCCATAGCTTCAAAACTTGAGCAAGGTTAAATTTAAAAGTAATTAACTAATTTGTTTTCAGAGGAATTTTTTAAGATAGCCCAACCTTCTGTTTGTGCTATAGCTTTTATTGACTACTCTGATCTGCAGTGACGGTAACAGGTAGAACAGAAAGATATAAAAAATGTAAGGTTTGGAAAGGAATGTGAGAAAGTTTTTATTTGTTTTATTTTTTTATATATTTTTTAGTTTTTCGAGGTAGGGTCTCACTCTAGCCCAGGCTGACCTGGAATTCACTATGTAGTCACAGGGTGACCTTGGACTCACGGTGATCCTCCTACCTCTGCCTCCCAAGTGCTGAGATTAAAGGTGTGTGCCACCACACCAGTCATTATTGTTGTTTTTAACAGGGGGACACATTTAAAAGGTTGCCTTGAACCACAGAAGAGATTTTGAACTTTTGAAAAGTGTTTAGATATTAAAGACTATTGGGACTTTTAAAGTTGTACTTAATACATTTTACATGAAATGTTTATGAGCTTATGGGCCGGGGCAGAACGTTGTTGTTTGAATGTGAAGTTTGAATGGTGGTGGCACCATTTGGGAAGGTTATGGAACCTTTAGTGTAGGAAGTAAGGGTCTAGTGTTCAGCATTGAGACTTTGTAGCCCTGCCCCACTTCCTGTTTACTCTCTGCTTCCTTCTATAATTTGACAAGCTGACCTGCTATGCTTTCCCTGCCTTAAGTTGCTTCTGGTCAGGTATTTGTTCACAGCAATGAGAAGCTAACAAATAAAGCATCATTTGATCCCCATGCTTAGCTACCGTAGGCGCTATGCCCTGTGTCTGCCTCCCCTGATGATCTGGCATCATGAACTTTGGGTTTACTCGTCTTTGAATCAACAAGCTTAATGCCTGGCACTTCAAAGGAGTTCAAGAAAGGTTTTCTCAATAAATAATCAAATGGATGAATTGCCTAATTCTCAAGTGAATCATCAATAATTTTCAACAGCCTGGGTATCATTATCTCTTGAATTTTTCCCCAGCCAAAGAAAGACAACACTGACATTGCAAAACTGTTTAACTTGCCCAAGCTCACACAGTTCACAAGGCCAAGTCAGAACTCATGGTCTGAAGTAATTTGAAAAGATCATATTTCTCTTATACCAGATTAATACATTGGAAACCAAGCAAAGAGAGTCAACACGTGTAAATTACTGTTAGGAACATGAAGGGCCAATCTCTGAGAGAGACTCACATCGTAAAAAGCCCATGGCCCAGTAAGCTCTGTTTACCTCACCACCACATCTCCTCCCCAAAATACTTGATTGTTTTCTTTGGCAAACATTATATTTTCATTGTATTTTATTTTGTTTTTTGACAATTTCATTCCTGTATATGATGTATATTGATCATAATGCCATCTATTTTCCTCTCTTATCCAAATCTCACTCCCATAAAACTTCTTCCCAACTAATCTATCTCCAACTTTTACATTGTGTGTGTGTGTGTGTGTGTCACATGTGTGCACACACACGCTATCCCACTGAGTTAAACTAGCATTGTTTTCAAGTGCTTATTTGGATAATATTTGATATTCATTTGTGTTTTAAGGCAACTACACAAAGAATCAATAGCCAGGACAACTTCTAAATTTCATGAAAACTAAACTTAGTTACTATAAAAAGAATAAGAAGGGAGTCCTTTAGTGTCCAGGTATTAAGCTGGATAGCCACAGAGACAAATGTCCCATTCCTGATGTATTATTATATAAAAGTTAATACTCGACTTTATGTTTTATGTTGGTAAGCTAATAACATTCCTATCTCTTTATGCTCTCAGAAACCATCCCCAAAAATAAATAGGAAAAAACCCCAACACAGACTCTATCTTCACTAGCACCAAGAGACAGGTATATACTTAAGCTGTAAATTCTAAATGTAGAAAGAGCATGACCTCAACAGGGTGCAAAAGATCAGAGTAAATGCCTATAGGTGGCCGTATGGATTAGAAGCACAGAGAGTTGCCCCGTGGAACTAGGAGAATGCTTGAGGATCAGAACCCCAAGGGGAGAAGAAAATCTGAACAAGAGGTAATCTGAACAAGAAGTCTACATGAGAGCTGGTCATAGCTCCAGGTACTCCTTACTGGCCACAGCACCCTCCGCTGGAGACTGGCAGCATGGCATGGTCTCTGGAGACAGCAGACTTGAAAAGCTCCGGCAGCAGAAACACAAACTCAGCAGGACATCAAACTAACTACTGAATAGACATATCCCCCAGCTTGCTTCACCAGCTGGTTCTGGACATCTTCAGGTGAGGTTAAAGCTCTTAGCTAAGAAATTGGAGGATTCTCCTCTTCTCAGAGGCTCTGAGGTACCAACCCACTGTAAAAATCTGTACTTGGTGATAAAAGCCGCCAGTGTCGAGGCCAGTTACCAACTGGATCCCACAACAAGTACACAACACTTAATCATACTACCTATCAGCCAAGGATCATTGCACATTTGAGATGCATTCCAAGAGGAGCAAGAGAGACTAAAACAAGCAAATAAACAACAAAAATAGGAAAGGAAAGATTCTCTTATAGAGACAACAAGTAAAAGAAAGTTTAAAGAAACCATGAATAAATGACAATTTGCTATGAAAGGGAATAATCAGAGAAAAAAATGGGGATAAGATCTCACACTCTAGCCCTGGCTACTCTTGAACTCACAGCACTCTTCCTGCTTCAGCCTCCCTAATGCTGGGATTATAGGCATGAAACACTAGGCCCAGCTCATTTTTGTGAGTTTTTTTTAAAGAATACTTTACTGAAAATATATTCATTAAATATTTTAAGTCAGCAGAAGTTAAAATTTCAAGTCAAAGGAATATCCCTAAGAGAACAAAAATTTTTTAAACATTATGCAATAGAAAATATAATAATGAAAATGTACTCAGGAAGCACAACTTCCAGAAAGAGAAATTCCAGAGAAATAGAGTGAAAAACATGCCAGAAAGAAAATCACTGAAGAAGTAATATGCTTTCCTGACTCCATTTAGAAAGTGCCCACTCAGGCCAGGGAGATGGCTCTGCTGTTAAAGGTGCTTGTTTGAAAGGGCCTGCCACCTGCCACCTGCCCGGCATACTGACAGAAAAGACCCCATGAAAGCCCATCATGAGTCATATCACTGTACATTTCCCATGACACTAACAATAAAGAGAACATCTTCAAAGTTCCATGAAAAAAATATAGATGTGAAAAGGACTGGAAAATAAAATAATATCATAATTATTCAAATAATTTTAGACCAGAAAATGTTGGGTAAGATAAAAGTGTTAAGAATCTCACATGTGTCAATCCAGTAATCAAGAACAAGAGAACTGGCTATCACTGTCAGCTGTGAGGAGGTAAATTTCCATTCTCTCTCTCTCTTAAATAAATAAAAATATTTTTTAAAATCTTCAACATGGGTTGGAGAGATGGTGTAGAAGTTAAGGCATTCACCAGCAAAGCCAAAGGATCCCAGTTCAACTCTCCTGGACCCATGTAAGCCAGATGCACAAGGGGGTGCATGCATCTGGAGTTCTTTTGCAGTGGCTGGAGGCCCTGGACCGCACATTCTCTCCCTCCCTCTCTCTCTCTCTCTCTGCCTCTTTCTCAAATAAATAAATAAAATGTTTTAAAAATATTTTTAAAAATCTTCAACATGAGGCCAGGCATAGTGATGAACATCTTTAATCCCAGCACTCAGGAGGCAGAGGTAAAAGGATCACCAATAAGTTCAAAGCCACCCTGAGACTACATAGTGGACTCCAGGTCAGCCTGGACTACAGTGGGGCCTTACCTCAAAAGGCCAAAACAACAAAACAACAACAACAACAAAAATCAAGTATTAACTAACATTGTTCAATAATAACTCTGAATGTTAATGGTCTCACATCTCCAATCAAAAGACACAGGCTAACAAGTTGAATCAGAGAATAAGATCCATCCTTCTATTGTCTTCAAGAAACACTTCACCATGAAAAGCAGGGTGAAAGGGCAGAAAAAGATATTCTAAGCAAGTAGAACTAAGAAAGAAGAAGGTTGGGAACTGGAGAGATGGCTTAACAGTTAAGGTGTTTGCCTGCAAAGCCAGAGGATCCCGGTTCGATTCCCCAGGACCCACGTAAGCCAGATGCACAAGGGGGTGCCTGTATCTGGAGTTCGTTTGTGGTGGCTCAAGGCCCTGGCACACCCATTCTTAATCTCTCTCTGTCTGCCTCTTTCTTTCTCTCAAAAATAAATAAATAAAATATATTTTTTTAAAAAAGAAAGAAGGTATAGCTATCCTAATATATGACAAAATTAATGCCAAACTAAAATTATTAATCAGGAGACATGAGAAAGGTCACTTCATCTTGATCAAGGAAACAATTTAGCAAAAGACATTGCAATTGTATATAAGTATGACCTAAACACAGACACACCTAATCTTTATAAAACAAAATTTACTAGATTTAAAATGAGAACTAAATCCCAACACAATAACAGTGGTTGACTTCAGTTCTACACTATCACCAACATACAGGTCATCTAGACAGAAAATATGCAGAGAAACAATGAAATTAAATGAACATAACAGACATCTAAAGAATATTCCATACAAGCACTACAATATAAATTCTTCAAAAACCCATGGAACTTTCTCTAAAATAAATCATGTATTAGGTAACAGAGCAAGTCCTGACAAATTAAAAAAAAAAATACTGAAATACCCCTTGTATTATATCTGACCACAATGCAATAAAGCTAGAAATTAACAAGAGAAACAATAAAAAATATAAAAATACTGAACAATACACTATTGAACCATGAATAAGTAGTCGAAGAAATCAAAAAGGAAATTAAAAAAAAATACTAGAACTGAATTAAAATTAAAACACAACATACCAAAACCTATGGGACACTAGGAAGGAAGCCTAAAGAGGGAAGTTTATAGCTCTAAATGCCTACATTACAAAAATAGAGAGATCTCAAATCAATCACTTAATGATGGACCCGAGGCTTTGGGGAGACGAGAACAAACCTTTCCCAATGTATGACACAGAAAGAAATTGTCAAAAGTAGAGTGGAAATCAATGCGATAGAAATGAAGAAAACAATTTTAAAAATTGATGAACAAGTGTTGGTTATTAAAAAAAAAAAAAAAAAAAAAAACAAGTGTTTGTGTGTGTGTGTGTCCACACCAGGCTCTCACTGGTGCAAGCAAACACACATCCAAAGTTTAAGTGGGTAGATGGGGCTGATACCTTTAATCACTGACCCATTTTGCCAGCCCAAAGAGTTGTTTCTTTGAAAAGATAAACATGATTGCCAAAGCCTTAGCCAAATTAACCAAAAGAAAGAGAGAGGACATTAGTCAATAAGATTAGAGATGAAGAGGGAGACATAACAGCTCATACCATCAAATATGAGACAATTATAAGGACATGCTTCAAGACATTCCGTTACACCAAACTCAAAACAGTTTTTCTCTGCCATCATGGAGCTTCCTCTTGAGTCTGTAAGCCAAAATACACCCTTTCCTCCCATCAGCTGCTTTTGGTTGTGCCAGCCACCTGAAGCTGACTGACGTGTGTGTGTGTGTGTGTGTGTGTGTGTGTGTGTGTGTGTGTATTTTCCACCAGTGGAGATAGTTTCAGTAAATATTCAGACATGCTGAATAAAATGCAGAAACTATTCTCCAACAATCTTCAAATCCTAATGCTGATATGAATTTGTTATACTTCTTGTTACACTTTTGTGACCCACAACCATATTCTTTGAACCCTAAGAATAATGAGAGCTCCCTGTGTTTGCATCCCAATCCAGCTGTCTCACAAACACGAAGAGTCACCTCATTTCCCATCTTGCAAGATATGAAGTCATGGCTGTCCATCAACAAATTAATCAAATGATAACACAAAAACAAACAAAAATTTCTGGGTGCAACTTTTTTATGTATTAGGTTTTACTTTTTAATATATATCATTAAGCAGATCAGTACTCCTGAGTTTTTTAAAAAATATTTTATTTATTTATATGCAAGGAGAGAGAGAGAGAGAGGATGTGCATACCAGGGCTCCTTGCCACTACAAACTCCAGATGTATGCACCACTATGCGTATGTGGTGTTACATGGGTACTGAAGAATTGAGCCCAGAGCCATCAGGCTTTGCAAGGAAGTGCTTTTAGTCACTGAACCAGGCCCTATGTCTGAGTTTTTATGTGTTCTTACAAGCTTTTAATTTAGAGAACACTCCAAAACTTTACATGCACGTTTGCTTTTTATACACTTTGGTTTAACGTATTTTATCTACTTTTAGCTAATTCTACTTACACTGGCCATTTGTGTGTGCGTGAGAGAGTTTTTAAGTTTTATTTCCAAAACAGATTAGGCTGATTGAAAGTAAAATGTGGTTTGAGAAGCTGTAAGCCCTAGGGAGGGACACTACTACTGTTGTCTTGCTAAACGCATATATTATGCCCACCAGATTGCCCTCTAAATACTGATGTTTATGCCCATCTATGAATGCTCCTCTTACTTTTGGTTAGAGAAACTTCTCTTTTCAGGTAGCAGTGATCACTGCGGAGACTCATAACTCACCAAAGTGCTGAGAAGTGACAGTGAAGTGTCACTAGGTGGAACATCTCTATCACGCCTTCCAAGGCTGGGTGACCATTGAGGAAGAGGTGGCTGAAAGAATGTAATAACCAAAGAAAGAGGAGGGGTGCTTACAATGCTGTAACACAGAGTGGCCTCTATATTCATGATCTCACCATGGCTGATGCTACCCACACTTGACCTGCATAATAGGAGGAAAAAGTGATGATATCAAAATAGAAGAGACTAATTAGAAAGAAGGGGTTCAATGGAGGGAAGAAAAGTTGGGTAGTGGGAGGGGATTATGATCATGGTATATTTTTTATACTTATGGAAGCTGCCAACAAAAAATAAAATAAAATATAGGGCTGGAGAGATGGCTTAGTGGTTAAGGCGTATGCCTGCGAAGCCTAAGGACCCTGGTTTGATTCACCGGGTCCCACGTAAGCCAGATGCACATGGTGGTGCATACATCTGGAGTTCATTTGCAGTGGCTAGAGGCCCTGGCATGCCCATTCTCACTCTCTATCTCTCTCTCTCTTTAATAAATAAAATAAAAATTTTAATAAATAAAATAAAAAATATATAAATTTTATGCATATATATGATGTAAAATAATCCATGGGATGAAGTGTTTTCTGTACAAGCATGATTACCTGACTTCAGATCCTCAGAATAAAAATTATAAAAATGTATAACAGGCATCTATGCTCCCAACATGGCTATGGTGCAAAGGAAAGCAGAGACAAGAAAATTTCCTGGAGGCACACACACACACACACACACACACACACACACACACACACACAAAGAACATAAGAAAGAAAAACAAAAGCAACCAGAGATAGCAGTAAGAGATGGTGATAAACATCTAAGCAGAACTACAGAATTTTTGCAGGTATAAGGCCCCAGGTTCAGAAAAGTTACTAAACCATCTAAGAAGTCAGAACATAGAGATTATTTTTTTTAAACAAATGTTCTCTTGAAACTGTTCTTGAGGGGCATTTAGAGCTGCAGTCATAACTAATATGAACCACTAGGTAGTCATTTCCACAAATCAATTTGCAAGTGAATCATCCCTCTCTATGTGGCACTTCTTCACATCCTGTGACGGCTGAGAGCAGAGGTGTTGGAGGATGTGCCGAGCACCACAGCGGGACAGGCAGAACCTCCATAGGAGGCAGCCTGTGGGCTCCATGGGCTTGGCTCTCCTAGCCCAGCTTTGTCTCCCAAACCCCAGTTTGCTTTCTGCTATATCCTCTTTACAGCTGATGCCAAAGGGCTTGTCAACGGAAAGTAAAGAGGAAAGTTTCAGGGCTGGGGATCTGGGTATTTCGTGTTCCTTTCACAGTTTTAAAAAGTGTTTGATATGACATGACATTTAAGTCACTGGTTAAAATATGATTTTGAAATTCTGGCCAAGCAAGCCCTCAGGGCCCCTGTGAATAGCATACCATAGGCTCACCCCTAAGCCCTGCTCAGACCTCCAGTGCACACCTACTGAGAGCACTGTGAACAAGCCAAGCAGGACATAAACGAGTCCCTTCCCCTCACCCAACAAGTCCCAACAGTCCTGTACCCTCATGTCCCCAGTACTGCCTGCCTATTCCAGTTCTGAGCAAGGCAGACTAGCCATCAGGTCTCCAGCAAGCCACATGCCATAGACTCACTCTCACACTCTGCTCAGACCTGCAGGTAGACCACTTGCCTGCACCCACCTGGAGCAAAGTGGACCACTGGAGCTGCTATTGCTGCATTCTCAGCAAGAGAGAGGGATTATCCCCACACTGGCAAACCCCAACACAAAACAAACCATACAAGAACTCAAGACAAGATATTCTCACCAAGTAATAGAAACTTCCAATGAAAACTATGTAGAGGAAATTCCAGAAAAAGAATTCCAAAATGCAATTACAGTATGTTCAACAAACCTAAGAAAGAATTCAATAAACAATGGAATGAACTCAAGTAGATATGATAAAAATTCAGGAATGAATTCCAAGAGGCAATGAGAAAGTCAAACCAAAAGGTGAAGAAGATGGAATTCAATAAAGATGCAGAGATGCTGAAGAAAAGCATAATGGAGAGTGAAAAATGAAAGAACCCATTTACAAGATCCCAAGAAACCCCAAAGATCACAAACAGAATAGACCACGTGGAGGACAGACTATCAGGGAATTGAGGGCAAACAAAAGAAATAGATCAGGAGGCCAAAATCAATGACAAGATTACAACAGTATATGAACACAACATGAGGGAAATGAAGGACACCTTAAAAAGAGACAAAAATAAATTGAATCATGGGCAAACAAGAAGAGGAAGAACTACAGTCCAAAGGCATAGAGAATGTCTTCAATAAAATTATAGAGGAAAATTTATGCAAGAAGTACATGATGCTAAAGAGCACCAAATAGACATATTCAAAGAAAAAAAATCCCATGTCACTTTATAGTTAAAACACTAAACATAGGGCTGGAGAGATGGCTTAGAGGTTAAGGGACTTGCTGAGACGCCAAAGGACCCAGGTTTGATTTCCCAGGACACACGTAAACCAGATGCACAAGGGGGCACATGTGTTTGGAGTTCATTTGCAGAGGCTGGATGCCCTTGTGCATCTATTCTCTTTCTCTCTTTAATTTTCTCTCTCTCTCTCTCTCCCTCTTTCTTTCTCTCAAATAAATAAATAAAAATAAAATATTTTTAAAAAATTTTTAAAAAACATAGAAACCAAAGACATATTACTAAAAGCTATGAGAAAAACAGCTCATCATTCAAAAGTTACCCAATAAAAATTACATCCAGTTTTTCAGAGGGAAGTCTAAAAGTCTAAAGAGCTGGGCAAGGAGTATTTCAAATTCTGAAATACCATAGCTGCCAACCCAAATTTACTATAACCAGACAAATTACTCATAATAGAAAGTAAAAGAAAAACTTTCCACAAACAAAGCTGGCTTTATGAACACATGAACACTAAGCCAGCCATACAAAGAACACCAGGTAGAACACTTCATACTGAAGAGAAGAATAAACATACTCAAAGCCTACAGGAGCCAAAAAAGAAATCAAAACTAGAACAAACATAAAAGCAGATGGAGATTAAGAAAACACCAAACTCCACAAAGTCTTCAACTTGAGTGGGATTAACTCACACCTCTCATTTATAACTATGAGTATCAATGGATTCAACTCCCCCATCAAAAAACACAGGTTAGCAGACTGGATCAGAAAACTGGATCCATCCATTTTCTGTTTATAAGAAACCCACCTTACCATTAAAGATGGACACCACCTTAAGATGAAAGGATGGAAAAAGATATTCCAAGCAAATGGAAATAAAAAACACACAGTGTTTTTTAAAAACAAACAAACAAACAAAACAGATGGGCGTGGTGCCACACACCTTTAATCCCAGCACTCGGGAGGCAGAGGTAGGAGGATCACTGTGAGTTTGAGGCCACCCTGAGAGTACAGAGTGAATTCCAGGTTAACCTGAGCTAGAGTGAGACCCTACCTCAAAAAAAAAAAAAAAAAAAAAAAAAAAAAAAAAAAAAAAAACCCACAATAGCAATATCTGAAAAATAGACTTTAAACCAATAGTAATCAAAAGAGATAAAGAAAGCCACTTTTTATTCATCAAGGGAACAATTCAACTAGATATTATAATCATAAACACATATGGACCAAATACAAGTGCAACAACTTTTTATAAAGCAAAATCCACTACTAGACATTACACCAGAAATAATTCCCAACACAATAATAGTGGGTGACTTTAATACCCCACTATCATCAATAGAAAGATCATCTAAATAAAAAATAGAGAATGGAGCTAAATAATACCATAAATCAAATGAACTTAACAGACATCTACAGAACAGTCCATCCAAACACTATAGAACACATATTCTTCTCAGCAGCTCATGAAACTTTCTCTAAAAGAGATCATATATATGAACTAAAGCAAGTCTCTACAAATTCAGGAAAATTGACACAAATGACCACAGAGCAATAAAGCTAGAAATCAACAACATGTGAAACAACAGAAAATACACCAACTCCTGGAGACTGGACAGCACATAGGAAAAAAGAAGGAAATCAAACTATTCTTAGAACTGAATGACAATGAAAATACAACATGCCAAAGTTTATGAGGCACAAGGAAGGCAGTCCTAACAGGCAAGTTTAGAGCTCTGAATGCCTACATTACAACAATATAGAAATCTTAAATAAGTAACTTAACAATCCATCTGCAAGCACTAAAAAGACAAAACAACCTAACCCCAAAAGTACCAGATGGAAAGAAATAATCAAGATCAAGACAGAAATCAGTGAGTTATAAATGAAGAAAAATTTTAAAATTCATGAAACAAAGAGCTGGTTCTTTGGAAAAAAGTAAACAAGATGGCTAAACCTGTGGCCAAATTGATCAAAAGAAAAGGAGAGAAGATGCTAATCAACAATATTAGAGACGAAAAAAGATGTCACAACAGTTGTCAATGAAATTGAGAGGATCTTAAGGACATGTTTCAACACCTGGACTGCACAAAACTGAAAGGAGTGGATGAATTTTGTGACTCATATAATCAACCAGAGTGAACTCCAGAGGAGACAAACTGTCTGAATAGAACTGTGACATCTAGGATGTAAGGGCCATCTGGCTATGACATCTGTCACCACATTGATCACTGGGGTTGATCAGGATGATCTGGCTCACTGCTATTTATACTTGAAGCCTTAGCTCAAACACTAATACTACAAAAATAAATAAAAGATATATAAATTGGAAAAGAAGTCAAGTTAGCCTTATTTGTAGAAAATATGATTCTATACTTAAGATACCCTAAAGGCTCCATCAGAAAACTGTAAGAGCTGATAAACACTTCCAACAAAGTGTCAGGATATAAAATAAATACACAAAAATTGGTAGTCATCATATATAATAAATGACAAGCAAACTGAGAAATAAATCATGGAAATAGTTCCATTTAAGAAAGAATATCCCTAATCCAGGAAGTGAAAAACCTCTGAAAAACAACATGAAAACACTGAAAACAGAAAGTGATGACATGGGAAGATGGAAATATCTCCCATGCTCATGGGTTGGAAGAATTAATACTGTGAAAATGTCAATCCTACCAAAAGCAATATACAGATTCAATGCAATTCCAATCAAAATTCCAGTACCTTTATTTACAGAAATAGAAAAAATTACTCTCTAATATTACATGGAAGAACAAAAGGCTTGAAATAGTTCTCAACGAAATTAAAGTTCTCAATTAGATGAACTCTAGATGAACACCACATGTATTTTACATATTCTTCATTGAACCATCAAGATTTGACTCTTCTGGCTATGATGACCTCAAACAGCACACTGGAGTCTGAATAATGCTGCTGGACTAGGCACAGCAACAGGTGCTATTTGGGTCAAGCGTCTTTGTACATGGTTCCAAACCAGAGAAGAGTCTCTTTGCCAAAAAGTCTCCAGGCTGTATCTAAGTGTCTCAAATTTCTTCTCAACTCATCTAATCAGAAAATTAAAAAAAAAAAACAGTAATGCATTTCAGTCTGAAATGATTCATTTCTCTAATGTCCTAGCTGTCCAGGGGATATGAATATATGAACATGGGGTTATACTTAGTATATTCTTATAAAGAGAGATGAAGTCCTGAGCTAAAACAGATGTAACCAGACATAGATAAATATAAACCAAAGAATTTTCTGTATTACTCAGCTTTCCATCACCATGACAAAATATTTGAGATAATCAAGTTTTATTTTGTCTCACAGTTTCAGGGATTTCAGTCTATGGACACTTGGCCCTGTTGCTTTGGGCCTGTGGTGACGTCATCCATCATGGTGAGGGCATGTGATAAAGGAGGTGAATTCATACTAGAGACAGAAGAGGTCAGTGTCCCAATATCCCTTTAAGGCCACACTCTTAATGTCTTAACTTCTGTCCAATAGACCCCACCTCTAGAATATTCCACCACCTCCAGCAGGTTAGGGACCAAGCCTTCAACACAGAGACCTTCATGATCACTCAAACTATACACTATTGCAATCTTTAAACAATGTTAAATTAATTAATTTTATTCTTCCTTTCTACCTTTTGAAAGCTGATCATTTAAGTTTGTTATCATGCTAGTAAACAAAGACTACTTGGAAATTCACTAATATTTGGTTATTCAAATCATCTTTGTGTGTGTGTGTGTGTGTGTGTGTGTGTGTGTTGTGTGTGTGTGTGTCTGTGGGCATGGGCATGAGTGCAGGTATGCATGCACATGTGCAGGTAAAGGCCAGAGTTCAGCAGTACTTATCTTCCTCTATCTCTCTCTACACCATTTTTTTGAGACATGGTTCGCCCAGCATCAGATCATCTTTTTTTAAAATTACCACTTAAGGGAACCAGGTATATTGGTTCATAGCTACAATCCCAGCACCTAGGAGGCTGAAGTAAAAAGATGACCATTCGTTAGAGGCTAACCTGGCTATAGTGAGTTCTAGGTCAGCCTGGACTAGAGGGAGACACTGCTTCCAAAAAGCAACACAAGGCACCAGGTCTGGTTTCCCCAAACGCCTACAGACCACCATTCTGCTCTTCTCTAGCTCTGGCTTGGTTCTGCCCCCTCCCTGTCCCAACACACACACACACACACACACACACACACACACACACACAGAGAGAGAGAGAGAGAGAGAGAGAGAGAGAGAGCATAGCTGCCAACACAGACTAATATAAGCAACAAAAAAAAATCTCTCATAATAGGAGAAAGAGAAATAAGGCATTATTGGGAAAAAGACATAAAAATAGACAAGGAACAAGTTGAAAAGGAGAAGGGGTACAGTGGAAGGGGCCCACAAAAGAAAGTGATGGGATGGGACTAATGATCAAAATACATCATGGGACTGGAGAGATGGTTTAGTGATTAAGGCACTTGCCTGCAAAGCCTAAAGACCCATGTTTGATTCCCCAGTACCTACTTAAGCCAGATGCACAAGGTGGTACATGCATCTGGAGTTCATTTGCAGTGGCTAGAGGCCCTGGTGCACCCATTCTCTCTCTCTCTCTGTATGTGCCTCTTTCTCACTTTTAAATAAATAAATAAAATATTAAAAATGCATTATGTACATGTATGAGAATTATTATTAAAAAGTTAAAACAAAAATATATTTAAAATATGTATTTAAAGATATACGTTTAGATATATATTTTTAAAAAAGAGGGTGGCATGAGGGAGCGAATGTGTAGCAAGCTCATTATAAACATATGCACTGTCTCCTTTATTCCTCACAACAATCTTCTGAGAAGGGCACTATTGTATAGCAAGTTCCTCCAATGAAAACATTCTGTTCTGGAGGGAGGATGTGAGACTTGGGAATTAAACAAGTGCAGGAAAGCTGAAACTGACAAGGTCCACAAGGCCCTTGCCCAAGGTTATAGAAGCAAACATTGCTGGTGGGGAGAGTCAAGCTGCCTGCAGGTTGTACAGAGAGCTCCAGAGATGCTGTTTCCATGAGTCTGCACCCATGCTAGTGGGGCTTGTCTGTGATGGGGCTGCCTTTGAGTCACCCACACTTCTGTAAGCAACCCCTGACCCTGCTCTGTAAGTCACCACAATAAACTTGTTGTTCACCAGGTTAGATTTTGATGCACCCGTTACTTAAGTCCGTCTTTACTTGAGTCTGTCGCCTGTGCTCTATCTGGGGTGAATAGATGTTTGTTCACAGCTCCTCAAGAAAAGTTCCAGGCAACAGACATTCTTCTACCAGTTGTATAGAGGGACTGGGAAAATCAAAGCTTAAGGAAAATCAAAAGTTTGTTCAAGGGCTGGAGAGATGGCTTAGCACTTAAGGCGCCTACCTGAGAAGCCTAAGAACGCCTGTTCGAATCTCCAGGTCCCACAAAAGTGACGCAAGCATGCAATGTCACACATGTGCACAAGGGGGCACACACATCTGGAGTTCATTCATAGAGGCTAAAAATCCCTGGAGAACCCATTCTCTCTTTGCCTCTTCCTCACTCTCTCTCTCGCTCTCTCTCTCTCTCTGTCTCTCTCAAATAAAAAAAAATGTTTGTTCAAGTTTCCACATCTAGAAAACATGCACAAACCTTGAGGCTAGGTCTGTCCATTGCAAGGTCCCCTAACTCACCCCATCTATTGAGCTCAAAGTATAGACTTCCCAAGATCTCAGTCACCAGCGTATGCTTTCTAGAAAACTGTTATCTTGAGAGTTAAATTGTGTTAGAAACAGTGAATAAACACATCTGGCTTCATCTGTGAGAATACCCTTGGCGTGTTAAAGATGTTTATGGAAGAATGAGATGTGCCATGCTGTCACCTGCATGGTACACGCCAAACACAAGACTATCACTGCCAACCAATGGACATGGTGTACATGCTCAAGGGCCAGGGCTACACTCTGTACCTACTTTGGAGGCTGAGCCTGCCACTCACTCTGCTTTGAACCCCAGGTTTGGTTGAGGTGACCTCACTAAGTGGGAGAAAACTGAGGAATCAAATCTACTTCCTACTTCTAATGTGAAATCCATCTCAGAACAATTGAAAATATTCTTGGTACAGTAGAATAACTGACCACATTTAATGGTGCACTTTAAAATACCAAGTAGAAAAATTGCCACAAAGAATGGTAAATGAGGTGATGTGTATGCCAATTACCTGATCCAATCAGTATGCATGTAAATTTCTATATATGTGCCCATGTATAGAAATAGCACATTATACTCCATAAAATCTCTATTATATATTTGTTAAATTAGTTTAACGATAAAGAGAAAAGAGAAAGAACTTTCTTCCCATGTAAGATCTTGGTTCATAAACTATGGTTCAATTAATTGGGGGCTCAGAAAATGCAATCCTCTATACAGAACATCAGCTGAAACTGCGTGAGCTGCTGTAAGACCATAGGTTACCCATGTATGTAAAATGCAAAGATGACCAAGATGAGAAGAAGTGAGAAATCGCTCACGCTTCTCAGTCAATGCAAGTCTCAGAAACCCAGCCCAAGAGATAGAGCCCTGTGCCCAGCTCTAGCTCTAGCTCTATGGCACTCTGTAGTGAGGGATATATCTGTTTATTGGTATTACTGAAGTTAAATTACTGCTGCCAGGATGGACGCAGGCATGGATGGATTGGTGGAAGGATGGATGCTTAAGAAGCACAGGCCCTGGGCACAGATCTCACCTTGTGTGACCTTCGGAAATCCCCTGAAGTTCATTTTCCTCAGCTGTAACATGGAAAGAAGAAAAAGAACTATTTCACAGAGTTCACAGGAGGATCAAATGATAAACTGTTCCTGAAAATGTCTCATAAAGTGGAAGAATGCAGCTTAACAAAGCATTGTATCAGTTTAAGCAATACTGAGAAAAATGTTGCATGACCTGGAGGATATTTTGGGAAAAGGGAAAACTCTTTGGAGCCAAAATAAAAACAGTGAGGGAGACAAGGTCATTAATGATTAAGGGAGATGAATGTCTGCTACTGTCTATGGAAAACAGAAATCAAAACATAATTCCCTGAAAACAGAAGAATGGAGTTTTTAAAGTATTGACAAAACCATAGCCACAAACCACAGCCATCATTCCTGCATAATGTGAATGTTTGCAGATTGTAGACCCAGTTCACTCAGGGCATAGGCAGGAACCCCCAAAGCTGTCTTTTTCTATTTTGAATGCTTTTCCAAATGTGTAATATTCAAAATAAATGGTGAGATGCCACACACACAAGAAAAGGGAGCACTTGTGTTTTTAATAGCTTGTGAAATGCAGCCAGGGGTCTGCTGGTTGGGGTTGAAAGGGGTATCCCATAAACAACTCCATCAAGCGTGACAGAAACGATGGCGCTAAATTTCACACAAAGAAAATTCTTCCATGACTCCAAGTGCCTGGGTCCCTTAGACAAGATCACATCCTACCGGTAGCAATGTCACCTGATTTCTTAACTCTCTAGCCTGAAGACTAAGAGATTTGAGGTTTAAAACTGTAAGAAATGGGAGCTATGGTTAATGCTCATCTTTAATGTTTTTAACTTAAATCGTTTCTGGAAGTTTTATAGTTAGGATCTGAATAGACGTTTAATTTGGAGAGGGACAATTTCAATTTAATTTTACATTGGATCAAATAAATATCCACAGGTAAAGATATATATGTGTGTGTGTGTTGTTGTATATATATTCATTTATATGTGTATATATATTTATAACTTTTTTATGAAGAGAAAAGGAGTAATTCTTTTAATTCTTTTTGTTAATACTTTGCATTATTCTGCAATATTGCTATGGAGTCTCATCAAATAAGATATAAGATTTCCTAACAAAATCTAATGTACTACACTCTCATAGGCAAATAAAACAGAAAGCTAAAAATCTGTGTCCTGTTTCTAATCTATTCATCCACAGTAAGTCTAAGTCCTTGGATGGCTCTCCATCTCAGCCTTGACTTTGGGCAAATGGGAGCCTTCATTCTCATCCCCTGGAATGAATCAGCCTAGCTCCTTCATGATTATGACCTTCTCCATTCTCAAAGTCACATAATCTCTACCACATGATCACACTCTGGCTGCAGTTAATCCACCAAGTGGGACCAGTCAGTGGATTTTTTTTAAAACTGCCTCAGAAATTGGTGGGGCACACCTTTGGCTTCAGGATCTTTCCAGAAAAGATTAAGGTGTGTGTGGAGGAGGGGGGGGGATGATTTCACTGAATGTGTTTTGGAGCTACTGCATGGCTGGTAGCCTGGATGGAGTGAAAAGAGAAGAAAGGAGAAGCTGATGCCAGCATCTCCCTTTCCTCTGCCTCCTTTCCTCCCTCCATGACGTGAGCAAATGTCCTCTGCCACATCTCTGTGGAGGTCAAGCTACTTGGCAAAAGGCTAATCTTTGCCCAGGCTAAGACTTGGGTGGAGCTTCTTGAAGACAGGAAACTCACAGCTTCTCCAGAGATTTCCTGATAAACATAAACGACCCATGATCTGATCTGATGCGAACTCCTAATCTGTTTTATGCTCAGACTCCCCAAAGCTTTGACTGCTTGAAACTGAATGAAAGCTGAGTGCAGTCAATTCCGGGAGCTCTAGAGTGCATTTCCCCTGACCCTCCATTCAATCCTATTTTTGCATGTGTGTGTTCATTTCGCAGTTATCCAAACACCTCTGGATGGCATACACACATCTCCCTGCTACCAGAATATTCTGTCCAGGTACATGGGACCAAGAGACTTAGACGGAACTCAAATCATAGCCAAGGTTAATCCTTTCTCCCTAAGATATTTCTGTTAGGTATTTTAGTCACAACAGTAATGAACACAAGACCTATGCCGGAGGAATCACTCCCTGAAACATTTGAAGCACAAAAATTTAAATGTTCATTTTCTCTACACTTGGATAGGTAAACATTCTTTAAGAAAGAGGAACATGGGCTGGAGAGATGGCTTAGCGGCTAAGGCGCCTGCCTGCTAAGCCTAAGAATGCTGGTTCCAATGTCCAGCGGTTCCAATCTCCAGGTCCCACGTTTAGCCAGATGCAAAGTGAGGCAAGGGCGCAATGCCGCACTTGCTCACAAGAGGGCGCACGCATCTGGATTTCATTCGCAGCAGCTGAGAGACTGCTGGTGCGCCCATTTCTGTCTCCCTCTCTCTCTCTCTGTCTATCTCTCTCTGTCTCTCTCTCCAAAAATAAATAATAATAATAATAATTTAAAAAAAGAAAGAGGAATGTGGCTGGATCTGGAAAGGATTATGCTTAGTGAGGTAACCCGGGCCCAGAAAGCCAAACATCACATGTTCTTTTTCATCTGTGGATCCTAGTTACAATTGATTGGACTTCTATGTGAACAGGAATAAAACTCAGTAGCAGAGGCCAATAAGATAGAAAGGGGATATAAAGGGAATAGAAAGGGAAGGGGGATGTACTAGGATGGTATTGTATATATAGAAGTAGAAGAACAGATTAATGGGAGTGAAAAGGCCTAAATGACATCAGGGGAAGAGATTGAGTAAAGGAAAGGTGGAGGGAGGACTAATCAAAAACTAAGAGGATATAAGTAAGTCATATGGAAACCTACTTTTTTGGACAATGGCACACTCAGAAGACATAGATTGTTAATAGAAAATTTTCAGTGTCAGGGATGGGATACCTTCCAGTGAGGCCAGAGAGGTCACAGATACCCCCAAAACAAGGCCATGTAAGACCATTGCCAAGGCTCTTGGTTTCCCACCAGGAATAGATGGTAAGACCCTATTGCTGAAGACTCCACATACTTGGGCTGCAAGGTCACTGAGAAATCCTGCTAGAGCTGAGCTGAAAATCTCCTCCACATGGACCAGCTGAAAGAAAGCTGGAAAAGACTGTACTGCATGCAGTTCAATGGGAGAGAGAGAAATCACCAGTGGTGAAACTCAATAGTGGACACTGCAAGCCTTAAATTTGGCCAGGCCAAATGAGCCAACGGGTGCAATAGTGGCATGTCTGTTATGGGGTAAACCAACTACCATCTAATTGTACTGAAGGCCTGCTCAATGGAAGGGAATACATCGCTGATGTATGATGTATGAGAACCTACAACAGGGGTAGTCATGAGCCCTAGGGGTGTAATGTCTGCTGGTGTCTGGCTAAATGTATATACTGTGTTCACCAAACTGCTCTGTAAGCACTTCTCTTAATGTTCATACCCATATAGTAATGATACTCTCACTTTTGGTTAGAGAAGCTTCTCTTTTCAGATGGCAGTAACCTTGGGATGACTCAGCAGGTGCCATGGTGCTGAAAAGATGTGACAGAGGAGTGCTCAGCACTGAAATATCTCTATCACATCTTCCCAGGCTCAGGGTCCATTGCGGAAGAGGTGGCAGAAAGAATGTAAGAGCCAAAGGAAGGGTAGGACTCCTTACAACGTGCTCCTCCAGACCCAAAATGACTTGGATATCCATGACCTCACAGTGCCTGACACTATCTACACAAGACCATCATAATAGGAGGAAAAGATGATGACATCAAAATAAAAAAGACTGAGAGATGGAGAGGATATGATGGAGAGTGGAGTTTCAAAGGGGAAAGTGGAGGGAGGGAATTACCATGGATTATTGTCTACAATTATGGAAGTTCTCAATAAAAAAAAACAAAACTAGTGAACTTGAAAAATGTAGAAAGAAAAAAAGGAGGAAAAAAAGAAGAGGAAGAAGTACCCAGGAGAGGCAGGGATAGGGAAGTTCTTAATGTTAGTTATAGAAACCCTTCCTGTAGCCTCCGAATATTTGGAGTTTCATGATATGCCCCAATCACAAAACCAGTAACTCCCCAGTTTGGACATAAGCTGTGTGTTCAGGTTGGGTTTTTATAATGATAGCTTACAGATCCCCAGTGAACACACTCTTGTAACATAAGCCCCGAAACCGAATTAGATCCTGTTGGTGAAATCTTCCCCATTCCCTACCACCACGACCACATCTCTTTCTCTGTTTTCTGAGTCAATTCGATTTACAGATTGGGAGGCTGGATGAAAGCATAAAGAACATCTGATCTCATGGTTCAGCTTACAGATGCAGAGCCAGAGGGGCTCAGCGACCTGCTGAAAACTGCCTTGTTTATGGTAGAAGATGCCTGAATGCTTTCTGTCTTAGCCAAAGCATGACAGGCATGATTCTTAGAGGTTTGGTTTTATTTTGTTTGTTTTTCTAACTCTCATCCTCTTTAGATAACCCTGGCTTTGGGATTCTCTGAGCATGTACTGTAAAAAATCACATCAAGGAACTTACGAGGTTGGAGCACAAAGCTTAGGCTACACGCCCAGATACCACACAAGGATAGAATGATGCGGTAGAAAAACATGGGTTTATTTTTGTTGTTGTTGTTGTTTTACATCAACTGCTTGGGTTCAAACCCAGCTCTATCACTTGCTGACTAGGTGAGCTCGCCAAGTTAACGTCTCTAAACTACAGCTTCCTTATCCTCCACCTACTTTCTGAGACTGATGCCTAACATAGCAGCTCATAATGTTGGCAGAGAGAGAGAGCCACTCACAAGATCGTTCATCCTCGTTGGTGGGGTCCCATCACGCACACACTCTGCCAAGTCTCAGAGCAGCCCCAGCTGTACAAGAAGAAAGGAGACTCGTTGGAGATTAGGATAAGCTTAAGACACCACCTAAGACACATTCACAGAGCTCTCACTGAGCCCCCAAAGTGACATGTGCTACAAAAGCTTTTGTGCTGCCTGTTGACTTCTCTTTCTGATTTCTACATCCAGGTGAGTGGGGTACCCAGTTACACCCTGGAGCCCAATTATTTTTTTTCTTGGATATTGAGAAATAGTCTACTATCTCATAGCATCAATATGTGAAGTATGCGAAAAATTTCTCTTGCATTTTGCCCATCCCTGGAGCCTTTTTTTTTTTTTTTTTTTTTGCATCAAACAAAAGCTCCCAGGCATTCTCTCACTGAAACTGGCAGAGAAAGTAACTTAGCCAAGTGGATGTTTATTTAAGTGACTGGGCGTTGATTTAAGCTCCAGTGATAAATGTGTCGCTCTTGCTCTAAGGACTGTTATTCTTGGTAATGTAATTGTCATGGATCATAACTAGAAGACAAAGCCCGCTTTAGTCAAGGGAGGATGGAACGGAGAAGGCTGCTATGACCTGAGCATTTCCTGGAGGACAGAGGACACCAGGCTTTGCTCAGTACAACATTAAACCCCTATGACATCGCGTCTTAGAATCTGGTGGAAGCATGTGTCTTCCTTTTCTTCTTCGGTGGCACTAAATAGATTTAATTAATAACATTTGGTGTACTCCACCACCTCTGCGATATTCTTTATACACACACACACACACATGTATGTATGTATGTATGTATGTATGTATGTATGTATGTATGGAGAGAGAGAGAGAAAGGAGACTGTGGTTCCTTTTTTATGAGAGAGAGAGAGAGAGAGAGAATTGGCCTTCCAGGGCCTCAAGCCACTGCAATCAAACTCCAGATGCGTGTGTCTCCTTGTGCGCATGTGTCAGCTTATATGCATGCATTACCTTGTGAGTCTGGCTTATGTGGGTTCTGGGGAGTCGAATCTGGATCCTTAGGCTTTGCAGGCACCATTAAGCCACCTCTCCAGCCCCAACCTGTGGGATATTCTTGTCTTCACTTCTGCTCCATGAGCCCATCATTCTTTCTTACCAATGGTTTTCCATGTGTTCCTTTTTCTCTGCTTGAAATCCCCTTTTGCTCATTTACCACACCCAGATTTAGTTGAAAATTCTTCCTCATCCTTAAGAGTAACTCAACTCTTACCTCCTAGATCGTTCCCTCACAGTGTCTAGGCAGGGATTCCTGTCTAAGTGTTCACAGTCCTGTGCCCAGAACCATCTCACTGGTCGTGGTGGATTTATATAACAGCAAGTGCCTGCTGCTGCTTCTTAATGCACAGACTGCAATTCACCCTGCATGCAAGACACTCAGTGGATCTTTTAGAATAGGTGGCAGAATCAGTACAGGAACCTATGAATGAATCATTGTTCATGATAAAGCAGTAGAAAGGAACACAATATCATCTGACTATTAATTCTGACTGTCAGTTCAACTTATAGCAGGCCAGAGCAATTGCACAGGAGAAAAAAAAAATCTCCTTTTGCAAAGCACATGTTTTAGATACACTGTGAGATAATGTATTTTCTGCATTCTCTTTTTCTAGTGTATTCCCAAACTATTTGTAGAAAAATAAAAAGATTTTTTTCCAGAATTTACTTACTTCTCACTTACCTCCTCATCTGAGTGTTTAGTCCTTGACAGGCACTAGTGACAATTTTGGTATTGTACCCCTAAAAATTTAAACTTCACTTGGACTGGGCTTAAAGGAATGTGTTACCATAGCTGGGTGTGGTGGCGCACACCTTTAATCCCAGCACTCAGGAGGCAGAGGTAGGAGGATCACCGAGAGTTCGAGGCCACCCTGAGACTACATAGTGAATTCCAGGTCAGCCTGGGCTAGAGTGAGACCCCACCTCCAAGAACCAAAAAAAAAATAAAAATAAAAATAAAAATAAAATAAAATAAAATAAGGGAGTGTGCTACCATGCACGATTGTCCATTTTTGCCTCTTCCTCTCTCCCTCTCTTTCTCAAATAAATAAATAAATAAAATATTAAAGTTATTATTTAAAAAAATAAAAATTAAAAAAAATTTGCTTCCACCACCTTTGTCATAAAATACCAGGTAAGCCACAAGGTCAGAATACTTATAATAGACAGTTTCATAATGCACAATTTTATGCACAACTATCACAATGGTATTATTATTTATCAAATTAATTGTCGGTGAGTGGCTTGGTGGTAGTGATGGGGGAGCTAGCCAGCAAAGGCCTTAAAGCCCCTGCTTAGTGCTACCCACTCACCTTACTCAAGATGTGGAACCTTACTGAACTCCATTCTGAATCTGTAACCTAAAGATAAAAATCCTACCTCTTAGGGCTGGAGAGATGGCTTAGCAATCAAGGCGTTTGCCTAGAAACCCAAGTAAGAACCCAGGTTCAATCCTCCAGTACCCACATAAGCCAGAAGCAAATGGTCGGGCATGCGTCTGGAGTTTGTTGGCAGTGGCTAGAGGCCCTGGCATGCCCATTATCTCTTTATATATATCTGCCTCTTTCTCTCTTTCTCTCAAATAAATAAATAAAAACAGTTTTAAAAAAAAATCCTCCCTCATAACTCTGTGAAGATTAAATTTGCATATGCAGAGCTAATGCATGGTAGATGGACATTAACTGATTATTAATACTGAATTTAAGACTACTTACTGCCCTTCTCTCCCCCCGCAGTTGTTTCAAAAGCATGTTCTCTAATCTATGTGGAAAGGATTGGATTATTGAACCCTGCTTTGGAGGACACTTGACACTTTACATTTACTAAATATTTATATCCTGTCAAGGTCCCAGAAGTATTCGAGGTGGCTCTCAATAAAAGACGCAAGTATAAGAGATTCACAAAGCCATTAAACAAGGGCAAGAAATAAGACTCTGAAAAAAGGGGAAGGAAGTAATTACACAGCATAGAGCTGTGCTTCCCACACTGTGTGGGAACCTCCTTGGATCTTGTTAAAATGGAGTTTCCGCTGGGCTGGGTCTGCAGAGTGGAGACTGAGAGTGCATCTTTGTAGCAAGCTCCCCTGTGAAGCAGAGGCTGCAGGCCCATGCTAATATGCGCAGCAAGGCTGGGGGCAAGCTAAGGAAAGTGAGCACCGAAGTGGAGGTCCCGTAATTTGTGTAAATACAGAGTATATAAATGCATTCAGATACTTAAGTAGCAGAAAGCTCAAAAGCTAATGGGGCTGGGGAGGCTGTCACACAGCCCTTCCCTCTCAACAAATGCATTTTATTCCTTGGCCTCTGCTGCCCTGAAGCTGTGAACAAGAAATCTGGCTTGCCCGACAACCCTCTTTCTAAATGATTTCAAGGAAGAAAGCAGGCAGCACATATACTGGAAATGCATGACGTAACCTTTTACATTCGGAGAAAGGGCTGTCCCTAATTCAAGCCATATTTTGTCCAGCGACATGGAAATGTTTGAAATTGGAAAACATCCAAAAATTGTGGGATCCAATATATTGCAAAGTCATGCCCTTTGCCTTCTTGTAGCCTACCTGTGTGCCTGGCTGGCTCTTCCTCTCTCTTGCTGGATACCCCGCAGTGCTAGTTCCTATTGGGCCCTCCAGCGAGGTATCTGCGGGTGAGAAATCTATAAAGCACTTAAAGGCCGTTGAGAGCTTCTCCAGAGTACGGTCATGTGCTAAGAGCTATACGGTCATGTGCTAAGAGCTATACTAGAGTATTCTACAGGGTCGCACATTGAGTAACCTTCCAGACAAGGCGTCAGATGGAGGTCTTCCTAACCCAAGTTTCTTTCCAGAGTAAGGCCATGTGCTAAGAACTGTACCTACCAGAACCCTTCCTAACCCATAGTTTCTCAGCCTCAGTAAAATGTCACTGGATATTTTGGACCAGACAATTTTTTTTTTTGTCATTGTGGGACAGAGTATAGGTTATCTAGATGTAACCCTCGTATCGACCCAATGGGTACCATTAGCAACCCCTCATCATTGTCATAATAACCTAAAATGTCCAAAATGTCCCATCATAGATAAAATTGCCCCTGGCTAAGATTGCTTCAACATAAAGCCCAACTTTCTGATAAACAAGGGTAAGAGTCATACTTCAACACATCGCAAGGGTCCGCTCCGTTACAAGCTGGATTGTGTCCACTCCCAGAAAAGGTTTCCTCGTGGAAGCTGTAGCTGTTCCCAGTGTGTCTAACTGGAGAAAGACAGCACTATGGCAGGGTTGGAATGTGAAATGGCCTTCAAGGCTCATGGTTTTTAACACTTGGTGCTCAGCTAGGGACACTGTTTTGGGAGTTGTGGAATCATCTGAGCAAGGAGCCTAACTGGCAGATGGGGTGGGGTGACAGGCTACCCCTGGGTCTAGTTTGGCTGCCTGCTTCCTGAATATACACACAATATAAGCAGCCACCTCATGCTCCTGCAGCCCAAACCACCATGCTTTCCCCATCAGGATGGGCTGTACCTTCTTAAACCCATGAGACAAAATAAATCCTTCTGCTCCGTGATAGTTAATCTCTGAATTGCCAGACTGACAAGATTTAGAATCACCATGGAATCAAATCTCTTGTCCTGTCAGGGATTTTCTAGACATGTTTTTATTTATTTATTTATTTATTTATTTATTTATTTATTTATTTATACTTATTTATTTATTTATACTTATTTATTTATTTATACTTATTTATTTATTTATTTGGGAGGGGGGAGAAAGGCAGATGGAGGAAGAGCATGGGCACACCAGGGCCTTCAGCCACTGCAAATGAATTCCAGACACATGCGCCACCTTGTGCATCTGGCTTACGTGGGACCTGGGTAATCGAACCTGGGTCCTTTGGCTTTGTAGGCAAGCGACTTAACTGCTAAGCCACTCTCCAGCCCCCTCTAGATAGGATTAATTGAGGTGGGGAGCCCCACCCTAACTGTGGGTGGCATCATGCCATGTGGTGGGTTCCAAGACGATACAGAAAGGAGAAAGCAAGCTGAGCACGTAGCGTTCATCACTGTCCTGTTTTTCCTCACTGTTGGACTGCATGGGACCAGCTCCAGCCACCATGCCTTCCCCACCACGATCCACTTCCCTTCAAAACTGCAAGCTGAAAAGAAACCCTTGTATTCCTTAAGCTGTTTCTGGCAAAGTATTTCGTCCCAGCCGCAACAAAGTAAATGATATACCCCACCAGTTTTCTTCTTCCAGATAGTCGATCACAGTGATTAGTCTCAAAAGTTAAAATGAAGCCATGGAAGGACCCTACTCCAATCTGATAACTGTAAAAGAGAGGAAATTTGGACCAAGAGATACTAGGGACGTGGGGACATGGAGGAATGGTCATGTGAGGACTATAAGAAGGTGGCATCTGCCAGCCCTGGAGGGGGTCTTCAGAACCATTCCTGCAACAGCATGCTGGGGCTCAGACTTGCAGCCTCCATACATGGGAGACAAAGCTCTGTGGTTTGAGCCACCCAATCACTTTGTTATAGGAGCTCTCATATATAAGCTGATCTGTCTGCCTTTACTTTTCCATTTTCATTAAAAGGTTCCAGAATCAGAGCTGGAGAGATAGCTTAGTGGTTATGGTGCTTGCCTGCAAAGCCTAAGAACTCAGGTTTGAATCTCCAGGTTCCATGTAAACAGACGAACACCATTGCAAGCATGCAATGTTGTACATGCACCACCAGGGGGCACATGCATCTGGAGTTCGTTTGCAGAGGCTGATGGCCCTGGCATGCCCATTTTCTCTCTCTCTCTCTCTCTTTCTCTCTCCCTCCCTCTTCTTCTCTGTCAAAATAAATAACAACAATAATAATAATTATTAAAAAGGTTCCTGAATCAATTCAAAGCCTAGCAAAAATAAAGAGTTAACTCATAAGTTTTGTGGAGAGATATCTCAAAGTATAACTTGGCAGTGCTGGGTATAATCTGTATTTGTTTTCACAGAATCACCATTTCTTGAAAAATATTCTTGAAATATTTCTCATACCATAGCGAATGGCCTTAGACACTTCACAACTGGTTATTATCTGCAAGCCGATATAACTCACTAACTCCTGCTTGAGATTATATTCCTTTTCTGAACCACCAAGATGATACTAAGAATCAATTTTAAAACATACTGTGGCCTGGACAGTAACTTAGTAGCTTGGATCAAGTACCTCAAGTGTTCAATTTTTGGCCCAGTTATTCCAGTTCTGGTAATCTGCTTTTTAAGGAAATAACCAAGATATAGGCAAGATTCTGTGTGTATCATGACTAGAAGAAAAATTCCTTTATTGTGTAAGCAAAGATGCTCATATAGACATTAAGAACGATTTTTCCAAGATATTTAATGACAGAGAAAGTATCATACTGTAGATTGGAATTCAAATGCCCATTTCCCACTCCCCACCCTCCTCCCAAGGCCAATGCATTGGAGGCTTCTCCCCAGAGAGGCACTATTGAGAGGGTATGGCAATTTTAAGACGTGGGGTCTGAAAGGTCTTCAGGCCATGGGGATATGCCTGGAGGGGTTGGCGGGACCCTGGCCTCATCCTCTCTGCCCGTTGCTTCTTGGCTAGGAGGTGGTTTCTGCCTTACTATGTGCTCAATGCCTCAGTCCTGAAAGCAGCGATTCTACCTGACAACAGATTTGCTCCTGTAAAACTACCAGCCAAAAATAAAAACCTTTTCTCTTTATGGTTTAATTTTAAATCTCAATCATTTGCTATATCAACACAAAGCTGACTAACACATATCACGGTATATGTCAAATAAGTGACAGAGAACAGAAAAACCACATGATATAGGCAGACTTCAGAAAAATGATTGTGGCTAGCTATGCAATTATGTCACATTATAAAAATCATTGAATTTTCTTATTCTTTCTAAGTTTCCTATCTGTATGCCTGGATTACTTTTATTATGGGGGGGGGGGCAAAGCATTGTTTTAAAGAGCTTCTGTTGGTTCAGGCCTAGTAAAGATAATACGTTTGGGGAAACATCTGGCAAAAGAAAATGTAAAATGCTCACATCTCCCTAGCCATGTGCCAGAAACAAAGGTATGAGGAACTGATAAGGGGTGAGGCAGGCCTCCAGGTCCACGCAGAAGACTGGCTGCTGCATCTCCCGTCCCACAATCACTGGTCAACGACGGAGAGAGGAAAGTTTCACTGCCCAGGGCCTAATGAGCTTTCCTCATCTTTTTTTTAAAATTTAATTTATTAATTTATGAGAGAAAGAGGGAGAGGACTGGCACATCAGGGCCTCTAGCCACTGCAAATGGACTCCAGACACATACACCACCAGGTGTATCTGGTGTCTGTGGGTTCTGGGGAGTCGAACCTAGGTCCTTAGGCTTACCAGGCAAGCACCTTAACAGCTAAGCCATCTTTCCAGGCCAGCTTTCCCCATCTCATCTGCAATATTTAGATTCTGGGTTTGGAAGATGCAGGAGGAATCCAACACAGCCGACACAGCGGTGAGGTCTTACTCCACATGGAATGATGGCTCACAGAAGCACAGCCTGGGCTCCACAGCCTTGTCTTCATAGTCCCATTGTCAACACCTCTCAAGAGTTGACAAAGTAAAGTGTTTTAACCACAGTCACTTCTACCTTGATGTCCCTCCATTGCATTTCTGCTCACATCAGGTGGAGCATGAGTGTGACATTTTGAGGAACCATCTAGACCTTGGTAGTATTGACATTTGGGGCAACATATTTCTTTGCATTGCAGCTTCCTGTGCATTGTAGGATGTTTGACAGCCTCTTCTGCTCTCTGCACACTAGATTTCAGAATGACCACCAACAATCTCACCAAGTCACAATTGCAAGTATCTCCAGACAGTCTCAAAAGTAGACAGGGATGGGCTGGAGAGATGGCTTAGCAGTTAAGGCGCCTGCCTGCTAAGCCTAAGAACCAGGTTCCAATCTCCAGGTCCCACGTTTAGCCAGATGCAAAGTGATGCAAGGGTGCAATGCTACACTTGACCACAAGGGGGCGCACACATCTGGATTTTGTTCACAGCAGCTGAGAGACTGCTGGTGCACCCATTCTCTGTCTGTCTCCCTCTCCCTCCCTCTCTCTCTGTCTGTCTCTCTCTCCAAAAATAAATAAAATAATTTTAAAAAATTAAAAAAAGTAGACAGGGACTGAAGGCTCCCCTGTTGAGAACCAGTGGCCTACAGGAAAATGGGCCTGAGAGCACAGTACATTGAGATTGAGTTCAGTGGAATTAGGACTGTGATTCAGTCATTTTCATGCATAAAGTTCCAGCTGTACCAGCAGGAATTGGTTCCGGGGAAATTTCCACGCATCCCTGTGCTGATTCATCCTGTGTGACATGAGGGTGCAAATCCAAAGAGGTTAGCGACATATGATGTGAACAAGTCCATGGCTTTTCCACTTTCAAGTGGTGGTGGTAATGGAGAAATAGGAGTTAAAATGTATGGAGCACACAGGGTGTGTTTGGTATAAACCTGTAATCCCAGCACGTGACAGATAGAGGCAGCAGGATGGCAAGTTCAAAGACAGCCTGAGATACATAGTAAGGCCCTGTGTCTAAATAAATAAATAGCCAGGGACTATTCTCCCACAGAGAACTCTTCTGATCAGAAGTAGATGACAGCATTTGTTTCCTCACCAATACTGATAAAACGAAAGTTCAACTCGGCAGTGCAATAAAGTATAGATGGAACGAATAAGGCGATTTCTCGTATGGAAACAAGAGAACGTATTCTGCTGTAAAATATAGTCCAAACATTTTCAAAGCATCTAAAAATCAGTAATTCCTTAAGAAGAAGGCATGCATATTAATAGAAGTCATGGACAGGTTTTGATTTTATTTATTTATTTATTTATTTATTTATTTATTTATTTATGTGCAAGGAGAGACAGAGAAAAGAGACAGACACACACAGAGAATGGACAAATGACAGCTCTAGCCATGGCACATGAACTCCAGATGCACAGGCCACTTTGGACTTTGTGTATCTGACTTTATGTAGGTACTGGGGAATCAAACCCAGATTGTTAGGCTTTGCAGGCACGCACCGTTAACCGCTGAGCCATCTCTCCAGCCCTGATTTCGATTTCTTAGTACTCCAACTAATAAAGAGAGCAAGTCATATTACTTTTTGCCAACCTCCACCCGTTTAGATGGGTTGACATGTAAAAATTCTACTTCTTGGTTGGTAGTTTGAATCAGATGCCCCCACAAACTCATGTGTTTTGAAAACACAGTCCTCAGCTGGTAGCAATTGAAGACAGACATAGAGCCTTGCTGGAGGAGGTGGGTTTAGGGGTGTGATAGCCAGCTACTCTTTGCCAGAACTTGGCTCACTCTCTTGCTGCTGTTTTCCACTTGCTGGCATGGAGGTGATGTCCAGCCTCTGTTCATTCCATGCTTTTCCCTGCCAACATGGAGGTTCAACTCAAGAGAATAAGCAAAAATAAACCCTTTCCTCATATCAGCTGCTTTGGGTCGGGTGCTTTGTGCCAAGCAGTGAGAATGTCACTGCAGCCCTGGCCAAAACAAGAACCTCATTGACAAGCTGTTCAACGAGCGCTGACCAATCAAAGAGTATTCAGGATTTACTATGTTACAAGAACATGCAAAGGGCCCCCAAAAGTTTTACTAAAGGGTTTTCTTAATTTAATAATTCTAAAATAATTACTAAATGCAACTTGTGAAGGTAAAAAAAAAAAGTTTTTAAAAACTATTAACCAAAAAAAAAAAAAAAAAAGTTAAACTGGTCAGCCATACAAAGGGAAAAAAAATCTCTTTGTGTCTGCGGACAGGATCACACTGACTGCTCTGTGAAGAAGCAAATAGTTACAGCTTGGAAGTGTGAGCGAAGCTGGGTGTCCAAGTGCTGATTTCAAAATACAGTATTCTCACTGTGCATGTGGCAAATTTTGCCTTAAGTTTTTGAGTTTGTTGAGATTTAGTACATATTATTTTTTAATTCATCATATATATATATATTTCATGAGAACACCTTCCCACCCAATTACATAACTCCAGGTTTAACATCCTTGAAGCTGCCCCTGAGTGAGTATGGAGCAACTCCAGCCAGGCCTGGGTGTAGATATCCTCTAGCCAGGCTCATAATGATGCACTGGGGATCATTATTTGTCCTCTTATGATTAATCTAATATAATGAAATACAATGGTTCACATAGCATTCTCCAAAACATATCAGGGAGACTTTATCTTGAAGCTCCCACAAGACTGTGTTATCTAAGAAAGCTGCTGAGCCTTTGACAGCACTGAGGGCATGTGTGAACAGAACCCATGCAGCCTCATGGGGTCTTGTAGTGACACCATTGAGCACCCGCCAATCACTCCTGCACTCCTCTGTTCCATTGCATATACTCCTGTCTTTTCAATGTAAAACAGGTGTTAGCTGGGAGTGGTGGTGCACACCTTTAATCCCAGCACTTGGGAGGCAGTTTGAGGCCATCCTGAGACTACATAATGAATTCCAGGTCAGCCTGAGCTAGAATGAAACCCTACCTCAAAAAACCGAGAGAAAAAAAAAGTGTTAGGTAAACTATATCATGAACAGGGCAAAATAAACACATACTTAGTTTAGTATCATTTATGTTCTGAATAAAACTGAGTTTTAGGGCTGGAGAGATGGCTTAGAGTTAAGGCGTTTGCCTGTGAAGTGTAAGAACACATGTTTGAATCTCCAGGTCCCACATGAGCTAGACACACTGTGATGCACGTGTGCAATGTCACATATGTGCACAAGGGGGCACACACATTTGGAGTTCATTTGCAGAGGTTGAAGGCCCCCTGGCAGGCCAATTCTTTCTCTCTCTCTACCTCTTTCTCCTTCTCAAGTAAAAAAACAAAAAAATTAATGAGTTTTACATTTGTCAGTCATCAGGAAAAGTCTATCTGCCTATTACATTTCCCAGAAAGCTCTGCAAGTGCCAGGACTCCATGCTGTCAGCTAGCACAGCGCCTGCCACTCTACAAACACTCAGCAAACATTTTTGGGTGAATGAGACTCCACCACACTTCCGGTTCCTGGAAGTGAAAACAGGGAACCAATAATGAGCATCCTGCTTAAAAAGGAAAGCCACTGTTGAAGAATCCGAGATTTCTGACACAAGTGAAAAGGAGGGAGTAAGGATGGACCCCAGTGGTTAATGTGAACAATCCTCTTTAGCACCAACATCACAGACCATGGTCAGCTAAAAGCTGCTCGTCCCGAAAGGGACTATTTATTTATACGAAAGACTAAATTTAGCAAAATTCCCTTTTATATCAAGGTCAAGGGATCCAAAGATTTAGTCTTAAGAGAATGTAATAGGTTATAAATATTTTCAATTTTCAAGCAGTGCCTGAATTTCTACATATCTGACTGTTAGGACTATTAGCCAGGAACTTAGAGAACATATCCTAAAATGTGTGATTTATAAAATTCACTTCAATCTCGACTCTGACTTTTATTACATAGTGGGACCATTTCCTTCCTTCTGTTTTGAAAATGTACACCTCCAACATCATATTCCACAGGAGGAAGTTCTCTACAGCCAAATTTATAGAAACATATATTAAAAAGAATTCTAAAAGCCATGCCAAGATCCTTTCCTCACCAATGACTGGTTTTGTATTTGCTAGACCTGAATCAATACACAATGCTCCTACATTCTCTTCTTTTTTCCCCCTTATGGATTTAAAAAATATATATTTTATTTATTTGCAAGCAGAAAGAGAGAGTGAGAGAGGAGACAGAGAATGGGCACACCAGGGCCTCTAGCCACTGCAAAATGAACTCCAGATGCATGCGCCTCTTTGTGTATCTGGCTTTATGTGGGTACTAGGGAACTGAACCAGGGTCATTAGGTTTTGCTGAGCCATCCATCTCTCCAGCACCCTGTATGGACTTTTAGATGTTTTTTAGATGTTTATCCTCATGTTTAAATACATGTTTTCTCACGGTCTGAGGAGGGCAGCATGAAATGATCATGCAGAGAACTGAGAATTTGCAGTGTTTGATTTCTGTCCTTGGCAGTGGCTAAAGTTCAGGCTATTATCTTGTCCCTAAGCCCTTGTATCCTCCTGCCCACTTACTTATGGGCAAGCAGATTATTTACTCTGGTTCATTAATGTCACTTAAAATAACAATGACTTTCCTATTAAAACATACCATTTATAATCTGAATTTGTGGCCTGTTTCAGTGGAATAATATAGGATATTACTTCTTCCAAATGTATTTTTCAAGAGCATATAGGGAATGGTGACATAGTTTTCCAAGTAAATTAAATTTAAAGCCAGACCACTGTGGAGGGGAGGGTGAAAAAATCAAAGTGACTCAAAATAGCAGTGGGCTTAAATTATATTTTAATGACTTTCACAACAAACCTCAGTGTCTGTTTTGGCAAGGAATGTTCCATAACTTTATTGAGAAAAATAAGCTCAAGATGCCAAAACATTTTTAGCAAAATCTGACTGATGGTTTATTGCTAGGATTTAAAACAGTAGGGAGAAAATTCCCCCCAAATTAGAGTCTGGATTGAAACTGAATTCCGATTTAAATTCTTCTAGTAGATTTTAAAATCTGCTTAAACATAGGTAATTAGACGATGTTGGTCACAATTCCCCATCCATATACTGCCATGTGGCTCCTGGTGAGGGGATAGCCTGCCTTCATTTCGTGCTGTTCATAGTGATAACAGCCATCTTGACTCGGGTCTTTTAATTCTATAGCTCAGAGCCTGAATAGCAGTAAATCCAAGACAGTGCTCGGTACCCCTCCCCCCAGCATGTCTGCCACAAGCTGTCAGCACCTGAACTCTGTCCATTAATGTCAACGGGCAGAAGCATCCCCAAGCAGTTCCCTGAGGTGAGGTCACATTGGGGTGAAGGTCAACCTCAAGGCTGAGCTGGCTGCACGGACTCCTGTAAGGAGGCTACTGTTAAGAACCGCCTTTCTGGGCTGGATAGATGGCTTAGTGGTTAAGGCGTTTGCCTGCAAAGCCAAAGCATCCTGGTTCAACTCCCCAGGACCCACGTAAGCCAGATGCACAAGGGGGCACATGTATCTGGAGTTTTTTTGCAGTGGCTGGAGGCCTTGATGTACCCATTCTCTACCTGTCTCTTTCTGGTTTCTTCTCTCTCTCTCTCTCTCTCTCTCAAATAAATAAATAAACATTTAAAAGAGGAATGTTACATTAAAAGACGAAGAAGAAAAAGAGCCTTTCTGAGCTGGAGCTGGGCATATCTTCTAAGCAAGTCCTGTGTCCCCAGGCCTGGGTGGGAACGATCAGGCAGGCCTGTCTGTGGCAGAAGCAGAACGGGGTTTCAGAGCTCTCTCTTTGCAGCTCAAGCCTTTCTTACAACTTTGTGACAAGCCAATTCTACTCTTTAAGCCTCACCGTGAATGAAATTTTTTTTTTTGCCTTTATGTTTGGTTTTCATTGAACTTCTGCCTGCATTCAACAGTGGTTGGTCAGCCCCTGAATCTGTTCTCGGCAGCCCAGCCTTGCCACGCTTTCAAGTGAGCGCCAACGAGAAGGGAGATCATGATGTTAATCGAGTCTCCTAGTGTCTTCCCATGAAAAGTTATGAAGTCACTTGATGAAGTTCATTTATCTTACAACCAGCGTGTCAGTGAGGCAGGGTAGAATGCTGTGCCAGACCAATGCCTGGATCTGTCGGTGATGAGCGCTTTGAACTCCTGCCCACACAGAGCCCACGAGTCAGCGTTGTTTATCATGTGCAGTTAGATAATTAGAATAATAAAGATGAACAGATACGAAATTATCTACGATTTCATGAGGAGCAACCCCTTTACCAGTGTACTGGCAGACCACCTGCATTCCCAGGCAAAACCCATCCTCTCTTCCTACCCCATCTGACCACCACTCAACCTTCTTCCTCTGAAGATACTCTCTGTCTCTCTCGCCCACTCTCTCTCTCACATAAACACACACACACTTACAATCAAACCACATTCTAAGTGAAGATGATGTAAGATTTAACACTAAAAACGATGCAAGAAGAAAACTGAACACAAATGTTTCTATCTTCCCCCTTCACTATAGTTATAACAGTACAAGCACACAAAACATGGTTTAAAAACTCATCAAGCCGTGTTGTGTTGTGCAAAGCAGAAAAGTTCATACTTAAAGCCACTTAACCTACCATAAAATCAAGAGGAAGATCATTCTTCAAAGCTAAACACCCCGGCAGGGCATGGTTGGCACACATCTGTGAGGCCAGCACTGAGGAGGCTAAGGTAGGGGGATAGCTCATAAGTTCATGGCTGGCCTGGGCTACAGAATAAGCCCCTATTTTACAAAAACCAAATTACAATTTACAAGGTTCTCTGCATGCTCCATTAAAATGTAGCACTGATGCAGGACTTAACGGTCCAGGGAGGATTTCCAAGGCTTGTGAACACCAACTTTTTGGATTCTTATCTAACTTTAGCAAAGAATTGAAAATGGACTCCAAGGAGGGTAAATTCTGAATTATGAGGTTTTATTTTAGGGAGAATTAGTATCCAAGGGAGAGGAGAAATGGCACATGTACACACGTATGTAAAAGGCAAACCGTGAGAGCCCAGGCCAAAAGATTCAGAAGAAACACACACACACACACACACACACACACACACACACGAAGCAAAGCATGAGAGTTCAAGTCCTTTACCTTCCCATGGTAGAAAGTTAAGAGATTGTAAGAGATTAGGTAGGAAAGGGCCAAGAGCTCAGAGGGAAAGCATACATGTAACAAAGCGAAGAGATAAAGCATCTGAAAACAAAGTACACGTGGGAAGCAAGTGGGTTAACACCCAGGCAAATAAGAGCTTCCCAAAGCAGGCAGCCGGAGAGTCCAGCGCAGGGAGAATGAAAAAGAGGGGGAGAGAGAGAGAAGAGACAGAGAGATTTACACACAGAGCCGGCCCATTTATATGCATCCAACATCCAATTAAGATGGGCCTTGCCATGAGATTCAGGTGTGTAAGAGAAAAACCTGATTAGTTGGTGAATCAAGGGGATGACTCACGAGGGACCAGGCCAGCCAGGTGTGCTAAACTGAGGAAGACCCACATTACCCAGGGGGGGAGAACAGGGAGAAGGCTAACGATGGAATCATCATGGCTGTATATATATATTATATACATAACTAATAAAAAAATTTTTTTAAAAGAAGCAGGAAGTTGCTGCCAGGAAGTGTTGCTTGCTGCCATCTTGGATGAGACTGGCTTCAACTCAGTTCTAGTGCTGCCAGGGCAGGCAAGGTGGCCTCTCCACGTTCTCCCTGGGCCTTGTCGCTGGCAGACTGCCTGTAGAATAGCTATCGTCCTCCTGGTTCTCCTTCAGCACAGCAACACACAGTGTTCCCATCGATCTTCGCTTGTCACTTGTCATATAAGTAATTCTCCCTATTTTTGTGTTGCTAGGAGCAAAGCCAAGGCCTTATGCATTTTACCACTGTTTAAGGAAAAGTCTGGATCTTTCCCCCAGGCTATCCTGGAACTCACTATGGGGACCCGGCTGCCTCACATGCTTCCTGCCTCTGCCTCTGCCTCTGCCTCACAGGTGCTGGGATCCAGGCACACACAATGGTGTCTGCTTTGCAACCCTCTGCTTCAATGAGTGTTATGATTTTTCCTTTTTTCTTCATCTCCTGTCGTTTGTTATAGAAATGTGTGCCAGCATCTTAGAATGGGGAAGACCAATTTGTTATGAGATTTTGAGAGTAACGGGCCATCTCTCTCTCCGTGTCACCCTCCCCCCAAAAGAGCTAAATTAAGTAATACTGACAAGCAGGTGAGGAGGGTAAAAGTAGACTTTATTAAGGGAAAAAATCAGATAGATAGATAGATAGATAGATAGATAGATAGATAGATAGATAGATAGATAGATAGATTTCCAAGCTGGGCATGGTGGTGCATGCCTTTAATTCCAGGGATTGGGAGGCAAAGGTAGGAGGTTTGCCATGAGTTCGAGGCCACCCTGGAACTACATAGTGAATTACAGGTCAGCCTGAGCTAGAGTGAGACCCTACCTCAAAAACAAACAAACAAACAAAAAAACTCATTTCTTTCTTCTCCAGATATATCTAAACAGCTTAAAGCTAAAGACATTGAAAACCCAGGGAATGGAGATGCATTTATTTTAGGTTTTTTTTTTTTTTGGTCATTTTTCTTTTGGCATTTCATAAAACTTGAGTGTCCACATTCCATGAAAACAGGAGGTCAGCATTTCAGACTGTCGTGGTTATTATTAAAGAAACTCGGGCTGGAGAGATGGCTTAGCGGTTAAGACACCTGCCTGCTAAGCCAAAGAACCCGGTTCCAATCTCCAGGTCCCACGTTTAGCCAGATGCAAAGTGAGGCAAGGGCGCAATGCCACACTTGCCCACAAGGGGGCGCACGCATCTGGATTTCGTTCACAGCAGCTGAGAGACTGCTGGCGCGCCCATTCTCTATCTGTCTCCCTCTCCCTCTCTCTCTGTCTGTCTCTGTCTGTCTCTCTCTCCAAAAATAAATAAAGTGGAAAAAAAAATTTTAAAAAAGAAACTCAAGAAGTTGTGGAGACTAAAACCCCCAGAGTCAGGCTTCAGGGATCAGAAGACACCCTCAGCCTTTAGGTGTGTCAATCCTGAAGTTAATGGAATGCTTGGAAACTGGTGGTCCTCAGCATCTATGAACTCATGCAAAGTAATTCACCACCCGGCTCAATTTCAAAATCACCTCACTGAGCACTGTGGCAGGCATCCTGGCAGGGAGTGAGAATCCAAAATGACTGACACACGAACCACCTGCAAAAGCCCATCAGATAAGGAGGGCTAGTGTCTACTCCAGAGGCTCCCTCAGTGCCAGGTTGAGGGCTAGCAGGCCTGCACTGAAACCTCACAGGATGTACATGGATCTGGTGCCAGGGCCCCTAAGCATGGCCCATGAGTCATGGAGCAGGTACAAGATCAAAGTGAGATCATCCCAGCCACAGGGAGCCACCACGCCAAGGGTTTTAGTTACCTTAGCATCACTGTGACCATTAATGCCTCACAGAAACGGAGAGAGAAGAAGGGATTTATCTGGGCTCAGAGAATGCTCAGTCCGTCAGGGAGGCCATGGCAGAGCTGCCCAGATCAGAGAGGGGGGTTCATGTCACAGCAGACCAGGGAGCAGTGGAGGAAGCGGGACTCAGGAGCTAGGTACAGTCTTCAGTGACCTGCCCCTACAGACCACTTCTGCCAGTGAAGTTCCCAGGTGTTCAGAACCTCCAACATAATGTCACCAACTAGAGACCGAGCTTTCAAAGATGAGCCTGGTAGGGACATTGCAGATTCCAGTTGTCTCACAGTGGAAGACTCGGTGACATGTTCATCAGCTGCAGACACGAGGAAAAGAGGTCATAGGGCAAGGTTGCCCAGGGATGACAATAACAAACATGTGTATCCAGGGACTGTTCCATAAGACCGAACACAGACTCCCCTCAGCCACCATCTCAAGCAGACATGGGGCAGGGGATGGAAATTAAAGAAGCTTATAGTTTAGATTATCTCTAGATTACTTATCACCCCTAATAGAAAGTGAATGCTATGTAAATTGTTGTAGCGTGTGGTTTAGGGAACTAGGAAAAGAAAAATAATCTGCTGGGCTGAAGGGATGTCTTAGCGGTTAAGGCGCATGCCTATGAAGCCTAAGGACCCTGGTTCGAATCTCCAGGTCCCACGTAAGCCAGATGGCAGCGCATGCATCTGGAGTTCAATTGCAGTGGCTAGAGGCCCTGGTACACCAATTCTCTCTCTCTCATAAATAAAAATCAATCAATCAATAAATAAATTTCATTCTAGGATAATCTTTTGCAAATAGGAAGTATTCTATAAGGCTAATTGAATACAATGGATCTAAAAAAGAAAAAATAAGAAAATTTGGATTAAACTTGATCAATATACAAGTAAATTGTTGCAAAGAATTTGTTTTGAGTGGAGATTTGTTTAGTGAAAGGGAGGTGGTGAAATGCCCGTGTGAAATTCAAATCAGTGATCACTACCTGACAGGCACTAATGAATGACTCATGGTGGGATAGAGCATTAATGTTAAACCTACTAAATAGAGTTCCAAACATTCACTCATTAACTGACCATCCCGGCCACTGTAATTCACAGAGGGTACAAATGCTTGTTACAAGAAAAAGACAGCAAAGACTCCGAGTCTGCTCAGCTTAGTGTGGCCATGAGTGAGTTTGTCCCAGATGCCCAGATATGACATACCTGCAGTGACAAACTGAGGGAGCAGCCTGGGCATGTACATACATGTACATATTCCATGCTGATTGCTATACACAATGCTGTGGAAACATATCGAAGAGAGTGATCTCCCCATGGCGAATTTCAACTCTGAACTAGTTTCAACAGTGAGTATTGATGGAGGCAGTGTGGTCGTTCTGATATGCCGCTAGAGTGTTTGCAAGCCTGTGTAAAAAACCCTCCACCCCCAACAGGAGCTACACATAAAATCAATTCTAAATGGTGCTTAATGCTAAATATAAAAAACAAAACACAGCTTTTCTGTAAGTAAACATAGGCTCCACGACTTGGAGTAGGGAAAGTTTTCTTAATATATTACAATCATTTATTTTTCCCTTGGGAAAATATATAAAATGGAATCTGTTTAAATCATGTTATCAACAGACACTATACTAAGAAAGTGAAGCTCGAGCTGTGGAATGATGAAGATATTTGTGGGGAATAATAACCCCCAAAGTCAACAAAAACAAGGGAACTTAACAATCAGACAGACAAAAGAGGTCAGTTCCCCAGCACCCACGTAAGCTAGATGCACAAGCACAAGGGGGCACATGCATATGGAGTTCATTTGCAGTGGCTAGAGGCCCTGGCATGCCCATTCTCTCCCTCCCTCTCTTTCTCTCTCTCCTCTCTCTCTCTCTCTCTGTGTGTGTGTGTGTGTGTGTGTGTGTGTGTGTGTGTGTGTGCGTGTGTGTGTGTGTATATCTGCCCTTTCTACCTCTCTCAAATAAATAAATAAGATTTTTTTAAAAAACAATAAGGTGGAAAGTGATTGAGGAAGGAAGACGTTCACTATCAGCTTCTGGCCTCCACACACATGCAGACACACATGCATCAGCATCTGCATACCACTTGTGCCCACAGAGACACACATTATACCCACATATATATACACATCCCATATACACATACGTGTGCAAGAACAAAAAAGATTGACAAAAGACTTGAAAAAACACCTCACACAATGGAAAATGCAAATGGCCAAGAAACATACAGGTAGCTTATTGGGGGAAGGAAAATGAAAATCACACAAGATACTGAGAGATGGTGTATCTGGTAAGATCACTTGATCCCGACATGTGGCACTTGGGAATTTGAGAAAACCAAACAAGCAACCTACTGCTCTCTCCCTCAATCTCTCCTGCTTCTTGGCTGCAGTTGGGTACAGTATGACCACCAGCTTCTGCTCCTGTCTCCACGCCTTCCCACTATTATGGACTCTATCTCCTTGAACTACTTATTGGCTAGATAGACTGGGACATAACTGGGGCCATGAGAAACAGAGTGGAGTGTGAATGTGCTAGTAGGCCACCTCCAATTCTGACAGTTCCTACCTTGCTGTTTATTCTACGATGGAGCCAAGTCCACTCACACCTGGTAACAATTCAGGGCTCCAGGCGGACCCAGGTCTTTTGATATGGCAGTGAGTGGCTGAGACTCTGGATGAAGCCCTATTTCTTCGTAAAACAATTTGGCATTTCTGGGAAGCATCTAAGACTGCTCCAGATGATGCTGCTTACAGTAAAAAGAGGGTTGTACTGTCCACCAACAGAGGAACAGGACACTGCTGAATTTACTAATGGGAAATTGGTGACGGGGAATCCGCGTGGGCTGTGACCACACAGATTACACTTATCAACAGGATGAATCCCAGAAGCCGTAGTGGGGGAAATAAGTCATAAAAACATCTTGTGTGATTCCATCTCTACAAGTTCAAAAGCTGGAACCACCTAAAAATCACTCAGCAGATACCTCTGGTGGGAGGGAAGGAAGAGGGAGACTTCCAGGCTAGCTCAAAACTGATGGGTTTTCCATGACACAGGACTGCCAGTGCTAAATGTGGGACTGTCCTGGGTGAACAGAGAGGACATATTCTCCAGGCGTGCAGGTCCAGAGACACATTTATGTCACAGTTCTTTGACGCTTGAATATGAGAACATGTAACTTTTTGTTCAGTTTTCATTTCATTTCATTTATTTGCTCGCGCACACACACAGAAGGAGAGAGAGAAAAACAGGGAGACAGAGAGAAGAGAGAGAAAGAGAATGGGTGCACCTGGGCCTCCAGCTGCTGCGAACAAACTCCAGATGCATGTGCCACTTTGTGCATCTGCCTTTACGTGGGTGCTGGACTTTCCAAACGAGGTCGTTAGGCTCAGCAGGCAAGCACCTTAACCACTGAGAATTCTCTACAGCCCTTGTTTGGTCTTTAAAAAAAAATTTTATTTATTTATTTGCAAGGAGAGAGAAAGAGAGAGAAAGGAAGAATGAAAATAGGGCACATTAGGGCCTCTTGCTACTACAAATAAACTCCAGATGCATGCAGCACTTTGTGCATCTGGCTTTATGTGGGTACTGGGAAACTGAACTTGGACAATCAGGCTTTCAAGCAAGTGCCTTTAACTGCTGAGCCATCTCTCTGGTCCTTTTTGATCTTTTAAAACGTACACACAAGTGGCACATGCATCTGGGAGTTCAATTGCAGTGGCTAGAAGCCCGGATGAGCCCATTCTCTCCCTCCCTCTCTCCTCTGTTTGCAAATAAATAAAAATATTTTTAAAAATACACATGTCAAAAAAACCACAAAAACAAAAAAATACACATATCACTTTAAAAAAAGAATTCTTTCACTTTCCTCTAACATAAAACATAAGCCTCTCCTTCCAGAGGAGTCATTCTTGTTCCCAGAGGAAGGGAGTCAAGAATCTCAGCCAATAGCCCTTGGTGAGGAGCCCAGCTTACTGCCAGGAGACCATAACTTCTGTCCTCCAGTCATACTTCTGCATGGCTGTCCATAAAAACACACACAAAGTCGTGTGGGTCTTCATTCTGGGGGCTCTGTGTCACACAAAGCTGATAGTAAATAAATTAGACATTGTTTTCTGTTGCTATTCCAACTTTTTTTATAGGGGTTTTTGCCATAAACCTCATAGGGGTTGAGGGAAAGATTCCTTTTCTCCCTTTACACACTCAACAGAATGACTAAGTTGTCACAGGCAGCCAGTGGCAGTGTTAGTGATAGAGGGGAAGAGTGGCATTTCTGTGTCCATCTTAGGTTCTGCAGCCAAGCTCAGCACATCAGAGTGGCCAAGGATAGAGCGACAGGGGAAAAAAGTCGTGGGCAGGGAGTCTGCTCCCACGTGCACCCTGTAATGTGTGACCAGCAACATGGCTAGAACTCAGTATATAGACCATCTTGGGGCAAAATAACAAAAGGGATTTTGGACTTGTGAATGGAGAAGATAAGTTAAAAGTGATAAGATGACCAGGGGAAATATGATAAACAAATGCTGTTTAAGAAAACATATTGTGCAGATTTGAATGAGTGCCTTTTCCATAGAGATCACTTCTGGTGTGGGAGAGGAAACTATCTTTACAAATGGAAGTTTCCTTTATTAGAGCAAAACCCTTTACAACAGGAAAACACACACTGTTTCAAGAACTCTATCTGCATCTGCTTGTTCTCAACAATGTTTCCCATGCCAAAGAGGCTTATTTGGGGAGAGAATAATCTGGCACTCCTTGGGAAGTGCTGTGCTTAACAGTACTGTGAGAGTAAAAATTGGTAAAACCACTTTAGAAAAGTGTTCAGAAACATTTACCAAAGCAAGGCATGTACCTATGTACCTTATGACCAGTAATTCCACTCCTCTGTACATATCCAGCATACATGCATACAAGTGCGCATGACAAGATACATGAGGACATTTAGTCACGTGATATATGTGGCAGTTTGAATTAGATGTGCCCCATAAACTCATGTGTTTTGAATGTTTGATTCCAAGCTGATGGCAATTTGGGGGGTAGAACCTGGAGGGAGGAGGTGTGTTGTTGGGGGCTTATAGCCAGCTCCCCCTTTTCAGAATCCAGCTCATTCTCCTACTGTTGTGATTGTCCACCTGATGTTGGCCAGGAGGTGATGCCCAGCCTCTGCTCAAGCTGTTTTCCCCTTCCATCATGGAGCTTCCACTTAAGACTAGAAGCCAAAATAACTATTTTTCTTGCATCAGCTGCTTTTGCTGGGGTGCTTTGTGCTAGCAATGAGAAGGCAACTACAATAGTATATAATAACCAATAATCAAAACCAATATCTCTCAGTGTTGAATGGTTAAATGTACTATTGTGTACCATCCGATGCCACAGGGCAAATGCATCTGAAGAATTGCTACACGGACAAAGAAGCGAAGTACAAGAAGCCAGACCCAGAGTTGACTCTGTATGACTGGAGCCATATGAAGTTCAAAATCAAGGGCAAATGAGCTACGCTGACAGACGTGAGCAGGGATGAGAACTTGCAGGTGTGTGGAAGTGGGGAGGGGTATGAGGGACACTGCTGGGTTCTGTCCTTTATTGAAGTGTTCCATATATATGTTCACTCAACAAATTGAAACACTTTGGATGTGTTTTTGCATGCATGTTTACTTCAAATAAATGCAGACTCAAAACATAAATGTCTTAAACAAGTCCACCTTGAATAGATACCTGGACATTAGCATTCTGCAACCTAGCACATTCCTTTCTGTCTGTGTGCTAAGTTGGACCTACCCATAAAGCCACTGTCCGTATGATTATAATGGAGTTCTGCATTTATGTGGTGCCTTTCCTCTGTAGAGATCAAAGGGCTTCTGCATAATAAAAGATAGCATATCAAATGCTACATATGAAATACAGTTAGGTCCTGGGGAATAAAGGGGAAATACTGAACTCAGGGACATACACTCCAGGAAACCTACAGATGTAAAACAAGCCATAAAAACTGTGTGTAAAACAACTATAAACATCAACTATTAAGAATTCATTTGTGTAAAATAAAAGGTCCTCTTCTCCTGGGGTTGCTTTCTTACTCTTGCCAGAGAAAGGACAGAGAGCGGCCGAGGCTTTCAATTTAGAATGTAGACGCCTAGGCACCACATGGCAAGACGTCTCTGGAGCCAGCTTGGCACCTCACTGCAGTAAAACAGAACAACTAAATAAACTGTGCTGCCGTTCAAAGAGCTTTTACATGTGCTTTAACAGAGAAACTCACCAGCCCTGACAACTAATTAAATGGGCCGTTTTCATATTTGCAAAATAAATATTCTATTAATCAATCTCTCTGAAGAACGCGGAATCATACACCATTTTCCTGATTTAGATCGACATGTCCTGAATGGAATTTGCTCAAGCTTCGGTTCCTGAAATCACCAAGGGAAAGCGTGTACGACAAGGAACTTTTCACTGACCTAAAGTCATTATGAAGCCTGTGTACAATGACGTTCTCCTTGGCCAGTGACCCCAGGATATGTTTTCATTAGCTTAACAAAGAATACCCTTAGCTTTGTGTATTGGGAAGTAGCTGCTCAAACATCTCCATAAATACCTACATATGGTGAGGGAGGAAAAGGAAAATAGTTTGCTTTGAGTAATTGAAATTGTCCATGGTGAGAAAATAGCATCAATAAATGAAGTCAGATAAGTAAAAGCAGCGTTCTAATTTCATGTATGTATCCTTTGTGCAGGAAGACAATCGTCCATGAGAATGGATAGGAAGAGGAAAAAAACTGGCCATAAATATTTCACAAGCACCTTGAATGGATGACCTAATTAAATCCCACAACAATTCTATTAATCTGTTTATTAGCTCCAAATTATTAATAACAAAAATGAATATTAAACAACTTATTATGGACAACTTCCATAATTACAGACAATAAACTGATAATTCCCTCCCCCACTCATTTCCCCTTCACAACTCCATTCTCCATAATATCCCCTCCCCCTTTCAGTCAGTCTCTCTTATATTTTGTTTGTTTTTTCAATTTTTTCAAGGTAGTGTCTCACTCTAGCCCAGGCTGACCTGGAATTCACTATGTAGTCTCAGGGTGGCCTTGAACTCATGGCGATCCTCCTACCTCTGCCTCCCAAGTGTTGGGATTAAAGGCATGAGCCACCATGCCTGGCTCTTTCTTATATTTTGATGTCATCATCTTTTCCTCCTATTATGCTGGTTCTTGTGGAGGTAGTGGCAGGCACTGCAAGGTCATGGATATCCAGGCCACTTTTTGTCTGGAAGAGTGAATTGTAAGAAGTCATACTCTTCCTTTGGCTCTTAGATTCTTTCCACCACCCCTTCCACAATGGACCCTGAGCTTTGGACGGTGTGAGAGAGACGTTTCAGTGCTGAACATTGCTCTGTCGCTTCTCAGCACTACGATGCCCTTTGAGTCATGCCAGAGGTCACTGCCATGTGAAAAGAGAAGCTTCTCTAACCAAAAGTGAGAGTAGCATTAATATATGAGTATGAACATTAAGAAAAATGCTTTACGGGGCAGTTTGGTGAGCATAATATATGCATTTAGCCAGACACCAACAGAAATTACACCCCTAGGTTTTCTCCTGTCATAGGTTTTCAGTATCAGGGATGTATTCCCTCCCGTGGAGCAGGCCTCCAGTCCAATTAGAGAACAGTTGGTTTCCCACACAACAGACATGCCACTATTGTACCCGTTGCCTCATTTGGCCTGGCTGACCAAAATTAAGGCTTGCAGTGTCCACTGTTGTTTATCTCCGCTAATGACTTCTCTCTCTCTCTCCCCCATGGATCTGCGTGCAATGTAGCTATTTCCAGCTTCCTCTCAGCTGGTCTACACAGGGGAGGTTTTCAGCTCAGCTCCAAATATTTTTCAGTGACCTTGCAACCCAAGTGTGTAAAGTCTTCAACAACAGGGTCTTACCATCCACTCCTAGTGGGAAACCAAGAGCTTCGGCAATGGCCTATAATGTTTGGGGGGCATCAGGGAACTCCCTGGCCAACTCACTGGAAGGTATCTCATCCTTGGCACTGAAAATTTTTGAGTAACAATATATGGCTTCTGCGTGTGCCGTTGTCCAAAAAAGTAGGTTTTCATATGACTTACTCATACCCTCTTGGATTTTGATTAACCCTCCCCCCATTCTTCCTTTACTCAGTCTCTTCCCCCTGAGCACACTTGAGCCTTTCCACCTGAGTAATCTGCTACTTACATATACACAATACCACCCTCTCCTTCCCTTTTAGCCACTTTCTAGCTACTTTTTTTTTTTTGGTTTTTCGTGGTAGGGTCTCACTCTGGTCCAGGATGACCTGAAATTCACTCTGTAGTCTCAGGGTGGCCTCGAACTCATGGCAATCCTCCTACCTCTGCCTCCCGAGTGCTGGGATTAAAGGCGTGTGCCACCATACCCGGCTTGCTACTGAGTTTTATTCCAGCTCATATACAAGTCCAAAAATTTGTAGGTAGGATCCACATATGAGAGAGAACATGCGACACTTGGCTTTCTGGGCTTGGCTTACCTCACTAAGTAAAATCCTTTCCAAGTCCATCGATTTCCCTGAAAATTTCATAATTTCATTTTTCTTTGCTGCTGAATAGAACTCTATGATAGAAATGTACCATCTCTTCATTATCCACTCATTAGTTGAGGGACATCTAGGCTTGTCCCATTTCCTAGCTATTGTGAATAGAGCAGCAGTAAACATGGATGTGCAAATATCTCTAAGGTAGTGTGATGAGTCCTTAGGATACGTGCCTAGAAGTGGGATAGCTGGGTCCTATGGCAAATCTAGTTTTAGCTGTCTCAGGCACCTCCACATTGATTTCCACAATGGCTGTATCAGTTTACATTTCCACCAACAGTGTAGAAGGGTTCCTCTTTTTTTGCATCCTGGCCAGCATTTATTATCACTTGTTTTCTTGATGATAGCCATTCTGACAGGAGTGAGATGGAATCTCAAAGCAGTTTTAATTTGCATTTACCTGATGGCTAAGGATGTAGAACATTTTTTAGATGTTTATATGTCATCTGTATTTCTTCTTTTAAGAACTCTCTATTTAGTTGCATACCCCATTTTTAATTGGGTTGTTTGATTTCTTATTATTTAGTTTTCTGAGGTCTTTGTATATTCCTAGATATTAATCCTCTGTCACATGTATAGCTGGCAAAGATTTTATCCCATTCTGTAGGGTTCCTCTTTACTCGATCCACAGTGTCCTTTGCTGTACAAAAGTGTTATAATTTCATGAGGTCCCAGTAGGGTTTCCCCTACTTTTTCCTCTAGCAGTTTCAGAGTTTCAGGTCTGATATTAAGGTCTTTGATCCATTTGGACTTAATTCTTGTGCATGGAGAGAGATAAGGATCTATTTTCATCCTTTTACATATAGATACACAGTTTCCCAGCACCATTTGTTGAAGAGGCTGTCTGTTCTCCAATGGGTATTTTTGGCATTTTTGTTGAAGATTAGGCGGCTGTAGCTGCCTGAACAATCATCTGGGTCCTCTATTCTGTTCCATTGAGCTACATGTCTGCTTTTGTGTCAGTTCCATGCTGTTTTTGTTACTATGGCTCTGTATATAGGTTAAAAATCATGTATGGTGATAATATCAGCCTTATTTTTGTTGCTCAAAATTGTTTTGGATATTTCAAGTTTTTTTGTGCTTCCAAATAAATTTTAGGATTTTTTTTTCTATTTCTGTGAAGAATGCTATTGGAATTTTGATGGGAATTGCATTGAATCTTTTGGTAAGATTGCCATTTTCACAATATTGACTCTTCCAATCCAAGAACATGGAATGTCTTTCCATTTCCTAGTGTCTTCTCTAATTTCTGTCTTGAGTGTTTTAAAGTTTTCATTGTAGAGATCCTTCTCTTCCTTGCTTAGGTTTATTGCAAGGTACTTTATTCTTATTATTTTTTAGGCAATTGTGAATGGGAGTGTTTCCCTGATTTCATCCTCTGCATGTTTGTTCTTAGTATATAGGAAGCCTAATAATTTCTGTGTTTATGTTCTGTCCTGCTACGTTGTTAAGAGTGTTTATCAGCTTTAACAGTTTGCTGGCAGAGTCCTTAGGGTCCTTTAGGTATACAATCATATCATTTGCAAATAATGATAATTTGATCTCTTCCTTTCCCAATTTGTGTCCCTTTTATGAGTGTCTCTTGCCTTATTGCTATGTCTAAGACTTCCAGTACTATATTAAATAAAAGTGAGGACAGTGGACATCCTTGTCTTGTTCCTCATTTTAGTGGAAAAGTTTCAGTTTTTCTCCATTTAGCATTATGTTGGCTGTAGGGTTGTTATAAACAGCCTTTATTATGTTGAGATTTGTTCCTTCTATTGCCAATTTCTGTAGGACTTTTATCATGAAGGGATGTTGGATTTTGTCAAATGCCTTTTTTGGATCTATTGAGATGGTCATGTGATTTTTGTCCTTCAGTCCATTTTTATAGTGTATTGCATGTATCTGTGTATGTTGAACCATCCCTGCATCACTGGGATAATGTCTACTTGGTCAGGATGAATCATCCTTTTGATATATTCTTTCTTTCTTTCTTTCTTTCTTTCTTTTTTTTTTTTTTTTTTTTTTTTTTTTTTTTGGTTTTTCGAGGTAGGATCTCACTCTGGCCCAGGCTGACCTGGAATTAACTATGTAATCTCAGGGTGGCCTCAAACTCATGACACTCCTCCTACCTCTGCCTCCTGAGTGCTGGGATTAAAGGCATGTGTCACCATGCTTGACTACTTTTTGATATATTCTTGTATTCTGTTTGCCAATATCTTTTTCAGAGTTTTTGCATCTATGCTCATGAGGGAGATTGGTCTGTAGTTTTCTTTTTTTTTGTTCTGTCTTTATCTGGTTTTGATGTCAGGATGATGCTGGCTTTGTAGAAGGAGTTTGGTAGAATTCCTTCCTTTTCTATTTTAAGGAAAAGTTTGAGAACCATTGGTGTTAAGTTCTGTGAAGGTCTGGTAAAATTCACTAGTGTATCTATTGGGGCCTGGACTTTTTTTGTTGGGAGATTTTTTTATGCTTGGATTTCCATACTTGTTATAGGTCTATTTAAGTGATTAATCTCATTTTGGTTTAATTTTGATAGGTCATATCAAACAAGGAAATCATCCATTTTTTTCAGATTTTCAAATTTAGTGGAGTATATGTTCTTAACGTATGTACTTATGATTTTCTAAATTTCTTTGGTATCTGTTGTAATGGTGCCTTTTCCATCTCTAATTTTATCAATTTGTTTTCTCTTCTCTCTTTCTTTTGGTCAAATTTGCTAAGGGTTTACCAATCTTGTTTATCCTTTCAAAGAACCAATTGTGTGTTTCACTGATTTTTTTGTTGGTTTGTTTCTATTTCATTAACTTCTGCTATAGTCTTTATTATTTCTTCCCGTCTACTGATTTTTGGTTTGCCTTATTCTTCTTTTTCCAGGCCTTAAGGTGAAGCATTTAGTTGTTTACTTGCAACCTTTCTAATTTCTTAATCTAGGCACTTAAGATATCAATTTCCCTCTTAGGACTGCCTTCATTGTGTCTCAAAGGTTTTGGTATGATGTGTTCTCATTATCATTTGATTCTATGAATTTTTTTAAATTTTCTTCTTGATTTCTTCATTGACCCATTCATCATTTAGTAGTATATTGTTTAATCTCCATGATTTTGTGTATGCTCTATAGCTTCTCTTGCTGTTGATTTGTAGTTTAATCCCATTGTGATCAGATAGAGCACAAGGAATTATTTGAATTCTCCTATATTTGTTAAGGATTGCTTTGTGTCCTAATATATGGTCTATTTTAGAGAATGTTCCATGTGCTGCTGAAAAGAATGTGTATTCTGCAGCATTTGGATGAACTGTTCTGTAGATATCTGATAGGACCATTTGTTCTATGACCTCATTTAATCCAGATGCTTCTCTGTTTATTTTTTATTTATTTATTTTTAATTTTATTCATTATTTGCAGAGAGAGAGAAGAAGAGAAGAGAGATAGACAGAGGGAGAATGGGCACACCAGGGCCTTTAGCCACTGCAAAAGAACTCCAGACACATGTGACCCTTGTGCATCTGATTTACATGGGTCCTGAGGAATTGAACCTGGGTCCTTTGGCTTTGCAGGCAAACACCTTAACTGCTAAGCCATCTCTCCACACCCTCTGTTTATTTTTTTGCTGGGATGACATGTCAACTGATGAGAGCGGGGTGTTGAAGTCACCCAGTACAACTATATTTGGTGGTATCTGTGTTTGATGAATTTGGGAGCCCTCGTGTTAGGTGCACACAGTTTGCAGACTGGGTTAAAAAAGCAGGATCCTTCTATTTGTTGCCTCCAATAGACCCAGCTTTCCATAAAGGTTAACACTATCTTAGGATGAAACTTGGAAATACTGTTCCAAGCAAATGGGCCTAGAAAACAAGCAGGTGTCACTATTCTAATACCTGGCATGGTAGACTTCAAACCCACATTGGTTAGGAAACTGTTACACTCAGGTTTGCATTGCTGGCATAAATCACCTGACCAAGAGCAGCTTTTGGGAAAAAAGGGTTTATTTTGCCTTACAAACTTGAGGGGAAGCTCCATGATGGCAGGGGAAAACGATGGCATGAGCAGAGGGTGGACATAAACCCCTGGCTAACATAAGGTGGATAACAGCAACAGGAGAGTGTGCCAAACACTGACATGCAGAAACTGGCTATAACACCCATAAGCCTGCCCGAACAATACACTGCCTCTAGGAGGCTTTAATTTCCAATTGACATCAGCTGGGGAACCTAGCATTCAGAAAATCTAAGTTAATGGGGGACACCTGAATAAAACCACCACAGAAACATAAAAAAGGTAACTGTATATTGATTAAAGGAACAAAAAAGGAGGACGTTACAATCTTAAACATATATGTGCCTAACATGGGTGTTCCCAATTTCATCAAAAGTGAAGATTTTTAAAAAGAGTTAACTAACTTGTCCAAAGTCACACTACTTAACTGATGATGCCAAAATACAATCTCAGGTAACCTGACTCCAGAACTTGTGTTCTTCAGTACCACTAACGGAATCAGATAGAAGGAACACTAGAGCATTCCATGATTAGTTTTATGTTGAAAGAGCAGCTTGTCAATCCCGGGGGCCCGTGATTTTCAAGGACTGCTGTACAGAAGCAATTCTTGATTCAGAGAGAGAAAGATCTGCTTCCTTGAGTGGAAATGTGCCACAAGTCCCATATTCCTACAGGGCCTGTGAAAGGGTGTGCTAGTGTTCAAAGCATCACTTGGAATTATGCTTTGCCATGACATCCCATCATTAGAGGGTTCAAACTAATCATTTTAATCTAACAGAATTTACCAGGGACCCTTTGAAAGGTAAATGCATGTTACGTGAAAAGCCTATGACATAACTCAGATCCCCTCTGCAGACAGTAGCACTGATTCATGCATAGCAAGAGAGTTGCTAACTTGTTCAATAGAAGACCAGTCTTCGGGGGAAAAAAAAAACAACAGCTAGGAGATTTTCATCTGAACAGAATGTCATTTTAAAATTCAATTTAGTGACACCCTTGTGGGTTTTCCCTGGCACCTAGAATATACGGGCTAATAATTGGGAACAGCTGCTTGTCTTGACTGGACCCCCTCTCGGTGTAAATAGCTCCAAGATTACACCCTTGGCCTCTGCTTCTTTATATACTTTGGAAATAAACCTCAGTGGATGCCCAGATGTAGCCAGACAATGGAAGGAATGATTTATGGAGACGGACCCCATCCAGAACTACAAGGCTCATTCATTTCTCTGGTTCAGGCATCACCACCAACAGCAAGAGAAGGAGGAGTCCCGACACAGAAGTCACCAGCGATGGAAGCTCGTTTCATGACCTGTACTCTAAGGCACCATTGTTGAATTGTGACTCTACCAAACATTCAACTTAATTAGCACACTTTCCCAATCTGATAATACCAAGGTGTTTATTTCTGGTATGTTCCAAGTAAAATACTAAACAGCTAATAAAATTGCTTTAGCATATGGGATTTATAGGTTTTAACTGCATGTTTAAAAAGACATTTCAGTTTTCTTCACATTTGAACAACTTTATCCAGTCCATTTTTTTTTCTTTTGAATCACTGATTCTGAAGTAATTTATAGCATGCTTCTTCTGGGCCAAGTGCTCGTCTCAAAGTGGCCTGAGTTCAGTCTTTTCATGCGAACGTGTAACTATCCAGCAAAAGAAAAGAACAGAACTTAGTGTGACACATCCATATGGCAAAATATCATGAGCACATTGAAAATGACTGGGACCATCAACTAGGGAAGTTAACAAGAAACAAAGTTTGGTAGACATGTGATGACAAGTGTGGAAATAAAACTCAGAAGGAAATAAATATCCTATCTTCTAGTCTATAAATATTCCAGAAACCCATTCATATCAACAAAATAAGTAAGCCAATGCCCGCATGCATATAGCAAGACTATAAAGCAAGGGATAAGCCAAACTTGAAATGTATCTGAAGAAGTTAATAAACGACCAAGCAGAGTACCAGGTCATAAAAGAAGGAAGGACAAAGGGGGGAAAACAAAATAATAAACCCAGAAAGAAATGGGAAACACTGTGCATGGGGAAGAAAGTGGGTACAGAGGAGCCCAAGGGAGGAGGGCAAAGGCCCACAGAAATTATGAAACTGGAATTTTCTGGAAGTGATCTGCTGTGCAAAAGGGGTGACCTTTTTGGGGGCAACTTTTCCAGGGTTTGGTGGTGAAAAAAAAAAAAAAGTGGAAAATTAGGAGGACTGTAAAAATGAGAGTCACAAAGCTAAAGACAAACCACCACTGCCAAAGAGGAGCGATTTTAAATGAAACTGCTTTGCAAACAGCAGAGAACATTCTTGAATTTGGAAGTCTTACTGACCACCCTAATCCTTATCCTCTATCTCTGTCTGGACCTAACAGACATTGCTGGTCCAGAGAAAGAAATTATCTCACAACAAAGAGTAAACAGCACTCAATTCACACAATTACACTCTAAGAAGAAAAGAGAGGCTGAGAGGGGTTGTGCAGACTTATAATCCCTGTACTCAAGAAGCTAGGGCTGGGCATCCCAAGTCCTCAGCCAGCCTAGGTTACATAGAAAGACCCTACCTCAAAATAAAACAAGAAATAGACAAAAGATACCAAATAGTCTTCCTTCCCAGAAAATACCAAAATATAAATAAGTGCCGATACTCCAAACTTAATTAAATATCATGCATGTGGAAATAGGAGGAAAAGAATACCCTGGAATTTAATACATAATGTATTTATTTGCTAAAAATATTTAATTTGAATCATTTAGAAAGATTTAGACAAAGTCATGTTTAGGGCCATTTTACGTAAGTGGCCTGAACACCGCCCCCCACACACATACAGAGAGACAGACACACAGAGAGAGTGCACGCACACCAATACTTTTTTTCTTGTAAAATGAGAGTAGAAATACTATTATAAAATAAAGGAGACTGAAAGAGGTAAATAATGAAAATATACCAGAAGGTCATTTGTCATTCATAGATGTTAAAACAATAAAATCATTGCAGCTGGAAGGATGATTATAAGTTGATCATATCATTGTTAATTAAAAGTTACCTAATTTCATGAGGGTGATAATGGCTTGGGGCTATGCTTTTAATTGATACCTTACTAATTCTTTAGAGAAAAAGCAAGAATGGTTCAGGGAAATAAGAAAAACAGATAAAATATTGGCAATTGCTGATACTGGGTAAAGGAAATGTGAATGTTCATTTTTAGAAAAGGGGCCAAGCTAACAACTACCTGGGAGATGGGTAGGACAGTCTCCTGGGAGAGGGAACAGAGAGGACCTCTGGGGGCCGTTGAGGTGGTCTTTCCTCATCTGGATGCTACCTAATCAGACATGTTCAGTTTGTCAGTGGACTAACTTTCCTGTATGTGAGTTGTGCTTCAGTGCAAAATGTTTTGCAGGCTGGAGAGATGGCTGAGTGGGTAAAGGGCTTTACTGCACAAGCATGAGCATCTGAGTCTGGATCCCTCTTACCCATGTAAAATGTCAGAGGTGTTGGCACATGCCTGTAACCCCGGGCCTGGAGAGACTGGGGAAACAAAGACAGCTTGAAGCTCACTGGATAGCTAATTTAACCAAATCGTGAGACCTTGTCGCAAAGAACAAAGCAGAGAGTTACAGAAGAGACCTCCAGTATCTTCCTCTGGTCTCGATATCCACATGCACACATGTACACCCACACACATAGGAACATGCATAGACACACTCCCACACATCATCCACACACACATAAACATACACATAAAAATTAAGGCAACAATTATCTGATTAAATAGATCTAGTTATTTGTTTTAGCTATTTTGCTTTTCTGTATTTTTCTGGGAAAAATCAGTTAAAAAGTTAGTGCTTATAATTCAAATGCTATACATAAAATTTTTGTTTAAATCTTCCTCTTCAGAGATGCAGAAAAATGTGAATGAACTAAAGCAGGACTTCCTAAACATTTTCCACTCAAGAACGCTGAGCAATGTTTTTGGTGTTGTGTCCTGAATCTATAGGCATATAAAATAAGTATATGAATCAAACATTTATTGATAAGTCACAAAACTTATTTATACATACATATAACTTTACCACTTGTTAAAGAAGAAAGCAAACTGAATGTTTATTTTACGTAGATAATGAAACCTTGGTTGAATATTCAAAGCTGTAAGATGAAGAGTACCTCCAGTGGTTTTTCTGAATTGATCAATATTTCGGTTTTATAATCATCAATGCTAAAAGCACCACTTCATATGAATAGGTAGTACAAAATGGCAGAAGTATGTTTTAAAAATACTTGTTTATTTGCATGCAAGAGAGGAGAGAAAGATTATGGGTGCACCAAGGCTTTTTGTTATTGCAACCAATCTCCAGATCCATGTGCTGCTTTGTGCATCTGGCTTGACCTGAGTACTAGAGAATCGAACCTATGTCAGCAGGCTTTGTCAGCAAGTGCCTTTAATGGCTGAGCCATCTCTCCAGCCCAAAAGTATGTGTAGGCCATGGCAGAAATGGAAATTCTGTCCTAATCGCAAGGATTTCCCAGGACCCACATAAGCCAGATGCCCAAGGTGGCCCATGCATCTGGAGTTCGTTTCTAGTGGTTGGAGTCGCTAGTGTGCCCATTCTCTCTCTATGTGCTTCTCTCTCATGCAAACAAACAAATAAATAATATTTTTAAAATGCTGTAATTCATAATTCACAATAGTCTCAAGTCTGAGCCAAGGTGTTTCAAGCAGTGTCCTTAGCATCGCATGGCAGGACGGCACATGTCCTGCTAAGGTGCCTGATGCAACCTGCATGAGGTGCTGCCAGAAGCACCTCAGATTCATTGCTTGTTTGGTCACTGAGCATCCGCAAACCTTTTCCCCTTGCCTAATGTTGCGTGCTGCTTATGTTTAGTTATACAACCTCATACGTGACTGCCTCCCGAAGTACACATCCTGTGTACCTCATAGCAAGAGAGGGGTGTCTTCTAAATATTCCCAGTGGAGGTAAGTGACCATTATTTCACGGTTGTCAAACAATGGCTTATTGAAAAAAAATATATTTCTAATGTGCGGCCTAGGCAATGAATCACTGAAGGCGAGCCTGTGCTTTCCTGAGTTCTCTGTTATGCTCTCCTATCAGTGTGGACAAAGCAGCAGCAGCAGAGCAGCAGCAGCAGCAGCAGCAGCAGAGTCTGCAATGCTTCCTTCCAAGCACATGTGAAGTTATCTATAGCATGTACTCAAATCAAATCAAAGCAACAAATCTGTCCTGCTCCATAGGTTCTGTCATCGCACCACGGACCTCAGCACGCCACACTGCAGATTGTATTTGTGATCCACACTTTCGTGTAGCCAAAGGCTGGAATTAGGAATGAACAAAAAAAAAAAAAAAAAAAAAGGATATCTTCACCAGACAGAAGAGAGCCAAAAATATTTTTTTTTGGTGGGGCTGGAGAGATGGCTCTGTGGTTAAGGCATTTGCCTGCAAAGCCAAAAGACCCAGGTTCGATTCCCCAGGACGAATGTAAGTCAGATGCACAAGGTGGTGCATGTGTCTGGAGTTTGTTTGAAGTGGCTGGAGATCCTGGTACACCTGTTCATTCTCCCCTCCCCCACCTCTTTCTCTCTCTCTCTCCCAAATAAATAAATAAATTTTTTAAACAAAATTCTTGGGCTGGAGAGATGGCTCAGGGGTTAAGGCACTTGCCTACAAAGCCTAAAGACCTGAGTTTGATTCCCCAGTACCCACATAAAGCCAGATGCATCTGGAATTCATTTTCAGTGACTGGAGGCCCTGGCCTGCCCATTTTCTCTCTCTCTCTCTCTCTCTCTCTCTCTCTCTCTCTCCCCTCTGTCCTCTCTCCCTCTTTCTTCTCACTCTTTCAAATAAATAAAAAATAAAATATTTTTTAAAAAGATTATTACCTACACTCTGGCTTAATCTAGTTGTCATTTTATTTTAAAGATAACTGAATGTTTTCTAAAGCAGATTAGGGATTCCCACCTTGGTAGTCTCTTTGGAATTGTGGAAATGAGAGAGGTGAGGGAAACCATCTATGGGACATTTTCAATATCTTCTAGAAGGTTCCCCGGGTATTCTTACTTCAGTGACTTCAATTTTGTAAAATTAAAGCTTACTTATGTTTTTCAAAACTTCATTAAATTACAATATTTTGATTAAGGAATAAAACAAAAAAATATTAAGATGATAACATCTCTGACTTGGTGCAATTTGAAACCTCAGCAGTCTCCTTCATGTGAAGGTTCTGAGCTCAATGGATCTAGCTGGAGCTGGGGGACACAAATAAAGTCCAAAAAGAAAGTCTTTTCTAATGGCGGCTTAATCAGCACAGAGCCTGATATACCAAGTGTAGTGGGTTCCATTCTCAGGCAAAATTGAGAGCAGACTGTGGCAGTGCACACCTGTAATCCCAGCATTCCAGAGGCAGAAACAGGAAAATTAGAAGATCAAGTCCAGACTCTGCTTCATAGTGTTTTCTTTTTTTTTTTTTTTTTAATATTTTTAAAAATATTTTATTATTTATTTATTTGAGAGAGATATAGAAATAGGCATGGAGAGAGAGAGAGAGAGAGAGAGAGAGAGAATGGGTGCGCCAGGCCCTCCAGCCACTGCAAAAGAACTCCAGATGCATGCACCCCCTTGTACATCTGGCTTACATGGGTCCTGGAGAATTGAGCCTCGAACCTGGGTCCTTAGGCTTCAAAGGCAAGCGTTTAACCACTAAGCCATCTCTCCAGCCCCTTCATAGTGTTTTCAAGGCCAGTCTACATGAGAACCCTGTCTCTAAACAAACAGACAAATAATTTTTTTAAAGGCGAGTGAACCTGGGTACAATCTGTGATCTGTCCCTCCATGGACAAACCCCAAGCCGTTTCAAACAAGTCCCAAGTTGCCCACTAGCTTCCAAGTCTCCAAACAGTGGAGAAAAATTTGAGGCCAATAATGATGAGGCCCTGGAAGAGGGAGCTTCCATCATGTACCTCAGGACTGGTTCCAGCTGGAGCAGGGGCTGCCCATCCTGAGGAGAAGCAGTATATTCACCAGCCAAGATCTCATCCCTGGGGACTCGTTCCTCTAAGAGGGAGTTCAATTAGACACTAGCCTTCCTGTTCTAGCAAAATGCCATTCCCCTTAACGAGCCCAAGGTGGACCCTCCCATGGAAAGTGATAGAAATGCTCAGCGGAGCACAGAAAAGTCTTTTGAAAATGCTCACTGGCCATTCCCTGCCTCTAGCTGAGAAGGAACTAATTATCTTGAAATGAGTACTTAAAATCTAACTTTTTGTTTGTTTCTTTCTTTCTTTATTTATTTCTTTTCTTTTCTTTTTTTTTTTTTTTTTTTTTTTTTTTTTTTTTTTTTTTTTGAGGTAGGGTCTCACTGTAGCCCAGGCTAACCTGGAATTCACTGTGTAGTCTCAGGCTGGCTTCACAGTGATCCTGCAACCTCAGTCTCCTGTGTGCTGGGTTTAAAGGCGTGTGCCATTATACCTGGCTTAAAATCTAAGTTTTTACAGGTCCATAGAAGGAAAAGGATTACTCCTTGTCACAAAGACCTTAAAAATGAAACATTTTATCTGTATATGTGAGTTGAGTTTTGTCAGTTATGATGGAAAGGGAAAAAAAAAAACTCATAATATTCCACACAGGTCTCCTTTATCCATTGGAACCAGCAAATAAGTTCCAAGTCAGAGAGCTTTCTTTATTCTTTCATCATTTTCCTCATGGGCAGAGCATTTCCTCATGTAAATATCAGTTTGGGGGACTGCAGATTGCTCAGCCGCTTGCCTGCAAAGCCTAACAACCCAGGTTTGATTCTCTAGTATCCATGTAAAACCAGCACAAAGTGGCACATGCATCTGGAATTCATAGGTCCTGGTGCACCTATTCATTATCTCTCTCTCTCTTCTCTCTGTCTCTTTCTGTATGCAAATAAATAAAATTTCTATTTTATTTTATTTTTTTATTTTTATTTTTATTTTTTTGGTTTTTCAAGGTAGGGTCTCACTGTAGCTCAGGCTGACCTGGAATTCACTCTGTAGTCTCAGGGTGGCCTCGAACTCAGCATGATCCTCCTACCTCTGCCTCCCGAGTGGGGACTAAAGGCGTGCGCCACCACACCCGGCTATAAATAAATTTTTTTTAAAAAGATCAATTCTGAAAGGTCACAGGCAGTCATGTGTAATGCATTCATGCATGCAAGGCCCTGGCTCTCCTGTCATACCAAATTATTCAAATATTCCCGTCAGTAGTTAGAAAGGGGTGACTGGAAAGGAATACGGAGGGCTTGATGTTTTTCTCCTTGACCCCGGGGCTGAGAACATGCATGTGGTCTCTCTGTGATGACATGTTGAGCTATGGCTCGATGAGGATTTTGCTGTTGTTTTGTTTTTTGCACTTCTCAGTGTGCACTATTAACAGTTTAATAAACTGTTAACAAATTTGTGTAAAAAAATCATGCCACCTACTGACTAATGGTTTCATGGGCCACTATCAGAAAAAGATCACTCATCTACTCAGAGTGTCATGGAAACGAATTAAAGCAACATTTGGGAGGCAGCTTTGTAGAAGTGGGGGTTAGGTGGAATTTGAGGAACCATCGTTGAACATGACCTTCTGAAACCAAGAGCTCCGTTCTTCATGTTGCAGGACCAAATGATGTACTTGCAGTTACAAATAAAGGCACGGGCAGAAGGAATACATGATTTACACTTTTCTGGACCACAGTTGGAACGTCTATTGCCCAACCCTTCTCTAGCCCGCAGTCCCACGATAGATTATTTTGCAACTAATTACTTGCAGATGTGAAATCACTTAGGATGTTATGAAAATAGCAGAATGAGTCCTGGAGTGGACAACATAACAAAGTCATTGTTATTCTCGGCTTGCGGCCTCATTTTGTAGCCCTCAGTTCTGTCGCCTCATATTCTACGAGGGAAGAAGTAAAATCTATACCCCATCATGAGCACACCCAACTCTCTTTTCCCTTTAAGTTGGGACGCCTCCCAGTACAAGGAACTGAAGGGACAACTTTAGCCCTTCACTTATTTGCAACAGTTTTCAGTTTCAGTCAAGCAGATAAGGGACAAACTCTTTAAGAAAAGTGAGGCCAAAGGTATTAAGGTCTGTGTTTCTTTCAAAATGGAAAGAAACAGATAACGACAAAGCTCTTCTAAAGCAGTAAGACAGAAGCAGAAACTCAATGACAGGAACTGATGGGGTGGGCGTTTATTCTCTGTCTTTCTCTTTTCTCTCTCCAAATATCTAAGTAATATTAGCAGTTACTACAACAAAATGGCGCCCACTTCCCACAATCATTAAAGAAGAAAAGAGATTTCTTCTGAATTTCAGGATGAGAGAAATAATTCACAAGTGAGGAAGGAACAAAGGTGGATGAATGTTTGCTCGAGCCATCATGGGATCAAGCTTTCCACAGGAGTGGAATCCATCTGAAAACCAATCACCCCCTTAGAGGGCTGATTTAGGGGAATTCAAACTGCTGAAGGGGTGAAGGCTAAGGATCAGGCATCCCTTTGTTCTGAACCATCAATTAAGTTAGGCCACATGTGGTGGATACACACATACAAGGTATATTCAAAATTAGATATTTTGATACTATATGTCTCAGAGAACATTTCTATTGCCTTAATATATTACAAAACAACTTCTTGTGCACATAAATTTCTAGGCATTCCAAAACTAAAAGAAAAACAGCTGATCTATAATGGAAGTAGTAACTCACAAATAAGGAGCTAAAAGAATAATGACTTCAGAGCTAAGAGGCAAAAATTATTTCGGGCTGGGATTATAATCACAAGGAAATAATGTTCAATGAAAGGGATCAGTTCAATAAGAATAATGAGAAGATTTTTTTTTTTTTTTTTTTTTTTTTTTTTGGTTTTTCGAGGTAGGGTCTCACTCTGGCCCAGGCTGACCTGGAATTAACTATGTAGTCTCAGGGTGGCCTTGAACTCACGGAGATCCTCCTACCTCTGCCTCCCGAGTGCTTATTAAAGGTGTGCGCCACCACGCCTGGCATGAGAAGATTTTTTTAAAAATTTATTTAATTTTATTTATTTTTGGAGAGAGACATAGAGAGGACAGAGAGGGAGAAGGAGACAGAGATGGGCGCGCCAGCAGTCTCTCAGCTGCTGTGAATGAAATCCAGATGCGTGCGCCCCCTTGTGGTCAAGTGCAGCATTGCGCCCTTGCGTCACTTTGCATCTGGCTAAACGTGGGACCTGGAGATTGGAACCGGGTTATTAGGCTTAGCAGGCAGGCACCTTAACCACTTAGTCATCTCTCCAGCCTGAGAAGATATTTTTAAGGAAAAAAATTCAAATCCAAAATTCAAAAGATGACCATATGGATATGAGAAAAAGCAACAAATAATTAGATAAATTCATAGGTAAATCTAAAGACATATTAATAATATCTGGTCCTCTGGACACTTCTTAGGAAATTGTGCACAACTAGAAGCATAAGATAAAGAGAATACTTTCAGAATTACTATTATTTTTCTTTCTCCTGAATCATCCTCATCTATAAAAACAAAAACCAATTCTACCGGATTTCCCCAAATTTTATAAAATCTTGCTGTAAAATAATCCACGTCGGTGAATAATCACTTTGAGGCACAGTGATAGTTATTCTTTTCTTGCCTTCTAGATGTTTGAAATGTTCCATGATTAAAACAATGCAGTCCTGGGAGATAGTTCATTTAGTAAACATCTTGCCCTGCAAGGATGAGGAGGAGCTAAGATCCCCAGCACCCACTAAAAGCTGAATGTGATGGCATGTGCCTGTAACCCCAGTGCTCAAGTGACAGAGGCTGGTGGACCCCCCCAGGGCTTGCTGACTAGCCACCTGGATGAATCAGTGAACTGCAGTTCAGCGAGAGGCCCTGTCTTAAAGCATAAATTAGAAAGAGAGTGGGGAAGACACTGGACATCCATCTCTGGCCTCTGCATACACACTTATACGCATGGACGCACTGAAATATGTACACAAACATACAAACACACCCAAATATGTTGGAAGACATACAGACAGCAGGGGAAAAATACCTTGATTTTTATCATGTATTTGTGAGTGTGTTTGCAGGGGGATCATGTGTGGTATGTGTGGGTGCTGAGGGGTGGAATACAGAGGGCAATCTTAGGTGGTGTTCCTTAGGAATGCTGTCCAACAAGACAGGATTTCTCCTTGGCCTGCAGCTCACGATTAGCCGGCCAGTGAGTCCCATGAACCTGCCTATGTCTATCTTCCCAGCACTGTGATTACAGTGACACACCACCACGCCCGGCATTGTCACGTGGGTTCTGGGAATCAAGCTCAGGTCCTCAAGTTTGCAAGGCAAGCACTTTACTGACCAAGCTTTCCCCAGCTCCCTCTATGTTTATATTTAAAAGGGCACATTTATAACAAAATTATTAATTTTTTGCCAGGCGTGGTGGTGCATGCCTTTAATCCCAGCACACGGGAGGCAGAGGTAGGAAGATTACCATGAGTTCAAGGCCACCCTGAGTCTACATAGTTAATTCCAGGTCAGACTGGGCCACAGTGAGACCCTACCTCAGAAAACCAAATATATATATATATACATTTTTATGACAAAATTATTTGAAGGATTAAATATAAAGAGATAATAAAACAGCAGGTAAAAGCTTTGAAAAGAGAAGTAGGTGTATATTTTTTAATAACACAAAATATGAGTTGAAATGAAACTGTTTAACAAGACAAAGGAAGAATTCCTTGAGAGAAAGGAGAAAAACCTTTTGATGAATCTTTATGAATCTAAATAGCAATATACTAAAAGCAGTTAGAATAATAAGAAAATATTAGCAAACTAAGGGTCATAGTGAAACAGTTAAAAATCTTAATTTCTCATAAAGCAGCAGAACATACAAGGCAAACATAAACATAAATAGGAATCAACAGAAAATAAACTTCATAAATTCTAAAAGTAAAAAAGAAAAACAGACAACTCATTCTTTGATGAGAACTAAAAGAACCCGAAATTCATTCAGATGACTACTTCCAGCCCCAAATCTGCTCACTCAGGAAACACTGAATACTTGCTGTCTTAAAAAGCAAAACAAAACAAAACAAAAACTTGGTTGGAAATAAAACTGGAACCTCTGACTTCTTTGTAATGCAGTATGTCAAAAGCTATTGAATGTAGATTAATTGGTCAACTCAGAAATTTTTAACATCTTAACAACACATATTCAAAACAGAGAACTGCTTGAGACAAAAGAACTAATCACTCAGCTAACAGAACCACAATCCTTGAGAAGATTAGGCAAATGCCATCTGACTCTCCTGCCCACTCTCTCAGTTTGGGCACCTGGTTTTTTTTTCTATGTTTTAAACCCATTGCTGGTGTCTTATTATTGTCCTAAAAATTTCTTCCAGAAACTATAGTAAATTCTTTCTTTTTAATGTCCATGTTGTAGTCACCTGCTCAACGCTGGGATAAAGCACGTGACCAAAAGCAGCTGATGGAGAAAGGGTTTATTTTGGCTTCCAGTCTTGAGGGGACTCTCCATGACGGCAGGGGAAAGCGTGGGGAATGGATCGACTATGAGAGAGGTACCTGTGGCTTCTGAGACTAGAAAAAAAGCTCCTACTTCACCTGAAAAGCTTTCTGATCTTGAGTCTGAACCATGAAGGAAAGGGTTGTGGCAGTCAGTGAAATGGCTCTTTTCACGAGTGTATGAAGGGATGGCAGAGTCAATGATGGTGCCTTGGTAAACGGTTTCAAGGCCCCAGTGACAGACTTTAGCTCACAGGGAAGAAAGGATGTCTAGGCAAGAGGTCTCCCTTTCATTGACGTCAGAACTTCACAAGATAATCACACACACACACACACACACACACACACACACAGTTTGTATAGGAGGAAAAGAATTAATTTTTCCTCAGAACTTGTAAAAGAATACATAAAGGACTATTTATGAATATTTAGGTATTACTTCATGGGGAAGCTATTTCAAAAATCTGGGGAAGATACCCATAAGACCTATAGAAATAACATATGATAAGTAATAAAGATCTTTTTTATTTCCATCCCAGTTTTAAATGTTAAAAAACAATCCAAACGTTAACTTCTCCAGCTTCAGGATCCAAAACACTTGTTTGTGAGGGACCAGCCTTCACTAAGGACACAGTCTGTCCTTTGACTAATGCAATTTTTCCTGAGAAAAACTTCAAAAAACATACCCCTGAAAAATACATCTGGCAGTTTTTTCTAGGAAGGAACGGCAAGCCCATGATCGTGAAAAGTTGTTTTTTAAAATCTCTTCAAATCCTGTTTGAAACTGAACAAAAGCAAACGATATAGGATCAGTCTTTAGTTAAAAAAAAAAACAAAAAACTAGTGACTACATTTGTACTTTGCCTTATGAGAAACAGAAATTCAATCAAACAGAAGTCATGGGTGAAGAGAGAAGAATTTCTTGTAAGGACAATGCTTTAATGAGTGGCATGTAAGTGGCTCTTTCAGGGATTAAGTATGAGAGCAAGTGGCTTCCCCCTGTACAAAATGTCTTCATTCACAGACCTTGTTTGGTTTGGTTAATCCTAGTTCGGGCCACCTGATTGGGTCCCACATGTTCTCCAAGAGGATAAGCTGACTTCCATTCATCCAGTTGAAGGGGCTTCCTGATCCCTTGTCAAAGACCAAAGAAATGGTTCATTGAGGGTAAAATGAAAGCATTGCCAAAGAGCATCCAGACACATCCCCCATTCACATTCACCCCAGAGAAGCCACAGATCAGCTCACACTGGTCAGCTCAGTGCGCTTTCTGAGCATCTGCATTTCCATTCTATTTATTTATTTTTAATCAAGAATGACTTAGTATAGATGTGTCATCTCTTCATAAGCTATGTCCATTAAACCCAGTACACATTAATAATTATCTTCCCTTAAAGTCATGGGCCCACAGGAGAGAGGGGAAAGGAAGTGTGGCCAGTAGCTGGGGTTGAGGTTGGGCCATACTCATCCTGAAGGCAAACTCTGAAATTTCTTAGGTCCCTGTGCAATGGTGTTGCAGTCAGGTTTGCATTGCTGGTAGAAATCACCCAACCACGAGCAGCTTGTGGGGAAGAAGAGCTTTAGTTTGCTTTACAGGCTCAAGGGGGAAGCTCCTTGATAGCAGGGGAAAACAATGGCATGAGCAGAGGGTGGACATCACACCCTGACCAACATCAGGTGGACAACAGGAACAGGAGAGTGTGCGAAATACTGGCTTGGGGAAGCTGGCTATAAAACCCATAAGCCCTCCCCCAACAATACACTGCCTCCAGGAGGCTTTAATTTCCAATTGACATCAGCTGGGGAGACTAGCATTCAGGACACCTAAGTTTATGGGGGACCCCTGAATCACAGCCCTACAGATGGAAACAGTACTAGCTCTTGTAACGCGAGAGTGGATACAGAAGAATGGGTGAGCAAAAGATGGACAAGCCCAAGTGAGAGGGTCCCTCAGCAGAGGCCATAGAGGAAGAGGATGGAGAACAGTGTGTGGTGACTCTGGGGGTCTGTGTGTGAACGGGGGGGGGGACCTAGGCTCAGCCTGCCCATCGCTGCTTCCCTTGTTTGTGGTTCGTTTCGCAAGCCAGAACTGATGTCCCAAACAGCTCTCCATTCACTGTGTGCAGAAAATAAGCCCAGAATAATGTTCACCCTTTTGTCCATGGAGTGGCACAACCTTCAATAGGACCATTTCCCAGGGATGTTGCAGCTGCTTCTTGGGACCAGCCACTGAGGACAGGGGTTTAGTGCCCAATCGAGGAGTGCTTGCTAAGTGTGGAGGGACACTGACAGAAGGAGCCAGCCCTGACAAGACATTAAAGGAAATGATGGGCATTGCTAAAAACGGGCTGGGACTGTGAGGAGGCTGGCCTGAACTGTTGGACATGGCCGGGGACCCTGGGCTGTGGGGTTGCAGCTGGCCCTATCAGGAGTCCCTGGCGACGGTGACTGGCCTTCCCTACGTTGTAGGTTGTAGTGTGCCCTGTCATCACCCAGAGTGGGCAGAACATGCGAGGCCCTCCCCCTGGACCCCAAAAGGTTCTGAACACTCCATAAGTCAAGACTTTGTCCCCACAATTCCTGACCTTGTGGCTAGCTGCCCAAGAGACCCTTATGTGGCTGAAGTCATGTATCCTTTCCACCATCTCTCTCACCCCCACAGCTTTGAAGTCACAGCCTTCTGCCCTTCCCCTTATCTTCCCTTATCCTTCCCCCATAGCTCTGAAGTTACTAGTCCTTCCGCTACCTAGATAACAGCCCATAAACGATGCATCTGATCGCCATATAGTCTGTATGTGCCATCTCAACCTTCCCCAAGTGTTTATAAACCCACTCCCCTTTTGACTAAGCGAGTGCTGTCCATCAGACGGTCTCCCGCGTGTTCATTGCCCGTCATGTCTTTGCACTCACCCGCTGCTCCAGGATGGACCCTGCTTCCCCCCCCAACTCCTCCCTCCCTTGCCTGGGATATCGGTGGCCAACGACCCTGGGAAACGATAAAGACCCACAAGGGAATGCAAAACAAAGCCTGCTTACTGATTGAACACCTACCCTTCTCCTATGTCACATTTCATTAGAGGCCTGGCACACCAGTCTGGCCAGCAATCTCTTCCTTGCCGTTCCCAGCCTCGTTTGTAGACAAACCTCTTCTTGCCCTCAACGAGAAACACAATACCTTTCTATGATGAGAGGGAATTTGTTCCATTCTATGCACCAATTAGTGGCTGTGATTCTCCATCCTAATTCCCCCAGTTGTTCACTGGAATGTCCCCAAGAGCCCATAGCTCCCCCCCCCCCAGCGTCCCTCCATTTAATTCTGATCATCAGAGCGCCAGGCTGGGGACGCTGATGAGAATCCCGGCCTGGTAATGTGTAGAGTCATGGTTGAGTTCACGGCCTCCCAATGTTTCCTGCCATCAGAAATTATAGCAAGCGGGGGTTTGGTTTGAATTACCAAGGGGGAAGCTTTAGGAGGGTAGGGGGCCCCTCAGCACAGGTACTAGAAAAGTTAGGGCCACCCACTGGGAAAGCCTCTGAAAATGAGACTTGATGAGGCCAAGTGGTCCCCACGCATGCACAGCAAACCAACCACACATGACCTCCGTCCTCAGTGTAACTGTCCCTCTGCTTCACGGTGTCAGAGCCTGAAGATCAAAGGGCCAGGACGAAGGCAGATATGGAGCACTCCTGGGACAAATACCACGATCTTGAAACGTGTGGCCCGGCTGCCTCCCTCCCGTCCTTCCCTGTAGACCAGCCACATAGCTTTCTCTCCTAGCCTTGTCCCATCCCATTCTTGCTCCTCTTCCTCTGTGTCTCTGGCACTGTCACACAAAGAAGCATTACAGCAAGATAAAGTGTATGGCACAATACAGGCCTGGTCCTAGCCAGACCGCATGGCAGAAGACAATAGGAAGTGGCTTCTGTAAAAGTGGCGTTTTGCGCAGGCTTGATGTGACAACAGTTACAGCCCCATGCTCGCGAGAAGCCTACTACGAGATGTCCTGTCCAGAGACAAGCTGTCATTGGTCACCAAAAGGGGACCGCCCCATACAAGGATTAACAGCCCCTTAAAACCCATGTGTACTTCCTGAATAAATGAGTTTGTGGATTCTCGCTCCACTTTCACCCAACTCCCGGAGTCTGTGTCGTGACTCCGCGCTGCTCACCCCAATTCGGCAGAGACCCTATCGTCCCTCCTGAGCTGGCCTTGGGGGGGACCCCAACAATAAAGGCCCTGCATTTTGCAAGAGGCTGCCCCATCCTCCATGTTGCATTTCCACACATCTCCATACTTCTGCTCAGGGCAGGCAGATGGCAACGCTCTGAGTGATTCTTGAGTAAAGACCACTTCCTCAGCTTGGTGGGGGGTTCCTTCTGGGAGGACAGGGACAGGGTTTCCTTTGGGCTTATCTCACATTCCCATCACTGACTATCGTACCTTGCAGGTAGCAGAGGAATGTTGATCGGATGACAGTCACATGACTCAAAAGGATGGCTTCAGAAGGCAGGAAGAGACTGCAGCTCTGGAAGCGTGTTCAGGCCACGGTGGCTGGAAGAAGGGTGTGTCACCTGAGGGCAGGTGCCTGGAGAAGGCCAAAGAAGAGATCCACAGAGCATGTGAATTTGCAAGTGATAATGAACTCTGTGGGACCTGCTAGAGTCTTGGGAAGGGTTCTGGCTGCTTGACAAACCTAACTCACCTTAGATTTCAAAATCTGAAAAAAATTAAAAAATAAAAATGCTTCAGCATTTAGGGCCTTCGAGAAATAGCAGAAAAGGTTGATTCCTGGCTGATATGGGTGGGAGCCACTGTGGGCTCGTGATCCAGGTGAGTTTGCAAATCTGCAAACAATAATTAGATTGCTTTTTGACTCTGAAACTTCTGCCCCAAATAATCAATTATTTTTAAAAATAACATTTGAACGTGTATACTTTATAGTTCACTTATCCAAGTCATCTATGCCCTCAGCCCACTCATCTTTTGTTCTGTTTCAATTTAATTAAATCCACCATATATGTACAAATTAGATGGGTTTACTTAGTTCTACCACTTAAAAGTTTTCCCTAGATCTGTTTGGCTTTGCTTATGTCAGCTGTGCCATTTCTATGCATGTTAATCATTATTTGGCAAGAATATTTAAATGTAATTAAAAGCAGCTAATCACATCAAAAACTCAAATGGAAAGTTTTATAAACCTGTGGCACATTACAAAAAAAAATGTAAATAGTAACAATGTGAGAACTGCACTGTATTTCACAAATGAAAATTCAAAGTGCATAAATATACTTGAAATATAAACTGTGGAAGAGAGAAGGCCCAAGTCTTAAATTAGCCTTTTAAAGTCATCTAAATATTTACATAGCAATAAAATACAGAAGAGTTTTAGACAAACTCTGAGGTAACCACAGTAGCAAGTGTAATTGTTGAAGTTTAATTTGTTGATAATGTAAGAAAGATTGTATTTATTTAAGGGTAATTCAGTTAAATACATAGTTTCACGAAAATGTAAATTTAACATTAAATAAGTATATGTTATTGGAATGGCTTAGTATGTGGGGAGTGTAAGTATCTTGCCTCTGATAAACCTTAATGACCAAGTTTTAAAATATGTGAAGGGTAAGGGAAAGGTGTAGGGAAGGCTAATCAAAATCTAAGAGGATATAAATAAGTCATATGGAAACCCACTTTTCTGGACAATGGAACACTCAGAAGCCATAGATTGTTACTAGAAAATTTTCAGTGTCAAGTATGGGATACCTTTCAGTGAGCTGTTGGCCCGGGATGTCCCTGATACCCACAAAAGATTATAGGCCATTGCTGAGGCCCTTGGTTTCCTACCAGGAATAGATGGTAAGACCCTATTTCTGAAGACTCCACATACTTGAGCTGCAAGGTCACTGAGAAATCCTGCTGGAACTGAGCTGAAAGCCTCCTCCACATGGACCAGCTGACAGAAAGCTGGAAAAAGCTACGCTGCATGCAGTTCAATGGGAGAGAGAGAGAAAACACCAGTGAAGATACTCAACAGTGAACACTGCAAGTTTTAAATTTGGCCAGCCAGGCCAAATGAGCCAACGGGTGCAATAGTGGCATGTCTCTTATGGGGGAAGCCCACAGCTCTCTAATTGGACTGGAGGCCCACTCCATGGGAGGGAATACATCTCTGATACTGTAAACCTATGACAGGGGTAGTCATGAGCCCTAGGGGTGTAATGTCTGCTGGTGTCACGCTAAATGAATATGCTATATTCACCAAACTGGCCAGTAAGCACTTCTTTTAATGTCTATACCCATAACTTTTGGTTAGAGAAGCTTCTCTTTTTAGATGGTGGTGACCTTGGGATGACTCAGAAGGCACCATGGTGCTAAGAAGTGACAGAGGAGTGCTCAGCACTGAAACATCTCAAACCTACCTTCCAAGGCTCAGGGTCTATTGCCGAAGAGGGGGCGGAAAGAACGTAAGAGCCAAAGGAAGGGTAGGACTCCTTACGACGTGCTCCTCCAGATACAAAATGGCCTGGATATCCATGACCTCACAGTGCCTGACACTACCTACATAATACCATCATAATAGGAGGAAAAGATCATGATATCAAACTGAAAAGAGAGACTGATTGAGAGGGGGAGGGGATATGATGGAGAGTGGAGTTTCAAAGGGGAAAGTGGTGGGGGGGAATTACCATGGATTATTGTCTACAATTAAGGAAGTTGTCAATAAAAAAGTAACTAATTAAAAAGAACTAAAAGTAAATAAATAAAAATCAAAAATAAATAAAATAAAATATGTGAAGGGGTGTTGGGGAGATGGCTCAGTGGGTAGAGTGCTTGCCACACAAGCATGAGTACCTGAGTTAGCATTCCCAGCACCCAGGCAAAAATTGACAGGCGTAAGGGTTTGTGCTTGTAATTCTAATGCTGGAGAAGCAGAGGCAGGAGGATTCCTGGGACTTGCTGGCTGGCTAGTGGAGTTGAATAGAATAGGTGAACTCTAGTTCCAGCAAGAGAAAGCCTAACTCCAATAACACGATGGAGAGTGAAGTGCAACTGAGGAAGGAAATCTGATGTAGCTTCTGACCTCCACAAGTACATGCATGCACATGTATGCACATCTGTACACACATGTGCCTGTATTCTCACAAACACACCAGAAAGGGAGAATGAGAGAGCAAACAGATGTGAAAGGAAGAAAAAAGCACATCAGTACGATTTGATCTCCTGCTGTGTGTCCAGCACCATCCCAAAAGCTGTCTAGTTTTCATATATATATATATATATATATATATATATATATATATATATAGAGAGAGAGAGAGAGAGAGAGAGAGAGAGAGAGAGAGAGAGAGAGAGAGAGAGACTGAGACAGAGAGAGAGAGAGAGAGAGAGAGAGAGAGAGAGAGAGAGAGAGAGAGAGACCGAGAGGAAGAGAGAGAATGGGCACACTAGGGCTTCTCAGCTGCTGTTAATGAACTCCAAACGCATGCGCCCCCTTGTGCACATGTGCAACATTGTGTGCTTGCATCTCTTTTTTGCGTTGGGCTAAACGTGGAACCTGAAGATTCGAATGGGCATTCTTAGGATTCACAGGCAGGCACCTTAACCGCTAAGCCATCTCTCCAGCCCAGCTTTCTAGTTTTCATCTCCGCTTAGCCTGGTCAGCTGGGTAGGTGGGGAGTCTCAGGGCTCATTTTGCATATGTTAAACACAGAGGTTCCTCAAGTACCAGCCACAGCCCAAGGTGACACAAAAGCAAGCGGCAAAGTCAACATTGCCACCTAAGATTCTCCCTGAGGTCCCGTGCTGATCACCCAGAACTGTAGAACGAAAAGTAACACCAAAGGAAACACTAATTTTTGAATTATTTCCTAAATGGCAGCTAACACATGACTAGGTTAGTACGATATAAAAGGACCCGTAGCAGGATTTGAGAGTTTAACCAGTTGCTTTCTTGTTCTTCTAAACAAACACCCCACCAGAAGCAGCTTATGAAAAAGAGAAGGTTTTATATCAGCTTACAGTTCTCAGGGGAAGTTTCATTAAGTCTCAGAAGGCATGGAAGGAGTGGAAAGCCACGGCACGGGAAGAAGAGGATGGGAGTTGAGGGGATGGAGAGAAAGAGAGAGAGAGACAGAGAGAGAGAGAGGGAGAAAGAGGGAAAGAGAGACACCCAAGAACAGAGTGAGAAACAGAGAGAAAGAGGAAAAGGATGGAGACGGGGCTATGCTCCTGAAGACCCCATCCCCAGATACCCACATCCTCCTGCAAGGATCCACCTCTGGAAGGTTCCACCACCTTCCTGGACAGCAAAACTTGCTGGGGATCAAGTGTTCCAACCCATGAGCCTACGGGGGACATTTCACATTCAAACCAACACACAAAGGGTGATGATGTTAATGGTGATCTTTGGCCTTGGTAACTGAATCCCTGCTACACACAAAGTCCACATTCTTGTTCTGTGTTTGTCACTGGACAGACTTCAATACATTTAGACCTGAAGCTAGTGTTGGTCTTGCCCTTTGTGTGCAGGCTCTGTCTCAGCAGGTGACTCAACGTGACCCTGCATCAGATCAGTAGCTTCATCCAACCAGAGTCATCTTCATCTCCTTTAGACCCAGCATCACACGCAGTTTAGGCCCTGCAGGGACCTCCTCAGCTTACACACTCTGGTTACACCCTGAGAACTGGTCCTGGTGTACTCTTCTGAAGGCAAGAAAGAACAGTATTTTTTATTGTTTGTTGCTGATATACAGAAATATAACAGAATCTTGATATAGATCTTATATAACTCTGTTAAGTGAACTATTCTCAAACTGTTTTGTCTTCGTTTTTTGGCTTTCTTGAGATAGGGTATCACTTGGTGGTCTAGAACTCTCTATGCAGCCTGGAACTCATGATCCTTCTGGCCTCTGTCATGCTAAGATTATAGGCATGCACCACCACACCTGGTTGGTGGGAAGGTTTAACCAATATTATATATAATATATACACACACACACACACACACATATCATACAAATATATAGACTGCCTTTTTTAATGTGTGTGAGACAGAGAATGAATTGGCAAACCAGGACCTCCAGCAACTGCAGCACCCCCTTCTGTGCATGTGTGACCTTGTGTGCTTCTGCCACTGTGTGTCTGGCTTGTGTGGGACCTGGAGAGTTGAACATGAGTCCTTAGGCTTCACAGGCAAGTGCCTTAACCACTAAGCCATCTCTCAAGCCCTAAGACACTTTTAATTGCATAATTTTAATTCATTCTGTCTTTTGTACTGCTATAATTTTATTTTTACATTTGAAATTAATTTCAAAATCTACTATTCTTCTAAAAACAACCAATTTTTGTTTAGTTACAAAAATGAGGGAAAGTTTACATATTTATTCATATTTATCGTTTCCAGTGTTTTTTATTCTTTTGGACAGATTTGAGGTTCCATATGAAATCATTTCCTTTCAACCTGAAGAACTTTTAAAATATTTATTTTAATATAGTTCTGTTAGTGATGAAAGAATTCTGTTGGCCTTAAATTTTCTGATCTTTATTTCTAAGGGATATGGAATTCTTGGCTGACAATTTTATATGTTTAGCATAATCAAGTAGTTGCTCAATTATCTTCTGGCTTGCATTGTTTCTAATGGGAAGTTGGAAATTTTCTTGTTTGTTTCCTTACATAAAGTATACCTTTTCTCACTTTTTTCTTTTTCACTTTTTAAAGATTTTCTTTATATCAATGATTTTCATAAAATTGCTTATGACATGCCTTGGTACAATCTTACATTTCTCTTGGCAGTTGCTGAACTGCTTGGATTTGTAAGTTTTATGGTTTTCGTCAAATTTGGAAAAAAAATTACCCAGTATTTTTGTAATTTTTTCATACCCCCTCCTTTTGCTTGCTGCTTCTCCCTAACTCCTCCTAGAACGCTAAGCACATGAATTCTCAATCAATCATGTTTTCACTTGGATACGGAGTCTATTTTCATGCCCCCTTCCCTTGGAGTTTTAACAGTATCTATTACTGTGTCTTAAAGTTCATTAGTCTTGTCTTGCAGTGTCTCATTTTCTAGTAAGTTCATTTATATATTTTCTACCTTAAATATTGTAGGCATCTCTAGAATTTCTGTATGCTTTTTAAAGTTTTATTGTGAAGAGGTGTGTGTGCATGCATGCACCTGCATGCGGTCAAAGGATAACCTCAAACTCTCAGTGTCTTCTTTCTTTATATTTTATTTATTTATTTGAGAGAAAGAGGCAGAGAGAGGCAGAGAATGGGCACCCCAGGGCCTCCAGTCACTGCAAACAAACTCCAGATGCATGTGCCTCCTTGTGCATCTGGCTTTTGTGGGTCCTGGAGAGTCAAACGGGAATCCTTTGGCTTTGCAGGCAAATGCCTTAACCACTAAGCCATCTCTCCAGCCCCTATCTTCTTTTGAAAAGAACTTTCTTACCACTGCAACTGAGTCTGGACTACAAGCATCAGATGCTTCTGGCTTCTCCTCCCATGATCATAGTGATGCTGGAATCACAGGAACATGCGCCACTTTGCATCCACACTTACTGAGTGCCAGAGAGTTGAACAGAGGTCTACAGACATTGAAAACAAGTACCTTTGACACCTGAGCAATTGCCCCAGCCCCCCTTTTTATTATTTTTTATTAAAATGATAAAAATGTATCTAAAATGTATCCAAAAATCTAAAAATTTACATAATCCTCTCCCATAGCCCTTCTTTGTTCTCCCTCCCCCAATTCAACCCCTTCACTGAAGACCCTCTTAATTCCTATTATTCCCTTTACTATTCCAATGTCTTTTTCTTACCCTCCTTGGTCAACCACAACAACCTGTTGATGGGCCCAATATTACGCAGGTCTTGTTCGGGTAACAATTGAGAACAATGGTCACTTCATGCTCAGAATCACTCCCCTCCATCCTTTGGCTGACCCACATCTCACTGTGGAGGGTAACTCAGTTCGGGCATTGGGACTTAATAGCAACAGCCTAGGCTATTAGAGTAAAGTTTTCTCCACCCCTGCAGAATGCTTCTACACAAACTATCCTGCTGTCTATCTTTCACTTTCAGAGTTATATATATTTTAATTATCTAACAAAGAGGTAAATTTCTATGGCACAGACTCATGCCATCTTCATTATCCAATCATCAAACAATGGGTATCTAAGTCAATTCCATTTCTTAGCTATTGTGAATTGAGCAGCTATAAACATGGTTGAACAAATATCTCTGCAGTGTAAAGGGAAGCCTTTAGGGTAGATGCCCATTAGAGGAATAACTGGTCTGTGAGTGGATAGCTCTATTTTCAACTTCTTCAGGAGTCTCCATATTGATTTCTATAGAGGTTGTACAAGTTTGCACTCCCACAAGCAGTGAATGAGGGTTCCTCCCTCCCCACATCCTCATCAACATTTATTGTCAGTTGACTTTTTAATGATTGCCATCCTGACTCTTTTCAGGTCTCTCTGATTTTCCTCAATTAAGTTAAACCTACTGACAAAGGCTGGGTGAATTTCATTTATATGATTGTTGGTTTTTGCTTCCAGTTCAATTTCTGTTGTCATTGTTACCTACATTTTTCATTGGAAGTTTCCATTGTGGGACTATGTAACCTTGGTGGAGATCTATTTGTCTTTCATTGTTTTTGTTTGTTTGTTTTGCATTTAGATCTACCCATTTGGGGGTAAAATTCTAATTTTATTAAGGAAGAAGAAAGTATTTGTCCTTGTAGGATCTTCAGTGAGGGCTCTGTTTTAGGTCTGAAGTGGATTGGAGTGAGATGGGTTTATAACTGCGGATGCAAAGGTTGTGAAGGTTGCAAGTTTACCAGCAGCTCTGGGCTGGTGGCTGATATGAGAGCTGGTTTGGTCCAGAATCTCTTCAGCTCATAATCTCAGCCATTCTTTACCTGTGGGGCTCAGGAACAGTTGCACTTGCCCTTACTCCCCCACTGTACCCCAGCTGAGAACATTGTAGAGGCATACTGATTCCCCTGGGCTTACTAGATACTCTTGTACTTCCCCTCTGGGTCAGGACCAAGGTGCTGAGGAGGTGGTGGGGCACCGGTCAGGGGATGTCAGTAGTGGGGGGAGGGACAATGGTGGAGCTGGGCTCCACCAACCAGGCCTCAGAGAGGGTCTGTGGAGGTGGCCAGTGTGGGGGTTTCAATCTGTAGAGGCAACTGAAGCAGAAACACAGGAATGTGGAGATGTCCCAGGGTGTGGTTTGCACCAAACAGTGGAGGCAGCTGAGGCTGGACGTGGGTTTACCTGTGTCTACCTATCCCCAGTGAGCAGGTTTTCCTTGGTGGTTCCCTTGCACCAGCGAGCACTTTCTTGGTTGCTACCTGTTTCCTGCAAGCAGGCTTTCTTCCTCTACTCTTTATTAAAGGTATGGAAGAAACCAAAACTTGGGGTTCATAAATTCTGGGGGATGTCTGAACCCCCCAATCCTGCATCACACAACACACGTCATGGGGATCCAGTGGTTCCCTAGTTGCCACACTGGGCAATAGGAAGCTGGGTCCGACTCTCACTGCACATGCATATAAGGTACAAGCTACCCCACACCAGCAGCAGGAGAACTGGGAACCAGGGAACTGGCCTACTCATGCCACATGTGTGTACCCACCAGCACAGGGGAACCTGAAAACACTTACTTTCTCACTGCATCTTTACAAATATACTTCTCTCATAAAAACTCTCAAGATAATATTAATTGTCACAACTCCCAAGAAAGAATTGAGAAACCTTTTGAATTGACATCGGTAGTTACTCTCTCATGGAATTGGGTAATCGTAGATGATATTTTCAAAAGGAAAACAATGGAGGAAGAATTTGAAATTCACCCCACTGATACACATTCAAAGTAACGTTTACATACCAAGCTGGACATAGTTGTACAAGCCTGTAATCCCAGCACGTGGGATGTTGAGGCAGGAGGACAGAGAGTTCCTGACCAGCCTACAGCTACACAGCAGGTTCCCAGCCAGCCTCAGGTACAAATGCTGTTGCTCAGACAGCTCTCTCCTTTTTATAAAGTCCTGGTCTCCAGTCTATGAAATGGTGCCACCTACAGTTAAGGTGGGTCTTCCCATCTTAATTAACCATGCCTGGCTAAGTGGAGATCTTTTCATCTCCCTCATGCATGCATATATATATATTGATGGGGTGCATGTGTGTGTTGCAAAGTTGGATTTGGGGTTTGTTATGTATTTTTCTCTGCCTGGTCTACTATTGCAGATCTCTTTACTACTCTTCCCATGTACAACTCTTTTCCTCTTTTTCTAACCTCTTTCCCACATTTTCTCCTCTATATCCCTTTCTCCTTATCATACCAAGCTTCAACAATCTTCCATAGCCTCAACAACCTCTGGAATCTATGGAACCTAACAGTATCCCAACCATCCTTGTCAGTTAATTGCGCCACCTTCATCGTTAGACTCTATCCTAACTCACCCTACGCTCCTGACACTTCGAAGTACCCCACGTCCCAACATACTTCATACCTGCCTTGCTTATAGTAATTATTGAAGTCAAAAGAACCAGCGTTGTTAATTTTCTGCGACGATACTTGTCTAAAAGGCCCAGCCATTGGCTTGGGTCACTCCTGCTCTTAGTATTCTACTCTGGGGGCCTTATAAAGGACACACTTGGCACCTTGAGCTCCTATCCTGAAGGTATGACTTCAGACCTACATGTCTAAGAATACAGCTGATAAAACCAACAGAAAATCCAAGAAATGAAATAACTTGAGATACAAAAATCCCAATGCAATAATATAAGAGACGCAAAACTAAAGGCAACATAACTCCTCCAAAAATTATGAATCCCATGTTAATGATCTCAAGTGAGACTGAATTAGATAAATTTCCAGGGAGAGAATTGAAAAGAATGACTATAAGTATGTTCAAAGAAATCAAAGAAGAAAACAAAGTCTTGAAGCAATCCCAAGAGAACATAGGAAAGCAGCTAAATAAAACAAGGAGGTTAATAGTAACAAAATGAGATTTGTTTTATAATGTAGCTTTTTAAAAGGTAGCACTTGTTTAGGTTAATGAAAAGAGGTTTATGTCTTGAAAGTGTTTTAGCATTTTCTTTTTTAAAAATATTTTTATTTATTTATTTGACAGAGAAAGAGGGAGGGAGAGAGAGAGAGAATGAGCATGCCAGGGCCTCTAGCCAGTGCAAACAAATTCCAGATGCCTGTGTCCCCTGTGCAGCTTGCTAACGTGGGTCCTGAGGAATCGAACCTGGGTCCTTTGACTCTTCAGGCAAATGCCTTAACCACTAAGCCATTCCTCCAGCCCTGTTTTAGCATTTTCATACATAGTGGAAAAATTATCCTCTTCTACTATTAGCTTAATAGCACAAATAATATAAATGTTCTATGGTGGTTCTTTGATCTGTTAAATAACTACATTAGGTCTTACTATGGATTAGCACGTTTTTCAGTTCCCTTAAAAATAATATAGAGAGGCCTGGAGAAATGGCTCAGCAGTTAAAGTGCTTGCCTATAAAGCCTAAGGACCCAGGTTCGATTCACCATTACCCACCTAAAGCCAGAGGCACAAGGTGGCACATGCATCTGGAGTTCATTTGCAGTGGCTAGAGGCCCTGGCATGCCCATCTTATCTCTTTCTTCTCTTAAATAAATAAATTAATTAATTTAATTTAATTAAATTAAAAAAATTAATTAATTAAATATAGAGAAATAACATGTAAAACCATTGATTATAAATCAAGCCCAAGTTATTTTTTGACAATAAGATGCTTTATTAAACTTGATACATTTACTACATAAAAACTCTATGGAAAAAATGGACTATCAAAATAGTTTGGATTTGGATCCCTGCATTATAAAGTCTGTGCCCCACTGGGTCATCTTGCTGTCCCTGTGAGTCAACTCAAAGAAAGAAGAGACAAATGTCTTTCAGCTGGCTTGTCCGTGATATTCCAAGTCTTCCTTGCAAAATAAAAAGCCTGACCACCATTTTTATAGAGTCACCTCCAGGAGAGCTTCACGCAGCACCAGAGCCAGCCCCACGCCTGTGTTCGCGGGACATCATACAGGGTCAGGAAGGGCATCTTCCTCTAACCTAGTTCAGTTTCCTTGGACTATTCCAAAACTCCTTGCAAGGCTGAAACATCTAGGAAAAAGAAAAAGAAAAAAGAAAGGAAAAGGTCTGAATGATGACAGGGATAGATGAATGATCAAACCACCCACACCTAAATGAAGGAAGTGGGACAACAAGTAGTTTTGCAAAATGCTCTCCATCTCCAGGGTGGCCCAAAGTAACCGGAGCACTGCTGTCCCCAGTGTGTTCCTTGCCAAGGTCCCCAGTTTTCTTACCACTCGTGGGGGTCTCTGTGACAAGGTGCTTGTGATTGGTAAACAGGTCTGCTGTGTCTTCTAGAGATCTTTCCTCTGAGTCTGATTCTGGGATTGGAGTGGAACCACCTAAAAGAAAACAGACAACACTCTAAAAACCGCCTGAAACAATCTAAGAGACCTGCCTGTCCGTGCAATAACTGCAGCTTAGAAGTGCACCGCCCGTGAGGATGCTAAGTGACTTGACAGTAACCTTCAGCAATGGACCAAAATGGATGAATTACCTTCAGTGTCTTTCTTTGGTGAAAATCCTAGGAATGATTTATGGCCCCAAAGACATGTCCTTCTGACTAGGTCTTGGCAGCAGCAAGGACAGCATTACCTTTAAAATGACCCTTTTTGGGGTTGGGAAGGTCAAAACCTATAGCAAATATGACATCCATAATATAATGAGCTCTGCAGAATTCCTCTTCAAATCAGAATTTTGGAACCTATGCAATAAATAAGAACATGGACTGGTAGAGAAAGAACTTCCATACTTGCACAGCGGAAGTCTGCTGGTGTTCTGAGACTATGCAGAGAGGCAAGTCTCCAGTTACGAATTACTGTTTCGTTTTGATTCTGGCTGACTCAATTTGGGGCAAGACTCCCCAGCTGGATGGAATCATCCTAACGTAAACAGTGAGTGCCACAGACAGGAGCCAATAGGCAGGGATGAGCAGGAAGCAGGGGCTCAACTCGAAATTGGGAAATTAACCCCAGGAGGGCAAGGGCTGAATAGCCATGGATCTACTGTGTGCTGACCTCTCTAACGTGCCTCTGAAATATGCTAACTCACTCAATCTTCAATATCCCTTCCAGAAGGTGTTTCTCACCCTCACTTTATGATTGCAAGTTATTAGTAGCATTTCTTGTTTCCTGTTATTTCTCCTCCATCACCTAATGATTTATTTTCAGGCTATTCAGGAATACTGAAAGAAGAGTACTCTGCCAAGGTAAAATGCAGGGGTGTGCAAAGATGAACTTCACATCAACTGACAGAGCCTCGGGCTAAGATCTGTACAGCTCCACAACAAATAGACTGGCACCTGTAAATCTTACTGTGTGGCAACCCAGGTAGTTGGCTGCTCCAGCCCACTCAAGTTCTACCTCCTATCTAGCCCTCCTCCTCTTTGATCTGCCTACATCTCGTATTTGATTCTAGCCCACGTGAATCCTGGTGGCCCGACTAGCCTTCCTTACTCCTTACTTTGCACTTGGCCTGAGCCTGGGGTTTGGAAAGATAGTAAATATGGTTCAGGCCATCTGGTCTTGCGTACCATTGTTGCTTGAAAGCAGCCATGGTCCATGTGTGAATGTGAACAGTCACTGGCTGTGTTCCAATAAAACTTTATTCCCCAAAGGAGGTGGGGGTCCAGATTTGGCCCACGGGCAATAGGCTGCCATTCCTGATCTAACAATGCTAATAGAAAGCTGCTCTGCATATGCTAATTCTAAGGGTCCCTAGAGGCATATATTAACAGGTTCAAATGTCTTATCTTATAGTATTATCACCAGAATATCTTATAGTGCTACTATTACTATATTAAAGTCATTATTGTTTGCTCTACTGCAGCAAATTTACTTTTTGTTTGGGCAATAATAAACATTTTTTTCCTCTTAATGGATTTCACTTTTTAGAACAGTTTTAGTTACACAGAAAAAATTTGCACAGAGAATTTGCATATATCCTTTGCAGTTTCCTCATTATTGCACAGAGAATTCTCATATATCCTTTGTAATTTCCTCATTATTAATATCTTTCATTGGTATGATACATTTGTTGCATTAATGAGAAAATGCTAATGTGTTATTATTGGCTAAAATCCACAGTTTATTCAGTTTTATTCATTTCTGTTTCAGTATGCCTTCCAGAATCTCATATGACTTTGGCTGCCACATCTTCCTGGATCTTAGTTGTGACAGTTTCTCTGACGGCCTTGCCAGTTTTGAGAAGTATTTTTGAGTATGTTGCAGTAACACTGGAAATATTAAGGGAGGTGTCTTCCCATAAATTCTCAATATTTACAATGATCTCCAGGCATCTTGCTCATCTTCTATCAAAAGTGAAATGCAGGAGACAGTGAATAGTGACATCACAGAGGGGGCTGAAGGCTATGTGATGAAGTTCCAGGTTTTGTAGTAGTGGACCTGGCAGGATCCAGGTTCTACTTGGGGCAGGTAACCAGTCATCTCACCTGGGAAGGGAGTCAGGCGAGACCAGCTGAAAGCATCGTGTGAGGCTGTGGACATAGTATTGTGCTCAGCACATAGTATGTCTTCCACTCTCTATTTTATAATTAATTAATTCATTTTGGGTACCATTTTTTGTGGAGTCAAGGGAGTGGAGTTTTTAGGTCAAACACCTTACAGACAGAGGCTCAAAGAGGGTAGCTGATGAGAGAGAGAGAAGAGAATGGGCACACCAGGGCCTCCAGCCACTGCAAACGAACTCCAGATGCATGTGCCACCTTGTGCATCTGGCTTACATGGGTTCTGGGGAATTGGGCCTTGAACTGGGGTCCTTAGGCTTCACAGGCAAGTGTTTAACTGCTAAGCCATCTCTTCAGCCCCTTTAAAAATATTTTTATTTATTTATTTGAGAGCAAGAGAGAAGAGAGAGAGGAAGAAGCAGAAAGAAAGGCACACCAGGGCCTCCAGCCACTGCAAACGAACTCCAGATGCATTTGCCCCCTTGTGCATCTGGCTTACATGGATCCTGGGGAATCCAACCTTGGTCCTTTGGCTTCACAGGTAAATGCCTTAACCGCTAAGCCATTTCCCCAGCCCTTGTTTGTTTGTTTGTTTTTTTTTTCTAGAAGACCTCAGTGGCATTTGGCTGTGCTCACTAATGTTTCTTTTCAATAACACAGAAAATCCAAGGTTGACAAGCTCCTCATGGGATATCGTTGGAGACTGGTGGTTCTCATGTGACTGATAGGTTGGCAGAGAACTCTGCACGGATAGACGAGACAAGATTCACTTCCTGGGCTGGAAGACCACGATGGTGTAGGGCTTGATCGCGCTATTCAGAACTACACACTAACTCAAAGGCTTCAACGGTTTGTTTCTTCGTGGAATTTTCCATTTAATATTTTTATTCTGTGGTGGACCTTGAGTAGTTGAAGCAACATAAAGTGAAATCACGGGTGGAAGGGGCACTGCAGGACTCGAGCGCATATCCACAGACACGCATGTGCAGAAAGAGAGGCGCAGGACGCAGCAGGGAAAAGGAAGGAAGGGAAGGTGAGGGAGGGAAGGGGGAAGGAAAGGAAGCCAAAAGAGAAAGAGAATCATTTCCCCAGATGCACACACAGGGAGTTTCTAAGGGAAGTGCTTCAGATTTGGAGTATGACTGCCTTTGCAAGGCCCCCATTCCCCACACTTCACTTAAGCTATAAAGGAGGTTTATAGAGAAGTTTAAAGCGAAGGAAGCAGGGCGTGGTGGCGCACGCCTTTAATCCCAGCTCTCGGGAGGCAGAGAAAGGAGGATGGCTGCGAGTTCAAGGCCACCCTGAGACTACATAGTGAATTCCAGGTCAGCCTGGGCTGGAGCGAGACCTTACCTTGAAAAACCAAAAAATAAAAAATAAAATAAAACAAAGTGAAGGGAAACTTGAATGATACCTCAGAAAAATGCTTTTGCATCAAGAAAATCTTGATTAAAAGAGAAATGTTACCAGAATATATTCTTGAGGTTTTTGCTGTTTTTAATTCTTCACTAGCAATTTCTGGCCATGAAAACTAAAGACTGTCTGGAAACCAGAGCAGGGACTGTGGTCCTTTGTGGTTCTCTGAATGTATCTCCTTGTTTGATTCCTTTAAACACATCCAGAACAGAAACAGAGGTTTCTCCTCACACTAGCCACCTCCACTATAGGATCAATTGTGGCAGCGTTGTGGCATTTCTGTTCAAGGAAAACTTGACACTAATAATGGTCCCAACGCCCAAGCTGGCAAATTGGATCTGACAAAGAGACGCTGTAAAGTAGCTCCTATAAGGAAAAAGGGAAAAGCTACGTTCAACGTAATTGTGGAAGAAAACAGTATTCCGAGAATGTCAGAAGCAGGAAATTGCAAAGAGAAAAGAAACTGGTGCTGGTTTGCTCCTGCCCCTCACAACTCGCACACTTTCTCACAACCTCAGCAACCACCAGGCGCACACACGTTTTCCTCATAATTCTCCACTTTGTTCATTTTCTAGTTGTTTCAGATTTTTTTTTCTAACCCAAGGAGAATGTAAGCTATAAAAAAAAACCAAGCATCTACTGTTTGTTTATATAGCAATTTTGGCTACGTATTTAGATTTTTTTTTTTTTTTTTGGCAAAATGGGAGAATAGGAGGAAGAGGAGTGAGTAGGAGAGGCAGAGAAGGAGTCAGGACGAATAGGAAAAGAAAAGGATGAGTCACCAGTATATTATTTTTCTGTGTGTACTCTTCTGTGTAAAATATTTAAGGTGACTTACTGGAGATATAGAGACAAAATATATATATATATATATATATATATATATATATATATATGTAAATAAAATACAGTAGTGGTTAGAAGAACATACACCAGAATAGGAGGAGTTGTTAGGAGGAATTGTGGATGAACACAGGGCCTTACACTAGGGCTATGGTGGAGACAAACTGCAAAAGGCTCTGGTGAGAACGTGTAGTGGCGGGTCCTCTGATCAACCCTCATAACCCTTCTTCTTCCTACCTGGGCTGTAGACCAAAGGGCCCCGGCTCTTCTGCTTTGGACTTAACGTTTCCTTAACAGCATGCCAAAACTGGTAAAGTTCTGCTTGTTGGTATGTTTTTGACTAATCTTATGTGCATGTTCACATGGACACACACACACGTGTGTGTGTGTGTGTTGTACTCATGGGCCAGTGTGGAGACTCAACATTGGATGAATCTGGGTTTTCAAAGGTAATCACTGAGCAGACATTTTCCAGAAAAACACATTCAGAAGATGATTTTAAAAAAAGGTTATAGGGGACTGGAGAGAAGGTTCAATGGTTAAGGCATGCCTGCAAAGCCTAACAACCCAGGCTGGATTCCCCAGCACCCACATAAAGCCAGATGCATAAAGTGGGGCATGCATTTGGAGTTGGTTTATAGTGGCTAGAGGCCCTGGTGTGCCTGTTCTCTGTGTCTTTCATTCTCTCTCTCTCCCTCCCTGCTTGAACAATAAATAAATAAATAAGTTTTAAATGTTACAGGTCTTAGAAATCACACCCTTGGGAAAGTAACATTTTCTTTCGTGTTCCCACCTCCGCATGGTTAGTCCCACTACTACCATATGACACTGTGGCTACTCCTTTTTCATTTTAATGTATTTTTATTATTTCTTCAAAAAAATTTTAAATTTATTTTTGATCAGAAAGTGAAACAGAGATAGAAAGAAGAGCGACAGACAGAGAGAATAGGTGTAACAGGACCTCCAGCTGCTGCAAATTCCAGATGCATGCGTCACTTTGTGCAGCTGGCTTTATGTGGGTACTGAGGAATCGAACCTGGGTTATTAGTCTTTGTACGCAAGCACCTTAACCACTGAGCCATCTCTCCAACCCTGTGTTTAATTTTCGAGACAAGGTCTCGCTATGTTCCCCAAGCTTGCCTTAAACTCCTGCTTCAGCCTCCCAAGTTCTAGGGTTACAAATATGTGCCACCATGCCTGGCTTAAACACTGTTTACACTTGAGGTGTACTGGGGTAAGTATGCCCGTCTCTCTCTTATCTCCATTTTCAATCTACCCTTCAAAATGAGTAACGAATAAACATACTACCCTTAACATGGCATCGTGTTACGGTAGTTCCAAACCTCAGCAAGGCAGAATAAAGCGCCTTTCTTAAATGCTACAGGTTTCAAATATGATGCCCTTATTTTATTGACTCCATTCTTTGCAGATCAATCCCACGACTTTTCTTTTTCCTTGCATTTGCAGAAATGAGGCTGATCGAATTGGTGGTAGCTTAGCCGCCAGCAACAACAACAACAACAAAAATCACGGTTAGCCACAGAGAGGCGTGTGAAGGTCACTGTTGAACGCGCCCTGTGAAGTGTTTTCAGCTCCGTTTTGCTGCCTAATAAGCAGCTTTGATCCCACCACACACAGTGAGAACTCGAAGCATGCTCAAGACCATGCATGTGTCCTATGTTTGAAAATATTTCCATTTCACACCTCACAGCACAGAGCAAGTGTGTGAATTAAAGGGAGCCTAATACATTTTAAGAGGTCTAGCATGTGTCTCAACAAGTTTTAAAATCTCCATAAAGGCTTAATACTGAGTCCCTCAGGGTGTAAGGGCTCCAGTCAAAGAGTCTGGATTTTAGGGGCAGAGTTCTGGCATGAAGATATTTCCACAGCTTTGATAACGATAGGTGTCCAAGTACTCTGGTTGGACCACCGGTTAGAATTTCGGTCTACTTGATAGCAAGCATTAAAAAATTGCAGGAACACAGCCATTTGCATCCATTGATAATTATGTAAACAGAATGTACTAAACGAGGGGAAAAAATAAGGAGTCTTATTTACAAAAAAAAAAAAAAAAAAAAAAAAAGAGCCCAGTCAATAAATCCTCCAGATTGGAAGGAATCCAGGTGAAGAATTTCTCCAGATGTCAGTGTGTAAACAGAGAGAGCTTCGTATAGCGAATTCCCCAGTTAGTTATTGGCAACAGCCGTCTCTACCCCGCGCTGGCACATTACACTCGCCTACTGTATGTAGCTGGATGGGTGTCTGGCCCTGCAGATTGATAATCAGTTTGGATACAACGGAATTAGGGAAAAGAAGCTGGGGTCAGCATAACTCTGATATGGCAAAAAGGTTCCATCAAATCATTGTTTAGGAACGTGGAGTTCTGTTCGGTGAAGGAGATGAGAACTCTCCCATTTATTCGCATTACATCTGTTTTTCTAATACATTGAGTTCTTAACCTGGAAAGACACACACCCAGAACATAAACATGGAAACTTTAACAAAAAAAAAAAAAAAAAAAAAAGTTACTCACTATTTTGTTAATATCTCCAATTACAATGTTTCCACGCATGTTAACTGGGACATTAGATCTACCAAACACGAATACAAAAGTCTTACCCAGCTAGTGTGAAAAGGTGAGGAAGGAGAAAGAATTCATATTTATTTTTCCTTGCCAGCAGGTCAATGTGAAGATCTATTGTCTTTCAACTAGATCTTGTCTATACTGTTAAGTGCAGTGTTTTCTCATCCAAAAAGAAAGCAGTGGGGGCTTTCAGTTTCCAGTTTGTTTTGAAATCCCAAGGACATTCAATGTACAACTGGAAAGAGACATAATTTGAAGACATTTCCATGTAAAATACTTTCCTGTCTCCTTTAGAGACCAATGCTCTTTCAAAGCACTCATGTAGAAATAAAACATTATAGCCACCATTGAGAAAGAAAGGAAGCCAATAGTTCTGCAATATTAATTTCTTAACACTGAAACAAAATATTAAAAACATAACTCTATTGTGCCTGGACGTCGTGTCATAAGAGCTAGCATTCTCCACAGCTTCCGTCTTGCAGCAAGTGGTTATTAATTCCCCAGTAATCCTGGCAACCTCTCTTCAACTTGAACTTCTTTCCATAACCCAATTACAAGCTACAATCTTGACCAAATTGTGTTGTTTTTAATAACAGCAGAGGTGATTATTGTGAAATCAAGAGTTCAGCTGGACCACTGGCTCACAAACAGGTTCAGGGCAAAAGAAAGAGCTCTGGAGAGGGAGGATGGTGTCACCACCGTTCACGCACAATGAGGAACCAGACTAAACACGCGGGCCTCACTCCAAAGCAACTTGACCTAGTAATATGACAGCCCAGTCAACAACGGCATGTTTTGCATAAAGAGACATATCCACAAGATGGCAAGGTAGAGCACGGTTCATACAAGGAGGTTGCGCTGTGCTGCGCGGTGCGTCTGGACCAGTAAATGCATGCGTGTATGGATGAATAAATGAATGAATGGTTCGTTCTTGTTGTTTTTCGCTTTTTTGTTTTTTTCAAGGTAGGGTTTCACTTTAGCCCAGGCTGACCTGGAACTTACTCTGTAGACCCAGGTTGGCATCGAACTCACAGTGATCCTCTTACCACTGTCTTCCAAGTGCTGAGATTAAAGGCATGTGCAACATGCCTGGATGAACGTATGTTTTGTGACAAGGTCTTACTATATAGTTGAAGCTAGTCTTGAATGTTCAATCCTCCTGCCTCCTCTTCCTAAGTGCTGGGATTACAGGTGGGAACTACAGTGCTCAGCCTCTTTCCTTTAAAATGCAGAAAGGAACACTGCGGAGGAAATAGACAACTCTCGTCAGAGTTACAGGAAAGGAGGAAGTGGCAACGGAACACCATCGACTTCCAGGAAGGTCCTGTCTGTCACACTCTTGACCTCACAGCAGTTACCTATTTTGTGTCCCCCTTCTCTGTCCTCCTTCCACGGATCCTCTTCTTTCCAACTAGTCTCTCTTCTATTTTGATGTCTTTTTTTTTTTGCTCTCCTCCATCATACATGATGTAATGCTGATGAGCCCCGTGTTGTGCAGATCATGTGCAGGTACATACATATAATCATACACACATTGAACATGTATTGCATACATGCATGAAAAAACTGCAGAAAGTATTGCATCTGCATGCTGAGAGATGAGGATTGAATTAAATTAGTTCATGCTTGCATTGGATTTGATCACAATGTTTGGCAGAGTAAATCACCCAATAAATGGTAGCTATTATTTTCAGTGTTAACCCTAGTTTATTTTAGTCATTTCCATTACAGCCAAGTGCACTTTAAATTGCAAGCCACGAGGACAGCATGAATTATATATGACTTTCTAAAAAAAAAAATACTCAGGAATAAGTTGAAGATGAGGCTAGCAGACAAGTGGTGGAATGTTTACAGTGGCCAAAGGCAGAATGATCTATGAGGCATTAAAAAATCCGAAGTCCTTTTAGGAAGAAATCACTGATAGTCTACTAGCATAAACAATTTCTTTTCTGAAGTCCCAATAAGAATTTTAAAGGGACTATGACGGAGGTGGTGCACAATCACACGTGTTGCTTTCTGTTACCAGCTGTGCCACTACTACTGTGAAATGCAAGCTCACGATACACTACGACATAAACGGAGGAAATGTTAAGATAAAGCAGTAAAGCAGTGGTAGGTTTTGCTTTCTCATGGGAAACTGACATGGCCAGCAGATGAACCTTAAAAGAGGAAGTCTGCTGATCTAGTGTTACTAAACAGAGGAGGCAGCCAAGGAACGGAGGAATGGAGCAATGCATTTAAATGTATGCCTCGAAGGAAGCAAACACAAGTTACTTTATATGACTTTAATTCTCCCAATGAATACTTTATGGGTGTTGGCAAGTCCTTCTGGAAAATGAAGGGATTGTTAATGAAGGACTCAGTGACAACCGCTTTCCAGTGCTCAAAAATCGTGCTTCATGAAGCAGCATTTAGAATACACCTCCTCTCTAAAGATACAAAAATTTGAGATTCTTTAAAAACAGTGAAATACTATGCCCACATATATAATCTTCTCTATTTTAGTTTTCAGATTCTCTTATAGCTTGTATGATAAACAAAGAAGCTTCCCACAGGAAAATAAATGCACAGAGCAATGGAGTTCATTTTTTCTCTTATACAGAATGGGTGCTTAATATATTCTTGTTAGCTTCAAAAGGAATGTATGAAACTTGAGGAAATACAGTCTTAAGAAAAAACAATCATCATGCAAGAACATTCTACCACATGATTCCAGGATCGTGGGCTAACATACAGCACTGACGTAGAGGCTAATGAATTCAAAGAAATCATCAACAAGCTTTGTATTCCAGCTTGTTTCTCAAAAAAAAAAAAAAAAAAAAAAATCCTAAGTCTTCTCATTTAACCTGTCCACCCTACAGCCTTTCTCATCCCAGCTCCATCTTGCTAGTTGCTTGAGCCAAAATTCATGGGGAGTCATTGAACTCCATTCTTTTGAAATCTATTGTTTCTACATTTAAAATATATTAAGAATCAGATCAGTTCCCATCCCACCACCATTTAGATACAATACACATCGTATCTTACTTCAATTACTGCTGAGTCAGTTATGTGAATAACGTTCAAACTGGACTTCCTACTATCACCCACTAGTTTGTTCTCCAAACAACACCTAGGGATGGTTTTAAAATTACAATCATGTCATTCTCCTGTTAAGAATGGACCCAAGGTTAATGCTTAATGTTTATCGTCTCCTGCTGCAAGAGTAAGGGCTCAGAAATGGCAGAGCTTTTGTCAGCTTTGCTTGCTGCTACATCCCACGCCTGAGACTAGTGCTTGCAAACACGGGCACATGTTAATCACTGCAGACTGGAGTAAATTAATGAATGGATTTAGTCCAAGAGGTTAGATGGAAGCAATGAAAATGAACATCAATTTCATATTCACATAATGTTACCTGCCATTTCCACCAGGAGGCTGGGAAGTATTTGTAATAAGCATATTATACAACTTCTTATTGCTATCACCAAGGCCACCTGGCTGCCCAAAAAAGGTTCTCAAAAAGTTCTTTGCTGGACTGGAGAGATGGTTTAGTGGCTAAGGCACTTGCCTGCAAAGCCAAAGGACCCGGGTTCGACTCCCAGGACCCCGTAAGCCAGATGCACATGGGGGCGCATGTATCTGAAGTTCATTTGCAGTGGCTTGGAGGCCCTGACGCTGCCATTCCTTCTCTCTCTCTCTCTCTCTCTCTCTCTCTCTCTCTCTCTACCTGCCTATTTCTGTATTTCTCTCTCTCAAATAAATAAATAAATAAATAAATAAATAATTTTGTTAAAGAAAAGTTCTTTGCTTTAGTTGATATTCACATTTAAGAAACAAACCTTTTGGGATGACAACAAACTGAGAACTTGTGAGACAGAGAAGGAACAAGATGCCAGTGGTGATCTGTGTGTAGGATCCAACACTAAAAGGAGGTAACAGAGCCTTTGTGATTCCAGTTCATGATAATGGTTACTGGGAGGACCATACTACAAAGGAAGGTGTGAAGACACCTGTCTGCTTGAGGAATTTCTTAAAATGAGTATAGAAGAATCCATCTTATTTCCACTGGGGCATCAAGTTGTGGCTTGGAACAGTTTATTTTTCCCAGGCTTCTTCACATAAACGTGTTTTAAAAAGCAAGCCCAATGGAAGATTAGATAAACAGCTGGGCTGTTTGTTACACTGTGGTAACATAAACACTTCAAATTCCTCCCTAACTCTGTGCAAGTCTACTCTGATTCCAGAGAAGGTGAAGCATCCTGAAAGTTTAAGCATTGCTGTGAATTATTCCCGTTTACCTCCATTTCCATCTTATACTTTTTGGCAATAAAAAGCCAGGTTTTGTCCAAACTCTGGTACTATGACTCCCTTCCAATTGTAAAACAACTTGGATTAACCCCAGCTCTACTTCCTTTGAAGATTAACACAGCAGCAGTGAGAGAGACTGCCTCAAGTCCCCTACCCAAGCTTTATAAATACAGAGAGGAAATGTGGATCTATCTGCATATAACTAAAAATGGAACAAACACAAAAGAGATGGGTTAAAATGGTTGGTAAAGCAAGCAAATGTCAAGAAGAGGAAAGCTCCTGACAGAGGGAAGGCTACACAGAATGAGAGGCCCCTGGAGAAGCACTGTCACAGGAGAAAGGAAAGGGAAGGGAAGGGAAGGGGGAAGGGAAGGGAAGGGAAGGGAAGGGAAGGAAAGGAAGGGAAGGAAAGGAAGGGAAGGGAAGGGAAGGGAAGGGAAGGGAAGGGAAGGAAAGGAAGGAAAGGAAAGGAAAGGAAAGGAAAGGAAAGGAAAGGAAAGGAAAGGAAAGGAAAGGAAAGGAAAGGAAAGGAAAGGGAAGGGGAAGGGGAAGAAAAGAAAGAAAAGAAAAGAAAAGAAAAGAAAAGAAAAGAAAAAAGAAAAGAATGGAGAAAAACAGAGCAACTGGAAATTACCAGCTCCCTGTGCAACCCACCGAAAAGTAAGTTTAACAATAAAATGACAATGGCCAAAAGAGAAGAAGAAGGAGAATAAGGAGGAGGAGAAGGAGGAGGAGGAGAAGAAGAAGAAGAGGAAAAAAGACTGTGCTTACAGAGCTATGCTTACAGAGACATCTCACTGGTATCATATTCCACAGTTTAAGAAACAATTATACTTGACCTTGGTTCTCTCCACTTTGAACAGTAGGCTAGATGATCCCTGAAAAAAATAATCACACTACTCATCCAGCTCCAGGCATGTTTAATATTTCTAATCTTGATTCCATTTGCAAAATGGAAATATCTTCATAAGTAATTGTGAAGAGCAATTGAGCTGTCACAGAAAAGAGGGACAAAGCCACACTCTGTAACAAGCAGTTATAATAAATGACAGAAGACTGGTCAACTCAAGGTCAGGTGACAAACCAGCATCTCTTTTTAGGACAGAGCTAGGTATTTCCCTCACAGCTCAGGGCAATGGGGAGACACAGAAGACAGAACGGAGGGGGTCAAACCATATGCAGATGTATAAGGCAGAAATATACACGCAACATACAGTTTGAATAATACAGGCAAATCGAGATACAGATTACAGGCTCTATGAGGTAAATAAATGAATACATTTTACAACAGGAGAAGGAAGACATCAAAGGGACAAAACTAGCTGCTTATATGTGATAGCTGAAAAATAAATACATTAGTACATTAGTACTGTTTCTGAGTATGTATGTGCCAGTCATAGTGTTAAATATTTGCTCATTTATCAGTAACCTAAAAATGTTAGTCATTAGTGTCTTATTTTAAAAATGATGAATCTGGCTTTTAAAAATTAAACAATTTGGGCTGGAGAGATGGCTTAGCAGTTAAAGCGCCCGCCTGCTAAGCCTAAGAACCCCGGTTCCAATCTCCAGGTTCATGTTTAGCCAGATGCAAAGTGACGCAAGGGCGCAATGCTGCACTTGCCCACAAGGTGGCGCACACATCTGGAGTTCAGTCACAGCAGTTGACAGGCTGCTGGTGCACCCATTCTCTATCTGTCTTCCTCTCCCTCTCTCTGTCTCTCTCTCTCAAAAAAAATTAAACAATTTGCTCAAAGTCATCTACAGAGTGAGTAGGAGAACCTGAATTTTAATCTGTTAGATGATGAGTCAACTTCAAATCAAACTATCCCATTATCTTTCTTCTGATAGGAACAAAAGACACATAGCAATAGAATTGTTCAATTAATGAGTGCTGGACTGGAAAAATAAAATCATGGTATGTAACCCATATTCTCAACATCCACTCTACTTCTTACAAAAAGAAAAGTGAACAAATTTAGGAAAATGATCAAGACTTCATCTTAGTTAAAAAGAAAAAAAAAAAAAAAAGGAATTCTGGAGCTGGAGAGATGGCTTAGTGGTGAAGCGCTTGCCTGTGAAGCCTAAAGACCCCAGTTCGAGGCTTGACTCTCCAGCACCCATGTAAGCCAGATATATCTGGAGTTTGTTTGCAGTGGCTGGAGGCCCTGGTGCACCCATATTCTCTCTCTCTCTCTCTCTCTCCTTCTCTGTCACTCTGAAATAAATAAATAAATAAACAAATAATTTTTTTAAATATTTAAAGAAAAGAAATTCTGGGTGAGTGTTTGCCTAGGAGCCACCATCTTGCTATGGAAAATCCCCAGAACTAGAAAATCTAGCTTTTCTCTGTGAACAGAAACTTTTCACCTCCACTCCCCATCACTCCACTTCCTTCCTCCTAAAGACCCTAAAACTACCCCCACCTATGAGCAGAATATGGGCTCTGGATTCCCTGCCAGAGCCCCCTCCGCAGGTGTTTACCCCAGTAAGTCCTGCGCTATTGTTGAGCAGCTCTCCCCTGTCTTTCTCCCCTGGGCCAAATGTGGATCTTACATTTGGTGGCCCATAAGGGGAATCAGGGCACCCCAGGAGGAGTCCCCTACCATGAGTTCATGTGTTTTTTTTTCATGTAGTCTGCCTTATGTTTTTATGTCCCCAAAACTACATTACTACATCTGTGACCATCAAATGCTTCAGTTTTACAGTGTGCACACACATATTCATTTTTTTTTTTTTGCAATACATAGTCTAAGCTGCCAAAGACTGTCCACAATGTGTTCACATGAGTTCATCTCCACGTTTTGAAAGAAACAGGCTTAAAAAGAAAAATGCATGTTCACACATATTGCAGTGGTACATATTTTAAGGGGAAACAAAAAAATGCCAAAGTTTTATCTTGCTTTATAACCTAACGCAAGTGGCACCCTCTCCCGCTCTCTTTATAGTCAGAACTGGTCATTTCCTCTGCACTTGGAATATGCGTTCCTACAATCGCTACCTCTTAGCCGGGCGTGGTGGCGCTTTAATCCCAGCACTCGGGAGGCAGAGGTAGGAGGATAGCCATGAGTTCGAGGCAACTCTGAGAATACATAGTTAATTCCAGGTCAGCCTGGGCTGGAGTGAGAGCCTACCTCAAAAAAAAAAAAAAAAAAAAAAAAAAAAATAGAACTGCTACTTCTTCTCTTTACTTTCAACAACTTTCCAAAGCTTTGACACCATCCCAAACCAAACAGACTCTTCAGCAGGTGTCACTCTCAAAAACCATCATGAACTGGGTGTGGTGGCGCACGCCTTTAATCCCAGCACTCGGGAGGCAGAGGTAGGAGGATTGCCATGAGTTCAAGGCCACCCTGAGACTACATAGTGAATTCCAGGTCAGCCTGAGCTAGAGTGAGACCCTACCTCAAAAAAACAAAAACAAAAACAAAAACAAACAAAAAAAAAAACAACCCCATAAAACAACAACAACAAAAAAAAAACCCCATCATGTCCTCAACCTTCCAATGGCTGAAAAAAGGCTAATTTTCCTGTTGTTACAAAAAAAAAAAAAAAAAAAAATTCTGCTTTACATCAATGAGTCTAATGTAATTTGAGACCTCACAAAGAATCCTCAATACAGATCCTTGGAATTACACAATGACAAGCAGGTGCCTGGGGACAATGGTCATCCCTGGGGGGGGCTGGAGCCCTGGATAGCTCCTCTCTTTGGTCCCCTTTATTACAGTTTTCCTGTCTCTGACTCTAGGAACCTGCCTAACTCAACATTATTAGCAAGTTTGTTTCTCAAAGACTTAACTTCCTCATCTAAATCTCTACTAGCCAAAGAGTAAACAAGATCCTCTTCCTCCACCAACTAAGGTACCAACAGCCCCACGATGACCTTGTCCTGCTACCTAAAACAAACAACTAATAAAACATCAGGGCTGGAGAGATGGCTTAGCGGTTAAACGCTTGCCTATGAAGCCTAAGGACCCCGGTTCGAGGCTCGATTCTCCAGGACCCACGTAAGCCAGATGCACAAGGGGGTGCATGCATCTGGAGTTCGTTTGCAGTGGCTGGAGGCCCTGGCATGCCCATTCTCTCTCTCTCTCTCTTTCTCTCTTTCTCTCTTTCTCTCTACCTGCCTATTTCTGTATCTCTCTCTCTCAAATAAATAAATACAAAATAAAATATTTTAAAAAAAAAAGTCAGGCCAGCGGGGTGTGGTGACGCACACCTTCAATATCAACACAGGAGGCAGAGGTAGGAGGATCGCTATGAGTTCAAGGCTAGCCTGAGGCTACATAGTGAATTCCAAGTCAGCCTGGGCAAGAGTGAGAGCCTACCTCAAAAAAAAAAAAAAAAAAAAAAAAAAAAAAAGTCAGGAATGTTAGCTCTAGCTAGGAGCCTATATCTTGCAAATGGAAAATACCCAGGGCAAGAATATCTAGTTTTTCTCTCTAAACTGAAACTTTCCATCCTCACTTCTTTCCTCCTAATGGAATCAGGCTCCCTCACAGTCCCACACTCCCGTGTCTTGCGCACATACATACATTCCGCATGGTATTCTTATGCCTCCTTCCTGACCTAAACTCTTTCTCTTTCACAAATCCGTCTGCATATCCATAGGCTTTCCTTGAGCCTTAAGCCTTGTCTGCATGTGACTCAATTATTTCTCAGTGAGAAGGAGCTGGCTCTGGAAAAAAAAAAAAAAAGATGACCCATGAGCCATAATTTCACATCAAGTCCTATGAAAAACAAAGAGGGCTGAAGAGATGGCTTAGCAGTCAAGATGCTTGCCTGTGAAGTTTAAGGACCCAGATTGGATACCTGACTACCCATGTAAGCCAGATGCACAAGGTGATACATGCGCCTGGAGTTCCTTTGCAATGGCTGGAGGCCCTGGCACGTCCATTCTCTCTCCACCTGTCTCTTTCTCCTCCCATTTCTCTCCAATAAATAAATAAATAAAATATTTAAATAAAAAAAAGAACAGTATCAATGTTCTGCAAAGGCTTCTGGAAGCTTCCCGGAAATATGAATTTGTATAAAACAGTTGGAATAAAAATCATCCTGAGGGGCTGGAGAGATGGCTTAGTGGTTGAGGTGCTTGCCTGCAAAGCCAAAGGATCCTGATTTAACTCTCCAGCACCCGTGTAAGCCAGATGCACAAGGGGGTGCATGCATCTGGAGTTTGTTTGCAGTGGCTGGAGGCCCTGGTGTGCCCGTTCTTTCTCTCTCTCCCTCTGCCTCTAATAAATAAATACAATATAAAAAATGCTTTAAAAATCATCCTGAGACTAACAAAAAAGATCAAAAATAAGAAAAGAAACAGTAGGAGTTCATTAAGCTATTGAAAACCAAAGTGGCCCTGCATGGTGGAGCATGGCTTTAATCCCAGCACTTGGGAGGCTGAGGAAGGGAAGATCACTGTGAGTTCTATGCCAGCCAGAGACAAACTCTATGTCAGCTTGGGCTAGAGGAAGACCCTCCTTGAAAAACAAAAACAAAGTATAGTGGATTGTTACATAAATGTGTGTTTAAATCTATGGGGCTGTAAAACACACTGATGCAGTATATGCTGTGTCCCTTACAGCTTTCAGTTCCTAAAATCCCATAGAAATGAAATTTCATTAAATGAAATCATATAAAACTTTTGGGAAACATTAAAATATCACATCATCATTCTGGAAGCAGTAAAGTTTTTGGCCATCATACTTTAAGATAAGCCCTCCCAGCAGGTGATGCTTCTTACCACAGCCAAACAACCCAGTCAGTTTTCAGTTCAGTTTGAGGTTGCTCAGGTGGGCAGATCTGCAGATCTGCCAGTCTCTATCTAGGTTACATGGGCCTTCCTGCACAGTGATCCCTTCTTTAATTGATGTCTATTTGTCAAGCACAGATACAATTAGGCGGGCCATAAAATAAACCTGTTTTTATAGGAACAAGTTTCACTTGAAGTAAAGTGGCTTTTATGCCACATGAAAATGGGCTTAATGTACCAAGGCTATAATGTTTACAGCTATAAATCAGAGATCTAGGACATAAGCACCCTTCCATTTTGCCAATGAGAAGAATTCCTCTGTTAATATTTAATTCTATCACAAAAATTTAATGTATTTTTATAGACTATTCTCAAAATGAGTGAATACAAAGTGTCTGGGCTGCAAATGGTCATTGAGAACAAAAGGAGCAGACTCGGTGTCTGTCTCTCTCTCACCTCTGTTCAAACACAGATACTTTCAGTAAATGGCAGGCACACATTCTCTCTGGACGCCATAGGTGAGGACTGGTTGTAGAACACAACTTGGGTTGGCTCTTTGTCAACGTGTCAAAGCAATCTCTACTTTTCTCAAAGATTCCGTCATGAACACTATGCGTGGTTAATAATGCCACGAGGGTTAACCCTCTATCCCTTTAAGTTACCTAATCACAGAGATTCATGACAATCCTCAGCATATAAAACTGAAAAGGGGGCTGGGAGATGGTTTAGAGGTTGAAAGCACTTGCTTGCAAAGCCTGCCACCCAGGCTCCTACCCATGTAAAGCTAAATGCATAATGTGGAACATGCGTCCGGAGTTCATTTGCAGTGGCAAGAAGCTCTGGCACATCCATTCTCTCTTTCTCTCATAAATAAAGATCTTTTAAAAAGCTGAAAAGGTACAAAATTATTTTAGCATCCCAGCTGAATCCATCTCCCTATATGGCCCAAACTGGAGTGATGTCTGCTGCATCCCCGTCAGCTGTTTCTGGAAGACACAGTGAAAAACTCCCATCTGCCAATTGGACATGTCAAAATTGTTCCCTTGGTTAAATTATCCTTTAGCAACCTCCCAGGACACTCTTTGGCTCAGGATCCTGCAGGGTTCTCTGATCTGCCCTCTGGTCTCTTATAAGCAGCATATAGGTAGCCATCAGTTAAAACACAAACACCAGACAGGAGAGCTAGCTTAGCAGTTAAGATGCTTGCCTGTGAAGCCCAAAGACCCATGTTCAACTCCCCAGGTCCCATGTAAGCCAGATGCACAAAATGACGCAAGCATGCAAGGTCACACATGCGCACAAGGTGGCACAAATCTGGAGTTTGATTGCACTGGCTGGAGGCCCTGTCAATTCTCTCTCCCCCCTCCCTCATTCTCACTCTCTTGCATAAAAAATAAATAAATAAAAACCCCACAAAACCCAAGTCTCATCTGGGAAGTGAGGAATCAAAATCATTTTGTATACACATAAGCTTATCTCATTTATTGATTTCTGACTCTTCCTACCCAACTTCTATGAACTTACTTTGAAAGTGCCTGAAATTATATGATGTGGATGCTAAACACAGGTTTTAAAAATACCATTATCTTCCACTATCTCTGTTAGACAGTATCTCACAGTGAGTTTTCTGTTCTCAAGTAACCATCCAGTAGACCTGTTGACAAATAGCTGGATAGACTGGCTCCATGACTGAAAAGCACCTGGTTTGGAGATTATGAGCACATGCTGGGGCCGGCCTCTAGGGCCTTAGTTCCAGGTGCATAGCTATGTAGTCTTGGTGGACTTACTTGACCGAGGTTTAGTCATGTAGAAAGTAAGAGAAAAAAATCTCTCTCATGTAGATTTTTGATATCTACATAAGGATTGCCAGGCATACAAAAAAAAAGTCTTGAGAAGTATTACTTATTGTAATTTTTACTATAATAAAAATTAGCTAAAACCGTGACTGTTAAATAAAACTTTCACTGAACCTGTGGCATTCCAGTCTGAAACATCCATTTAGACAAAAAATTGCCTTAAAGAGATGGAGTAAATTAGGCAATTCTCTAATCTGTCTGGAAAAGCTTGGCTGGAATTTTCTTTTCGTTTTGTTTCTTTTCTCTTCTTTTCTTTTTTTCATGACCATGAAGGAGACTAACATTCCATCAAAATGAATTCTTAAGTCTGGTTGTTACCCAGGCCATCTCATAAATTTTAAAAACATTTTTATTCATTTATCTGTTGAGAGAGAGAGAAAGAGAGAAAGTCAGATAGAGAATGGGCATGCCAGGGCCTCCAGCCACTGTAAAAGAACTCCAGATGCATGTGCCCCCTTGTGCATCTGGCTTACATGAGTCCTGGGGAACTGAACCTAGTTCCTTTGGCTTTGCAGGCATGCACCTCGACCACTAAGCCATCTTTCCAGCCCAAGTCATCTCATAACTTAACTTCTCTTTATCAAATCACTGACATGACAATAGGCAATAGCCTGGCCACTGCTGAAACTATGTTTGAGGCTCACATTGGGGGGGGGGGACTTTAGTGGCTTAAGATAGGCTGTAATATATGTTGGGCCCAAGCCTTCCAGAGAATCTAATAAATATGCTCAAACTCTTAGAAAATTTGGAAAACCAATTTCTTTTTGTATGGTACATACATAAGGCCAACTTCAAATGGGGAGTAGCTTGGTTACCTTACGATCTGGCAAAACTGGAAAATCAGATAAATGTGCTTCCTGCTCCATCTCCGGCAGAACATGTTCTTGTGTCCTGGCTCCTTTTTAAGCACACAATGAAGTGCTCAGAGGGGGAAATGGTGAGGCTCTGCAGGGCCCTGAAGGACAGGAGGAGCTCCAAGCTAAATACTGAGAAAGATGGCTCTTAATAATTATCCCATGTTTATTAGAGATTCCAAATAGGAATGCCCCATTTTTGAGGTTTCGAAGCTGCCGGGAACCAGAGCCAAACAGCAACCATTGCCTTCTGGACGTGAAGTAGACAGTCCTGCTGAAGAGCTGGCCAGCCGAGGCATCCACCCGAAGCCCGCTGAATCCCCCGTGCACACTAGGATTGAATGCGCCTGCAGGGCAGTGCACAGCCTCAGCTTCCCACAAATGCTTTTTCATTTTTAAATATGTTGCATGTTCAAATGAAAGGCTGCACACGCCATTTCTCTTTGTCCTGCGATGGAAGTCTATGAAAGACTACATGTTGATATGGAATGGATTTTCACTGCCACAACCACATAAAAACACATAAAACATGAATTCCTACCTGAAACCTTGTTAACATTTTGTTGCCAGTTACGACACAGAAATTCTGCAGGTAAGCCATGACATATTCTATTGCACATGTGATTTGTCTTCCAGAAGTTGCCTAAAATAGGCTTCAATTATTTTACCAAGTTCTCCACTAAAATATGAAAAAAAGTGCAAGCATGGCCTTAAAAGCCCGCATAAACAAATGATTTCCTCGAAAAGAAACACGTGTTCCCTGATCTTGCCTTGTTGCTTTTCCCACCACAGCTGATGAATTACTGATATTTCTGGGGCCTGGAAGTCATAGGGCTTGGGAACTGCCCTGCTTATTGGCAGCACTGGGGTAAGGAGCTCCGCCAGCTCCTACCAGCTCTGCTCACGCTGCTCCGCATGCCACATTGGTCAAATTGTTATAACCTCTAACTTGCCGTTTTCTCTACACAGAGGTGGTAAGAACTTACCCCCTTATTTCAGACTTGATACGAAGATGACATATGAGAACTTGGGTGAAGGTTCTATAATAATACGAAGTTATTACAATAATGAAGATAAAAATAAAGTGATTATGCAAAGACATTCCAGGCTCAAGTCCCAAGCCTTCTCATTGGAGCCTTCCCAGATACAAAGGGAATGCTCATGCAAGAGAACTGAACTTATTTACCCTCTAAAAAGCTAAAAGTAATACAGGTTCAGCCATGTAGCCTCAGTTCTCCTCTTTGGGAGATGCTCAAGAATCATACTGTCTTTTTAAATTTAATTAAATTAATTAATTTATTTGAAAGCGACAGACAGAAGGGGGGGGAGAGAGAGAGAATGGGTGCACCAGGGCCTCCAACCACTGCAAATGAACTCCAGATGCATGCACCACCTTGTGCATTTGGCTTATGTGGGTACTGGGGAATCGCGCTTTGAACTGGGGTCCTTAGGCTTCACAGGCAAGCACTTAACCACTAAGCCATCTCTCCAGCCCAATCATACTGTCTTTTAAAACAGATCAATGTTTACTGTTGCAGTCAGGTTCGTATTGCTGGCAGAAATAACCCAACCAAGAGCAGCTTGTGAGAAAAAAAAAAAGGTTTATTTTGGCTTACAGATTCAAGGAGAAGCTCCATGATGGCAGGGGGAAATGATGGCATGAATAGAGGGTGGACATCATCTCCTGGCCAACATCAGGTGGACAACAACAACAGGAGTGTGTACCAAACACTGGCAAGGGGACGCTGGCTGTAACACACATAAGCACCCCCCCCCAACAATACACTGCCTTCAGGAGGCGTTAATCCCAAAACCTCCATCAGCTGGGAACCTATATAGCACAATGTCTTGGTGCTTTAAGTCAATACTATTAATGGGATTTCATGGATCTCCTGATGAAACACACTACAGCACAACATCACTTCTTGGTAATCTAGTTAGAGAAACAAGTAGGAGGAAAAAAACAACTGAGGGGAAAAATATAAAATTATGAGCATAATTCTTGAAAATCCTCAAATTTATAAAAGCAGAGATTGAACTCTAGTTAACATGGACATGCTAAAGTGTTTAGGGGTGAAATGTTCTACTGTCTGCAATAAACATTAAGAAAAAGTAAGAGCGATGGCGGAATAGAAAGATGGTTGGACGGTTATGTAATATCATGAAATAACATGTGAACTGTGGAATCTATGTGAGATCACTTACTTTGGATGCTTTCAGTTATCATACATGTTTTGTTTTTTCACAATGAAACAATAGCAGAGAGCGCTAATTATGAAAACTACAAAGAAGTTGACAGCCCCAAGGCTGATTCACAAGCAGAACAACTGCAGTGCTCCAGCTGCTGGGAATATAAAATGGTTTGACCACTTTGGAAAACCAAACCACACAACAGTTTCTTATTAAATTAGACATTCCTGCTCTGTGATCTAACACTTTCACTTTTAGATATTTACTGAAGATGAACACATATTTCCATAAAAGTCATGTACATAAATGTCCTGGCAAATTTATTAAACTAGTTCCAAGGCTGGGGAATCAGTGTGCTATGCAAACCTGACTTCTTTCCCACATCAAAACTGGACACAGCCCTGTATGCCTATAATACTAATGTTGGAGACAGTAGGATCAGTGTGGATCCCTGGTCAGCTGTTTCACCAAAAAAAAAAAAAAAAAAAAGAAAGAAAGAAAAAAGAAAGAAAGAAAGAAAGAAAGAGAGAAAGAGAGAAAGAGAGAAAGGGAGGGAGGGAGGGAGGGAGGGAAGAAGGAAGGAAGGAAGGAAGGAAGACAGACAGAAAGAAAGAAAGAAAGGTAGGTCTCAAGGAATAAGGCAAAATAACAGGAGGAGGATACCTACTCTGGCCTCCATACATGTGTCCACAGGATGTGCACATCTGCAGACACATATGCATATGCATACACCATATAACATAAACATGTGTGTGTGCACACACACACCATACATACTACACACAAAAGAATTGACTTCAACTTACAAACAATTCAAAAACCCATTAGTAGGAGGGCACTAGATGCAAGAGTTTTGCTATACTTGTTCAGTGGGATACTACTGAGCAAGAAGAAGACTGGCTTCCAACACAGCCAATGATATGAATGAATTTCAAAAGCATTATGAGGGCTAAAAAAATGCCCGGCACAGCCATGACACACTGTGATTCATTTACAAAGAGCACTGACACCGAGTAGGAAATATGAATCACTCTTACTCAGGCTATGGAGATGGTATGGGAGGGGGAACTAAAGAGGCCAAGTGGGGACTTGTTAAATTGAGGGAAATGTTTTATGTTGTGATTGAGGACATGAGGATGTGACTACAGGACTGGAAACTACTGTCAAAACTCATCATACTGTAAATGTAAGATCATGGTATTTTATGGTATTTAACAAATCTCAGTACAAAAGGGAGAACCTTCACCCTTCCTAATTCCAGAAAAGGAGGATTATTTTTTTTGAGAGAGAGAAACAGAGAGAGACACAGAGAGAGAGGGGAGAGGAAGACAGATAGAGATGGGCGTGCCAGCAGCCTCTCAGCTTTTGTGAAGGAAATCCAGATGCGTGCGCCCCCTTGTGGTCAAGTGCAGCATTGCACCCTTGCATCACTTTGCATCTGGCTAAACGTGGGACCTGGAGATTGGAACCAACGATCTTAGGCTTAGGAGGCAAGCCCCTTAACCGCTAAGCCATCTCTCCAGCCCAAGGAGGATCATTTTTAATGTTTCTCTTCATCCTTCCCATTCTATTGACATCTTCTCCTATCTTCCACCCCCTTGTCTCTCACTCCCTTTAGGTAATTCATGTTTTCAGTTTCTAATTTACTCCTTATATATTTGTTTTATACAAATGAGTATACAAATATATTTTCTTCTGTTCCTTTCTTTTTTTATTTTATTTTATTTTATTTTGGTTTTTTTTCGAGGTAGGGTCTCAGTCTGGTCCAGGCTGACCTGGAATTAACTATGTAGTCTCAGGGTGGCCTCGAACTCTTGGTGATACTCCTACCTCTGCCTCCCGAGTGCTGGGATTAAAGGCGTACGCCACCACGCCCGGCTTATTCCTTTCTTATCTAAAGGGATGCATACTACAATATTATATTGTATTTATATATATCATATATATGAATACATATATTGAATATATTTTTAGTTAATCTCTCATATGAAATTAAAAGAGTAAATATGAAACTGTGGGATGATGTAATACATGATAATTCTGGCAAACCTGTATGGAACCAGTAAAAATAGCAGTCATTCATGCATATACTCATTTCAAGAAATATTTTTTTCAAGCACCCATTGTCTAAAAACTGCTAACAAGTTTTAATCTTGGCTAGCCTCGTCTTTAACTTTAAAGAGCTTACAGTCCAGATTGGAAAGTTGAAAATCAAGAAGCAACGCTAACATCCTGTGGTAAGTTTATACTAGAGAAAGCTACGGAGGTCCACGGTAACAAAGATGTTGGGGCAGTGGGAGGGAAGAGGGAGGTTGTTCCCAAGAGCTTCTGAAGGAGAGATCAAGCTGAGAGATGGGGCTGGGGAGCTGCTCGGTGGATAAAGCACCTGCTGTGCAAACATGAGCACTGGAATTCAGATCCCCAGAACCCAAATAAATTCTGGGTGGTCATAGCAGCACCTGTAATCCCAGTACAGGGGATTCCTAGGACAAACTGGATAGCTAGACTAGGGGAACCAGGAGTTCTAGGTGCAACTGAGAAACCCTGCTTCAGCAAGCGTGATCAAGAATATACCCGTAGCAATCTGTGGCACACATGTGCACACATGCACACACACACCACATACACACTATGCAGGTACACACTTACCACACAGGCACACACAAATACACCCTACACAGGTACACACATACCACACATACCACACAGGCACACACAGGCACACACAGATACACACTACACAGGTACACACATACCACATAGGCACACACACTACACAGGTATGCACATACCATGTAGACAGACACTCGCACACACACCAAGAAGAAGCAAAAGAAGAACAATAAAAACAACAACAAACCAGGCAAAATTAGGAAGACAGGAACTCCTCAGAGGGTGCCTCAAATTTTTAAAGAAGAGAAGCAGTTTGTTCATGTTCTGGAGCAGTAATAGTTGGGACTAGAAGAGAAGGCAGTGAAGCCCAATGTGTGGTACATGCATGCAATCCCAGTTCTAGGGAGGCTGAGGCAAGAGAAGTACCATGACTTTGAAGTCAGTCTGGGATACATAGTGAGTTCTAGGCCAGCCTAAGCTATATAAAAGGGAAAGGAGGAGGGGGAGGGAGGCAAGGAAAGAAAGAGAAAAAGGGGGAAAGAAGAGGGAAAAGCGAGAAGGTAGCGAAGGAGAGAGGAGAACAGAAGAAAGGAGCAGAGAGGTTGGGGATTATATCATGAGGTTGTGGCAGACCATATTAGGGGGCTTGAAATTAACCCTAGAAAAAAACAAGAACCACTGAAGTAATAGTTTCAAGCGAAAGGGAGCTTTCACATGTTCTAAAATGCAGTGGAGAGAAGATGCTGGCAGTGACAAAGAACAGGCTGAAATGAAGGAACTGTAGCCACAGTGGAGGCCAGGACTAGGCCATTGGCAGCCGAGATGAACAGGAAGAGTCAAGACTTTACGCAGCAATCTCTTTCTACCCTGGGCATCTAAATAGGTGTCAGTACAAATCTAGATACAAGAAATACACACAGAGTAGGATGGAATGTAGAAGACAGTGATCTTTCAGTTTCTGAAAATCTTGAAATTAAGGTAGAAATGTCGTATTGAAGGGGGAAAGGCTAATTAGCGGTTGGATATATAGATCTAAATCTTGGGGGAAGACAGCTGTGGTGAGCATCCAAATTGGTAAGTTATCAGCATACAGAAATTAAAAAACCCTGTGTGTGGGGGGGGGAACAGGTCAGAACCCAAGGGGATGCCAGCTTGCCAGGCTAAGTAGCAAAGAGGACTGTGAAAAGAGGTGGATGGGAGCGACAGGAATATGCAGAAGGTCAGAGTCAGGGGAAGTGGAATGTTCTAGGAGGACCAGTGCTACTCCAAGGGTAACAAAATAAATGTGATGCATGAGCTCAGAAAAGCTGGATTCTGAAGAACGAGGACCAAACTGGCAACTGCTCTGGAAAGTTTGGGGCTCGGGCAAATATATGCAATTCACATATTTAAAGGAGATGCAGAGACTCAGCTGGGCTTGAGTGCTGTTGGGACCCAGAACGAATTTACACCCTCTTAGGTCAAACAGAGACTGTATCATCACATGGAAAGAAAAGGCACACTCAAGTCATGGCCCGGGTATCCCCACCCTCTGTGACCTGAAGTAACGTGCATCTAGTCAGAGCTACTTCAGTGTGATATCAGGTCTCCATTCTGAAGGGGAACAAAAACTTGGTCCTCTTTCTGTCTCTTTTCCCTTTTTTTTTTTTTTTTTTTAAAGATTTATTTTATTTTTAAAAAATATTTTGTTTATTTAACAGAGGGAAAAAGGCAGAGAGAGAGAGAGAAAATGGGCATGCCAGGGCTTCTAGCCACTGCAAATGAACTCCAGATGTATCTTGTACATCTGGCTTACATAGGTACTGGGGAATTGAACCGAGGCCCTTTGGCTTCACAGGCAACGCCTTAATTGTGTCCAAGATTTATTTTTATTTATTGATTAGAGACAGAGCGGGAGAGACAGACTGAGACAGAGAGAAAGGGAACAGGCATGGCAGGGCTTCTAGCCACAGCAAACAAATTCTAGACACATGCACCCCTTGTGCATCTGGCTCACGTGGGACCTGGAGAAGCAAACCTGGGTCCTTAGACTGAGCAGGCAAGCGCCTCAACCGTTAAGCCATCTCTCCAGCCCTCCTTTCCCTTTTATTGGCCTCATTATCTCACTGAACCTCCACAGGACAGGAACTTAGAACCTGGGGAAGGAAATTCAGTGCCCCATGACAGTAATTTTTCTTATGCATTTACATTGTAGCTCTTTATACTTAATGTCAAGGATCTAATATTTATTCTTAGAATTGTCTTTGGAAAAACACATCAAATTTAGAAAAATCTGTTAAGTGCACATTCTTCTTCAATGTCATGTATGTCAGTTTAAAATCTTTCATTTGAATGCTTTGTCTGTACATTAATAACATGTATTTCATAACCATTTAGCAAAAATGTACAGCGATGACTCGCTAATTCTCCTTGCTAAAGACAATTAAAAATAACACTTTGATAATAAGCAAAACTATAAAAATAGAGAACAAGTATTTAAATTTGAATGGCAATAATTCTTTTATCTCTTGTCTTCTGATCACTTTGTAAGAGATAAGAATGCAATTCTAACATCTTTGTTATAAATGTTTCTCTCCTTTCATCACATGGAGATTTTAAGGTTCCTAAAATTTATTGTCAAAATGTACTTTCTAAGCCGGGCGTGGTGGCGCACGCCTTTAATCCCAGCACTAGGGAGGCAGAGGTAGGAGGATTGCCGTGAGTTCAAAGCCACCCTGAGACTACTTAGTTAATTCCAGGTCAGCCTGGACCAGAGTGAGACCCTACCTTGAAAAACAAAAAAAAAAAAAAAAAAAAAAAAAAAAAAGTACTTTCTTCCATAAGTAAATAACTCACCATCAAAATTTCCAAAAATACATGTAATTTTATAGATATATATACACATATGCATGTGTAATATAAATTTGTATATGTAATATATTTTATAGATATATAATACAAATATTATACATTATATATAATATAGTTTGAAAGAGCTCATACTGTAATAGTATAATTTCAAACTTAGTACAAGTACAGAATTTTTTTTTTTTAAATTATGATTTCTTTCTAGCACTTCCTGGTCACTAATCTAACGTAGGCCAGCATCCTCATAAGGAGAACTGATCTTTCCCATTGGTGCATATCAATATGTAAAGATATGAAGCATATAATGGAGATGCAGATGGCAGAAAACAGATCATGTCTGCTGGAAACAATCTGAAACAGACATTGAGAGCTAAAAAAAGATCCAGATATTAACTGTAGACTGCATTCTGTTTTTTTCCACCCAATAACAAATAAGCAATTCAAATTATATTCTGGGATGCAGTCCCACTTCCCACCTTGTCCCTATAAAAACACGCGCTCTGCTACTGCTGAGAGGACTCTGACTGTTTGAGTGACACTTGAACAGGCACCTCATCCCGGAGCTGACAGACTTGTGTTCTGTTTAGATCTGGGTCTGCTTTTGACCCATTTGGACCTGAAGATATGCTACTAAAATGTGAGAGATGATACGCATGCCTTCTCCTTCACTATGGGAAACACCCACAGCCGCTTCTCTGAACTAAATGCAGACTTTAAAACAATCTGTTGGGGCTGGAGAGATGGCATAGAAGATAAAGTCACTTGTCTACAAAACCTGACAGACCAGCTTGAATTCCCCAATACCAACAAAGTGGTGCATGAGTTCCGAGTTCATTTGCAATGGCGGTGGTGGTGGTAAAAGACTCTGGCATGCTCATTCTTAATCTCTCTCTCTCTCTCTCTCTCCTTGCAAATAAACAACAAATAAGATATTTAAAAAGTAATCTATTATCTTCACACATCACAAAATAAAAAATACAAAATAAGAAAGAGGAAGCCCCCAAAAATAACAGAAGAAAACAAACTCTTGAATGACATAATTGGATTGACCACGATAGGCTACGTGAAGAGTACCACCGCCTGGCATGAATGTGTTTTCTACAGCTTGCCAACCCAGAACCTTGGCACTCTTTAAGTCATAATTTTCTGAGACTCTACTAGCTACGTGGAGAACAGCATCAGCCTTCCTCATACAAGCCAGTATATGGGTATGGCTCAGAAACAATGGCTCAAGGTGAGAAACTCTAAACAGCAGGGTCAGATGGAAAAATGAGAATATGCCAAACATTGTCAGGAGGGCAGAGGAGTGAGTTCAAGACAGCCTGGGCTGCAGAGTGAGACTACAGATACACTGTGTGCCAGACCCTGGGTAAAGCACTCTATATACTTATCCTTCTTGAAATTTCAATGTCCTTATGAAGTAAATGTTTTGACACTGTTTAGAAATAATAATGGTACAAATCCTATCTAAATAGTAAAATCTAGACTTAAACAGATTTCCCCAAAACCAGTTATTTCACTTCCCCATATACCTCATCTACCACACCACACACATTTTCCCTTTCAATGTTTTATCTGCATTGCGGTTCTATATACAAGGATTCTTAGCTGTTCCAAAAAAATTTTTTTAGTACAAATCATTCTCTCCCTCAAAAAGAGAGATTATCTCCCAGCAGCAGGTTCAGCTGTTAGAGGAACAGGCTGGGTCTGCGTTCACTCTTGAATGCCTGGTAAGGCAACGCAGAAGTGTGTGCGGGATTGTTATTCTCATCAGAGAATGAGCATACACAACATTTTCAACACTGCCAAAAGAAACTGATCAGGGCTTTAAAGTAACAGCCAAGAATTTCTTCATGTAATCGTCCATGGCAGTTTTAGAACATCTGATGCAAAAAGAAATAAATTACTTTCCATTAAAAGTGTCACAGTATAGCTACAAGGCATTATTATTTAAGTGTGTCCCATGTGCCAGGTTCTGTGCTAAGGGTCTTCCATGCATTATCTCAATCCTTCCTCACGATGCTGTCATGGTTTCAGATAAGCAGACAGAGGCTCAACAGGGCTAATTTATTTAATCAAAATCACAGGCTACGTTAAGAGAAAGGCCAGGACACTAATACAGAACAGCCTCTAATACTCATGTTCCTAAAACATAGCCAATCAACTCCAACTAATGAAATGTTGCTTATATTCTTTTGTAATATATTCCAGTGTCAGACATGCACAAGGAGTCATAGAGGCGAGTTCCAAATACAGTGGTAGAGGGGCCAAGGGGGCAGTGTAACAATGGATAGCATTTAAGTTATAGTGTTCAGTGTTTCTATGTCTCTCTGTCTCTCTCACACACAAATACACACACACACACACACACACACACACACACACATACACACACTGTCCAATAAAACAAAGAGGTGAGGAGAGATAGCTTTAAAAAAAGACAATCCCAGGCTGGAGAGATGGCTTAGCAGTTAAGGTACCTGCCTGCTAAGCCTAAGAATGCCCGTTTGATTGTCCAGGTTCCATGTTTAGCCAGATGCAAAGTGACTCAAGGGTGCAATTCCACACTTGCCCACAAGGGGGCACACACGTCTGAAATTTGTTCACAGCAGCTGAGAGGCCACTGGTGTGCCCTTTTCTGTCTGTCTCCCTTTCTCTCTCTCTGTGTGTGTGTGTGTGTGTGTGTGTCTGTCTAAAAAAAAAAAAAAAAAAAAGATGATCCCTAAACTGGGCTTGGTGGTGCACACCTTTAATCCCAGCACTCAGAGGCAGAGGTAGGAGGATCACCGTGAGTTCAAGGCCACCCTGAGACTACATAGTGAATTCCAGCTCAGCCTGAGCTAGAGTGAGACCCTACCTTGGGGGAAAAAGACAATCCTGCTGGGTGTGGTGGTGCATGCAAATAGGAAATTGCTGAAGAGGTGGAGGCAGGAGGATCAGGAGTTCAAAGCCAGCCTGGGCTACACATTTTAAAAAAGAGAGAAAAAAAAAAGACAACCTTGCTGGGCATGGTGGCACAAGTCTTTAATCTCAGCACTCAGGAGGCAGAGGCAGGAGGATCACTGTGAGTTAGAGGACAGACTAGAGCTTCAGAATGTGTTCCAAGTCAGCCCAGGCTGGGGCGAGACCCTACCTTAAAAAAACTGGAAAGAAAATCTTCATCTGTAGAGCATGATTCAATCACATAATGGATTTTTTTTTTTTCATTTTAAACAAGCTTTTCAAAGCTAAAATGAACACAAAGCATAAACTCCAGTTCACACCTGGGCTTGCTGGCAGCAGTACCCGAGACTACAGTTTCAGCTGCTTTCTCATGTGCTGTAGTTCTGCAGTAAGGCCCACAGTCGACATTTTTCTAGAGAAGTTCCCTGCACATCCCTGACCACAGCAGCAGTGTTCAGGACAGAACAGAACGTGCTCTCCCTCTCTGGCGTTCTTTCCATCCCCATGGAAACGGACTTCTGCGCAGGTCCACAGGCAGAGGATTGGGACAGTCAAAGAATCAATTTTACATTCGACTACAATAAAGAGTTTACATGTGGGGAGAGAAGCCTAAAATACACAGTTTCTTTGGCAAAAACAAAAACAAAAAAACAAAAAACACCACTTCGTCTCCATTTTAAGGCAGAGAGGGTAGTTGTATAAGTCAGAAGAGAAGTTATCAAAATTTAGTCTTCTAAGCAGTGTGTGGTGATGCACATCTTTAATCTCAGAACCTGGGAGGCAGAAGTAGGACTTCTGTGAGTTCGAGGACAGCTGGAACAAGAATGAGTTCCAAGTCTGCCTGGGCTAGAGTGAGACCCTACCTCAAAAAACAACAATAAAATTTCAGTCTTCTAAGAAAGTATCTGGATTTCACAGCAGAATGATATAGGAAGTAGCTCAATTAAATAGTTATTTTTTTAAATGCAGGCTTTACCTCCTGTGATGGGGATTTTGCATTTTTTAAAATTTTATTATTTATTTATTAGAGACAGAGAGAGGGAAGGAGAGAAGGGGAGTGAGAATGGGCACACCAGGGCCTCTAGCCACTGCAAGCGAACTCCAGATGTGTGCACCCCCTTGTGTATCTGGCTTACGTGGGATCTGGAGAATTGAACCAGGGTCCTTAGGCTTCGCAGGCATGTACCTTAACCGCTAAGCCATCTCTCCAGCCCAGGATTTTGCATTTTTTTAAAAAAATGCAATATCTCAGAATTGGTCTTAGTTTAATGAATACAGACCTTAAAAACAGGAGTGTAAATCCAAGTGAATACCTTCACGTAGTCAAGCTTACCTTTTGGACCCTAGCGATGCTTCAACATGTCGAGGGTACAATTTTGACAGTATTTTGATTTACATGGCTAAACCCATTGCAAATTGCTTAGGCTTTAGCAATATACATTTTAAAGTTATGTATAAACTTACAATAGGAATAATAATTACATTTGTACTTGCATAATAATCATGCATAGTCTCTGTAACATCAATATTTTATCCTAAAGTGTCATTTTTGGGTCTTGAAAAACACTGAGAATGGTCTTCCTCTTTCCTATGTCACTACCATTTTTTGTTTTTGTTTTTTTGAGGCAGAGTCTCACTCTAGCCCAGGCTGACCTGGAGTTCACTATGTAGTCTCAGGGTGGCCTCGAACTCACAGTGATCCTCCTACCTCTGCCTCCCGAGTGCTGGGATTAAAGGCATGTGCCACCACACCCAGAGTCCTATCACTAGTTTTAAGATATCAGGCTTTTTAGTTTTTTGTAAATTAGAAGTTTCCAAGTCAGCTTTGGGTTCAGGACTGTAGCACATAATACAGTAAAATATACCTTACTTTGGGGGAGATGGATTTTACACTGCCTGCAGGTTAAAATTTGGACCAAATGGTGCCTTTATAGAGATGTAGGAAAAAGGAATTTTCCTTCCTCCCTTCCTTCCTCTCTTCCTTTTTGTCTCCATTTCTCCCTCTCCCTTTCTCTCCATATTTAGTTTTGAATTGTCCTAGGACCAGGTCTAATATATTAGTAGAACCAACTTTAGTTATCAGCATATATCAATATTGTGTCTGAAATGTATTATACCTGACCCTCCAATGCAAGGGGGAAAAAAAGGTTTTAGAAGGATCTCTAGAGAGTAACATAAGGAGAAAAAGGCAAAACCAGACCCACTTAGCAGTAGAAAAGAAAAGATTCTCCCCAGGGGAGAGCTAGGTGCTTGAGTTTTGTGTTCCAGTGAAGACAGGAGGAAGAAAATGAGCTTCAATCACAACAGGCAGGAGGAACCCTTCCTGGGACGCTGCAGAGATAATGGAACATAGAACTGAAAAGCTGCGAGTGACTATCCCTAGGGATCCATAAGTAAAGACGCCTGTCTTTCTGAGCTGTTCTACATGGAGTAAGGCCTGTGGTATTGGGATAGAGACCTTTAGATCCATTTTTCAGTCTTAAACTATTTCTGACGTTAGTGTTGCCATGGTTCATCCACTGTGAGTGGGGGATGCAAACAGCAGCCATTTCTTACTTTAACCTTACCTGAATAAAAGCAGTTCTCAGAATGCTGGACCACAGCTATGCTCAGGTGTGGTCAATCTTATAACAATTAAAGAATGTTTCTCACAAGGATTTTATAGAGTTGTCACAAGTGTGGGCTATGCTAATTAAATTCATTTAAAAAAAAAAAAGAAAAGGGTTATAGGGGCTGGAGAGATGGCTTAACGGTTAAGGTGTCTGCCTGCAAAGCCAAGGGATCCCGTTCGATTCTCTAGGACCCACGTAAGCCAGATGCACAAGGGGTACATGCATCTGGAGTTTGTTTATTTGCGGTGGCTAGAGGCCCTGGGGCACCTATTCTCTCGGTCTGCCTCTCTTCTATCCCTCTCTCTGCTTACAAATAAATAAATAAAATTTTTTAAAGAAGGGTTATAATAATGTTTTCATTTAGAAGAGATGCAATCCATTTCTTTATAATGTTATAGGAGAATTAAGATCAGTTTTGTTACCTTGTTCCTACCTGCAATGATCCAGGATGATCTGCACTGTTTGGAGAAGATTCTATTGTTCTCCATAACGCAAGGGCCAGGTGAGGGCCACACTACCCAAAGCCCATCATCTCCCATGGGCAAACTGTACTGAGAGCCAGAGGTGTCAAATGCAGGAAACATAACCTCTGTCCTCCAGAAGCCTACATGGGGGTCAGTTATGGGAAATCGATCTCAACAATTCAATCTTGGATACCGTGTGCCGGCAAAGAAGTGATGCAATGACTCGGACAGCCCAGGGTGCTGGGAATCTGGGGAGGCAGGAATGGTCTTAGAGACAATTTCAAAGTTGCCAAGAACTCTAGGAGTCAGCCCACGAGGGCAGGCAAGATGGGCTCCTAGGAAGACAGCAACATGCCTGGGGATGAGAGGACAACATGCTTCCTTCTGAGAGCTGCAGTGGACAAGAAGGGCTATGTAAATTAATTGTCACTTGGTGGCAAGTGACCGGGACTGAAGACACAGAAGCAAGACCGTGAGTCACGGCCAATAACCGCAAGCTAGTGGGAGACTGTGCGGAACCCCTGAGCTCTGGAGGAACATGGCTGGATCGCAATGTGTCTCTCTGAGCTGCACAAGATCAAGGAACTCAGCTGGCTGTGTCTGACAGATTGCTCAGTACCTGGACAGTGGCTGGGTCATGTGAGCACTTGAATAATTCCCAGCTTATTAAATCACAGAAGCTCAAACCAAAATCCTGCTTTCATTGGGCCAGGCTGCTGTCTAGATTTCCGCCAGACAAGCCTGACTGAGCAGCTGAATGATAAGGTCACAATTCCTTGATTCTTGGCATTGATTCCTTAAAGGAATTAAAAAAAAAAAAAAAAAAAGAGGCTCCACAACAGGCTAGTCCCATTCTGAAAGAGCAGCTCGTGGTGTTTCGACCTTCCTGGCACCAAGAATTTAAAAATAAAATTTCAGGAGTTAGCGAGTTCTCCTTTATCATCGTCAAATCTCTTGGCGGTTTCAGAGCAATTATCCCAGTACTTTACCCATCCGCTGCACAGTGTTTATTCTTAATCTCCGACAGACACAAAAATGTTTAGGAAATCAACTACAAAGCTTGTGTGGCCACTGGGGACAGTTCTCTTTCTCATGATCATTTTCACCAGAAGCAGGGAGCAGCATTAGGAGTCATCTGTGACCACTTAGGCTTAAGCTGAATACATTAAAATTTAATGGTTTCGACACAAGAAGCCAGTCATAAGTCTGCACATCAAGGCACTAATGTGTTGGACCTAATTGTACTTAGATGAAGTCAGTCAGGAATGCATGGCAGCCAACTATATTTTGCTGTAAAATGAAAATTATAAATCCCTAATCACAAGTGAGGTTTTTCTTTCTTTTTTTTTTGAAAAATTCATTATTCATGATTTCATTCTCTTTAAATTATTCATTTTCTCAAATGCTATTGCTACAGCCTTTTAAACTTCCTGCCTCCTTCACTTTCACATGATAAATGCCTGAGACCTGAGAGGCTGCAGGCCTCTGAATATAATAAAAAGCTTTTCAACAGTGCTGGCTTCTGCTCATAATTACGCTGGATTCTGAATGCAGTCTGGCTAGTCAAGGTTAAAACTGCTGCCTTTCATTAGGTCTAAGATCATCACTTTATAAAACATGAAATTTTCATTTGTACTAAGGCTTACATTTTGAAACAAGGCCTTGAGTAGGATCTAGCCCCAGCACCATCTCATTGTCACTGTACAAACACATGACTTTCCTTGAATCCTTCATCTGAACTTTTCTCTCTCTAGAATGTCCACCCCATGCCCACCATGAGCTTCATACCATGAGATCCTTCCGTCTTCTCAGTCTCACCTCACCAACCCACTGAAAGATGGTTTCACAGTCCTTCCTCCTGTGCCACTTCCTGTCAGCATCATTATCATTCCTAACAGCTTGGCATTATCCTTCTGTGTAGTTCAAGTGCTATTTTCCTTTTCCACTAACACGGATACTTAATTAGGGCCAAGTTTTTATCTGTTTGTTTACTGTTTGTACACCCAGTAAATACTCAATAAAGATTTATAGAGTGCATGAATTTTGAAGTCCAAGAAATAAGGATAAAAAATGTATTTCTAGGGCTGGAGAGATGGCTTAGTGGTTAAAGTACTTGCCAGCAAAGCCAAAGGAACCAGGTTCAATTCCTCAGGCCCCACATAAAGCCAGATGCACAAGATGGCACACACATCTAGAGTTCATTTGCAGTGGCTGGAGGACCTGGCATGCCCATTGTATCTCTTTTTATCTGCCTCTTCTCACTCTCTCTCTCTCAAATAAATAAATATTTCTAACCCCAAGTCACCTCTTCAGCTAAATAAGTTCAATTTGTCCCAATCTTCTGAGCCATAGGCTACAGCCTAGAATTTGGGATGTTGTGGGTAGAGGGAGTTATCACTGGCTCTCATTATCATGTGGGTGCTAAGACAGCAGCAGACAGAGGCAGAGGAAAACACTGAGGGTTAAAGAGGTCAAGCATGAAACTACTTGTCTCTCTTAGCGTCTTGCAAACCATGGAAGATGACCCATGGAGGATCACTGGAAAGAGAGCTTGGGGCATCCTAGAGCATTATCAACTGAGGTGGCGTTTTAGTTACCTTCTTGTTGCTGAGACAAAACAACAGATTCAGTTTAGGAAGAAAGGTTTATTTCAGCTTACAGATCCAGGTCACAGTCCATCGTGGCAGGGAAGGCGTGGCTGCAGAAATGTGACGCAGCTCGTCATATTCGGTCCACAGTGACGAGGCCGACTGAGGAGTGGTGGTGCTCAGCCAGCTCTCACTAGACAGTCCAGGACCCCAGTGCATAGAACGGTGCCAGCCACAGCTTAGGTGGATCCTCCCACCTCAATGAACCTCATCACTAGAATCCCTCGCGGGCATGCCCAGAAGCTAGCGTAACCGCTCACAGTTGATCCCAGGATCTGTCAAGTTATCAATCGCTATAAACCATCATGTACAGACTCCTTAGGAATAACACACTTCCTCAGGTAGCCTAGTTTCAGACTGAACCCTCCTCTTAGGCAGAAAAAGAGGAAAGTGGACAGTTTACCCAGGATCGTGGGTACCATAGCCACACCATCACCGTCTTTTTTCTTTGAGCCTCCTCTAACAATAAATCACCGATACGCCCGTTTTGTCCAAAATGTTTAAAGGCAAAAGAAATGGACTAAATGTGTCAAGTTAATATGGGGTGAGCCTATGAATTATTAAAATGCACTTTCACAATAAAAATAAAAGTGACTGCTATCTTTTGGGCATTTTACTTCCTCAAATTAAGTGATGGTTCTGGCTAGCGCACCATGTATTTCTATAATAAGGAAACTGGAGATGCAGATATTAAGTATGAATTAATGATGGCTTTTTAAGTAATTCAAAAAGCTACTCAAATGGAAACTAAGCACATAATTACTAGTCATTTCTGGCAAATGCAAATGAAACACTGCAAAGGATCTCCAGATAAGCAGTCCAATTAAATGGCTGGGGGTTATTGAAAGATGCTTTACAAGTGCCCAGGGCAGGGTTATCATAGCTTTTTTTGGATTACTAATAAGCTCTTCATAATACTTCTTTGAAATATTATTCTTGGCATTTGTAGGAGACTTAAAGCAGGGAAAGTAATGGTAACTGGTTTTTATTTAAAAAAAAAATAAATCCATGCCTAAAATGATATGTGCCCAGGAAAACAAGCTTAAGTAAATTTACTTATTTACTCAGTTATTTACTCAATAACTGATAAAGCAGATAAAAGCAGTCTAGAAAAGCTTACATTTCAATCTTCAGTCCCAAATATAGCCTTCTAGACCTTCTCACTGCCTGGCTTGTACTTCTCATTACTCATGGAGACAAGATTGTGGAATGCCTAATCAAGTCATTCAAGTTGCCCCTTGTATCTCAGGTGGCTTAACATGGTGGGAGGGAGATGGGTAACATTGCAGGGAGGCAGTTAGACAGGAAGGCCCTTGGAAGTTGGATCTTGATTCCTGTCCTCCGAGTGAAGGTCAAACAGGCGATGGCTGTTCAACCTCACACACCCTTCCTGAGGCTGCACCCAGGTGTGCTGACTTCTTCTGAGTTCAGCCCTGATCCAGGATAAAAAAACCTGGCTGCTCAGGAGGCTTTTGGTAAGCTTTTTTTCCCCTCTCCCTTCCCCCCTCTCTCCCTCCCTCTCTCTCTCCCCCTTTTCTCTCTGTCTCTCTCTTTCTCTTTCTCTCCCCCTCCCTCCTGTCTTCTGCGCTGCTCTTCTCTCAGCGCTCGAGGTTTTCACCACCAGAAAGGTTCTGTCCTTCTTACCCTGGCAGCTTGGCTGCTGCCAGCTGGGAAAGGATAATGTGTTGTCTATTTTTATTTTTTAAAGCCTTTCTTCCTCCCTTTCTTTCCTTCCTTCCTTCCTTCCTTCCTTCCTTCCTTCCTTCCTTCCTTCCTTCTTTCCTCCTTTCCTTTCCTTTCCTTTCCTTTTTCCTAGGTCCATGGACATTTACATGGGCCATCAGACCACGTAGATGTACCCACTTCTCTCACCCTTTAGTTTCTGGATTTTATGAAATGAAATGTAATAGTTCACTAAAATCATCCTTCTCAGCCTTGCTTTATTTCGATTTTTTGGTAAAGCAGACACAAGCTCAGGTTTGTGGTTTTGTGTGTTGAACCCCCAAAAGTCCCATCTCAGTGGCAATATAATTTACAGAGGATACATTATGTTCGACTTTACCACAGTTCTGTGATGTTCTCAGATGCCCACCAAGAACTCCAGCAAACTGACACCTCTAAAGTCATTTTCCTGGCATCGTACGGGTGAGTTTAGTGCCAAGTCTTCAAATGTGAAGAGCTCATATGTCATCCCACTATGCCACCTGGCCTCTGACCAGCACACCTTTAAAACAGATTTATTTAGGCTATAAATTTACAGGATACTACCTCTGTCTTCAAATAAATTACATTTAAACAGCTGGGAAAATAAAATTCTTATTTTCCAATGCCGAAATTTCTGAGGCTAATTTGAAAAACAGTAAAAAGAGGGCTATTAAATTCTATTAAAGACACAAAATTAGATGGTGTTTTATAATACACTCAGAAAAAAAAAAACTCACAAGAAGCAAAATTTCTGACTGGAAAAACACTCATGGGTTCATCACCTCACTTGACTGTCTTCTCCAATGTTAATTAGAAAATGGCTCCAGTATGTAATATGGAGTATATGATTTGCTTCTTGTTAATGCACTTGCTCACTCCTGAAAGCACTTGTTTTCTAATGGACTGCGTAGCCGATAAACTAACCCACAATCAGGCTGCGTTCAAGGAGCTCACTCAGCAAATCTGGTCATGCAAACATGGGAACTGCATAATCCTGTGCTCTGCCAAGTGCTCTCAGTTTTCTAAACAAACCTAGCAGTCATGTACTTTGTCCCAACATGGATCTCACATCCTCATTTAGAGCACAAAGAGAAACAAACGGTACAGTGGAAAGTACAGTGGGGAAGGCTCTCAGTAAGGATTAGGCTGAAGCATATGAAATCACTACAATCACTTAATCTTAGGAGGTTAAAGAGGCGTAGAAGCTTCAAGAAGGTTTCATGAAGGAAAAGGTGGTAAGAGAGAATTACTCAAGTTCACCATGGACCAAAGTGAACGAACTCAAGTGTCTCCCTCACACTGTCACCTTCTGAAGACCTTCTCAATGAATGGGACAGGCACACCTGGGATCAACTAGAGCTCTCCTTAAGGCCTCTTTTCCCTCAACCCTTGGGTCCTGTCAACTACCAAACTCGGATGACCTTGGCTTATGAAAACGTTCTCATACCTACCTGCTCCTCTCCACCCCCGCTGGTGTTTCCCAAGTCTGGATCTCCACTGCCTTTCACCTTCATAGTGTTTACGCTACTCTGTAACTGAGTGTCTGTGTGATTACTGGATCAACTAAAAAACATAGGTGGGTGGGAGAGATGGCTTAGTGGTTAAGGCGCCTGTCTGCCAAGCCTAAGAACGCCTGTTCGATTCTCCAGGTCCCACATTTAGCCAGATGCTGCACTTGCCCACAAAGGGGCGCATGAGTCTGGAATTTTGTTCACAGCTGCTAAGAGGCTGCTGGCACGCCCATTCTCTCTCTCTCTCTCTGCCTCTTCCTCTTTGTCTCTCTCTCTCTCTCTCTCTCTCTCTCTCTCTCTCAAAATAATAATAATAATAAAAAACAAAAGCTCTATCATGGTAGACCACATTTGTTTGTTTGTTTCCCAGTAGAATCAACATTCTGGGTATTTAATGGTTTCTGGCTACAATCGCTGGAATATATGGAAGGAATAAGTAAAGAAATTGTTCTAACTGAAGCTAAAAGTTAAGACAAAACAGAGGAGATGCCTAGCATGCATGAGGCTTTATTTCAATCCCCAGCACTGAAGAGGAGAAGGAGGAGGAGGAATAATGGGAAAATGAGAGAAGGCAGAAATGAGCCAAAAGAAAAAAACCTGGGACTGTTCTCGTTAGGAAAATCTGGGAATGTTGCTAATTGTGTGAAGAAAAAAGAAGATGAAAGGGGTACTAATTTATTTGATACACTGCTTATATTTGTTATTTTTATATACCAAAAAAAAAAAAAAATGGCTTAGCAAGATACATGTGAAACTTCCAGTAACTAAAGGAATGACTACATAAAAGAAGTGTGACAAAGTATGCTCGGAGCTCAGGCAGAAACGTCCCTCCTGTCTCTGCCTCTTGCCGTGCTCCATCTGCTGACCTTGGAAACCCTCCCCTCTCTTGGCTTCCCTGTGGCAACTTTCTCAGTTTTCCTCTTACTCATTTCTTGGCAGCTTCTCCTCAGTTTCCGATGTTGGCTCCTGCTGTTCCTTCTACCTGACCTGTAGATGCTGGAAGGCCTTTCGCCTTAGATCAGAACCTCTGCTCTTCTCTCCCCATAGAAACGAACCCATCCAACTTTGAATACCACAAGTAGGTCCTGTCTCCTGACAGTCCCATCTGCAGTCCAGGCATTTCCGCCGGGCTCCAGTGTACTTGACATCTCCAACTGGGTGCATTGAGGCCTCTCAGATGGGCTACAGCCAAAACAGCATTTAACCCTGTATTCCAGAACCCATCCAGCACACACCGCCCTTCCTCAGACCTCCACTTTTCACCAACAGTGCTACTGTCCACTTCATAACTGAACCCAGGACTCATGTGTGCTCCCTCCCTTTACATCAGCCAAACAGGCAATCCATCACCAAGTTCCGGGTCTCAGCCTCTGAAGTCTTTCTGTGTTTACACCCAATCAACACGGCTTCTCACCTACACTTCGCCTCTAGCCTTCTCCAAGCTGTTTAGCAAAATCAATCTCACACAGCAGACCTGTAATTCTTTAAATGGATTAAACCACATCATGTCCCTACTTAAGACTATTTGATGGCTTCCTACTATTTTTGGTGGAATAGCTGAAATTCCTTACCATGGAAAGTAAGATACTTGCTAACTTCCTTACCAACTCTCTCGTTAATATCACTCGTATTTGAGAAGACAGTTAGGGAGAAGCAGGGGAGTGGCACCTGAGCTGAGTAGTGTTTATAAGCCTACAAGGGAGGCAAGACTTGGAGCATTCAAAAGACATGTGGCTTCTGTGCTTGGCATTAACAGGAAGAGAGTTGTTAGGTAAAGGTAGACCATGTGGCACCCCTTATAGCCCTTGGTGCCCTATGCCATGAGTTGTGCCAACTATCTATTTCACTGCACTCACCTTCAATTCTATTATTTAGTTGCATAATTGCTTATTAACAGGCTTCTCTACCAGAATGGAAGCTCAATGAGGACAGGAATTCTCTCTATGATAATCATCAAATACACAGTGAATTGGCACCATAACAATTTTAAAATATCATTAGTTAAGGAAAAAACTATTATATTTCATAAATAAATCTTCTCTCCCCTTTAAGGATCTTATATGTTTCAACTATGGCCCTAATATTATTCCCTGTGGCGGGGGGGAGATTTATACATGTTGCTGTTTAGTTTTATCCCAATATATTTGAGAGGCCACATTATTACAATTTGTAAGTCTTGAGGGGAATAAATAAAGACAGTTCATATAATAGCCTGAGTCATGGAGCATTAGTAAAACAGATAATTGAACAGAGTTTAGAAATAGGAAAGGGAGACTAAAAGAGAAATGGCTGGGAAGTCAGATGAAATGAATACGAGGATTCTCATACTGGAAGAAACAGGATATTGGAGAATAGGCAAATCATCCATCAGTTGTCTTTGGAATATTCCTTCCATGGTTGTCACTGAGCTGAGGAAGAGGCTGTGAGTGGCACAAGCATGTCCCTTCATGAAACTTTCTCAGTGACCCACAAGGAAGATATAATCATAAATTACACTCCAGCTACAAGGAAAAAGTATGAAGGACCATGAACAAAATTAACAGAGATCACATCACATAGCCCACAACCCCATGGGGAATTCCAGCAATCCCACTGAAGAGGGCCCTCAGTAGAAGAGGGGAAGGGAGGAGGGAAATGATGATACCAACACATGATGTATCCATACAAAGTACATATTTAATTTAAAAAAAACAACAGAGGTCACAGAAGGCATTGAAGGGAGTGTGACTTAAAATGAGCTCTCAGAGAATATGTGAACACTTATGTATGTGTGTGTGCGCACACACACGTGCGTGCACATGTGCGCCTGAGGTAATGCAGGACAGCATTTAAGTGTGAACAGAAGACAGTATTCAAGCTTCAAGCTTATTCAAAGATTAGAGAAATAAAAATGCCCAATGGGGGGTGGCTGGAGAGATGGCTTAGCGGTTAAGGCACATGCCTGCGAAGCCTAAGGACCCAGTTCGATTCTTCAGGTCCCACGTAAGCCAGATGCACAAGGGGGCACATGCATCTGGAGTTCATTTGCAGTGGTTGGAGGCCCTGGCATGCCCATTCTCTCTTTCTCTCTCCCTCTTGCATTCTCCCTCATAAAAAAAATAAAAATAAAAAAGTAAAAAATATAAGAATAAACTCAAAAATATATGGCAAAAGTAATATGACAATTGCTTTAATGCTATAAAACATTTAACAGAATCATCTTAACTAGTTCCATAAGGAATCAGTGTGAAATACTAAAGCTTAGTCATTAAATGAAGGAAAGGAGGAAGAGGCTTTGGTTCTAGGAAAGGCACAGGCACAAGTGATTTCTACATGTCACTCTTTCCTCGTATATAAATTATTTTTCTGCATTGCACTTTTCCCAGGCTGAAATTTGTGTTACATGTGTTGACTGCCCCTGGCAGAATGCAAGCTCTGTAAAGACTGGTCACAGGGTCTGATTTACCAGTGTGCCCAAGGACCTGAAAAGATGCATGAGACAGAGAAGCACTCAACAAACTTCACTGTGGCTTGTAATATGGTGTGATGCTTAGTGAGGATAATATAATTATAGCTTTTTTTTTTTATGAGTTAACACATTTACTTAAAAAATTATCATACTTTGGCAGCTTGTCTAATTTTTAAAAATTTATTTATTTGAGGAAGAAGAAAGACAGAGAGAAAGGGAAGATGGGAGACAGACAGAGAGAGAGATTGAGGGAAGGAGGAAAAGAGAGAGAGCATATGGGTGCACCAGGGCCTCTTGCTCCCACAAACAAACTCCAGAATATGCACCATTTTGTGCATCTGGCTTTATGGTAGACACTGGGGCACCAACTCTGGGCCAGCAGGCTTTGCAAACAAGTGTCTTTAGCTACTGCACCATCTCTCTAGCCCATGCTACCTAATGTTGAAAGGAAAGATTCACCACTTACAGAGCAGGATAAAATGCTTCAGGATTTTTTTTTTTTTTTTTTTTGCTCAAGCACAAAGTAACACACACCAAGCAAATGCTCAGTTGGCAAGGTGTGCTATATCATCTAGTTTTTCTCACAGAAACTCAAGTCAACTTTGGCCCTGAGCCATTACTACCTGCCCACCTCTGCCTGTAATGAGTGGCAGTGACCTGGAGCCTGCAGCCCCATGCCATGGTATTTGGGAGGACAATGTATTTGCTTATTTATATTTGTCATTTCCAAGGCTCTTCTTAACAAATACCAAGAATATCTTAGTGCAATCGACATGCAACAACTTACTAAATAAGCCACCCACCACTATTAGCATATATATCATGGTTTCTGAAAGACATAGTGTGACATCATTGTTTTCTGGTAACATTTTCCACCTGACTTTGAGGTATGATTCAAAAAGCAGACTTAACACAACAGTTCTAGCTAGCCAAAACATTTTTAAATAAAATCAAAATGTTTTAAAAGTAAAAAGCTAAACCTTAAAAAAGCATACATAGTTGAGACACACAATATAGAGGGATACCAAGAGTCACTAGAAACAAAAGAACAGGTTTTCCCTTAACATTTTCATTGTTATCTATACTACATGAAAATCAGAAGGGTTTGATTATTCCTATGATTAATTGGAACAAAAGCACTTAAACATCTTTGAAGTTCATTATTACAGGTTGCTTAGCAGACTGGCGGCCTGGCCCTGGGTAGACTCAGCATGGCAGGTCTCAACGGATGTCATCTTTGATTATCATGGTTGAGCAGTGTAAGAAGTGTCAGAAGGCTTCTGGGTTGGAGAGATGGCTTAGCAGTTAAGGTGCTTGCCTGTGAAGCCCAAGGGCCCATGTTCTACTCTCTAGATCCCACATTAGCCAGACGCACAAAGGTGAGGCAAGTGCAAGGCCGCACATGCCCACCAGGTGGTGCAAGCATCTGGGGTTCAGTTGCAGTGGCTGAGGCCCTGGCCATTCTCTCTCTGTCTCTGTCATTTCTCTAAAAAATTTTTAATTAAAATAAATAAAATTAAATTAAGAAGTAACATGCTCCTGTTTCAGCCAGTTGTAGCCAGCATTAATGATGACTATGCCACAGGAATCAGCCATATTGTTGGATTGTCCCATATACTTCCATTTGTCATGTACTTAACACATACAAATGAAAATAGCAAGATATAAAATAAAATCTTAGTGACTATCTCTCATAAGTAACTGGTTCATGAACTGTTTTTAAGTAATTAAAATACCTTATCAAGACACCCTAAAATCTAAAGTAAAATAAAAAAATAATATAATTTTAATAGTATTTATGAATTTATACTGAATGTGGAGAAATGCTAATTTTATTGTTGAAAATCAAATCCCTCAGAGAGTGTATCAGTTACTTTCTCTTTGCTGGGAAAAAATCAGAAACAGCTTAGGCCAGAAGAGGGCTTACTTCAGCTTACAGTTTCAAGGAGAAGTATCCATTGTGACAGGGCAGGCATATCACACCTGAGCATATCTTCCTATCAGCAGGGAGGAAATAACGAGAACAAGCAGCAAGGAGAACTGGGATGTAACACCTCAAGGCCTGCCCCAGTGACACACTTCATATGGCACACCTCTAACTCCTACAAGAGCCACAGCCTTCACAAAGTGCCAGCAGCTGCAGAGCAATTGTTCACTGAGCCTGTGGAAGACATTTTATGTTGAAAACACCACATTCTGTCCCTGGTCATCTCATGATGCAAACGCCTCCAGTCCAACTTCATATGTTCCCCATATCTTTATCAGTTCCAACACTGTTAAAACATTTAAATTCCATCTGAGAGACTCAAGACAGGCTCCTACTTGTGAGACCTATAAAATCAAAACACAAGTTGTATGCTTCCAACACATAATGACATCAAGTAAACATTCCCACTCCAAAAGGGAGAAATGGAGGCATAGCAAAGAAAGACTGAGTCAATGAAAGACAGAAACCTAGTAGGGCAAACATCAAATCCCGATGCTCCATGTCCAACTCCTGATAAAATCCTTGGCCTCCAAAATGCTTGGTAGCTGTGCCCTCTAGCTGTGCTACCTTCCCTCTTCTAGGCAGGATCCACCATGAGCACATGGCTCTCCCTGGAAGATATCCCATGGTCCTGGCATCTCCAACATCCCAGGGTAACCATGGCAACCTATGGTTCATCTTCACAGCTTTTGGTGGTCTTCTCTTTTCTTTTCTTTTCTTTTCTTTTCTTTTCTCTTCTCTTCTTTTCTTTTCTCTTCGAGGTAGGGTCTCGCTCTATCCCAGGCTGACCTGGAATTCACTATGTATTCTCAGGGTGGCCTTGAACTCATGGTGATCCTCCTACCTCTGCCTCCCAAGTGCTGGGATTAAAGCCACCATGCCTGGCATTCACAGCTTTTATACAATGGTTTAACAGGGTTAACTTGCAGGGACTTTGATCCTGCCTCACAGTGCTTAGCCTCAGTGGCTCTCTGGAAATGAAGTGCAATATAATTCTTGCATTTTTCATACTTCTAAAAGCCAGTATCATGTGAGCAGGCAACACTGCAAAGTTTTTTGTCAGATGGGGATGAAGCCTGACTTTGAGGAATAGGAAACTTCTTCAGCATTCTTCTTTCTTTCCTTTTTCTTTCAAAGGAATTCATATTATTTATTTATTTGAGAGAGAGAGAGAGAGACAGAGAAAGGGAAAGAGAATTGGCACACCAGGGCCTCAGCCATTGGAATCAAACTCCAGATGCTTGCGCCACCTTGGTGGGCGTGTGCAACCTTACACTTGAGCTTTGTGCATCTGGCTTACGTGGGATCTGGAGAATTGAACATGGGTCCTTAGGTTTCGCAGGTAAGTGCCTTAACCACTAAGCCATCTCTCCAGTTCAGGAATTCATATTCTTACAAGCTTGAGCCTTCAATGAGTTTGGTCTTGCCTTCAGTAAATCTTTTTTATTGGGCCAGTACAGAGCAGCTGGCTTATCTGTAATGGTGGTCATCTCTCTTTAAAGATTACAGAAGCTGCTGCAGTCTCTGTGCCTGGGACTTCCGAGACTTCACATTTTCTTACATTTGTTTTGTGCCAAACTTGGTAGTTGTTGCTTTTTATTGTTTTGTTTTGTTTTTGTTTGTTTTTTGAGGTAGGGTCTCACTTTAGCTCAGGCCAACCTGGAATTCACTATGTAGTCTCAGGGTAGCCTTGAACTCATGGCAGTCCTCCTACCTCTGCCACCTAAGTGCTGAGATTATAGGCATGCACCACCTGCCTGGCCTTTGTAGCTTTTATATATTTCTACTCTGTATTTTCCTCTCTTATACTGTAGATTTAAGTAAGAGCCACAAAGAAAAGCCATACAGCAGACTCAGGGTCTTTCTGTCTTAAATTTCCTCCACCAAACACATTAGTCCATTACTTTCAAGTTCAACTTCACTCAAGTTCTTAGGACCTAAGCAGAGTGCAGCCAAGATTCTTACATGAACTGCCTCTAGCCCAGTTCCTGATAATGACCTTATTCCCCCTGAAACCTCATAAGTCAAGCCTCCATAGCCCACATTTCTTGCGGCATTCTGATCTTTGAAACACCTACTACAATGACTCACTAAGCTCTGCTTGTAGCATTGTAAGGCTTCTCTAGTCTGAAGTTCCAAATCTTTCCAGATTCTTTCTATCAACCAAAAGACTAAGAACTACATGGTCAGGTTTACCATAGCAACACCACCACTCTCAGTACCAATTTTCTAGATCAGGAAGTTTCTTACTGCTGGGACAAAATACCCAAGCAGAATGAGCTTACGGGAAGAAGGGAGTCATTCTCAGCTTATAGTTTTGAGGGGACAAGTCCGCCATGGTGGCACATTTTCTCTGCTAAGGCTCCACCTCCTATAAGATCTACAACCTTACCAACCAGCACCAGTGGCTAGGGGTTAAGTATTCAAACATGTGAGTCTGAGAGGGACATTTTATGTTCAAACCATCACAGAGAGATAGCAGAACTTGGGAAAAGCAGTTGAAAGAAATAAAACAAAAAGTACATTTATTATATATTTGAGGTGAGCCAAGAAAACCTGACTAGGGAAGATATAGCCACTAAAGCAGCAGAAGTTTGGAGTAGGAGCTGGAGGAAAGAAAACAACTATGAAGTTACACGTTTAAGGTTAATCAGTAGAAATCCCCTCATGATTTTATTTCTATTGCCAGGAATAAAATATTTGTATCACAAAATATTATCCTCATACATGAAAACAAAGCAGTACCAAATGTCAGAGTATATGAGAAAAGTTATTTTTGATATAATACAAAACCTCAAAGATACCCTTTGAGGAATATTGCGATGTGACTTTGGAGTTCTTTCTTTCAGCTAGGCTGTGCAACTTTTAATGGTACTGGGACCCCTCACAGAGTTAGGGTTTCCAATTTAAGATTCCAGATGAGAGTATTCCAAAGAAAAGGCATAGGATAGTGGGGTGGGGGTAAAACTGAGAATTTTTACAGAGCTGAATAAAGAAACCGTAATGGGTTTGTCCTTTAAGAGTTATTTAATCTGTCCTCCTACATTCAAGCAGGGTTTTCCCCATCACTGTAGACAGGCAGTCACATTCGTATAAACATCTGCAGGGGAGGAAATTCCTTCAAGGTCCCCTGGTATTCTATTCCTGTATTAACAACCCTCCTTCCAAGAAGCAGATCTTTGGTCATCACATTGTAATTAGTTACTGGCCAGCGTGTCTATCAACAAGTATTTGCTAAGTACACACAGGGATAATGTCATGCTGCCAGGGCTTTGATGGCAGCCCTTCCTATGTAGTTCCTCCTAATTGCTTCTCCTGTCAAATCCAACTCTGATCCTAGACTCACTAATCCTCTAGTCCTCTCATCAGACTCCATCACAGCGGGAGAATGTGCGTGTTCATCACTGATTGCGTCCTCCATTGCTCAATATAGTGTCATTTTCAACAACATGTTGTTGGAAAACAAGGTGTCGTCTCATTTTCACAAATAAGAAAAGTACGGCTCTAAAGGACTCGGCCGCGTCACACCTGCTTGGTGGCTGTGCTGGCCCCTTCGGCAACCGTCACTGGAAATCCACTCTAGTTTATGACTTCATGATTCACTCCTTGCTCTTTCACAATTTTACTTTGCCTGATCCTACACACCGGGATTGAACAGTACTTTCCTCTTTTTCTAAATCTCCAAATATCTCCAATGTATACCTAGGTTTTCACTTTTTTGTCTTCTCATATGCTAACTCTATTCTGTCTACCAATATTCCAAAACATTTCATGTGCCTTCTCAAAGCTTCCCATTAAACAAAAACATCAGCTTTTAGCACTCTCATCTTGCCACACCACATGACCTTCAAATTTCTCAGGTTATCTTTTTTTTTTTTAAATAACACTTTTTTTTTTTTTTTTTTTTTTTTTTTGAGGTAGGGTTTTCACTCTAGTACAGGCTGACCTGGAAGTCACTCTGTATTCTCAGGGTGGCCTCGAACTCATGGCGATCCTCCTACCTCTGCCTCCTAAATGATGGGATTAAAGGCGTGCGCCACCAGGCCCTGCTAAAATACCACATTTTATTCAGATTTTACAAAGGAGTGCAGAAAGGGGAAGGCTAAGAGTTAAGGGGAAACAAAGTGGGGAGAAGAGAAGTATACCACATGGAGCCTAAAAAGTCCATGTGGGCCACATGTAGCTCAGGAGTCCATGTGACCAGATAAGGGGTCAGGGGAAAAAAGCATGGAAAGAAATGAAAGAGTTCAAGGAGCTCCTGCCATGTGGGGAGCTGGAGGAGATAAAGAACCTATGTACAGAGTAAGGGCTGGGAGGGCCCTCCCTGCTGGGCCTGGGCTGGACTAGACCAAGCCAAGGAAAAAACATCACCCCCAGCTGGAAGTTCCCAAGTGATCAGACATCCAGAGAGCCCGCCCTCCCCTTGCAAAGGGATTTATAACCTTAGGGTGGTGGGCTCTCTTTTGGCCCAGGTGACTCAGAGGGCCAGCTGGTTGGTTAGGGCTAGGGGCTGTCTTAGGAAGAGAGTTCTGAGGGCTGAACTTGACTAACCACAATGTTTAAATCCTATGAAAGAGGTCCCTCCCAGGAGGGGTCCTGACTGTGAAAAAAAAACCAGTTCTTTGGAACTAGGCAAGAGATAAGAAAACTTTCCTGCCCTTTTACCTTTAGTGCTTCAGTCACGGCTTCTACCCTCCCCATTCCCCCCTCTCATGAGAAGACACTCCAACTGCTGTTAGAGGAGAAGGGCGATGACGTCAGATCATGAACTATTTCCTGCTGAATGGGACACGAAGTTGTGACAGTCAGAGAGTCTCTCCCAGAGAGGGGAACTACTCTTAAAGGACTCTGGAAGTGTCTTGATGGAGTGCAGGAAGATCATCTTGGATGAGAATGTTGGGGAGAAAGAATAAAAGTAAGGAATTAATGAGACGTGAGCCCACAGCAATCTGGTCGTCTTCAGGGTTGTCCTTCTTGTGGACATCTGGGCCTTGGGGAGCATTTGAGGGAGCCCAGGTATGCGGAGTTGGATTGTCTCAGGACCTTCTGAGCATGAGCTGGCTGAGATTCTCTTCCAGAACTGTTCATCGAATGGCACAGCAGTGTCTGACATGGCCTGAATCTGTTTCCGTATGGCTTGTAAAACAGTCACAATATTAGCAGAGTTATCAGAAACATATACACAACATTAACTTTGATACCATATTTTGTATAATAGCCTTTCAGAGTGGACCTTTTAAAATTTGTTCTGGGCACAGCCAGGGCCAAAGGTTGGCACCATAGAGCCATTGGGTGCCATAAAAGCTATACAAATACATTTTTTGGTCTCAGGACTTGTTTAAGGATGTCCTGGCACAAGTTAGAAGAGATTCACCATTGTTCCCAGTATAAGGAAGTCTTGAATTAAGTGACCTTTGGTCAGATATGTGTGTGTGTGTATGCACGCGTGCACGCACGTGTATATACATATGTAATATATATTCCAGATTTGAAAATAACCCTTTTGACATCTTTGGTTGTTTTGCCTTTTTATAGAATTAGAACTATTAGAGGTGGGGACAGCATGTCTTAAGGCCTTGCTTGTTTCCCCTCTTGGAAAGCTCTTGCTGTGTTACTTAATAGGCCATTCATATATGTGAGGTGTCCCTTTATCTTTGGTTACACATTTCTCTCTGAGTGTTTAAGACCAAGCAGATAGCCAAACGTTAATCAAGGATTAATTGTGGAGGTCACTAATGGCTATTCAAAGGAGACTTTAGGGACCCAGGAGTAGCCCTAGAGTTTCCTGGTGGTTTCTGTCTGTTAGGATGAGTCAGGGCCCTGCTGGCCAAGTAGTTTCTCCTTCTTTGGGAAGCCAGGAAGACTGATTGTTCCTCAATTGTGACTCTCCTGTTTCAGACGGTACACCGATATTTTTGTGTGGGTCTCCATATCCTCCCTGATCAGGAAGACAGGTGACTTACCAGACGCCAGTGTAGAAGTGTCCCATCATCTCCAGTGGCCTCATGGCCTGGGAGCAGGGGACAAAATATTGGTCTTTTTGCTCCAATGATTCCAATTGACTTTGGCTTCTACATAGGTGATTAACACATTTAGAAGGGAAGTTACATGAATCTGGATGTAAGTACACATAGAGCACATGTGATTACTGAAATAGATTTAGTTAAAGAATGCACAAGAGCTTGAAGTCATTTTGTCCAACCTTTTAAAACTTGGTTGTCCTGTGTGTGTGATGTGTGCAAGTGTGGGCGCATGTGGGCAGGTCAGAATAACTTTCAGGAGCTGGTTCATGCCATTAGCTGATCTTGGAGCTTCCAGAAAATTCTCCTGTCTCTGCCTTCTATATTGCCCTTGGCAGCAGGCTGATTACAGAAGTCTGCCACAAAGAGAACTATAAAATCCTTTAAAATAAGGAGGTAACATAACACAGAGAAAACTTATATGCATGGAAAAGCAAAAATTCATTATGTACATAGGAACAAGATTATTCTTATGTACACTATAATATCAGAAACAGTTTATATACTTCACTAAAGGAGAATGGTTAATTATCTAGGTAGTGATTAAGGCACTTGCCTGCAAAGCCAAAGGACCCAGATTCAATTCCCAATGACCCACGTAAGCCAGATGCACATGTGTCTGGAGTTCATTTGCAGTGGCTGAAGGCCCTGATGCACCTATTATTTCTTTCTCTATCTGCCTCTCTCTCTTCTCTCTCTCTCAGTCTCTCTCTCCCTCAAACAAATTAATTAAAATTAAAAAATACTGCACTATGTAACAATGAAATAACATAATGAAAAATTTTTACATGGCAGCAGGTATAAGCTGGTCCTGGTGAACCATGCCTGAAATCCTAGCAGTCAGGAGGCTGAAACAGGAGGATCAGAGTTTGAGGCCAGCTTGACTTATTTAGTAAGATCACATATGAAAAAAAAAAAAATCAAAAACAGGGCCTGGAAGATGGCTCAACAGTTAAGGCACTCCCTTGCAAAGCCTTATGACCTAGGTTCAATTCTTCAGTACCTATGTAAAGCCAGATATACAAAGTGACAAATGCCAGTGGCAAGAGGCCCTGGCATGCCCATTCTCTCTCTCTTACTATCTCTTTCTGATTATGAATAAATAAATATTTTTAAAAAAAAAAAAAAAAAAACCAGGACTGGAGAGATGGCTTAGTGGTTAAGGCACATGCCTGCGAAGCCTAAGCACCCTGGTTCGATTCTCTAGGTCCCACGTAAGCCAGGTGCACATGGTGGCACATGCGTATGGAATTTGTTTGCAATGGCTAGAGGCCCTGGAGCACCTATTCTCACTCTCTCTGTCTCTAATAAATTAAAAAAAAATCTTAAAAAAACAGGAAAAAAACCCAAAACCAATATAGCAATTGGTACAATATGATCCATTTTATAAAAGTTATATATGTATATATACATATATGCATATATGTGCAAATAGCATACATATATACCCACATAATAAATTCATATGCACTTGAATTTATATCTATGTCAGGGTTGTTAAGGTTATTGGGAGTTTAAATTTTCATTTTGCCCAACTAACTTTTCCAACTTTGAACAATGAACAATTGAATCTGTATACTAAAAATCAAATTCTAATAACTTGAGCTTTACCCTTTTAAACTAGACATTAGTAGTTAATAAAGTTGCTGAGGTATGCGTGCAATCACTGTCACCATCTGACTTAGATGACACCAGTCACTTCTCATTGGCTGTCAGTCCTCAGCGGCTCCGTTCTCCTATGGTCGCTTCACATATATGCATTGTATCCATGTATTGTGTACTCAAGACATTTTACATAGATTACATTACAGGTAGCCTTTTGTGCTTGATTTCTTTCATTTAACATGTTTTCAAGTAGCATATACTAATACTTCAGTTCTTTTCATTACTAAAGAATATTCCAGCCGGGCGTGGTGGTGCACGTCTTTAATCCCAGCACTCAGGAGGCAGAGGTGGGAGGATCGCCGTGAGTTTGAGGCCATCCTGAGAATACAGAGTGAATTCCAGGGAAGCCTGGGCTAGAGTGATACTCTACCTCAAAATCCCACCCCCCAAAAAGAATATTCCATTGTACAGATATATTACACTTATTTATTCCCTCATCAGTTGATAGATATTGAGATTATTTCTACTTCCTGTTTAAAAGAATATTTCTATTTATTTATTTAACAGAGAAAGAGGGAGAGAGAGAGAGAGAGAATGGGCAAGCCAGGGCCTCCAGCTGCTGCAAATGAACTCCAGATGCATGCGCCCCCTTGTGCATCTGGCTTACGTGGGTCCAGGGGAATTGAACCTGGGTCCTTTGGTGTTGTAGGCAGACGCCTTAACTGCTAAGCTATCCCCTATTTCTACTTCTTGAGTAGAATACTGCTATGAACACTGATGACTTTTCTTATGGTAGCATTAAAAATAAAGGAGGAATTGGGACAAGAAGCTACTGAAAGGTCATTTAATAATTTGAATAACAGATGAGGGGCTTAGGGAATAGCAGTGTAGGGAGTGAAAGGAGATACATTTGGAAGCTGGGTGTGGGGAGCACTCTTAATCTGGGCGACAGACTTCATTAATATGGGGAGTGAAACAGAAAGGCAAGCTGATCGCTAAAGCCCGAGCCAAAACACAGGGTAATGTTCTCATGGCCTGGATACAGAGTAATGCCACATACCTGATCTGCATAATGGATACTGTCATCCATCTGGTCTAGAAATACAGTAATGTTGGCCTGTTGGCCTGGACACAGGACAATCTGAGCACCCTGCCCTGCATATAGGGTAATGTCATTAACCTGGCCCAGGCAGAGGTGAATGTCACACTTTGGCTGATAGTGGATAAGGTCTTCTCCCTGGCCTGGGAATAGGGTCATGTTCCCCTGGCATGGATGGAGGGTGATGTCATCTCTCTGTCCCCGTCATAAGGGAATGCCGCCCACTGAGATCCAACACATAGGAGGGGATGAGTTTGACTCAGGCACAAGGAGTTGCTGTGGCCAGTGGGGTATTGGTGAAGACAGGAGCAGCCTGAAAGAAAAGGTAACAGGAAAGAACAGGCCTGGAAGTACATGGAGTTCAAACGCCAGGAAGACGGGACTATACGGGGACCATGAAGAGAGAAGAGCAACAGTCAGGCACAGAAAACAAAGCCCTGGAAGACAGGTGGAGGAGGACAGAACAGTCTCTCTTTTTAGAAAAGTGCAGAAGGAGCAGGTTAGCAGGTTCACAGAGAGCAGTGTCCTCCAAGAAGATGCGGGGAATCTGACAAATGAGGCGTGGGAGAAGGCTCCCTAGATGGACAAGGTCAATGTTACTCTGACGAACAATTTGACAACCTGACCTCTGCTCAGTGAGGAGCCTAGAGAAGAAAGAGGACCAGCCCAGGATCCAGCTGCATCGTTCTGTAGTCCGCGGGGCAGCTCATCAGAACGGAAATACAGACAAGCCCCATAGACATGTGGTCACTGCTCTTTGGAAAGAATTAATTTCCCTTATTTTGAAAATCAGCAGGTTGGAGAGATGGCTCAGCAGTCAAAGGTGCTTGTATGTAAACCTGACATCCTGAGTTCAGTTCCCCAGTCCCCATGTAAAGCCAGATGCACAAAGGGGCACATGCATCTGGAGTTTGTTTGTAGTGGCACGAGGCCCTGGAGTACCCATACTTAATCTTTGTCTTTCTGTCTGCCTCTTTCTCTCTCAAATAAATAAATAATAAATATTTTAAAAAGGAAATTAGCCCTAGTCTTCTTATGGATATTTCACTATGTAGTTGTTTTCTTGCACATATTTTCTATCACTGTGACTTTTGACAACAGTAATGGACATTAGTGGAAGAGACTTGAGCCAGAGTCCACCCTCCTGGGGTAACTACAGTTAAGAGACGTTATAGCTGTCTGGACCAGATTTGGAGAAATGCATAGCTGAATTTTGGTGGTTTGTTTTCTGCCTCTGCTGGCTTAGAAAAGCCTTCCATGCATCCATGTCTACATATCTACCATTATTTTGTCTTTTTGTGACTGGGCGGGGGGTGGGGGTGGGTTTCAATTTCCTTAGTTGTCTGAAATGTATGTATCAAGGTATGTGGAATGAGCTAGCATCTCTTTCTATTCACTAAGTAGTTGGCTGGTTCCCAGAATCATTTTTTAACTAGTGCCCTTCGTTCTCTGTGCAGTGTTTTGACATCCCATATTAGTTCATGTGGTCACAGCCAGGACATCACACATTCTCAGTTCTAATGGAGTGGGAGGGGGGAGGGAAACACATCCTCTTCCTTGAGGAAATCTTAATTATGTCAGTTGTAGTAACAGAAAAGCAGGAGTAGAACACAAAGAGATTCACTCAAAGATTAACTGACCATTTATAAAATTAGCCTCTACTGACATATCCTCCTAGATTCAAAACTAGATCAGTCTCCACCTGCTATAAACATTTTATCGGCTAGTTCCTCACTGACAGTTGGAAACTGTTGCAAATAAAACGTAAATTGGCTACAGAAGGAAACGATAAATCTTTCAAATTGTGTAAGATTTAATGTACTCAAAGTGTTGTCGGAGAACTCCTATCACGCGCTAGGCAGTTACAAGTGAAGGTCTGGCCCTCAGCCCTGCGGACGATGAAGAGAAAAAAACTGACGAGAAGGAGAAAACAAGGCCTGTTTGCAACAAGTGGAGAACGGAGCGCCACATCCAAACTGAAATAAAAAGCTCACTCAGTTATTCATTCCACTGTTGTCTTCAAACCTGGTGCATTATTGTGGGTATAACCTAAGTTTTGAAAGCTATAACATAAAACAAATTTACAGTTGTTTACTTACTTTTCAAAACTTTTATTTTCCAAGCATCTACCATGAAATATTGATCATGAAATATTTCAAATAGTCTAATTAAATTAGCCTCACATCTCCCGTACTTTAATCCTTTCTGGAGTTTCAAATTTAGCATAATATCACTCACTGCTATTTTTAAAAATTATTTTTAAAGGTTTTGTATAAGTATGTATAGTATGCTGATAATATTCCCTCCACCCTGACAACCCTCTCTTTTCTCATCCCTCTCCCATTTGTCTCCCTGGGCAGTTGTACTTCTACTTTGATGTCATATATTCATACATAATTTTATGTATCTACATAAAACACAGGTACCACAGATGAGAGAAAGCATGTAATAGTTGTCTTTCTAAGACCAGCTAGCTTAATTCACTTAATAGGATTATCTCCAGTTGCATACTTACTTTCCTGCAGATGATGTCTTTATTATTTACAATTGAGAGAATTGTACTTTTATGAAGAATGATAATGGAGTTTTATGAAGATTGCACTGAATCTATAGATTGCTTTTGGTAGTAAAGCTTTTTAAACAATATTAATTATTCCAGTCTATCAACAAGGGCTATATTTAAATCTTCTAGTGTCTTCCTTAATTTTTTTTTATTATTTTAAAGTTTTCATTGTAAATGTTTTTACTTCCTTAGTGAGGTTTATTCCTCTGTTGTTATTGTTCTTGTTTTAGCTGGCTGTGAATGGGACTGCTGCTGTGATTTCTTTCTCAGCATGTTTTATATTGGTTTACAGAAAGCATATCAATTTTGTATAAATTAATTTTGTCTCCTAACACTTTGCTGAAAGTAGCTAAGAGTTTTCTGGTGGAATATTTAGGGTCTGATGTATACAATCATAGCATCTAAAAGTAACGATTCTTTAATTTATTCCTTTCCTTTTTCCTTTATTTCCTTGTCTTATTGTACTAGCTAAGACTTCAAACACTATACTGAATGTAAGTGGAAACCCTTGTCTTGTTACTGATTTTAATAAAAATGCTTGGAGTTAACTCCATTTAGTCTAACGTTGGCTATAGCTTGTTGTATACAGCCTTTATACGTTCAAACATATTCCCTTTGCTCCTAGTACCTATAGGCCTTTTCTCATCACGAGATGTTGGATTTTGTCAAAAGATTGCATCTATTGAGATGATTATATGATTTTAGTCCTTGAGTTCTTGTATGTGATGAGTTACATTTATTGATTTACATATGTTGAACCATCCCTATAGCTCTGTAATGAAGACAACTTGATCACAAGTGAATGATCCTTTAATTTTTTTTTTTTTAATTTGGGAGAGAGAGGCAGATAGATGATAAATAGATAGAGAGAATGGGCATGCCAGGGTCTTCAGCCACTGCAAACAAACTCCAGACACATATGCCACCTTGTGCAGCTGGCTTATGTGGGTCTTGGGGAATCGAACATGGGTCCTTAGGCTTCACAGGCAAACACCTTAACCGCTAAGCCATCTCCCCAGACCTGGAGTTCTGTTCTTACATTCCAAAAGCATCACACCTGATCAACTGACAGTCACCAGGATGTGAGGTCAGGCACAGCAGTGGGCAAGTAGTGGCTATTAAGGGGCAAAAGGTAGCCTAAGGTAATTTTACTTCGTTCTGTAACTATAAAACCTTCATGGCATTGTTACTATGTTGGTACATGGAATTAGGGTAACCTAAATCTGTGTTTCCAGGCCATGATCACTCATTTTTTGCACCTACAGTTGTGGCGCTCAACGTGGGACCCCAAGGACAAGCCACTTCCATTTAGGATGTACCCCGTTGGAGCTGGGAACCAGATGGGCCCCTTGTGCCCAATGTTGTCTCCTTAAGTATATGTTTGTGAGTTCATTTGGGGCTTGAACCTCCCTTGACTTGGTCAATGGTCCACTTGTTTCTCCTGAGCTGGTTTTGGGATCTTTTTGTTGTTACTGGATCCCTTGTTTACCGGATGCTTCCAAACTGTTTGTTTTAAGGTTTCCATTTTGTTTGTTTGCTTTGAAAGCATTTGGGTTTTGACCATTCAGTTTGTTGTCTGTGTTCAGATATTTGAGAGCATTTTGGTTTCTGTCTGTTCAGTTTGTCTCTACTAGCATTAAGCACTTTTTTTTCTCTTAACACTCTTCCTCCCCCCCCCCCAAAAAAAAAAGAAGAAAGAGGAAATGTTTGGGAAAAAACTGCTTTTTGATATTCTAGCTGGTTTGAAAATTGTGTCAATTTAACTTGAAAATATTTGATTTAAAAACAATGGGGAATCTAACAAAAAATAAATTGGATTTGCATTTTCCACAATGGGGAACATTTAATCCTAAATTGGGGTTCATTTTTATTGTTACTTTTTTTGAAATGCTTAAGTCCTAGGCAATAATATCTTTTATATTTTAAAAACAAAATAAAAATAGACAGCCTGCTTTAATTAGAATTTTAAAACATCTATAAAAGTAATTAAACTGGTAATTTACAGACTAATCAATAAGAATTCTAGAACCTATAAGTTAAAAGGAGATGTTCAATGTGAGTAATATTAAGAACATTTGCGAGGTTATGTCAGAACGGAAGATAAGTCCTGTGGAATCTAAATATTCTCATTTTCCTCTCTCCTTGCTCTGACCTTGTCTCTTTCTGCTCTCTCCAAGCAGAGCCAATTCCCATATCAAAGAAAAGATTGTCGTTATCTGTTGTAAGATAACACCTCGGGAATTCCATGCTAGATTAAAGTCCTCACTTCTAAGAGTCCACACCCATGGTCAGGCGTGCTCTCTCTCTCCCCCTGAGCTACCCTCCCTATGCCCAACCCTCACGCTTAAGCTTGTACTGAAATATCGTTAATAAAATCTTCAACTCTGCTTCATACTGGCTCTTCCTGCAATTCCATAAATCCTGGATACCACCCAGGCTGAGGTCCTTAAAGGCCTAAGGGAACTCCTCGGACCGTCAAAAGTGACAGCGTGGAGCCGTCTCAGTGCCCTTTTGCTGACATTCTGGAGGCTCACCAAAGATCCATATAGAATATTGTGGGTAAGTATTGATAACTACTGGTTCTTCTCAACTATATTCTTGGATTGTATGATATCTTGGTGCCTTTGCTTTAGTCCGTTTTTCTGGCCAAACCCCATACACTGTTTAATGAGTGCCACTGGCTCGGAAGGTGAGACTCCCCCAGACACCCACACCCTGGTCCTGGGTCGGATGGAACAGTTCATGGCTTTCCCAGGGGCCATCACATAAGGGCTGATCCCCAAGATGTCAAGGCCACTCTCTGTTCCCCTAGAGAGGAACCTGAGACCCAGTGAGAAAAGTACAAATAGCACATTTTGGATTCTAAACAAAAACTGTCAACTCCTCCCCCCCTTCTCCCTGCGCCCTTCTCCTGTTCCTATCTTATCTGTTAGGTGAAGCTACACGGCCTCAGGCAGAGACTCCCGAACTGCTGCTGTATGAGCCCTTCTCCTAAAGAGACTTACCACGAGCCTTTCTCTGTCGTAAGCCCGAGTCTGACCTGTCATTAAATTGACATCCTTGCTAGATGATATTTTGAAGGAGTTTCCCTTGCTAGATAATTTTCATACAAGAATACTTCCTCCACTCTTCTTTTTAGCTCTAAAAACAAACGGGATCATGACCTTCCTTCTGTCCACCTATAATTTCATCTTCTGTGTTACTGAGCCTTACATCTTAAAGAGCTAGGATATAAACGTTCCACTTATTTTTACTTTCTTGGGGTACAAATAGAATTTATGTGTTTGTGTCATCGTGTCCACGGTCTTTTACATGTTTGTTTATGTATGTTTTGTCCAAAAATGTGACAGCGCAAAGTTCCAACTGTATATAACTTGTGGCCACTTAAATTTTTTATTATTTTTATTTTTGCTGTCAATATATTTTCTGATATACCAACTTGAAGTGTGCGCATGTAAAAATGTGAATGTTTTGATGATCTATTGAAAGGTCTTATAAGTACGTATTCATAAACTGAAGTATTTTTAGCTTTTTACACCCCGTGAAAATGTTATCTTTGGATTTACTAAATGTTCGTGAAACCTTAAGTGCTACTTGTTTAGGTGATGACATGGTATTCGTTGGCATCTTAAGACGGAAATTTCATTAGTTATAGAGGGTAACACTGGATACATAGATTTTGATGATTTCCTTCCAAAACACATTCTACAGCAATTCTATTTCATTGCTCTGCGATGGTCATAGATAGTAAAAATAAGACATAAAACACTTCCAAGTAGTATACACAAAAAAATCCTTCAGTTACATTGATTAGAATGGATTTCTTTTTCAGGATTGATAAACAAGTGCCAAAACATTTTTTTTTTCAAGTTATGTGCTTGTCAGGAATCTAAATTTTCTTTTCACTAGTATAGACTACAGAAGATGCAATCCCAGAAAACAAAAACAACGGCATTCAAATCTTGGTAGGCCTATTTGTATGGCAATGGTAATTACATTTTAAACTAACATCATAGTTTTTTGATCCACTTTAACTTACAGTTGTGACATTAAGATATAAAAAGTTATGGCCTATCAATCTGTGTTATCCTCCTTCACCACAGTTTTTAAACTGTTTTAAAATTGTTTTATCAATGTTTAAAAAATGGTCATTTTAAAGGCTTGGTTTTTAAGATCTAAATTTTCTGCTTTATTTGTATTAAGTCATATCTTTTTAAGGCATAGGTTTAAGATTAGAGATTTAAAATAGCCAGATTAATGATCTAAAATAAAAATTAATGGTAGATCTAAATAAAAGATCTATCTATATCTCTATCTAAGACTCTTTGGAAGGAAGGAGTGGCTTTCTCATTTTCATTATTACCATGGAAAAAGAAAATTGTTATTAGAGGCAATCAAAGCAGAATAACATCTTGGCATCTCTGTTTTAAAACGTTTGTTTTGTTTTGTGTTTTGAGGTAGGGTCATGCTCTAGCCCAGGCTGACCTGGAAGTCACTATGTAGTCTTAGGCAGGACTTGAACTCACAGTGATCTTCCTACCTCTGCCTCCCAAGTGCTAGGATTAAAGGTGTGCGCCACCACGCCCAGCTAACACATATTTTTATGGCTAATATGTAGAACTCTGTAGGCAAGTATATTATTTACCCAATTATGTTAATTACTCAAGGAAAGCAGAAAGCAGAGATGAGTCAGAGATGAATCATAATCTCAATTTTTAGATTTCAGGTCTAGAAGAAATATTCCTTTCCTCAATTCCCCAAGTGGGAACAACTGTGTTAAGGCAGAGGTTTGGGTACTGAAATTCAGTCTAAGCAATAAGGACTTTTATGTAATTTGAACTAAGACAAAGACTTACCAAATAAAGTCTTGATTAAGATTTTTAGTTATATATAACTTTTTTGAGCACCCATCTACATGGACTTCAAAAATGCTGGGTGATGCTCATGTTCAATTGCAACAACAATTAAGTACTTCAAGCAACTAAATGTTTCTAACTCTTATTTTTATATTTTATAAATCCCTTTATATTTAAACATTTTTAAAAATTCTCTAAGACATTTAAACTTTTCCTTAGTATGTTTTCAGTGATAAAAAATAATGCTAATGTTAGTTGTAGCATACCTACAAGAGAGGATATATTATGTTCTTTCATTAATCATGTTTTTGGTATGACCGTTTGCTTATCTAGACTGCTACCCTATTTGAACCAATATTTTATATTTAAAAGGATTCAAGTTGTTCTCATTATTCAGTATTATTTCAACATAAAACAAGCTTCTTGCTTTAAATTAACAGACTTAATTTAACCTTAAAAAAACATTCTGGGGTACCTCTGTTTTTAAATCCAAATTCTTAAAGCAGACATTTTTCTAGACATATATTCTCTATATGTGTGTGTGTGTGCATATACACACATACATAAATACATATTTTGGTCTAGACAATTAGATTACTATGTTTGCAAATGTAAAAAAAAAAAAAAAAAAACTAAAGCCTGTCAGAGGTCCTATGAAATAACTGAAATTTCTGACAAGATTAATGTAATTCTAACTTCATTTACTCTTAGAAATACCCAAAATTTGGGTTAACTCTTCATATTCAAATTATACAAAAGATGTCACTCTCTATTAATAACAATATTAATGATGTCTTATAACTTGAGAGCTGACATTTCTTAAGTCAATATTTAAGGTGTGCTATAATACAGTTAACCGAGATTAACAGTGACTCTTATTAGAGACCCATTTCCTTTTCTGGCTCTAAAATAATAAATAACATTCAGTTAGAGCCATAAAACCTACAAATCCTAATTTGTAACACATCTGACCTTTCATTTCTATTCCAGTCACAAAAATATTTGGTCAAAAAACCTGGACAATTTGTTGTAAAATATTCTATTGATATCTGATTTCTTCTGTGATGTCACTGCCCATTTACTTCCCCACATGGGAACCTAATATAATAGTAACGTAATACAATAGATCAAGTTACTATCTACAAGTAAGACTTACAATAATTTGTATGTTAAAGACTAAGTTTTTCTTTTTTTTCTTCTTTTTTGTTTTTCAAGGTAGGGTCTCACTCTAGCCCAGGCTGACCTGGAACTCACTATGTAATCTCAGGGTGGCCTCGAACTCATGGCGATCGTCCTACCTCTGCCTCCCGAGTGCTGGGATTAAAGACGTGTGCCACCACGCCTGGCAAGACTAAATTTTTCAAGTAGAGCTAGCCATTTCACAAAAGGTCATAGGTATAAGAAAAAGCTGGCTAACAAAACTAAAATTAAAAGATAATAAATTATTGTAAGCACCATAAACTAAAATAAATAAAGTATTTCATAAAATACAAATAACTGTAAACCCAGGGGAAACATGTGATCTATCTAATTTTAAATATGTATAATGTCTATGTCGCAGTCAGGCTCAGGTTGCTGGGCTGAACCTTCAGACCAGACACAGTTTGTGGGAGGAAGGGATTTATTGAAGCCTACAGATAGAGGAGAAGTTCCATAATGGCAGAAGAACTTGACCCCCTTTCATAGGCCCAGGCAGAGAGAAAACCACCACCACCACCAGTAAAAGCAAGCACACTTAGGAACTCAGGCAAAGCTCAAGCACTTTGCATATCTTTTAATATATATTTTTAATTTTATTTATTTATTTATTTATTTATTTATTTATTTATCTGAGAGAGCGAGAGAGAAAGAGGCAGAGATAGATATAGAGAGAATGGGTGTGCCAGGGCCTCCAGCCACTGCAAACCAACTCCAGATGTATGCACCACCTTGTGCATCTGGCTTATGTGGGTCCTGGGAAATCGAACCCAGGTCCTTTGTCTTTGCAGGCAAGTGCCTTAACCACTGAGCTACTTCCCCAGCCCCACTTTGCATATCTTTAGACTGGAATTCCAGATCCAACCCAGCAACAAATACCTTAAGGCTAGACCCAGGATCCACACAGGGACAATTCCTCCAGCCAGGCAGCTGCAGATCTAAATTACAAGCTTTAATAAATGGAATGTATTGGGGGGACATCCATTCAAACAACCACAGTCTAGTTGGTTAAAAAAAAAAGTCTACTTCCTTCATCTGCTGATTTATGTTTGATAGGCCAAACATATTCTTGATTATATTTAACTTTCAATATCATATTCCTATTATATGTCACATGTACATGTTATATCATGCACAACAGACTGATATTAATTATACAAGGATAATGATGGTTAATAGATTTGACATGATCCAAGTGTTTTGTCCTTAATGGCTTTATCAGCAGCTCCTCTCTCCTGAAGATGGTTTCCCTTCCTATTACCCTCATCTATATAAGAACCTAGTGAAATGGGGTGTTAGGGGTTCAGAAAAGTCCTTGAACCGAAAGCCCTGGGTTTGCATTTGAATGTAATGAACAAATTGGGGGCCAACCCAACTGAGAAGGATAATTATTAAATTATTGTATTTATTTAGAGAAGTACAGAACCAAGGGAGGAAAATGCATAGACCCATGTGACCCAAGAGCCCACATGGTGGGCCTGGAAAAACCATGGGGAGGACAGACCAGAAATCACCAAGAGCTCTCACGTGTGGGTGGGGAGGGAGGGCAGGAGGCAGAGAGCCTGTCCGGGAAGTAGGGTAGGGGGTTCTCCCCTTAGCTTGGCCAGTCACGCTGAGGGGAATCTCACCAGAATGTGGAGGTTCATGAGTCGTTAGGCAGCCCCGAAAGCTTGCCCTCCCCTCACAAACTTATTTATAACCCTATGGTGGTGGCTCTACCTTCAGGCTCAGTTGAGTTAGAGAGACAGCTGGCTGGTCTGGGCTAGGGGCTGTCTCAGATAGAAGCTAGACATGATGACAAATTCTGGGGACTAAACTTGACCAACCACAATGTCAGGATTAGGAAAGGGGACCTTCCTCCCAGGAGGGTCCCAGTTGTCTGTGGAAAAACATAACCCCTTTAGGCAAGAGGTAAGTGGTCAGAGAGTCCTTTGCAGATTGCAGAGGGCAGACAGTTACACCTACCTCTTCAGGGGCCCAGTCACCTTGACTGCCAAACAGATTCCCGCTCAGTAGGAAGGAACTTTCCTAGCTTCGTGGGACATATTGAATATAACATTCGGCCTTCACATGCACAAAATGTGATGTTCGGCCAACAGGGAAAAACTGTGAACTAAAGTTTCTCGAAAAGCGTACTTACAACAAGGCTGAATGGACTGATAAAGCTCCTGTGATCACAGAGAGATGGAATGATGCCAATTACCTTGGGCTGCCTTTACCCCCTAACTAGCCATTTATTGCCCACCTCTGTGTCTGAACTAACATCCTGGTTGATCAGTTGATCAGGTGATTTTTTTTTTTTTTTTTGAGGTAGGGTCTCACTCTAGCTCAGGCTGACCTGGAATTCACTATGCAGTCTCAGGGTGGCCTCGAACTCACAGTAATCCTCCTACCTCTGCCTCCAGAGTGCTGAGATTAAAGGCGTGAACCCATGCATCAGAATACCTCACAGGTGTGAGCCTTTTTGAAATGCAAGAACAGACCTTAGATTCTACCAACCCAGGGGCTAAGCATGTCATCAGGGGCTGGAGAGATGGCTTAAGGGTTAAGGCACCTGCCTCCTAAGCCTAAGAACACTAGTTCCAATCTCCAGGTCCCACGTTTAGCCAGATGCAAAGTGACACAAGGGCGCAATGCCGCACTTGACCACAAGGGGGCACATACATCTGGATTTCGTTCGCAGCAGCTGAGACACTGCTGGCGCGCCCATCTCTGTCTTCCTCTCCCCCCGCCCCCCGTCTCTCTCTGTGTCTCTCTCCAAAAAAAATAATAAAAAAATTAAAAAAAAAAAAGAATGTCATCAGACAGCATGGTGGAGATTTCCACACTTTGCTATAATCACCTACCTGGTCAGCTAATATATTTGAAAAGTGCCTTGATTTATGACTTTCTTTTGTTCTGTAACTATAAAACCTTCATGAAATCATTAACACATTGGAACATGGAATCAGGGTAACCTAAATATGTGTTCCCAGGCAGGCCATGATCACTCATATTTGGGTCCAGAATAAACTATCTCATCTCCCCATTGAGTTGAGAGCTGTGTCTACTGCATCGACAGCTGGCAAGGAGGGAGAGACACACTATGTGCCCGTTAGAGTGAGGAGCTTCAAGTACAGCCTAAATTATATTTTTTAATAGTTATCTCTCAGGAAAATACTCCTGTGGAGGTAGACAGGATTGGGTGTAGGCCAAGAGCCTGAATTAGAAATATGTGACAAGGGCTGGAGAGATGGCTGAGCGGTTAAGGCACCTGCCTGCCAAGCCTAAGAACACTTGTTCCAGTCTCCAGGTCCCACGTTTAGCCAGGTGCAAAGTGACGCAAGGGCACAATGCTGCACTTGCCCACAAGAGGGCGCACGCATCTGGAGTTTGTTCACAGCAGCTGAGAAGCTGCTGGCGTGCCCATTCTATCTCTCTCGAATAAAAAAAAAGTTTTAAAAACAGAAATATGTGACAAATACAAGATACTAAGGCCCACATGGAAATAAACAATGAGGAAACTCTCCAAAGACAGACATTTTTATTCTAAAAGGCCAAATGAGAAATATTCCTTTGGAATAAAAGTCATATTCTGTGCATAAAAATACTTTAAAATCATACAATATGGAATTTCAGGACCCCAGGCCAGCTGTTTTCTCACTGGGAAACTTAGACACTAGATTATAGACACATATGTAACACTGGTAAAAATAGCTGCATCTTGGGTTGTTTTCAGGGTCAATTCCCAGCATCTTGCTAGGTGTTTTACAAACACAGAAAGCCCTGACAAAATGGCAGGTATTTCCATACTCACCTTCTAGAGAAAGAACTGAGGACTGGAAAGGGAAGTGACATACCAGAGCCAGCTAAGTCAAGGGATGACACTGTATCCAAACACTGGCCTAACGGCCTCCAAGTCTGTGCTCATTAGATTATGCCATGCTGTATCCACACTGATCTTCTGAAGATGTGTCTTACATTCCTTTTTACTTCTAGGAATGCAGGTTGAGGGTTAAAGGAAGGCAACAGCAAGACCACTGACATGGGGAGGGGACAAAAGGCATTTGGGAGAAAGAGAAAGCCATGCCACTTTGCCAACACTGGGTCTTGCTTCAGAAGGAAATGCATGCCACAGCTGTCATGTTTCATGAGGTCACTGTCATGCTCCCTGACATAACCATGGAAAGGTTAGGACAAGGGAAGTGGTACCGGGAGCCTCTCAGGGTCATGTGCAGTTGATTGACTGCTCAGATCTGATTGCGGGAAGATGGGCCTTGGGTGACACTCAGTGATGACTGATGCTGGGACAAGTTGGATCTTTTCCTCCATGTGGCTCATAGGTGTGTTAGCCCCGACTCCTGCTCACATCTCTTGATTCTGGGTCTTTCCCTTACTCTCTTTCACTTATTCTGATGTCCACGGTCCAAGAAAACAGAAGGGAACCTGACTCATCTGGATCACATTAACGCTTTGTATCATGCTATTTGCATTCGTAAACTATGGTATCGCGAGATCACATTTGGCCAAACTTTTCCTTGAAAATAGTTTTATTCTCTGATCCTCTTTTTATTAGTTAGAAGCAAAACAGAAAAGGATTGTGTATTTAAAGGCAGAGACAGAAAGAAAAGACATTCTATTCTAGAAATGTCTAGCAAGCAAATAACCCAAGAATATTTATCCATGTGGTTACACTCAGATATCTGAAAGGAAATGGGAAAGCAATCTTCTTGGCTATCATTACTTTAATATGAAGTTTAAACCCCCAAATTCAACCACAGGCACATTCCTCTTATTTGGAAGTGTGGGCAGGCCTCTTACCTGGCATGACAATGGACTGTGGGGCTGCAGCATCAGTACTCACGCAGAGACGGCCACCCTTGGCTAATCTCTCACACAGCAAGGTGATGTGTTTCTTCAGCCGGCTAGTGTCTTTGGTCATGTTCAACTGGCTGCTGAGGTTCAAAGCCTGCTCCTTTGAACTCTTGGACAGGCAGGTCTTCAACAAGTGGGCAACAGCAGCATCTACCATTTCTTCCCAGCCCTGTATGCAAAAGCCAATTTGGAATGCACAAATGGCAGTGAGCAAAGTGGCCACTTTATTGTCACCCACATTATACAGATGATTATACGTCTATGTTCAAATGTTAGAAAAGAGCTTGGGATAAGCCATACTCCAGACCAGCCTGGTTTTGAATTCTGGCTCGGCCAGCTCTTTTCCCTTGACTGAGTTACTAATTTCTCTTGGCATAATCCTTCCAGTAATTAAAGGAGATGGTACATGAGAAACGTTTGTCCTTGTACCAAGAATAGTGTAATCAATAACACAAAGTTAGTCTTCAACCCAAGCCCATTTGGTCATTTGGTGGCTGTGGATGCCAGTGGGAAGTCTGCCGTCCCTTATGTTTGTGCTGAAGAGGAGCTCGGTCAGACAGGGCCCTGGGACGTGTTAGGAGCCACTGGAATGGAGAGAAGAACCTGGAGTCTCAGCTGTTGCTACACAGCGTTGGGCTCCAGACAAAAACCAAAGGCGCTAGTTTCAAGAGGAATACTGTAACACACAGGCCTCCAGCAGTCCTGCTACACCATCAAGAGACAAAAACACACACAGCAAAGCAGTGGACCTTTATCCCACATTGTTAGAAACAGCGTTGCATGCTGTAGTGCCGGGCTGAAGAAGGCAGTGTCACCTTAGCAGATGGGGACTGCCGTTCTAGGGACATCAGTGCTGCGCCCCACCCCAGCGCTGTCACTGAGGACACTGGTGGAGAGACCACTTGCAGGTAGGTGCACATGACACTGGCAAAGGAGGAAGAGGTCCAGAACAGGAGGGACAGGTGAGGGGCTCCTATTGGGCATTTCAAAGGGTCCTAGAGATAACTGGGTAAGATCTTTATGATGGCCTGCATGCCTGAAGCAAGATAATAGGGGGGTCTGGGTGAAGTCACTGGGACTCAATTTGTGTTCAAAGGCCAGTAAAGCCATGGGTACCACATGCTGGACAATCACCAGGGAATGGTAAAGAAAGGCATGATGTGAGTTTATTCTCATGTAACATTGAAGAATAGTCTAGTTCTTTGTATTGGAGCTGAGAAACGTCGAGAAAACATGACCAGAAGCCCTCACTGTGAAGGTCACTCCATCCTTAAGCTTGCCTCTGAACCACCTTGCAAACTTAGAGGGCCTAACTCCCAAGCTTCAATGTCTGAATTCCAACGTCCCGTTCAGCATATAAGGCATGCCCTTTCCCAGCTCCTGTTCCATTAACTCTTCCCACCATCTTGCTCTCACTCCAGCCTCGAAATACACTCAGCTGTCATATGGCAATGTGCCCTGCCCCCACTCTTTTTATTTTATTTATTTATTTGCAAGCAGAGACAGTGAGATAGAAGAGAGACAGACAGAGAGAGAATGGGTGTGCCAAGGATTCTAGCCACTGCAAATGAACTCCCGATGCATGTGCCCCTTGTACATCTGGCTTACGTGGGTCCTGGGGAATCTAACCTGGGTCCTTTGGCTTTGCAGGCAAATGCCTTAACCACTAAAACATTTCTCCAGCCTCCTGCCCTCACTCTTTACCTGACCAACTACCACTTAAAACAAGGATGACATTCATAGGCCCCCTCTGGGGTCCTTGAGCTTCCTGCACCTGGTTCTATCCCAGCCTCGCCCTGGGCTGAGCTTGTTGTCTGCACGTTTTCAGTCAGCTTCGTCATCCAATCATATGCGATGAAAGAGAAGGCTGCAGAGTCGAATGCATAGCGACCTGTTCTAGTTCAGTCAAGTCCAACTTTATAAGCATCTGGCAGATCCCTTAGCACCTGCACTGCAGGCTACTGAGATAAACACCTGGGGCTGGCCATGGACACCACCATGAACACCATGGCTTTGGAACTCAACAGTGTCAGTCAGTCTTGACTCTGAACAGCCAGGTACCTATGCTCACTGTAGGCATTCGTGGCAGATCATGCTTGTAATTCCAGAACATAAAGGCTATGGCAGGAAGACTGCCATGAGGCCAAGGTCAGATGAACTACAGAGGAATATGCTTGTCCCAAGACAAAAACAAGACGTGGAGAAGCTGTTGCTGTTTTCAAATCTTAAGACGCCTAGGCTCGCAGACTCTCCAAGTACCCACAGGCCGGTGGACTCCTAGGAAACTCTAGTGACCTCTAGGACAAGAGAACGACCGTATGCATAGACTAAAGGTATCCATTCTCCCCTGACAATCTGTGTTCTTGGCAGTCTCTATGAAGAAGGAATAAGTGAACTCAAAAAAAAAAAAAAAAAAGCCCCAAAATGCAGGAACCACTGACATAAGTGTATCTTTTCTTTCTGCTTTCCTCTCTTCTTTTAAGGACCACACAGAAGCTTCACTATTTTAGGATGTGGCTGCAGCTGTTTTTAAATTGGGGTTACTGATGGATATGAATCAGCTACAGGAAGAGCCACGTAGGAGATTTCTAGTTCAATTTTCTTCAAATAGGATTCAAATCGAGAGCAAAGTATCTAGAGCTGTATTAAAATAACTAAGCTGCATATCATTTAATGTCAGTATCATTTTTTGGGGGGGTTCGAGGTAGGGTCTCACTCTAGCCCAGGCTGACCGAGTGGATTTCACTCTGTATTCTCAGGGTGGCCTTGAACTCACAGTGATCCTCCTACCTCTGCCTCCGCTGGGATTAAAGGCGTGCGCCACCACGCCTGGCTCGTCAGTATCATTTTTATAGCACCAGACTAAACTATGAGCGATGCAGTTACTCCAACCTAACTTTGAACATCTTTGTCCATTAAATAAAAATACCAGCTCGAGCACATCTAATCATTTTATTTGCTTAAAAATAATTATTTAGGGCCAACTTGAATACAAACTTGAATATTAAATATAGTGTGATGGTTTGATTCAGGTGTTCCCCCATAAACTTAGGTGTTCTGAATGCTAGGTTCCCAGCTGATGGAGATTTGTGAATTAATGCTTCCTGGAGGCAGTGTATTGTTGGGGGCCTGCTTATGGGTATTATAGCCTTGCCCGTGTGTAGCATAATCTCCTGTTGCTATTGTCCACCTCATGTTGGCCAGAGGGTGATGTCTACCCTCTGCTCATACCATCGTTTTCCCCCTGCCATCATGGAGCTTCCCCTCAAGTTTATAAACCAAAATAAACCCTTTTAACCCAAAAGCTACTCTTAGTCAGGTGGATTCTGCCAGCAATGTGAACTGACTGCAACATATGGTAAAGTTAAAAAAAACAAAAAACCTGGAAGGTGTCTGAAATGTGGCTCCTATTTTCTAGTACCTTACACTCACTACAAGTATAGAAATGTTAAAAATATAATGACTTAGAAAATGAAATACTCGTACAGAGAAAGGCATAAAGAGAGTATTTTAGGAATGATTTGTTTTCGCTCCCAGCCCTCTTTCTTGAAAACAACATCTAGATTGGGCCAATAGCATTTACTCAAAGCACAAAGGGCTTTACACTTGTCTAATACAATAAGGTGCTTGCTCACCAGTTTGTGCACAAATCAATAATATAGTTTGAGTTTATTGTAATGCTACATGAAGCGAGCCCCAAGTTAATTAAATTTTTTCCATATTTTCTATTACTGAATCTGGATCTGGTATACATAAATGAAAACTCTAAATCAAGACTTATTCTTGTAGCTGGGCGTGGTGGCACATGCCTTTAACCACAGCTCTTAGAAGGCAGAGGTAGGTGGATTGGCATGAGTTAAAGGCCACCCTCTGACTGTCTAGTGAATTCCAGGTCAGCCTGGGCTAAAGCAAGAACTTACCTTGAAAACCCCCAAAAATAAACCCTATGTATCTCTAAAAGTCTATTCAATGCCCCTCCCATAATAGCTAGCTACCAATCACTAATTAAAAAAAAAAGACTTATTCTTCTTAAAGTAGTCAAATTGGAGAAGGATAAAATTTCAGTTATAATCTCCTGGCCCAAAGTCCCTCTACTGTGTCAGATAATTCCTTTTTCTAAGACCCCTTAGTTTGAATTGAAGTCTCATCTCTGTTATTTTGTACATATGAGACCTTGGCATGCTCCTAGCATATTGGAGTTAATAGTCCTGAAAGGAAGATATGGGTGTAGTTTCCTTGAGAATTGATCCAAGAAGTCCACAGGGTGTGGGGAGGTCAGATGGGGACAGAAAAGAAGCCACTAAACAGCGTGTTGCTGAGCAGGCACTCTGTTCAATGCCTCTCCTTTTTCTTTATAGAATGGGTAAATCCTTTAAATATTGAAGCTTATTGGACTTCACTCAGAGATTGCTAAAAGCTACACTGAAACATTCATGATTTTTAATTCAGAACCAATGAATAAGGACACAACAATCATTCCTATTAAACAATAAAAATTAGATTTGGGGGCCAAAGAGATGGCTTAGCGGTTAAGACACTTGCCTGAGAAGCCAAAGGACCTTGGTTCAATTTCCCAGGACCCAAGTAAGCCAGATGCACAAGGTGGCACATGCATCTGGAGTTCTTTTGCAGTGGCTGGAAGCCCTGGCATGCCCATTCTCTCTCTCTTTCTCTCTCGTTTAGCGTTTTTCCCTCTCTCAAATAAATAAAAAGTAATTTTTTTTTTAAATTAGATTTTGCTTCCTAGGAAGCTGGAAGTTTTCACTACTGCAGATGTAAAAATGTGAGTGGTACTCCTGCTCAGTCTCGGTGATTTCATCTGCAAATTCTTTTTCACAATACTAGGCGGTAAGTTGTGTTTCCATGGCTCACACAAATTACATGGAATGAGATTTAAAATTTAGGTTTCCTAACTCTGTTATACAATCTTCCACACCAGCAAAGAGCAATAGAGACTAATCTTCACAACACTCACAGCTTATTTGTGGCTTTCTCTTTAAAAATAAATCAACAAGCCGGGTGTGGTGGCACACGCCTTTAATCCCGGCACTAGGAAGGCAGAGGTAGGAGGATCACCATGAGTTTGGGGCCACCCTGAGACTACATAATGAATTCCAGGTCAGCCTGAACTACATGAAACCCTACCTCGAAAACCCAATAAATAAATAAACAAGATTTTTTTTAAATTTTAAAAATTCTTTTAAAATTATTTTTTATCAGACAGACAGAGAAAGAAAGGGAGGGAAAGAGAGAGAATTGGCATGCCAGGGCCCCTAGCCACTGCAATCAAACTCCAGATGTGTGCACCCTCTTGTGTGCATGTGTGACCTTGTGCACTTATATCACCTTGTGCATCCCACCTTGTTATGTGGGACCTGACGAGTCAAACATGAGTCCCTAGGCTTTGAAGGCAAGTGCCTTAACCATTAAGCCATCTCTCCAGCCCAGGTTCTTTTTTTTTTTTAATTCATAGTAAATGTGTTTTTGGTCAAGGAATGCCTTGACTTTTTCTATCACTTTCCACCTAAATTCAAACCACATACAAGTTTCCTTCTAGTAAAAGAAGATTATAATTGTAATTCTTTTCCTCTGTGCTTATAGTCATCGATTTTAGGACACCCCACACACAACGTTTTCACATTTTCACATGTCTGAAGTAGGAATGTATGCTATTCTTAGTTAGGTCTAACAACTGCTGGCTTACCATATGTCCAGTCACACTATCCTGTCATTGCACTGTCTGGTCCTGTGGATACTTTGTTTATCTTAGTGTACTATTTCCGCAGACTAACATGCAACATTCATGTGACCCTACTGAATTAATCAACACTTAAAAAAATCTCTTAGAGGGGCTGGATAGATGGCTCAGCAATTAAAGGTGCTTGCTTGAAAGCCTGACAGCCTGGGTTCGATTCTCCAATACTCATGTAAAGCCAGATGCACAGAGCGGTGCATTCACCTAGAGTTCGTTTGCTGGGGCAAGACGTTCTGGCACACCTATTCTCATTCTCTTTCTCTCTCCTTGCAAATGAATAAACAAAATTTTAAAACAGAATAAAAATCTCTTCTGACTACAGAAAGATGACTCAATGGTTTAAGTGTGATTCCTGCACAAGCAGGAGGTGCTGAGGCTACCAGAGTTTGAATCTCCAGATCCTAAGGAAACAGCTTAGTGTGGCAATGCTTGCTGGTAACCCTAGTCCCACAGGGGAGCAGAGACCAGAGAATTGTTGGAGTTTACAAGCTCCAGAATCAATAAACAGACCGGTTCAAAACGAGACCAGGTGGAAGAGCAATGGAACGACACCTAATGGGCCACCGTAGGTGAGTGCTGTCCACTGCAGGCAAGTATGTGGGGTGCCACATCATATAACATCTCTCTCTCTCACACACACAATTAAACAGACACACAATACACAAGCAAAAATAACTATCTTTTAAACTTACACTATAACTCGTCACTGTGCAAAAATGTCACTGTGTTCAGAGAAAGCAAGAAAATAGTATAAACCTCACATTGGTGAAGCGATTCATGAATGAAGATTAACAACAATTTTCCACATGTTTACAAGGCAAAAGCCAAGCAGTTCCTTAGATGTAGCAAGAAGATACCCACATATATTTTAAAAAGTGTGTTATGCTTTGTTATACAAGTTATACAAGATACATGTGCATACATTACCCTCCTATGCCAAGCAACATAACTGAAGTCAGCAAAACTGCCCAATCACTGGGATGAATATGCTTTGGTTAACTGAGGTTCCACACAGGACCATTGCTACAACAGTAAACATCAATTTGCCTAAAATGTTTTGCTGACTTTGGACAGAATCTGTCCGACTCTTAGCAACATGAGATTGAAATGAGTCGACTTAAAAGGAACGTGTAAGAATGGATGTCAGAGGCTCAGAACAAGTCATGAAGGCCATGTGGCATTGTCAGAAGAAATGTTGCTTAAGACACACTCCACGGGACACAGGACAGCAGTTTAAAGGTGACTTAAGAGAATGAACCTTGAATGTGAACTACTTTCAGGAATACCTGAATCAATGTATATTACATATATATTTCTTTTTATTCAGGAATGCAGTACCATATGCTAAAAATGTATGTCCAAGTAAGTTTCAAAGAGCTCTTCCAATGATTACTTAAGAAATTTAAGTGACAAAAAATATAATATGACAGTTGATTTGGCAGTCGTTTTTTTTCTTAGCTGGTCTGTAAAGACATAACTTGGGCAGTTAGCAACTTTCAAATGATTATTTTATTTATTTATTTATTTGCAAGCATAAAGAGAGATAGAAAAGAGACACAGGGAGAATGGGCAGGCCAGGGCCTCTAGCCACTGCAAACGAACTCCATATGCATGTGCCCCTTGTGCATCTGGCTTAAGTGGGCCCTGGGGAATCGAACCTGGGTCCTTTGGCTTCGCAGGCAAACGCCTTAACCACTAAGCCATTTCTGTATCCCCCAGTTAGCATCTTATTGTGAAGATTTAGCACTAATAATAACTACCAATTGTTGGATGCCTGTCACATATCTCATACCACATTAAGCATTTTGTGTATGGTATCTCACCTAGTCCTCACAAAATCTCAAGTGGTATATGAACGGTGTCATTTTGAAACCCAAACACCTTTGAAAAGTTTTCAGGTGGGGCAGATGTTTTTGTGTTGTTGTTTTTCGTGTGTGTGTGTGTGTGTGTTTTGTGTTTTAAAGGGTCTCGTGGTGATGCTGAGGATTGAAGCCAGGGTTCTGCATGTGAAGCACATGCCCTTCCACTGAGCTAATACCCTCCAGCCTGGGCCATAGTGTTTTAAAGTACATTTGTCTGACACATTTAATCTTTTTAATAAAAATATTTATTTACTTGAGAGAGAGAGATAGGAGAAAATGGGCATGGCAGAGCCTCTAGCTACTACAGATGAAGTCCAGATGCATGTACCACCTTATGCATCTGGCTTACATGGGGACTAAGGAATCGAACCTGGGTCCTTAGGCTTCACAGGTAAGCATCTTAACTGCTAAACCATCTCTCCAGCCCTCTCTTCTGTGTATTTATTGCTGGCAAAGTGAAAAATTCTTTGGTTATTTGAGTGATGAGGATATGTGAGTGAATGCATGTATAAATTCCTAGTCACGCACCATGTAATGACTGAGACACGTTCTGAAAATGTGTCGTAGGTGACTTTTTTCATTGTGTGAACATCAGAGCATTGCTTACACAAAGAGAGCCATCACGTGAGGAGGTGGTATGTGCTTATGGAACCACTGTCATCTATGCAGCCTGCCACTGACTAAGACATCATTGTGTTTCACACGGCTGCATACATGTAGCAAGCAGTCTAGCTATTAAACCATCCGTACTATACTGTATGGCAGAAAGCTTTTGCTCTTTACAATACAAAATATTTGGTGTTACTCGTAAAAAAAAAAAAAAAAAAAAAAAAAAAAAAAAAAAAAAAAAGATAAGGAGCATTCTTTTTCAGAAATCTTAGAAACGGTTCAGTTATTGGAAAAGCATCTGTAATTGTGATACATTATGAAAAGAAATGTAATATAACTGCCTTCATTTTGTGAGGGATATAAAAGAATCTGGTTCTGTATTTATTATAAATATAAAACAAGCACATACAAGCATTTTAGAGCATAAAATCAGAGCTAAGGCTGGAGGATGGCTTAGCAGTTAAGGTGCTTGCCTGTAAAGCCAAAGGACCCAGGTTCAGTTCCCTAGTACCCTCGTAAGCCAGATGCACAAGGTGACACATGCATTGGAGTTTGTTTGCAGCAGCTAGAGGCCCTGGCGTGTCCCTTCTCTCCCTCTCTCTCTCTCCCCCTCTTTCTCTCTGTCAAATAAAGAAAGTAAAATATATTTAAAAAATTAAAATCAGAGTTAAACTGTGTCATATCCCCAAGTGAAATTCATAAGAGAATGAAAGCCAGAATAAAGGAGAGGAAATGAAAATTGGTGTGCCTCTTTTAAAAACTATTTAATTTGTTGATTTGAGAGAGAGAGAGCAAGTATGAGAATGGGCACACCAGGGCCTCTAGCCGCTGCAAACTAACTGCAGACTCATGTACCACCTTGTGCATCTGGCTTTACATGCGTACTGGAAAATTGAACCCATGTCTTTAGGCTTTGCAGGTAAGCACCTTAACTGCTGAGCTATCTTGCCAGCCCTGATCTGCCTCTTCCGGAGGGCTGACAGAGGGTAAACAGCAGCTGCTGTTTGAAGAACTAAGTGCAGCTAGCCCTACTTTGAGGAAAATAGGAATGAAGTAGCAAGCTGGGGAATCACAGGCAAGAGTCTTATAAATGAGACACACATGGTGGAGCTGAGAGTGATTGCCAGTCCCGCAGGCTTGGCACTGGAGTTCAAGTTTCACGCAAGTATGGGGGAGCTGAGGGAAGGATGAGGATGCAAGTTGATGTGCAGCAGGCGAGCAGGACTGGTGGTTCCCCAGCAACATGCAGCTCTGCTCTTGACTGGAGAAATGGGCAGAAGGGTGCATCGCACGCCACCATAGAAGTCAGGTGCAAAAGCCTTTCCCAGAAATATTCAACATGAACACCGTGAGGCCAGGGTAACAAGGAAACACAGAGCTGGGCGCTAGGTGGGACACAGCACAGCGGGAGTGCTAGCTTAAAGGGAAATGACCAATTTCCACGGGCGTGTTCTAAGAGAATGTCCTGCCACAAAATCATCACTTTGTAATTAATAGACAACCTAGACTGGGTAAAGGTACTTCAAGGAAATCAACTTAATATAAACACACTTCTAACTAAGAATCGAACTGATGAGCATGGAGAGAAGGTGGGTCATCATTTTCCTCATTGTGGGTATTTGAATTGTACTTGTTATTCATATTTAAATCCTATTTTACTTCACCAAAGGTTTATACAGATAAACAAAGTGATTCGTTTACTTTCCTTATTTTCAAATGTGCAAATGATATCAAATGTGTCTGCTGAAGCACTATTTTATATACACGAGGAAACTCTGAAAATTGTGAATGGGCCTGGCTTTCTGCTTGGCTCTCCTCCTATGGTAGAATCAATTATTTCCGTTTTAAAACAGCAAGAAAGTAAGGAGAAAGGCTCTGAGATATGCTGTATTCATCTCTGGTGAGGTAGAATGTTCTATCACTAAATAAGCCCAGTTGCATCGACTAGCAACAACTTAGGGTATGTGACTAGTGAGGACATAAACTAATTTCTCTTTGTTTATCTTGTTGGCTAAGACCATGGGAAATGCCAAAATATTTACTTTTTGCAGAATGTTCCCATAGACAGTTATAATTCTGATGATACTTTGACACTCACAAAGGCAGGCTTAATATTGACACCAGACTTCCTCCTCTTGTTTGTCTTGAAGAAGTGCTCATTAATAATGGCAGTGATTAGCCATCTCAGTCATCACTCAATCCAGACAGCAGGCACAATGGCCCTTACATCAAAACGGCCTTGTGACGTAGAAGTCCTTAAACCCTGTACGTCCCTCCACACAATAGATTTCCTATTATAAACATCTGTTTTCCCACATGAACCATGTTGAACATGTTAAAAATAGGTTTCTCTTTCCATATCAGTTTGTAAAAGGAACAATCAATCAGAAAGTAAGGCTGTGGGTCCAAGTTTCCCTTCCCCACTTATGTAAATTTCCATCCTAACTTTCTCAGGGAGTTGGAGAGTTCAACACTAGCCAAGGTTAACTCTGAACCTTATGAACACAATGAAGCTTTTCTTTTTAAATGGTAGATGATATCTTCCAAAGACACTGAGTGTACTTGGAAAGAAAAGAAGTCAAGCAAAACACTATGCCATGTGTTGGTATTCCTTCCAAATCTAGGATTCTATGTACTCGTGTTTCCAAATCAATTCACTGTTGCTTTTTCTTTCTTTTTTTTTTTTAATTAGGGGTTCCTTTGAAGCCACGAACCCACATGAACATTGGAAGTCTGGCACAAACCACTCAAAAATCTTAAGCCCTGCCAGGCGTGGTGGCGCACGCCTTTAATCCAAGTAGAGGTAGGAGGATCACCATGAGTTCAAGGCCATCCTGAGAATACAGAGTGAATTCCAGGTCACCCTAGGCTAGAATAAGACCCTACCTCCTAGAAAAACCAAACAAACAAACAAAAAAAATCTTACGCCCACTCCCCCTGGCTCTCTTAGTCATCTGAGCTGCTTACTGAGAAAACGAGAAGCAGATCTGAATTATATCAGGAAGAACAAAGAGGATTTATCTATATACCAACTCCAAGTGAAAGGCCTACCTAGGAGGCTGTATTCAAAAGGAGTCAGAGGCCGTGTGCAAGTTCAAGGGGAAAGAATTCCTGATGACTACAGCAGAAGCCAGGTGAAGACTGAAACTTTCCGTTTTGTGTCTCTGGATCAGGTATTTTTTAATACCTGAGGTCATCCTTAACCAAAGGATAAAAGATTTCTTTGGGTTCACTGTTTCAGGGGTATCAGCCATGGTCGCTTGGAGCCTGTCACCTTTAGACCTGTGGTGACACAGATCAGCATGGCAGCAGACTCGGCAGAGGAGCCCGCTCCCTGTAACAGCTGGAAAGGATGGAAGAAAAGAGAGTGGATGTGCTCCCAGTATCCCTTTCAAGAGCACCCTCCCCACTGTGACCTAACTTCTTTCCATTAGACCCCACCTGAGCAGGGTCACAGGCTAATGACCCACTTTTCAGCACATGGGTCACTGGTACCATTTTCAAGTCATGAGAGAGAGAGGCAGTGAGTATGCTACTCTGTCTGGCCTCTGCTTCACAGAGCTGCTTAAACAACCCCAGAGAAGTCTCTGTTCCCAGTCTCCGGATGTTGACATATGACTAAGCTGATCCCAGGATAACAGAAGTATAGGGTAGTAACGCAAATATCATGGCAGAATGTCACATCAGACCCTACTCTCCTTTTATTCACTTACTAACATGTGCTGAGGGGAACTCAACTGGTAAAAAGCCCTTTTGCACTGATGTCCACCAGTGCTATAAATTAGAACTTCTGTAACAAAGCCGGGTGTGGTGGTGCACGCCTTTAATCCCGGCATTCGGGAGGCAGAGGTAGGAGGATTGCCTTGAGTTCAAGGCCATCCTGGGACTACAGAGTGAATTCCAGGTCAGCCTGAGCTAGAGTGAGACCCTACCTCAAAAAAACCAAAAACAAAGAACTTCTGTAACAGACGTTTCTAAGATGATGGGAAAGTTTTTTTTTTTTTTTTTTTTTTTGGAAGTCCAATGTGTTGAGCAGTTTAGTTTATTTAAGTGCCACCTGTGGAGTGGCTATCGTATTGGAGAGTTTAGGATTAGCATATTTGCTCATACAGTTGAAATAAAATCATAAAGGATGAGATTGAAGTCTGTTTTGTTTACTACTGTACACTGTGTGCCAAATGTCACTTAAAATTAGTATATTCTCAGTCAGCACTGGGTGACTAAATAACTAGATAAAGATGGTCCCCTCAAGCCAATACTGAACTGGACAAGATTTTGACCTTTTGGCTTATGTGCAGCATCATGGAAGGGAGATGAGTCTAACAGCACCATTACACATGTGCTCAGATCCAGACTTCAACAGCCATGGCAGATAATGTAATTTCTAAAGCACTATAAGCAGATATAGGGTCAAGTTCTCTGAAATATTCTTAGCTCTTAACATGAAAAGTAAAAAAAAAAAAAACAAGTTGTTTTAAAGTTATCCATCAAAGGCTAAGACTTTATCTCAGCGGCAGAGTAGATGTTTAGCATTCATGAGGCCCTGGGTTCAAACTACGACAGGAAGAAATATAGACATAGATGATAGAAGATCAATAGATAGATAGATAGAGAGAGAGAGAGATGGATGGATGATGGATGATGGATGATAGGGAGAAGGAAATAAGACAAGGGAGATAAACGAAAATAAAACAACACCCCATCACATACTGTGAAAAACATTACTTTTGGTTAAATGGCATCATTACCATTAACAGTCTTTGATGGTAGTGATGATTTTAGGTAACAAATGTATTGATGGAACTGTATTTAAGAGCCTCTTTTGAAGATAAAATGGAACCTTTATTTTTAAAGAGAAAAAAGTATCCCCACAAAAGCAAAACTGGCACATATATCAACACCTTAAAATTACATAAAATACTTATGCCAGCATTTTTTTGGCCTAATATTGTTCTGAAAAGTAACAAAAATGGAAAAGCATTACCAATGTGACAAATCAAAGAAAACAATGACAAATTCTGGTCAAAATAGTACTTTAAACAAAATGTTGGTAATATAATACACAGAACACTTCTTTTTTATTAGCACTGATAAATACGTAAGTATGAAAATATGTTTGCTTTTTCAACCTTTCTCATTAGGGAGAAAATATTCTAGCTTACCATTACATTTAGGCTGCTTGTTGATACATTCCAGCTAAATAACAATACAAGTGCAGAGCTTTTTGAAACAAGTACCTTCTGAGCATTTTCTTCTACTTCTCAATACTTATGGGGACATCTGACCTTGAGCTGAGAGTGTCTTCTAAAAATGTTGTCTACATGTCTCCTTCTTGAACATATACTCCACCACCTACCCTCAACCAAACCATCTAAATTACATTCAGATTTTTGTGGTATTATAATAACTTCAATATGGGATATATTTTCAACATTCTGGTGAGAGACTCCTTTCTTCCCTGCCTCGCCCTCTTTCCAAGTTATTTCAGGTTTACATATTTCACTTTCCCATCTGTGGAACACCCATCACATAACATTTAGTTGTGAGGTCTAAAGGCATAACAAGAAGAACTATGAACTGACATGTCAAAACCACATATATGTATAGGCCTTAAAGAAAAAAAAAAAGGACTCTTTTTTTTAAAAAAGGCATATAAGCTATCTCAACAGTAGAACTCAAAAGTGAGTGACACGAGCTGATTAAAGACAAAAAGAATAACAACAGTATTAACATGTCTTTTTTGATTCATTCTTCTGCAAGTTATGTTTTTATCAAGTGTCATGTCTTGTTCATGACTTCAGTACTCATAGTGAATATGCACACCTTCTAAACTCAGGAAATTCAGGAAAGAGGTGGAAGCATTTTTCTCTGCATGTTTCAGGAGGTAGAAGAGCAGAGGTTGAGGAGGTGGGTAGGACAGATAGGGGCTGTGAGAAGGATGGAGACTTCTTACCTGCCTACAGGAATGAATACACTTACATTCCAGGCAAGCCAGGCTGCCCTCAATGATTACTAAAGAGGACTTTCCACAATCTCTCTTGGGATTCAGGTACAGCATTTAGAATTATTCTTCCAGGAAAATTCTTTCATGCTTCAGGCACAGCTTCCTGAGCAGTGAAGTTATTCATTTATACAGGTTCCCATGTTTAGCAGACCCTCCCACCTGTTCAATATTTCACTGTTATCATCTTGAAACTCTTAATTTTAACTTTGAGCTTGTGTTTTGTAAAAGAAGTCTGATGGGGCAATGAAGCATGTGTATTGAGAGGGGAAGACACAGTATACATGGCTTCTCTCTTCTTTGTACCCTATTCACAAATAGCCTAGTCAGCTCAGTATTCTCAGTCCCAGGATAAGTGGCACATTCTTATAAAGGGAAATCATGCATGTCCGAACACATAAAGTTGACAATGACAGCTCTGAGATGTCTGCTCAATCCTGAATGCCTTTAAAATGAAGAATGGCAACAGAATTTTTAAAAAACTGAGTAATTGGGAAAGCCTGCTATCCTACTTCTGATTTTTCCTTGTAAGGTGATCTAAATTAAAAAAAAAATTCAAACAATGATCTAAACTGTGGTAAAACCCCAGTGCAAAAGAACAAAAACAAATAATATGAAAAATCAAAACAACACATCTCTTCAAAAGCTTACAAATCCCAGCATGATGATGGCCCCCGAAGAAAAGAGATGGAGATGAAATTTCACCCAAACAATTCAAGGAAAGGTTGATAAATATGTTTAAAGAAGTAAAAAAATTTCTGAGAAAACACAAATAATCAGCTTAATGAAATATGAAAGTTAATTGAAGAAGTTAAAATGGAATTCACAATAGTGACAGAAATACTGAAGAAAAAAATTTAAATGATAATGGAAAATACAGTAAGTGAAACAAAAAGTTAAATGTAGCTGGGCATGGTAGTGCATGCCTTTAATCCCAGCACTCGGAAGCAGAGGTAGGAGGATTGCCATGAGTTCAAGGCCACCCTGAGACTACATAGTTAATTCCAGGTCAGCCTGGGCCAGAATGAGACCCTACTTCAACCCCAAAAAAAAGTTAAATGTAAAGACTCACCATTAGAATGGATCATAGGAAGAACAGAATGTCAAGGCTTGAAAAGAAGGTATAAGAACTGATATACTCAGTCAAAGACAATGATAATTTTTTAAAGATATAAGAGTAGAATATTCAAGATCTCTGGGACACCATGAAAAGATCAAATCTACAAATTGTGGGCAAAGAATAAGAAGAGCACCATACCAAAGGAACAGAAAATATTTTCAATATAATCATAGCAGAAATTTCCATCACATCTTGAGAAAAATACCTACCTAGTTGTAGGATATATGTATAAAACACCAAATAGGGCCAGGAAAAAAAAAAAAAAAAAACTCCTCATAATACATTATGGCTAAAACATTAAATTTACACAAGAAAGCAAATATTGAGACCTGCAAGAAAGAAACACCAAGTCACAACTAAAGGTAGGCCCATTAAATTAGAATGACTGCTGACTTTTCAATGGAAACTGCAAAAGCCAAGCAGTTTGTGATTGTGTATTTCAAGTACTGAAAGAACTTGGCTTCCAACTCAGCCTACTCTACCTGTCAAAATTATCAGTCATAATTTAAGGAGAAACAGACTTTCCATTATAAAAGTAGGCTAAAGGCATTTATGACTACCAAGCTAGCATCATTGAAGATTCTGAAAGGAATACTTGAGAGTAAAGAGAGGGATTAATATATCTATGAGGCTACAGGAGGACAAATGGTGCTAGGTTAGTTGTTAAGATATCAAAGACTATGAAAACACCAAACATGAAAAACGAACCAAATGACAGGGGTCAATATATACCTTTCAATAATCTCCATGACTATTAATAGGTATCAATTACCCAATCAAAAGTGACAGATTTTCAGATTAAATGAGAAAACAAGATCCATATTCTTCTTGTACTCAAGAAGCATACCTCATACTGAAAGACAGACACTACCTTAGGATGAAAAGACAGGAAAAAGACATTCAATGCTAATGGAACCAGGAAATAAACAGGTGTCACTATTCTAACATCTGACAAAATAGACTTCAAACAAAACTAATCAGAAGATATAAAGAAGGCCACATACTGATTAAGGGAACAATCCCTCAATGGGATATTACCATTCTAATCATATAATGCCAAACACAGATGCACCTAATTTCATAACACAAATGCTGCTCCATGTAAAGACAGACATTATCCCCAACACAGTAATAGTGGGTGACTTCAATACCTTCTACTCACCAACTGAAAGGTCATCTTAACGAAATTCACAGAGAAACATAGGAGTTAAATTACAGCACAGATCAAAGGCATCTAAAAGACATTTACAGAACATTTCACCAAAACACTACATAATAAACATTCTTCTCAGCAGCCCACAAAGCTTTCTCAAAAATAGATCATATATTTTGACACAACGTAAGACTTAGCAAATACAGGAAAAGTGAAATAAAGACTTGTATTCTATATGATCACAATGAAATAAAGATAGAAATAAATAACAACGTAAGTTACAAAAGATGCATGTAGATTAAACAAAACAGTTTTGAATAATGATTAGGTCACTGAAGAAATCAAGAAGGCAATAAAAAATTTCCTAGAATTGGGCTGGAGAGATGGCTCAGCAATTCAGGCACTTACCTAAAACACCTAATGACCCAAGTTTGATTCCCCAGTATCCATGTAAAGCCAGATGTACAAAGTGGCACATAAATCTGGAGTTTGTTTGCTTTGGGTAGAGGCCTTAGCATGCCCATTCTTTCTCTTGTGTGTCTCTCTCTGCTTGCAAATAAATTTAAAAAAACTTTAAAAAAATTTCCTATAATTGAATGGAAACACAACATACTAAAACCTATGGGATACTATGAAAGCAGTCTTAAGAGGGAAGATTATAGATCCAAATGCCTTCATTAAAAAAATCAAGAGCCAAGCATGGTGGCGCAGGCCTTTAATCCCAGCACTTGGGAGGCAGAGGAGGAGGATCACTGTGCGTTTGATGCCACCCTGAGAATATAGAGTGAATTCCAGGTCAGCCAGAGCTAGAATGAGACCCTACCTCAAAAAACCAAAAAAAGGGCTGGACAGAAGGCTTAGCAGTTAAGGCACCTGCTTCCTAAGCCTAAAGAACGCTGGTTCCAATCTCCAGGTCCCACGTTTAGCCAGATGCAAAGTGACGCAAGGGCGCAATGCCACACTTGACCACAAGGGGGGCGTACGCATCTGGATTTCGTTTGCAGCAGCTGAGAGGCTGCTGGCACGCCCATCTCTATTTGTCTTCCTCTCCCTCTCTCTCTCTGTCTCTCTCAAAAAAAATCAAAAGATATCTCAAATAAATAACTTAATGATGCACCCTAAGGCCTTAGAAAAACAAGAACAAGCTAAACCTAAACACAGTAGATGGGAAGAAATAAGAACAGGACAGAAATGAATGAAACAGAAACAGACAAAAAAAGAATACAAAGAATAAATGAAATGAGGAGTTGATTTTTAAAAGGACAGATAAACAAGAATGGCAACCCCTTAGCCAAATTAAACAGAAGACACAGAAAGAAGACCTAGATTAATAAAATTAGAGATGAAAATGGAGGCATCACAACAAATACCAACAAAATTTGAAAAAATCATAACATTTTAAAAATTTTATGTTCCATCAAACTGGGCAATCTAAAAAAATGGATGAATTTCTAGATGCATAACATGACCTACAAAAATTAAACCAAGACAGGACAAATAATTTAAGTAGATCTATAATAAACAATGGTATTATAGCAATAATAAAAAAATAAAATCTCCCAAATATAAAATCCCCAGGTCCCGATGGATTCACTAAATAATTCTACCAGACTTTTAAAGAAGAGCTAAAGCCAATTCTTTTTAAGCTATTCTATAGTATAGGGAAAGAATTCTTCCAACCTGTTTATGAAGCCAGCATTACTATGATACCAAACCAAATAAAGACATAACAAAACCAGAAAATTGTAGACCAATTTCCTTCAGAACATACATGCAAAAATTCTCAACAAACTAACTGAATCCAACACAAGAAGACATCAAAATCATTCACCATGATCAAGTGGGTCTCCACAGGTTTAGAGATGGTTCAATATCATAAATCAATAAATAACTCACAGAAATAAATCCCATGATCATCTAATAGATTCAGGAAAGGCTTTTGACAAAATCCAACATCCTATGATGATAAACTGCTTGTAGAGACTAGAAATGGAAGGAAGGTATCTCAACATAATAAAATAGTATATGTAACAAAACCACAGCCAACGTTAAACTAAACGGAGGAAGTCTCTCAAGGCATTGGAAATATACATTGGAGAAAAGACAGAATCTCCAACAAATTGTGTTGAGAAACTTGGATATCTACATTGCTGAAGAATGAAGCTAGATCCTTATCTGTTGTCCTGCAAAAAAAAAAAAAAAAAAATCAACTTCACATGGATGAAAGACCTCAATGTTAGCTCTGAAATTCTGAAGACACTAAAAGAAAAACATTCCACCCTAACATTACAAAATATAGGTATATGTGTAAGACTGCAGTTACACAGGAAGTAAGTCCAAAAATCAACAAATAGGATCACATGAAATTAAAAACTTTGTACAGCAAATAAAACTATCAATCAAGTGAAGAGGCAGTGTAAAGAAAGGGAGAAAAATCTTTGCCTACTATATATCTGATAGAAGATCAATGTTTAGAATTAAAAACTAAATTCAAAGAACTCAAAAAACTAGACGTCAAAAAAAAAATCCAAATAAAAGAGGGCCATAGCAACTCTCAAAAGAAGACATATAAATTGCTGGTAAATATTGTAAAATGTCATTATAACATTCTTAGCCATCAGAGAAATGAAAATTAAAACTACTCTGAGATTTCCTCTCTAGTCAGAATGGCTATTATCAAGAAAACAAATGCTGGTGAGGGTGTGGACAAAGAGGAACACTTATTCACTGTTGGTAAGAGTAAAAGCTGGTGTAGGAATTATGGAAATCATTATGAAGGTTTCTCAAAGAGCTAAATTACCATATGAGCCAGATATACCATTCTTGAGCATACACCCTAAGGAATCTTTATATTAAAGATATTTTCTCAGCCATGTTTGTTGCTGCTCTCTTCACAATAACTATATTGTGATAGATAAGAAATGGAATCAGCCCTGGTGCCCATCAGGTAATGAATGGCTTAACGAAGATGTAGTACATATACACAATAGAGTTTTACTCAGATGTAAAGAAACATGAAATTATAAAACTAGTAGGAAAAATGGATGGAACTATAAAGTATCATATGGAGTGAGGTAACCCAGGCTCAGAAAGTCACATACCACATACTCTCTCTCCTGTGCAGACTTTAGCTTTGAACTTCTAGATCTGTGTTTGACTAAAGGTACTGCATTGGTATCTTAAGCTGCTCCCAGAAGTCATGGGTTATTATTCAGAAATTCCAATGCCAGGCACAAGATAGCTCCCGATGTGTTGTTGGTCAGGGTGCTACAAAGGCCCTGAAAACAATATAGGCTGTTGCCATTGCTCTCCCGTGACCACAACTAGACGGTAACCCCCTGTTGCTAAAGGCACCTCGTGCTTCCCTTGTTTGGACATAGAGAAATCAACTTGAATGTAGCTAGAAGCTTCCTCTAAGAGGGCTACCTTTCGTAGGTATGTTTCTGGGGGCAGGCTTAGGGATGCTGTAGTCAGCTCTCCCATGCTAGAGTTGGGCTCACTCTCCTGCTACTGTTTTCCACTTGCTGTGTCAGAGGTGATGGCCAGCCTCTGCTCGTGCCATGATTTTCCCTGTCATCACGAAGCTTCCCCTCAAGACTATATGCCAAAATAAACAACTTCCCTCCCATCAGCTGCTTTTGGTCAGGTGCTTTGTGCCATCAACATGAAGCTACTAGGGAGAAAAGTTGTCAGCAGTCCTACCCAGCTGTAGACCCTGTGTGCTCCACAGCTGACATGCTGGGGAAGATGTATCTACTGGTGCAACTGTGGTGTGACTGTTACGTGAGTAAACAGTCAGGGTTGTTTTTTTTTTGTTTTTTTGAGGGAAGCCCAACAGACTGGCCTTTTTTAGAGAGAGAGAGAAAGAGAGAGAGAGAGAATTGGCATCCCAGGGCCTCCAGCCATTGTAATCAAACTCCAGATGCATGCATCACCTTGTGCTTCTGGCTTACGTGGGATGTGGAGTGTTGACTATGAGTCCTTAGGCTTTGCAGGCAAGTGTCTTAACCGCTAAGCCATCTCTCTAGCCAACCAACCACTTTTGGTTGGATTTGAGGCCCATTCCCCAGAAGGAAATACATGCCCAGTACTATAAACCTAGTCAAAGCCTGTGACTATGGACATAGACATAGGTCCTTAGGGAGAACCTACTACTGCCATGATGAGTGGATGGGATGCCAAGCTGCCTTCTGAATATTTATGTCTGTTCCCATACATTAGTGCTGCCGGCAACCTCAGTCACAGAAGTTTGCTTTTGCAGTGGGCAGAAGCGAGTACAGAGATATGCATGGCAAAACTGCTGAGAATAAGTGAGCACTGTGTGTTCAGCCCTAAAGGGGACATGAAAATCACCCCTCCAAGGCTCAAGGAACCTCTAGAAGAAGGGGCAGAAAAAAATGTAAGAGCAGGAGAATGGGGAAGTGCAGTCATTGCATGCTGTCCTTCGGATATGACATGTCCATTATACACATGAACTCATAGCAGCTGTGGCTTCCTGTGCATAGCTGAGCCTTTCAACATTGCATCACGGATGGCACAAGGGCTAGTGAGACCCTGATAGCCCCAAGAGTAGCTAATGGAAGGTAACAGTGCTGGGAGAAAGGAAGCTCTTCTCCAGTGTTGCAGTCACTGGTCATCTGGCTTTACTTCAGCAAATAACCTCCCTCCCATGTTTATGCAAGCAACTGTAATTTAACTCAGTTCATCAAAAGAAAAGAGTGGGAGGAGGCATGAAAGTAGGAAGGGATTAGCTGGGAAGAAGAAGGGTTTTAGCAAGTGGGGGAAGGTGCATAAAAGACAGGGAGTAAGGTTGAGCTACATTATATGTATGAAAGTGTCAAAGATTAAAATAAAGTGAAAAAATGTTAATTCTCGTACAGTAATGCCACCATTCAGTAAAAACAAAATACATGTACAAATGACAAAATACCAATTACAGTTATATTACTCTTGCATGTTTCATGTTCCCATATTTGCATTTTAATGTGTAGATTACACATTATAAATATCAGTGGTGAAATTCATTCTAATTATTCAAATTTTCAATTTTTCTTTACTTAGAAGGGCATGAAGTAGCAATTAAAAAAGAGCAAGTCAGGGCTGGAGACATGGCTTAGCACTTAAGTGCTTGTCTGTGAAGCCTAAGGACCCTGGTTTGAGGCTTGATTCCCCAGGACCCACGTAAACCAATTGCACAAGGTGGCGCATGTATCTGGAGTTTGTTTGCAGTGGCTAGAGGCCATGGTGCGCCCATTCTCTCTCTCTGTCACTCTCAAGTAAATAAATAAACAATTTTTTTTTAAAAAGTCACTGTAAAAATCAAAAGTGGAGGCCAGACATGGTGGCACACGCCTTTAAAAAATAAATAAATAAATAAATAAAGAGCAAGTCAAAAAAGCCAGGTGTGGTGGCACACGACTTTAATCCCAGCACTCAGGAGGCAGAGGTAGGAGGATTGCTGTGAGATTGAGGCCACCCTGAAACTACATAGTGAATTCCAGGTCAGCTTGGGTCAGAGTGAGACCCTACCTCAAAAAACCAAAAGGAAAAAAAAAAGAGCAAGTCAGGCCGGGTGTGGTGGCATATGCCTTTAATCCCAGCACACAGGAGGCAGAGGTAGGAGGATCGCCAGAAGTTCGAGGCCACCCTGAGGCTACATAGTTAATTAATTCCAGGTCAGCCTGGGCTGGAGTGAGAGGCTACCTTGAAAAACAAAAAAATAAAAATAAATAAATAAATAAATAAAATAAAATAAATTGCATGTCAGTTGAGGAGGACAGCAGAAAAAAGAAAATCCCCCTTTTTATAGTACAACTCTTCCCCTAATATCCCAAACCCACAGGTGTGAAATCTGAAGTTTCAGATAGTACTAAACCCCACATAGAGATTTTTTTTTCAAATATATACCTACAATAATGTTAATTTTTTTTAGCTAGGCACAGAATGAGACTGAAAGTAACTAAAAACAAAATCAAATTATAAAGTAATGTTAACTTGGTCTCTTTCTCTTATCAAGACAAATATTCAAATATTAGCACTTGGGGGCTATGGTTGACTAGAGGGCAAAGAAATTGCAGGAAGTGAAATCTAGGATGGGTGTGAGGAACTACCGTTCCTGTTTTGACAATTATTTCAGCACTATTTTTCCCACTTGTTGAACAAGGGGTTTGCGTTTTCCTTTATACTGGGCTCTAGCAATTACCTGCCCTGCTTTCTCCTGATGCCCTTGGCACCTATGCTAAAAGGCCACTTTGCTAGCAGCCACCATTCTCTCCATTCTCCCACCTAGACAGATTCCCTGTGCTGTGCTCAGTTCTCGAACAGTCCTAAGCATGGAAAGCGAGTACAATACGCTGCTTTGCCTCAGGTCTGTCAGAGCTGGGCAAAAATCCACAAGAAGGAAGTAACATCCATTTCACATAACTTTATGAAGACTATAAATAACACAAAGGAAGGCTGAAGAAAAGACTAAGTTGGTAAGAGCTCTTGCCACAAGCATGAGGCTCGGAGGGAGTCTAAGACGGTCCAAGCTTGACTTCCCAGGAGCCATGTAAATATCTGGGTAAATGGTGATGCGTGTCTATAATCTCAGTTCTGTGAGCAGCAGGGACTGAGAACACTGGGGCTCACAGAAACAAGCGCTGCACACTCAAAGAGACACTCCATGTCACGGACATATGCAGATGAGCAATAGTGGAAGGACGCCCGTGTCCTCTTCTGTCCTCCTCATGCACAACACATACACATGGAAAAAGAATAATACACATAAAATGTCCAGATCACTTCCAGTAATGGCCTTCAGCACCTCATCCAGCTACTCATTCAACTTCCCTTCCTTCCTTCCTTCCTTCCTTCCTTCCTTCCTTCCTTCCTTCCTTCCTTCCTTCCTTCCTTCCTTCTTCTTTTTTGTTTTTTCAAGGTAGGGTCTCAGTCCAGCCTAGGTTGACCTGGAATTCACTAGTCACAGGCTGGCCTTGAACTTGTAGGCAATCCTTCTACCTCTGCCTCCTGAGTGCTGGGATTAAAGGAGGAGCCGGCTCCTCATTCAATTCCTATCACAGTCCGTGGGGCAGTTCTTACTGCTCTGCATCTCATAGCTGCAGAAGGAGTTTCAGAACAGCTCAACTAGGCCATGGTGACTTTGTCATTTAGGGGTCGAAGTAGGAACTGAGATCAGCGAAGCCTTTTAAAAAATAAGCATTTTTATTTATTTATTTGTAAGCAGAGTGAGATAGAGAAAAGAGAGATAGACAGAGAGAATGGGTGCACTAGGGCCTCCAGCCATTGCAAACAAACTCCAGATGCATGTGCCACTTTGTGTATCTGGCTTTACACGAGAATAAGAGGATTGAACCCAAGTGGTTAGGCTTTGCAGACAAGTGTCTTAACTGCTGAGCCATCTCTCCAGCCCCAGTGAAGTCTTTTTGACTGCTATATCTAAGTTCTTAAGTAAGTTCATATGTAATTCTTATTAACATGCCCTATTTATTTTCTTTCATTGTAGCTAAATGTCTCCATTTCAAGCCTCTCAAAGGCAAATTTTAATTGCAACAGTATTTTATCAATCTGTTTTTTGTTTTTATCTATCTTTATAACATACCATTTGCTATTAAAATTCCAGCTTTTCCAGTGTATTTATCAGTATTTTAGATCACTACATGAAGCTTTTTTAAAATTTGATAAAGATGACAAAACTTGTGACTTTCAAAATAACATTTTTTTAAATTTTTTTTTGGTTTTTCGAGGTAGGGTCTCACTCTGGTCCAGGCTGACCTGGAATTAACTATGTAGTCTCAGGGTAGCCTCGAACTAACGGCGATCCTCCTACCTCTGCCTCCCGAGTGCTGGGATTAAAGGCGTGTGCCACCACGTCCGGCTTCAAAATAACATTCTTGACTTTGCTCACTAAAATATGAATACTGCTGAAAAACATGGTTGGGAAGCAGATGGATCTGGGTCCAAATTCTGCCTCTACTGCCAAATCATCTCAGAAAAACATCTAACTATGGAAGCCAAAACTTTCTCATATGTAAAATGGGGATAAAACAGTACTTTATCTCACAGTGCCACATATGAAACTAAATTAAGGGCTGGAGGAGATGGCTTAGCAGTTAAGGCGTGTGCCTGTGAAGCCTAAGGACCCAGGTTCGATTCCCCAGTACTCACGTAAGCCAGATGCACAAGGTGGTGCATGCATCTGGAGTCCATTTGATTTGGCTGGAGGCCCTGGCGCACCCATTCTCTTTTTCTTCCTCTCCCTCTCTCCCCAACTCTCTCTTTCTTTGTCCCTTTCTCTCTCTCAAATTAATTAATTATTTCATTAATTAAAATAACACTAAATCATTCTTAGGAAACAACTAAAACATTGCCTGACCAGTACTTGAAAAAGGTTCACTGTATTATTTTCAGAACCATGTTTTTATACCTCAGTTTAAAAAATGGACCTGGAATGATTTTCCCTTGAAATAACTATTGTAAAAATACTCAGCTCAAAGGTCTCTAATTTCTAACTTACATAGTACTTCTGTATAAATAAAAATTCACAAAAAGTCACCTAGAATGGCGCCTGGTGGTCATACATACCTCTGTGATTCAAGAGATTTGGGGTGTTTTTATTTAAATAACGCTTTGGTGAAAATTCCAACCACCACTCTGTTTTCTTCTCTCCATTCTGAATTGTCTCTTCTAAGGTCGAGGGTAAAAGACTTTATAAACTATTATAAAGAAGTATAGAGATGCAAGGAACCACTCCTGTCATGTTCAGCAAAGCCATCTCAGCTCCCTCTTACTGAAGAAGTGGCACTAGCATTTACGAACACTGAGCAATTAAAATGACCGAACCGTTTCTCTGGGAGACGAGGAAAGGATTAGCTCATCTGAAAGTTTGCTGCCATCACTCAGACTGTCAAATGACTGTTTCTCTGGCTTCTAAGTCATTGATGATCATATAAAAAAAGGACAGGATACCACATAAAAATGGACTGTATAGCTATTTTTAAAACAGCTGTAGGAAAAAAAAAGTCTTCATTTGACACTTTTATTATGGTTTAAAGAAAGCTGAAACAGGATTTTTGTAAAAACTCGAGCCTGCATTTGATGCCTTAGACAACATAGATAGCCATATGATCTCGTTCCCAAACCAAAATCCATTCAACCATGAGGGCTGTTCCCATGGCAGACTGCAGGGCTCTTACCAAGTCTTGCATATCTTCCTGTAGAGGCAGGAACGCTGCTTCCAGAATAGCCATCTGGTCAGTGCTCAGCTTCTGCCACAACCCGATCAACATAATCACCAGCTGGGTGGCACTTTTCAGCCTGGCAAATGATTGGGACAGATCGTCTTGGTTTTTCTCAAGAGCATCTGCTAGAGCAATTACCTAAAGAAATTACAGACTTCAGTTAGGGATAATTTCACAATTCTTGAGCCCTCAACAAATTATGCTTGGCACACTTTTATTTTTCTTTAAAACGACTTGAACTTTGTCTTCCACAAACACTAGCTATGTTCAGCAATAAAAAAGAAACAAGTTATCTATCATTCACCTGCTCATTTCCTTCTCTGAGAAAGTTCCTGCAGTAATTCCAAATCCATATGGCCAGGGAAGAAAATATCTACACGATCAACTTAATGGGGACATTGTTCACTGTGTGCTTTACCATTGATTGACCTACCATGGTATTTTGGTAATATATTTAACCTCAAATCAATCTATTATAGTCTTTATTATAAGCCATGGAGACCAATCGATTAAAATATTATTAAAATAACTGCATTTGCCTTGTGTTTTAAGATAACATCACGACACCTTTTATAGAAAATAACTGTTGTCCTGTTGTCTTTACATGTTATATGATATTATAATATCCAATATTTCTTTTAATGTACCAAAAAGTCAAATAATATCCAAACATTTGCCCAGTTGAATAATGCCATTTTTAACACAAATGTCTGACACCATCCCATAGGATGGGGATCTGAAAACAAAGCAAACAGAAGCAGCAGCTCAGGATGTGTTAGGTGTATAATGTCAAACCTACTTAGGATAAAAATTGGCAGGATTGAGTAGAATTTTCCTTGAAAAAAAAAATCTCCTTTTCAATAATCATGTGTAAAAAAGAAAAAAAAAAAAACTAGAGCAACAATTGGACAGGACATCCAAGACGCCCATTGGTGTTTGATTCTATTTTATTTTAATGTCTTGGTAAATTTTGTGCTCATTAAAAGTAATGAACTGGCTGCCCCAGAGGCTCAAGGCACCTGACAATCCCCAGAACAGGAAACACACAAGCTGAAGCAATGAGCTCCTTTCCATAAGCCCTGTTGGTTTGAGGAATCAGGTGAGTTCCAGCAGTCTGGTGCAGACAACCCATCTGGTGATATTTCATGGCTTATTGACACTGGCCCGAAGGGCTTGTTAAAACATCATCGTTCAAACAAGTAGAGTCTACAGCAGTGTGGTCTCTCAAATTCCATGTGGGGAAAGGGGCTGAAAAGGGACAGTCCTGGGAGCGTCTGAGAAACACGGGAAAAGACGTGATTTAGGAAAGGGTCAATCCACTGAAGGTCCTTGCCTGAAAATGTCGGGCATGCCAGGATTATTTGCCATCTGGCCAAGGGCTTACAAGAGTGTCAGAAAGCAATTAGAGTTCATAGCTCTCCCGGGAGCCGTGGGAGTCTGATCAAGACCAGGATCACTAAAAGGACATTGCTTACTGTGTGCCTAAGACTGTGCTTTCTATCGGCATTCAAAAAAGAAGGAGACAAGAGCTCACAGCCCACAGGATGTTGTAATTTGTTGGAAAGAAAAATACGCTGTTATAATAATGTCCTGATTGTGCAGAAAAGAGAGTGTGAAAGAAGTTAGCAAAGGGATGGATTACGGGGGACCAGAGTTAATATCCCCAGGGCGTCTTTTACTCAAATGGGCCTTGGAACTCATCCCTTCTCCATCACCTCAAGAAGTCTCCTAGAAGTGATGGGAGAGGCTACTTGTCTTAAATCGAATCACCTGGAGTTGAAGGCCCCCCTCACCCATGATTCCACCTGACTCCTTTTAGAGTCTCAGTTTAGACTCTTTCCTTTCTGCAAATGTTAACAATTAAGCCTCGTTGTGGGTCCATGGCATTGACACAGATGCTTACTGTCCAAACGACTAAAGCACACAAAGGAAGAGCAAGGTCATAAACACCTACCGAGAGTAAGATGTGCAAGAACTTTGGGAAGCCCTGCAGGGAATTCACTGGTGACAGATCTAATCTCTACCTTCACACTAGAGTTCATACTAGAGTAAGGAAAATAGGTCAGGGAGACAAATAGCAACCACATAAGGAAGACCATAGAAATCCTCAAGAAGAATTCCATCAATTTTACGATGATTATTTTAAAGACAATCCTTTCGATTAATGAGCATAGATGGCATGCCATGAATTCTGACCTTCCCATATGGGAGCAGTATTTTCAGTTCTCACATCTTCACTGTGACATATTGCCTTTCACAGACGAGGACTCGGGAACTACCAGAAATCATCCCATTTCATGCACAAGGTGCTCCAACTGTGTGCACACTGGGAAATCTTCCCAGTACTGTGCGCAAAGTTCACTGACTGTGTACACTTAAAAGGCCCTGTGCTTGGTGTAATGCTCTATTGTTTCTCATCTGAAATCCTGTATTTTTTTTTAAGGAAAAAAGTGAATTTTAGTTAATTTCCTGTTATGATTAAACATGTATCAAAATTTCAAGGTAAATAGTTCTATGTTAAAGAAAGAAACTGAGTTAACTTATTTTTATAGCTGTCTATGTTATGAATACTCCTAGCCCACAATGAAAAATTTTTTTAAAATTGCTTGTGAACTTTCTGAACACATATTCTCATTGGGTTATGTTCTTTTAAAAAAATTTTATTTATCTATTTGCAAGCAGAGAGAGACAGAAAGAAGAAAGACACACAAGCACACACAGAGAATGGGTATGCTAGGGCATCTAGCCGCTACAGATGAACTCCAGATATAATGCACCACTTTGTGCATGGGGCTTTACGTGGGTACTGGGGAATCAAACCTGGGTCATTAGGCTTTGCATGCAAACACCTTAACTGCTGAGCCATTTCTCCAGTCCTGGGTTATAATCTTATGTCCCCTTTCCCTCACCCCATTCCACTGAGAGCCCTCCTCAGGGAAGCTATTGGTATTTACTGTGGGGTCATAAATGGACCAGGTACCAGTCACTCTCTGTGAGGGGGGTATTGCCTTAGGAGAGTCCTCATTCTGTGGCTCTTAGGATCTTTATGACCTCTCTTCTGCAATATTCTTTGAATCCTGGAAGGCATGTTGAGCTCTCTGCTGAAGCCTTTGATTATCTGCTTTGATGAGTTTTGGGTCTCCTTAATGTCTACCACCATCTTCCTAAAGAAGGTTGTCAGGTTAGCAGTGAGAGCAGCACTCATTTAATCCACCACCTCCTCCATAATGTCTCCTCGGCCCAGGCAGATATGATAGAGCTGGCTCGTCTCCTGCCAGGCAGTTGGCTTTCTTTGGTTATCCTACCGATGGATCTTAGGTCTCTCAGTATTTGCACCATGTGTAAAAGGTAAATTCCCCAAGCAAGTGGGAGAAGCAACATGGATCTAAAGGTGTGGTGGTGGGTTTGAGATTTCAATGTAAAAAATATGCAAAGTGTGCCTAGCTGTTTGCTACAGGTGGTAAGAGCATTATGAAAGGACAGACTGCTCATTGGTTTCTTCATTTGACTGCCTCTTCAGGTTCGCTGAGATGAACTTCCAGACCACAGTTATGGAGGAAGGGATTTATTGAAGCTTACAGATCCAGGGGAAGTTCCATAATGGCAGAAGAAGCTGGCCTGCCTTCACAGGTCCAAGCAGAGAGAGAGAGTAGCCAAAAGCCACACAGCACAGCACACCTCAGGAACTCCAGTTAGGCACACTTTGTATATCTTTAGATTGAAATCCTAAACCCACCACCACACCTTAAGATCTGCCCAGTGACACTGCCTCCAGCAAGGTGGCTGCAGATGCAAACTACGAACTAATAAAACACTGAATATATTGGGGGCCATCTATTCAAACTACGAGACCAGCCAGGCAGGGAGTTGGCTCCATTGTCAGTTCCATTTTTTTGACCATAGCCTGTGGTGTCTTCAGCAGTACAGAAGTACCATGTAGATCTGGTGGAGAACCAAGGGCTTTGGCAATGGCCTGCATTGTTTTGGGGACCTCATGGGCCTCCATGACCAAGAACTCACTGTGGGTGGTAACCCAGTTCTGGCACTGGGATTTACCAGCAATAGGGTTAAGCTCCTCTTGCCCCATCCTCTATAGGGTACTTAGGCCTAGACAAATCTCTCACTCTTATTAAAAGTTGTGTCTTTTAATTAGTTAATCAGGAGAAATGTTTCTATAGTACTGATTTATACCACCATTAGTTGTGTGAATTTCTGCACTCCCATCCTCCTTTACCGGAATCCCACCCAAGACTCTTCCACCTCCTATAGTCGTCTTTTGACATGCCTGTCAAGTACACTCCCTCTCATCAATCCCTGTCTATGCTCCCTCCTAATATCATTCTAGTTCCTTCCCAATACTTTTTTGTTTTTTGGTTTTGCAAGGTAGGGTCTCACTCTGGTCCAGGCTGACCTGGAATTCATTATGTAGTCTCAGGGTGGCCTCGAACTCTCGGCAATCCTCCTACCTCTGCCTCCCAGTGCTGGGATTAAAGGCGGGCGCCACCACGCCCGGCTTCCAATACTTTTGATGTGGACGACAACTTGTCAAGAAGCCAAGCTGATCCATGTTATGATCTGCACATGTGAGACTACGCAGCATCTGTTGTTTGTATACCGTGTAACCTCACTTTGAATGACTTTTTTCTAGGCCCATCCATTTTCCTGAAATTTTCCTGGTTTCATTTTTCTTTACCGCTGAGTAGAATTCCGTTATGTGGATCTGACTTCACTATCCATTCATCAGCTGATGGGCATCTGGGTGCATTCACTTTATTGCTGCTATTATGAATAGAGCAACAACAAATACAGCTGAGCAAATGTATCTAGTCAAAAATAAACTCTTTAAGGTATATGACTAGGAGAGGTATTGCTGGATCAAACAGTAGAGCGATTTTTAGATTTTTAAGGAGCCCCTGTGCTGAGTTCCATAGTGGCTGCAGAAATTTGTGATCCCACCGACAGTGGCTGAGGGCTTCTCTTTCTTGACACCATCACCAGCATCTGTTTTCATTTGACTTTTTTTTTTTTTTTATATCATTCTGACTGGAGTGAGATGGAATCTCAGTCATTTTAATTTGTATTTTCCTGATAGCATTTAGTATTTCTTTCTTTAAGAACCCTCTGTTCAGTTCTCCACTCCATTCTTTTTGAGTGGGTTGCTTGACTTTTTAAAAATTTTTTTAAAATTTTTTATTATTATTTTATTTATTTTTGGAGAGAGACACAGAGAGAGTCAGACAGAGAGGGAGAGGGAGACAGATAGAGATGGGCGCGCCAGCAGTCTCTCAGCTGCTGTGAACAAAATCCAGATGTGTGCGCCCCCTTGTGGTCAAGTGTGGCATTGCGCCCTTGCGTCACTTTGCATCTGGCTAAACGTGGGACCTGGAGATTGGAACCGGGTTCTTAGGCTTAGCAGGCAGGCGCCTTAACCGCTAGGCCATCTCTCTAGCCCGGTTCCTTGACTTTTTATTGCTTAGTTTTTGAGTTCTTTGTATAGTCTAGAAATGAAATCTCTCTCAGCTGGTGAAGATTTTCTCCCATTCTGTAGATTGTTTATTGACTGTATTGCAGTTATGTTTATCTGTACAATAGTTGTTTTTTTTTTTTTTTAATTTCATGAGATCCTAATGGTGGAGGGTTTGTCTAACTCCCTGAGCTAGTGGGTCTTACTGAGAAAGTCTTCCCCTACCGCTATATCTTGGAGTATTGTCCCTACTTTTTTCTTCTAGTCATTTTAGAGTCTCAAATCTTATATTGAAGTTCTGGATCCATCTGCAATTGATTTTTTTGCAGGATGACAGAAGATGGTCTACATTAATCTTTCTCCATGTGGTTATCCAATTTCTTCAGCACCATTTGTAGAAGATGTTGTCTTTTCTCCAATGTGCATTCTTGGCCTCTTTGTCAAACATCAGGTAGCTGCAGTTACTAGAACTTAACCCTGGATCTTCTATTCTGTTCCACTGATCTGTGTGTCTGGTGTTGTGTGGTTCCCAGGGAACACACAAGCAATGGTGGGGCAGGATCTTGAGCAGCCGTGAGTGCAACTGGAAGGAACACCCAGGAGACAGCTTCAGAGCACAGCTCATTTATTCAACAGGGAACTGGGTTTTTATAAGCAGTTGAGAGAGAAAGTGGGAAGAGGGTCCCAAGGGGATTGGTGGGTTCAAAGGTTGTTTGCTGATGCCTAGTTGGCATATAGGGACGTTCATTCCAGCACGTAGGGAAAGAGTCAGGTGATCGATGTGGTGGCAGGAAGAGGTATAGGATATGATACCACATAAGGAGTTTCCTAGGTAAAAATTATACTACAGAAACTTAAAACTAAGCAAATTATATTACAAAAACAAAGGCAACAAATACTCAAAATTCCTGCTTTCCTGTGATGATGGAGACTTTGTGGTTGCCTATGTGTGATGGGCACTGCAATGCTGGCCAAATGCCCATTTCTTCTCAGCTCAGCACTCAGAGACTGTCCATCACCAGTTGGAATTCAACCACGGGCTGTATCAGAAGAGTCTGCAGATGATGACGGATCAGGTTCCTCCTTCACAGGGTCTGCTGTCTAATGCTGGTCAGCACACGGTGGAGAAGAGGCGCCTCCCAGAGCCTCGAGACTGAGTAAGGGAACTTTAAGGGAGAAGGAAACGGCCTGGAGATGGCAAGAAAGGAAGCGGGTGTGGATGTGGGGAAGAGCAGTTTGACACAATACCATGACAGAAATGGTTGTTTGCCGGGCACCTGCTGTAGAATCCCAATATCAAGATGGAGGGCAGGCCCCGAGGAGCAAAGTGGCTGGCTATCAGGCACAGCAATGTTTAGGCTATTTGCTGGCCCATCGGTGAAGCGCCTCTGCATGTTCCTATCAAGGGAGAATCCTCCCTAAATGTAACAACAGATCACTTCATGGACCCACCCTGCTTGCTAAACACAGCTGTGGAGGGAGAATGACTTAGTGAGACAGCAGCCCAAGCCACAGATCTTTCCTGAGCAAGGCCCAAAATACATCAAGCCGAGAGAAGCGGTCTCTCACAGCTTCAGTCTCATTGGATGTATTTCTGTGCCATTGTGGAAACAGTCTGCTATTCCCAGATGATCACAGAAATTGGAAAGAAATGGGATAAACAATTCCTTATGTAAATTACCCCCAAGGAAAAGCTTCCTGACCGGCATGAAGTACTAAACAGATCTCCATGTTCTCAATTTAGTCCTACACCTAACAGCCAAGTTTACTTTGTTCTCCGTGAGAGCCAGATGAAGTTAGCAGAATTAGCACAGTAAAAAGAGCTGGTAAAACTCGACCCATTAAGATTCAGATCTGAGGAGCGATGGCATAGAGAAGGGCCAAGCTCACCTGGAACTGAGAGACGAGGCAGGCCAACTGCTAGGACTTAAGTCTGAAGGAGAATGATTTTTGTTTTATTCAGAGCTCATGGCTCTTGGAACAAGCTTGTGTGTGCCCTGGTGCTCAACAGAACTACAGAAAGGCAGGCTGGAGGTAACCATAAATGCTAATGGCTTCAAGCACAATGTGTTGATGACCTTTGTTTTGCTTTTTCAAACTGAAGGTTTCCAAATAAAATGGAGACACCCCCCACCAACGGACATCTACGTCCAAATACCATATCAGTTGATGCCAAAGTAATGAGGCAGAGGCTCAGGGAGCTGCTTGCAGGAAAACGCTCAACTCATAAAGTGAGTGTGAAATTAATCCCAAATACTTCCAGCTGCCAAGTGAGGCTCTAAAATTGGTTACAGGAAAGCAGCAGCAGCAACAGCAGGGTAGACATGAATCATATGATGTGAACACAGACATGTCCAATTTCTTCACCTTAACTCACCACCGTATCTGTTTCCAAATCTCCTGTGTGGCAGACACCCATGACACTGCCGCTTAGTCACCTTCCAGTGAGGGCTGAAGGCGAGCTAGGCGTTATGCACAGAGCTGCCAGGTTCCATCCCTCTGTCTTCTTGACAGCCCTCTGAGACAGAAAGTGGACACACACACACACACACACACACACACACACACACACACACCCTCCATTTCCTGATGAAGAAACAAGAATGTAAAGCTATTTCAGCATGCCAGCCATGGTCAGGAGCAAGGGCAGAGATTGGCAAAGACTCCAATTGTCTCTTCTGATTTCCTACTGAAAACACATGAGTCTACAGGAGGTCCCATAAAACCATCCAGTGAGGTTTTATCTTGATAATCAAAGAGATTATTCATCAAGGATGGATGTACTTTATCTAAATTTTCCCATTGCAGGGGCTTTTCTATATGAGATCAACTCAAGCTGGCTGGTTTCTGCCCAAAGTTGGTTTTTATTGTCCAAAGTCACAGTACAAAGGAAATCAATTCGTGCTTTGAAAGGATAAGAAATTAGCATCTTGTTATTTTCCCTTAGTAAAAGAAATATTACGCTCTGCATAGCTCAAAAAATATGAAAACTAAACGGTAATTTTCTGGATTTCTCCTTTAGTGAAGGTACTGTTTACTGTTTTTTGTTTGTTTGTTGATTTTTTGAGGTAGGGTCTCACTGTAGTTCAGGCTGACCTGGAATTCACTATGTATTCTCAGGGTGGCCTGGAACTCATGGTGATCCTCCTACCTCTGCCTCCTAAGTGCTTAAAAGGCGTGTATCACCATGCCTGGCCTAAGGTACTGTTTTTTAAAAGGACAATTTGCTTATTTTTCTATAAATCTCACAATGTTTTTTAAAAAATATAGTTTTATTTATTTATCTTGAGAGACAGAAACAGGCACACAGAGAGGGAGAGAGAATGGGTGTGCCAGGGCCTCCAGCCACTGCAAACAAACTCCAGATGCATACGCCCCCTTGTGCATCTGGTTTATGTGGGTCCTGGAGAATCGAACTGGGATCCTTTGGCTTTGCAGGCAAAAGCCTTAACTGCTAAGCCATCTCTCCAGCCCCTCACCATGTTTTCAATGGTCTAAACAAGTCGATGTTTATAATCATTATCAACATTTTGTCCAGGGCTTTCTAGGAGCAAGACACCAGCTGAACTCTTACAAGGATTAGCCTATTCAGTTCTCAAGACAGTCCTATGAGACACTACTGTTAGCCTCAATTTTAAAAATAAGGAAAGTGGGCTGGAGAGATGGCTTAGTGCCTGCGAAGCTAGGGACCCAGGATCAATTCTCAAGGTCCCATGTTAGCCAGATGCACATGGAGCATGCATCTAGAGTTCATTTGCAGTGGCTAGAGGCCCTGGTGTGCCTATTGTCTCTCTCCCTTTCTCTCTGCCTCTGTTTCTAATAAATAATTCTTCTAAAAATTTTTTTTAAAAAGGAAAGAGATTACTGAAAGGGACAAACAGCAAGTGGCAGAGTCAGAACTCACTCAAGCAAGAGACTTTGTTGTGAACACTGCCTGTACGTCGGACTCTTCATGAGTGATAAGTGGAACCAATTCTACCCTCCCAGATGCTGACCTCCTCATACCCTGTATGAGTCAGGATAGATTTGTTGCAATAAAAGGCTGGCATGGATGAACAAGTTAAGCAAATGAGAGCTCCTGTGATGTGTATAAGATGACACGTCCCTCGGGGAAGAATGGAGCAGGCCATGCTGGAACAGCTCAGAGCCTGGGGACCAAAGACACAGAGCTTCTCATCCTGGCTTCACTACTGAGCACATGAGTGTTGAATTTGCTTCTCTTCTCTGGGCTCTAGTTTCATCATCTCTAAAATGTAGGAAACGTGATCTCTAATATCCAGCATAACCGTACCAGGTTTAAAACCTTTCAAAAATTAGTTTTAGATGATTTTCTGTTTGGAGCTATGCATGCCAATTCTTTCCCTTCTATTTGCACACACAATAGGCTTCGTGTTTAATGTTTATTGACTCGTCCCTTATGATCTATAAAATAATAGTGAGAGCCAGGCATGGTGGCACACATCTTTAAATCCTAGAACTCAGGGAGCTGAAGCAGGAGGATTTCTGCAAGTTCAAGACTAAATTGAGTGAATGGTGAGTTACCGGTTAGCTTGAGTCACGGGTGAGACCATGTTTCAAAATAAAATAAATAAGTCAAATTTAAAAATCAGTAAGAATATTTTGCTTTGTCTAATTCAAAGGATTATAAGAATTAGTTGAGGGGTAAAAACAGATAATGACAAGTACTGACAGAGATATGAAGAATGTGGAACACTCTTGCTTTACACGTAGGAATGTAATATGTTATAGTCGCTTTGGGAAATAGTCTGACTGTTCCTCAAAAAGGTAAGCAATGGGTTATATCACCAAAAAAAATTGAACTTCTAAGGAAATGATGAAAAGAAATGAAAATGTATGTGCACTCCAAAATTTATTCCTGGGTTATGTTAATTAATTTCCTGCTACTCTAACAAGGACCTGATATAAAAAGAAAAGGCTGAATTCAAAAGTCATGAAGACTACAGCCCAGTTCAGATGCGATTGTTTGACAGATTACAGCCACTGTGACTGGACCAGCTGTTCTGCATTGAGACAGTAGGAATGCTGATTTTTCTTTTGAAAGGAAGGGTCCCAGAAGTGGACAGCTGCAGCATCTCAGCCTCTTTCTGGGACAACCCTGAAGGACTAGGGTGAAGGGAAATCTTCACAATGGGCAGAACTTTGAGCAAGGCACATGGAAGAAAAAAAAATGACCAGATGTGCAGTTATGCACTGACTCACAAGCCGTGGCCAATGGCTTGGCTGGATGGTGGAGGACTTGGAAGCAGCCCATTTGGAAAGTTGTTGAGAAAGACATTTGGGGAAGGTATCTGTGGACAGCTCTCTCCGAATGGGCAAAGGATGGAAAGATAATTGTGTCTGATATAAGTGCTCATCAAAAGACGACCCCCGCAGAGGATTACTTTAGTAATGAAGTAGATAATATGATCTGGTCTCTGGATAGTAGTCAGCTCCTTTTCCTGGTCATCCCTACTGTTGTGCAGTGGGCCCGTAAACACAGTGGCCATGGTGCTATAATGGGCTCAACAACATCGACGTCCATTAACTAAGGCTGGCCTGGCCAAATCTGCCCGCAGCAGAGACCGACACTGAGCCCATGACCTGGCATCACTCCCCAGCATGACCAGCCAGCTATGTGGTGGAAAGCTGACTATACTGGGCCACCTCCATTGTGGACGGGGCAGTGTATTCTTATGACTAGATCCTTATCCTGGATGTGGATTTGCCTTTTCTACACATAATGCTTCTGCCAAAACCACCATCCATGGGCTTACAGAATGCCTTATCCACTGTCATAGGGTCCCACACAGCATTGCTTATGATGGAGGAACTCACGTCATAGCCAAAGTACGACAGTGGGCTCATGATCATGGAATTCACTGCTCTTAACACGTTCCCTACGATCCTGAAGCTGCTGGCTTGATAGAACTGTGACATGGCCTTTTAAGGACACAGTTATGGTGCCAACTAGATGGCAATAGATTAGAGGACTGGAGCAGTGTTGTCCAGAAGGCTATGGGTGCCCCAAAACAGCATCCTATAAATGGTGCTGTGACTCCCATAGCCAGGATGCACAGGTCCAGGAATCAAGGGGTGGGAATGGGAATGGGAATGGTACCACTTACCATCACCTCAAGAGACCCACTAGCCACATTTTTGCTTCCCGTTCTACTACCTTATGCTCTGGCCTTGGGGTCTTGGTTCCATAGGGGAGAGTGCTTCTGCCAGGAGGCACAACAAACATTCCATTGAACTGGAAGCTAAGACTTCCCCCTGACCACTTTGGGCTCCTGATGCCCTATAGGCAAGAAAGGAGTTCCAGTGTTAGCAGGTGTGATTGATCCAGACTACCGGGGGAACTTGGACTGCTCCTCCACAGTGGAGGTAAGGAACAGCGTATCTGGAGAGCAGGAGATCCTTTAGGGCGTCTCTTGGTGTTACCTACCATGTCCTGTGATGGAAGTCAATGGGAAACTGCTACAACCGAATCAAGGCAATATGATAAATGGCCCAGACCCTTCAGGAATGAAGGCATGGGTGTCCCCAAAGGAACAGGCTGACGGATCTGAGCAGCAAGCCAATAGCAAAGCCATGGATAGCATGTCTTCATGATCTACGTGGTGAACTTCAGCTAAAGAAGAGAACCCTGAAAGCCAAAATCTAACCCTCAGCTGTTTTCAGTACTGCACTCAGTTGTAAAATAGGGCAGATAGAAGACAGGGTCACACGTTGTTCACCTTCAATGGAGAGGAAACCTGAAATTCTCCTTTACCATACATGTAGCTTATATGTTTACACAAAGCCTGGGGTTCGAATACGTTTTTCATCATGGAACCATTTGCTGCAGCAAATAAGACAACAGAAGACAATGTATATGTTCAGTAAAAAGCTCAAGTCTTTGCCAAAGGGGACCTGTTCACTGGCTGTGGACTCTCAGAAGTCAGATGGGTCTCTTGTCTAGAGTTAGAATTTTACCTGCGAATGCCTTGAAAAGTCACAGAAAACTGCTTTTGGAAAGACAAATTATTCCCAAGAAATCTCGTTATGCTATGTACTTTAGAAGCCCTCTTTTCCTTTTAAACATTCCGACCAGATGAATATGAAAAATAAGCAGTGCTGGAGTACAGACGCCGGACTTTAGAATATGTGCCACTGAAACATAAAATGTTAAACGGGAGACAGTAAATCATTTATAAGTGACACAGAGAAAACTTGTGCTATTTCTGCAAAGTTTATTCACCAAATAGACAAGTAACTTAATCAGCTGAAAGGAAACTTGCTCCGATGCTGGTTACTATAAAGCTAAAAATAACTACTGATCTCCAGTCTGATTACCACTTTTACCTTTCCCTCCCTGGCTGACCAAAGTTTTACCTCTTTCCATAAAATTATCTACTTATAGTAACTGAAACTCAAATTTAAAAAATAATAATTAATGGAACCAAGTTGTAAAAAGATGAATGAATGTTCTCTAAGACCATGGTTTCTCATTGAACAGACGCCATTAAAGCTGGAACCTATGGTTGTCTGAGTTCCATTTACAAGCCCTGGAGAATAACACAGTTATTGATCGCCAAAAACAACATCCACAGGGTCTGATCTGAAGAGTTGCTAAGTTTGGAATGTTTCTAGCAACATTTTTACAGACAGACATGGCAATGGTATGAAGCACCCACCCACAGGGCCTAATGCATTACAATAAATTCCTAAATCCATTCAGGTCTCTACTACTGCCTTGGTGCGCCATCTCCCAGCAAGGAAAAGAGACAGATGGGCGGCTGGCTGGGCCCCTCTCCCATTCTTTTACATAAGGCAGTGAGTGGGAAGATACAGTATTTCATGTGATCAGTCTGGGAACGCTGATGATTCTAAGTTGGCAAACAAGGGAACTGGAGACCCCAACAGTGCTGGTGATAAGATTGGCCAGTTTCTTGCTTACGTCTTTACACACATAGAAAAACACTCAACTGGATTTTTTGTTGATTTTTTTGATGGGGTCTCTGAATCTGAAGGCATCTTAGGGTGGGAGATGCTCAGTGGATCGTGTTCACCTCCAGTATAAGGACTTGAGTTAGTATCCCCACACCCACTTAAAATGCTGGGGGAGGGGGTGTGAACCTCTAATTCCAGGGCTCAGGAGGCAGAGACAGGGAATCTCTGGAGCTTACTGGCTAGCTGGTCTAGCTAAACTGGTGAGCTCAGCAAGAGACACTGTCTCAAAGAATAAGGTGGAGAGCACCTGAAGACAGCATAAACTTCTGGCCTCACATGTATACACATTCACATACACCCATACACTCATACATGCACACCACAAACACATGGGGGGAAAAAGGCAGACAAGACATCTGGTTTTTCAAGCCAGGAAGACATCCTCTACAGGCCTGTACTCCCAGCACTCAGGAGGTTGAAAGAGAAAGATCACGAGTTCCAGGTCATCCTCGGCTACATAGCATGATCTTTCCTTAAAACAAAGAAGTCCAGGTTTTGAGAGGGTCTAGGTAGCTTATACACTTGTGGGTTTGGTTTTCCTTTATAAAACACACACTTCTATCACTACTATCCTGTGACACTTTTGCAAGACATATACAGGCCTATATGGCCAGAACAAGAGGCAATGGGTGGTGCTGCCTGGGTTCATATGCAGGAGACTAGGATACACACGGGCATTTCTACAGTCACGGTCCGGGAGAAGATCGGCACCGGACGAGTGCTCACTAAGGACATGCTTGTGCTACTGTCTGCTGTGCTCTAGATTTCTGCAGGCCAGACTGTCTTATCACCTGCTGCGCCCACTCACGGTCTCCGGGGCCCGGAGGCTTTCACTGCATGTTTGTCTGTTCTACTGAGATAAATTAAAACTTATAACAAAATAGTGGCATGAGAATCTTTCCAGAGGTGACACTTTACTGGAGCATCAAACTCTACCTTCCAGATGCATAAGACTAAGGCCTACCATACTTGAAGTCTGTCGAGGCAATGAGATTTACTGAGATCACTAGCTTCAAGAACCAGGTTCAACATCATACTCTCTGCATGCATTGCATTACAATAGATAAGTATCTTCCGCTACATTTATGTGCTGATGTCTAAGGCCAAGTAAGACTTTGTTGTGTTGACCCAGTAACTGTAGGAAGTAGAGTGGCACCCTTTGACTACCCACTGAATGCCAATAATGGCTCCCGCCATTACATGTGGCAGTCAGAAATATTTTCAGTCATTGCCAATGTCCTCTTGCTGGGAAATTCACCCTTCTTACAATTCATTGTTCTTGAGTCAGTGAGTTCAGGCTGGAAACAGCTACCCTTCTTCTTTTTTTTTTATTTTATTTTTAATTTTATTTATTTATTTATTAGGGACAGAGAGAGGGAAGGAGAGAGGGAGGGAGAATGAGAATTGGCACACCAGGGCCTGTAGCCACTGCAAATGAACTCCAGATGTGTGCACCCCCTTGTGCATCTGGCTTACGTGGGACCTGGAGGATTGAACCGGGGTCCTTAGGCTTCTCAGACAAATGCCTTAACCGCTAAGCCATCTCTCCAGCCCCAGCTACCCTTCTTATCAGAAGCAAGGCCCACAAGTCTGAGGGCTAACCGCGTCACTGGCAGCCCGAGGGGTGGCTGCAACATTGGCAGTCAGGCTACTGGTATCTCAAACAGCACCAGAGACTTGGCATCGCCATGACGAATGTCAGAAGTGGGTTTGACTGCTGAGCTCTGAAGCTGATGATCATCATCATGAATATCAGAAAAGTACAAAACTAGGGGCTCAAGAGATGGCTCAACGGTTAAGGCACTTACCTGCAAAGCCAAAAGACTCAGGTTCGATTCCCCAGTGCCCATGTAACGCCAGATGCACAAGGTGGTACAAACATCTGGAATTTGTTTGCAGTGGCTAGAGGCCCTGTTGTGCCCATTCTCTTTTTATCTGCCTCTCTCTCTCAAACAAAAAAATAAATAAAATTTTTAAATTCATTAATTTAAGATATGTGGGTTGGCTGAATATTGCATACCATACTCTCCTCTGAATGAACATAGAGTATGAAATCAGTAATACGCTAATGGGATAGAGTTCAAGGTCTCAGCGAAGTTGATTTCAGTCTTCTTGAGGCATGATGATGGCAAAAAGATCTTTACCTGCACTGTCCAATATGCCTCCAACAAACTTTTCCAGAGGAATAATCATCTAACACCTAAAAAACAGCTAAGCCTTCATCCAGCCTAGGCTATCTGGATACGTATGTGATATGGATGTTCTATGCTCATAAATGTTTATTTGATGTGTAATAAAACAACATGAGACTGACTTTTATTATAACCAAGGAGAGAGGCTGTGGGCAATGTAGCTCTTCTCATCCACCTCAAGTTGCTGGATGCCCATCATTAGCTACAGAAAGGGCTGAAGAGATGCATATGGGCAAGCTGGCAAAGCTAGTGTATGATGTTGAGCTTGTGCTAAGTGATGGGGGTATACGTGATTGAAGGGCTGCCTGCAAAGAACTAACGGGCTAGTCGGAAAAATAACATGTGTTAATAAAAACATGTATTAATATAAATTTGAATGAGACCCATTTGTTTCTTCCATTTAATTAGCTGAAGCAGGGCTGGAGAGATGGCTTAGAGGTTAAGGCACGTGCCTGCAAAGCCTAAGGACCTAAGTTCAATTCTCAAGGTGGCACGTGTATCTGGAGTTTGTTTGCTATGGCTAGAGGCCCTGGCACACAAATTCTCTCCCTCCCTTCCTCTCTCTCTCTCTCTCTCTCTCATAAATAAATAAAATGCATTTAAATAGCCAAAGCGAACATTAGGCTGAGAGCACCTTGTAAGAAAAATGTACACAATATAAGCTGGCTTGAAACAATTTATTTGCTACTTAACTAAACTAATTAGGTTCTGGCTGACATGGAATCATGGCATAAAACCCATTTCCAAGAAGTTTGAGTCTGGGCCCCAAAAGAACAAAAGATAGAGAATGGTCATATTAGTAACCAACCACACAGCTGCTATTGTTTTAAGTTCTTGGCATTAATAACAAAACTGGGAAAAGAATAGGACTTGAATAACATAAAAAGTATCACTCCAATCACACAGAGAAGTTTTCAATCTGGAGAGAGGAGGCCTCTTTCCGATGAGGTACCCATGCCTAATAAGCAAGGTTTTTTTCAAGAACCCTCAGGACATCTTTCTTCAACCTTTCCAGAGTTTTATTCTACAGCCACCATTTTAATTCTATCAAAAACACCTTTGATTGCCTTTTGCAGTCTGCAGGCAGTTGTGATTTGATAACTGAAAACACTATTGTGAAAGATTCCATGGGTCTTTGAGGGCTGCTTTCCACAACAAAACTTCCAGGACATCAAAAATCCATTCTGCACACATTTGAAAGTGATAAGCTGGGGCTGGCAAGATGACTTAGCAGTTAACGTCCTTGCCTGCAAAGCCAAAAGACCCAGGTTCAATTCCCCAGGACCCATGTAAGCCAGATGCACAAGGTGGCACATGCATCTGGAGTTTGTTTGCAGTGGTTGGGGGCCCTGTCGCGCCCATTCTCTCTCTTTCTCAGCTTCTCTCTCTCTCCTCTCTCTCTCAAATAAATAAATAAAAGCACAGAAATAAATATTTAAAAAGTGATAAGCTGAGCAGTCATAGCTTAGATAACCAATGTGCAGAATATCTAAATGTTTCTTGGGTTTTATGACAGTTTCTTGTAGACCAAGAATAGAAAGATTTTGGTCATTGGCTCTTGTTTGGGAAATTAGCCAGGTTTTCCTTCTGTTTGTTGAAAAAAAAAAAAAAACTTAGAGCCAATTTCAACAACAAAAAAATGGCATCATGTTCTGAAAAAAAAAAAAAAAAACAGGCATGGTAGCTCACACATAATCCGTGCACTTGGGAGGTTGTCCCCAACAAAAAATTTAAAAAAGAAAGAAAGAAAGAAAGGAGAAAAGATAAAGGAGAAGGAAAAGAATGAAGAATGAAAGATAAAGAAAATAAAAATTTTAAAAACTCTCTGGGCCAGGTCTCTACTGATTGACTTTTTGCTATATTTAATTTAATCCAGACTCTCAGGAGGCAGAGGTAGGAGGACTGCTGTGAGTTAGAGGCCAGCCTAAGACTTCAGAAATAAACTGACATGCATTCACGACCCCACCATGGTGGATGTTGTTGCCCCCTTAAGATCTACACAAATCTGAGCCTATCAATATTTTGACACAGAGAGCGGAGAAGGGCAAAAACAATGAGACATCAAAACAGAAAAAGGACTACTTGGAAAGAAGTGGATGTTTAGTGGAGCAGAAGTGAGGAAAGGGGACAAAAGTGGGTAATAAGGGAATATGATCAAATTACAGTGTGCTTATGTATTAAAATTCTCCATGAAAATGTCTTCGTTTTGTTTTGTTTTAAATAAACCAAGCAGTCACCATTCCCTAACATAAAAATACTATTCTAGCAATGTGGTAAATTCTTTTCCTCTGGAGCAAAGTAAACTCAAATTATTAAGACAAACAGGAGATGAGTGTGGCAATTATAGAATAAGAATTTTAGGATATGCTCATAAGACATTTACTATATTACAATATTTATTTATTTATCCCTATCTCTAATCCCTAGATTACATGTTCTTTGAAAACAAGGACAATGCCCTTATTAACAGGAAATAATGCTGTAAATATTCAATATGTTCACTGAATTCAATTGTTTGGATTTGAGAAGACTTTCAAAATCATTTAATTCAACCCGTTGTCTATTTTATGACAAAACAATGTTTTTAAGACCCAAAGATGCTTATTGAAAAATCACACAGGAGCCAATCACTAAATCCAGAGCAACTGCTTGCATCCACAGCCTTCTTTAGAATTTGACCTACATTGTCTCATTAAATGTTCATAACTTTATGAATTCTGGAATAAAAAAAAAAAAACAACTACAAGCTGGGTGTTGTGGCGCATGCCTTTAAATCCCAGCACTCGGGAGGCAGAGGTAGGAGGATCGCCGAGAGTTCTAGGCCACCCTGAGACTACATAGTTAATTCCAGGTCAGCCTGGACCAGAGTGAGACCCTACCTCGCAAAAAAACAAACAAACAAAAAAAACACAAACAAAAAAGGGTTATCAAACTTGAAAGTCCAGAAGCAAGTTTTTGTTCCCGTGGTGCAAATGATTTAAAACCTACAAGGCACAAACTAGGGAATCAGAAGTGAACGTAGTCCCAAGTATGCGTGGAGGGATGGCACAGGAGCCAAGGGAAGCACATCCATGGCATGGAAAGTGGTTGGTATGAAGGGGCACCAGGCAGGTGTCTGGAGACAAGAGAATCTGCGGCTGACGATGACAGGTTTGCTCCGAGAAGGAGTCACAGTTACGTTTTGTTTTGAAATTCCGTGTACTCTAAAACTTCACAATTACCTTTACAGTCACAGTTTTAGAATTTGCAGAGCAACTTACAGGTATAGTTGACAGAGTGTGGTATCGGTGATCATTTGCCTCATGATCACTGGCTGTATATGGAGAGACGAAGGTGAGACGTTATGGTCGTGTGGAAGGGGACAGGAGGGCCTCAACCCTGACTGACTACTTCTCAGGTCAGATACAAGACGTTCGCTGACAGTCAAGCACAGTATAGTCCAGAAAGGGCAGAAACACACACACACTTCCTGGCCATTCTCACCAGTTAGTGGGGTGAGGGGCCCCCAAATATGGGCATAGGCAAGAGGGAAGAAGAAATGGTGTAGATCCCTTCCACAGCAGCAAATGCCTACCTACAAGCTGCTTGATGTGCTGTAAAGACAAACTCACATGCGACATTTTCACCTTGAGCAAACTGTTCTGATTTTCTACACAATTCTCTCTCTCTCTTTTTTCTAAATGGATACAACAGCAAGGTAACATTAACTTTCCTCTCAGAGTTACTGTAAGGACCATTTAAAGTCCTGTTTGGGATAAATTTAAGTAAACTATGAGATACAATATAAATGCTCGCTGTCATTACTAGGAAAATAAGGAATTTAACATCTCCAACAGACTTAATTAATATTCTCCAAACTGAAATCTGGTGTTCAACTAATTTACAAAAAAAAAAATAAAATCTGTAGCTTATGTGAAAAGCAAGAGCATCTGGAACAAATTACAGTTTAAAAACTGGGAAAGCCAATAATTCCAATGAATCCTAGGCATGTCTTAAAACAACGAACACTGTCAAACAGTAGATTTTCTAGGCTATGCAAGATACAGTGGACATTCAATAGTCGAAGGATCTTTATATAAAAAAAATTATAGGGCTGGAGAGATGGCTTAGTGGCCAAGGCACTTGCCTGTGCAGCCTAAGGACCCATGTTTGACTCTCCAGATCCCACGTAAGCCAGACAGATGCACAAAGGTGTGAGGCAAGTGCAAGGTCGCACATGCCCACTAGGTGGTGCAACCATATGGAGTTTGATTGCAGTGGCTGAGGCCCTGGAGTACCTTTTGTTTGTCTCTCTCTCTTTCTCAAATAATTTTTTTAAAGAATTATAGAAAGAACTTTTGCTTTCTATTAAACTGGTATTTAATTTTAATTTAAAAAATAAGACATTGCCACTGGCTCTGGACATGCACATGATGAAGACTGGATAAGACACAAATCATAAACTCAACTCGAAGACATTAATGGCTAAGACAATGAGAGCACCTTTGAGTACCAGGGGGCTCTTGAGTAGTGAGAAAGAACAAGGGGCAAAAAAGGCCATACCTGAGAATTCCCCTTTTCACCTGCATGGCTGCAGGGCCACCTCTGTACAGGCAGCTGGATTGCTGCTTAAAGAAGCCTGGGATTTTTTTTTAACAGCTCTCAAAGCAACAATAGCTCTGGGAAGAAGAAACCAGCATCTCATTGAAGCCAGGAAAGAAGAGGATCTTGACTGGTTCCCCAAAGCCTGTTGCTGAAATTAGCCTGGACTTTAATATCCACACATCCAAAAGTTAGGCAAGGGCCTCTGGATATGTAAAAAAAAAAAAAAAAAAAATAACATAATTCGAAGGTTCTGTTCACTGCAAAGAGTGACTTACCAGGATCCTTCTTAGGTTTAGCAATGCACTAGGGAAATGAAAATAGAGTTCGATTTAAACAAATCATATTTCTCTACAACTATTTCCCTGTAGAATATTTCTGACTGCTTGCTTCCTCCCTTCCAGCACCCCTTTTCCCAGGGGCTTCCTCTGGGCCTACTCCTGACCCACCACATCAACAAGAAGCCAGGCAACTGCCAGCCCACTTGAATATTGCAAAGTTGAGGAGCTGTGATTATTCTACGACAGCTCCTGTCTGCAAGCTGAAAAAAAAAAAAAAAAAAAAAAAAAACAGCTTGCATGGTTTAGAGTGAGGAAAAGAATTCTAGCCTCTACAACTTCAACAAGGAGTAAACAAAAAGGTTAAATTATGTATAAGAATTCTGGGAAAGCAAGAGGCTACTTTAGTTAATCCACTACCTCCTGCCAGAAAGAACATAAAAAAAAAAAAATTAGTTTCCAAAGTTAGGAAATCAGGCTTCAATCCACCATTATGTGATCCTAAGAATTACACCCAACTGCTCATGAGTCACTGGTACTGGATTCAGTCAGTGGACGAATTCATCTTTTTCCTCTTTGACGGAGGTGACTGGTTATCTACACTGCAGCAAAAAAGCTGGTAAAAGTGAAACTTTTTGAGCCAATGGCTTTCTTATGGTTCACACCTAATCAACTACTTAATTCTGGACCTGAATGTATTAAAGTAAGTTGACCATATCTCCCACTCTTGGCAAGGTTGGTGATCAGTACATCACACAAGTTTACCTTATTAAGACCCAGCAGAAAAAAAAAAAAATGCCTCTTGGGCCTCAGAATTAGGAAAAAGTCAATTTGCTACTGAAAAAAACCCAACAGCAATTACAAAACAGAAAAAGAAAAGAAAACAAACTGCAATAAAGAAAAAAGCACGTGATCACTTTCTTGAAAAAAATTAAAGACCTTTTAAATGGCTGTGACTACAACTTTGTATTGACTAGAAAGAGTCCTATCTGTGGCCCAGGTCTGTCAGTGAAGAAATATATTAAACATTACATTTTAATTTTATCCAGACTACTTGAGACAGGCTAAGAAGTATATTTTAATTTAGCCATTTTACAAGATTTTTTTGTTTTGCTTTTTGTCTCTTTTTTTAAAAGTCTTATTTATTTGACAGCAAAAGATGAATGAGAGAGAGAGAGAGAGAGAGAGAGAGAGAGAGGAGAATGGGTGCACCAGGGCCTCCAGCCACTGCAAACAAACTCCGGATACATACGCCACCTTGTGCATCTGGCTTACATGGGTCCTGGGGATTGAGCCTCAAACTGAGGTCCTTAGGCTTCACAGGCAAGTGCTTAACTGCTAAGCCATCTCTCCAGACCCTAATTTAACCATTTTTAAAATAGACTTTTTTTTTCCTAGATACTGCTAGACTGACTCAACTGAGTAACAAGTATAACTTCTTGCTGAATTTAAGTGACACACACTGGATGATCACATGACAATTCATTATCTTCCTGATATATTGTATCCAAAAGAAGATTCTTGTCTGAAAATTATCACTTCTCTGAAACATTACTCAGTAAAATGTTAAGATTGAACTGGCATCTATTAACCAAAAGCAAATATTGCCCAATACTGAGTTCCATAATAAACTTGGCACTCTTTGCCTTAAATGAGATAAATAAGTGAACAATGGAGTTGTTAAAAAAAGATGCTTTGAAGGCTGCACAACCCTGAATCCATGCTACAGAAGGAGCAGGGATTCCCAGGAAGGTGCGTGTGCCAGGGACAGCACTGAGGCGAGACTGGTAATGTGTCTCATTGGCCAATGAAGACAGCGCTATGAAGTAAGCAAAAATACAGGGTAGCCGGGCGTGGTGGCGCACGCCTTTAATCCCAGCACTTGGGAGGCAGAGGTAGGAGGATCACCGAGAGTTCGAGGCCACCCTGAGACTATGTAGTTAATTCCAGGTCAGCCTGGACCAGAGTGAGACCCTACCTCGCAAAACCAAAAACAAACAAAAAAAAAAATACAGGGTAGAAAGTGATGGAGGAGAAAGTAATGGAAGGAGACTATGGTCAAAATGTATTACATATATATGCATGAAAACTGCAATAAAATGTATTGAAAAGTCAAGTATGCTGGCTCACGTCTAAAATCCTAGTGCCCAGGAGGCTAAGATAGGAGGATTGCTGAGAGTTAGAGGCTAGCCTGGACCACAGAGTGAGTTCAAGGTCAGCCTGGGCCAGAGTGAGACCTTACCTCAAATCCCATCCCAAAACTCCCCAAAATTTTAATAAAGAAAATTTACTATGGTAGAACCTAATGAATATAACCAGAATTTGATGATTCCAAAGTCCAAGAAGAGTCTGCTCTTCTTGTTTCAATCCATATGAAAAAGGTTTCTGTTTCCTAATGTTTTGCTGGCCTATTTTAAAAAATATTTCATTTTTATTTATTTGAGAGAGAGAGAGAGAGAGAGAGAGATAGAGAGAGAGAATGGGCATGCACCAGGGCCTCTAGCCACTACAAACAAATGCCAGGTGCATGCGCCACCTTGTGCACCTGGCTAATGTGGGTCCTGGGGAATCGAACCTGGGTCCTTAGGCTTTGTGGGCAAGCATTCCCCAAGACCCCATGCCAGAAGCACAAAATGGAGCATGAGTCTGAAGTTTGTTTGCAACAGCTATAGGCACCCATTCTCTCCCTCTCTCCCTCTTTCTCTGCTTGCAAATAAATGAATAAGTAAAAATAATTTTAAAAAACCACATTTCCAGACTGGTCTTTTCTTACATTTATTTATATAGAGATATGTATTGAAATTTTATGTTTAGACTAATTTGACAACAATTATGTTTAACCAGTCTTGCAGTGTTTATTGACCTCTACCAACCTTGTGCTCCTGCACCAGCTTCTTCATCGAAACTAGTTAGGACCACTCACCTTGTGTAGACAAAAGTTCCTATGACATGCATTAATTCTTATCCTTTCCTGGGCTTACATGTCCTTCCTATCTCCTTAGCTTAGTGGTCAAGGTATTTGCCTACGAAGCCTCAGGACCCAGATTCGATTTCCCAATACCAATGTAAGCCAGAAGCACAAGGGGGCACATGCATCCGGAGTTCATGTGCAAGGGAAAGAGGCCCTGGCATGCCCAGTCTCTCTCTATATATATATCTGCCTCTTTCTTTCTATCCCTAAAATTAATAAATAAATACATTTTTAAAAATATTTTATTTTTATTTATTTATTTGAGAGAGAGATACAGAAACAGGCAGAGAGAGACAGAGAGAGAATGGGCATGCCAGGGCCTCCAACCACTGCAAATGAACTCCAGATGCATGTGCCTCCTTGTGCATCTGGCTTACGTGGGTACTGGGGAATCAAGCCTCGAACCCGGGTCCTTAGGCTTCACAGGCAAGTGCTTAATAATCTCATAATACATTTTTTAAAAAGAAAATCATTTGTTATGGGGCCTGAAAAGCCTAAGAATCCAGGTCTGATTCACCAGGACCCACATAATCCAGATGCACAAGGTGGCACATGTGTCTGGAGTTCATTTGCAGTGGCTAGAGGCCCTGGTTTGCCCATTCTCTCTCTCTCCCTCTCTCTCTCTATCTGCCTCCTTCTTTCTCTCTCTCCCTCTCTCTATCTCTCTCTCAAGTAAGTAAATAAGTAAATAAATAAATAAAACCTTCCTTCATGTCCTGCTTCACTCACTAAATCAACATACAGTTCCTAAGCATCTACTATGCACCAGCGCTAAAGTTTCAGCATTGTGAGCTGAGGGACAGCTCAGTCAGTGAAGCTTTTGCTGTGAGTTCAGATCCCCAGAACTCATGTAGGTTGTAGCTCGATGGCTTGCTCCTGTAATCCCAGAGGTGAAGAAAAGTGGTTCCCTGAGACAAGTTGACTATCTAGACTAGCTATCCAGTGAGCTCTACGTTCTGGGAGAAACCCTTTCTTAATAAATAAGGTGAATTATAGAGGGAGACACCTGGCGCCCACCTCTGGTCTCCACATACATGGCCACACACACACACACGCAGGCATTCATAGCACGCCCACATATTATACACCAAAATATACTGAATATCACAATACATACTCCAGCCCTGCCCCAAGCAGCTTTCCAACCACACAACTGATAATGCAAATGTGATGAACATTAGAGACATGACTGAGGCAGGTACGGTGCACCTCAGAGCTGACACCCTGGCTCACGACGTCACTTCCAGGTCAGAATCTCACTGCCACTTAGTATTACTTATATGGTGCATTCCAAAAATCAGTCAATGCTCTCTCTTCTTCATTCTTTTCTTCTCCTTTATTTTTCTCTTGTTTCCAGTTTTACAAGATGGGGCCTCATATAATAGCCTAGGTTTGTCTTAAATTTGCTAAGTAACCAAGGGTGACTGAACTTCCTGATCCTTCCGCCTCTACCTCCCAGGCTCGTCTGATCTCTCTAACACTGTAAATTTGCTTTGGGACAATTTTCTTCCTTCTCACTGAAATGGTTAAGTTTCTAATACCACGGACCCTGATTTGTCCTTCTTTGGTACAGTCTTGTATAACATGAATATAGTCTCACACAAAAAAAGTTAAGTTGATTGTTAGGACCGCTGTGTTGAGAACACTGAGAAATAAGAATGTGACTGACTAGTAAATGTGTGTTTCTAGTGAGAATTGAGGAGCTGTAGGTATACTCATTGACAGCTACTCTTCACATCTCCAAGTTGTTTCCACTTAGCTGAAGTCTCCCGGAGACTTTCCTCTGCACTGAACATTGCTGTGTGGAAACAAGGATTCCTCCTGCTGATGGTCTAGACCCCCTCACAAAAGAACTGCCTGCTCATTCTGCAAGTGACTGGCTTCTCACTGTATTGACTTCAGGAACATCAGCTATTAGTAACAGACAGAAAAGCACCATCCGGAGCCAAATTTAAGTTGTGTTCAGGGAAAACAGAAGCCATCCTGAAAGATGTGGAGACAAACTGCTTCTTGTGGCTCCAAGGGGGCAGTGTGTGCTGACTGCTAGGAAGACACATGGTTGAAGACACAGGGGTTAATAATCTCATAAAGAAAGAGAGCTGGTGCCAAGAGTGGTAGCGCACTCCTCTAATCCCCGCACTTGAGAGGCAGATGTAGGAAGATTGCTGTGAGTTCGAGGCCAGCCTGGGACTACAGAGAGAGTTCCAAGACAGCCTGGGCTAGAGTGAGACCCTGCCTCAAAAAATAAAACAAAAGAAAAAGAAAAAGAAAGAGAGCTGGAGCTAGGGAGATAGCCCAGTGGTTAAAGGTGCTTGCTTACAAAGCCTGACAGCCCGGGTTCAATTCCCCAATACGCAAAAGCCAGATGTACAAAGTGGCACATGCATCTGGACTCATATACAGTGGCAAGAGGCCCTGGTGTACCCATACAGACACACACACACACACACTCTCTCTCTTTGAAAATAATAAAAAATATTTTAAAAAAGAAAGAGTGGCCTGTGGAGGCATCATCTTCTGATTTGCATAAGATTGAAAGAAAAAGACCTGAACCCATTTGTCAGTTTTTAGAAAAAGTGCAAATAAATTGCTAACAAACATTTTTCTGACATACTTAGTGAAAGCTTCTGGTAAAAAGCATTTGGCAGTGAAATTACACCTATTGGGCTTATTTGATTTTCCTTGAGGAATATTTGAAATTCTTGCCTTTCTTCCTGTTAGTTTTAACTCTACTGAACCTTGCATCAGCTACTAACAGAGGTATTCTATAAGCAACTGAAGACTTAACCAGGACTAGGTCAACCCCACATCACAAAACTATAGTGCCTCACAATTGCTTTCCAAAGAATAATAAAATTACAAATATTGGCATGTTCCTTCAAACCCTAACCTTTTCTTGAGTTTGAAGCTTTGTAACCAGGGCCCAAAAATGAGCCTCCAGGGTCGATAAACTCCTTGAAACTGAATCTAACTTTCTGCATGTTTTTATGCATTTCTGTAGAGGAAAGGCCCAAAAGTTTTCAGAGTCCCCGTGGAGTCTCTGACCTCAAAGAAGTTCATAACTATAGTTTTTATATTCCCCTTTCATCACCTCCATCATATTTAATGGTCTACATTCACTATTATTTCACAAATCTGGAATTTCCAGCAGAGTTAAGAAAATCTACCTGCTACCTTGAAGCAAAAAAAAAAAAAAAAAAAAAAAAGATATCCTAGCTGGAGAAATGGCTCAGCAGTTAAGGCACTTGCTTGCAAAGCCTGACGGCCAAGGTTCAATTCTCCAGTACCCACATAAGGCTAGATGCACAAAGTGGCACATGCATCTGGAGTTAGTTTGCAGTGGCAGGAGACCCTGACATGCCCATACTCATTCTCCCTTTCTGCATCTCAAATAAACAATTAAAAAAATTGATGATGGAGCTGGCATGGTGGCGCATGCCTTTAATCCCAGCACTCGGCAGGCAGAGGTAGGAGGATCTCCGTGAGTTCAAGGCCACCCTGAGACTACATAGTGAATTCTAGGTCAGCCTGAACTAGACTGAGATCTTACCTTGAAAAAAAAACTAAAAACAACAAAAACAAACAAAAATAAAACCAATGATGGGCTGGAGAGATGGCTTAGCGGTTAAGGCGTTTACCTGCAAAGCTAAAGCCAAAGGACCCAGGTTCAATTCCCCAGTACCCACGTAAACCAGATGTACAAGGTGGTGCATGTGTCTGGAATTCATTTGCAATAGCTAGAGGCCCTGGTGTGCTCTCTCTCTCTCTCTCCCTCTTTTTCTGTCTCAAATAAATAAATAAAAAGAAAATATTGGGCTGGAGAGATGGCTTAGTGGTTAAGGCACCTGCCTCCTAAGCCTAAGAACGCTGGTTCCAATCTCCAGCAGTTCGAATCTCCAGGACCCACATTTAACCAGAAGCAAAGTGACGCAAGGGCACAATGTCGCACTTGACCACAAGGGGGCGCACACATCTGGATTTTGTTCACAGCAGCTGAGACGCTGCTGGCGTGCCCATCTCTACCTGTCTTCCTCTCCCTCTCTCTCTCTATGTCTCTCTCTCTCTCTCAAAAAAAAAGAAAAGTAATAAAAAAATAATTTTCACCTTCACTCAAAATGTCTTAACCCTCACAAAGCTCTCTGAAATGTCCTCCTCACCACTAAATCCCACCAGTTCTCAGTCCCTCTGTTCACGTTGGAATAATCAGGACTACCAGACCTCAACTACGTCAGCTGGAGGAGGCCACTGGGCCAGTCCACCTGTGTTCTTCTGTGACACATTCTGCAATGAACAATTATACAAGGACTTAGTGTAGGACATGCCGTGAAATAAATTTTAGGATAAAAACTGGAATGTGATGCTGAAATAACAGAACATTTTATGGCAGGTTTTCTCCCATTGCCCTTTACACCACACCAAACCATCTGGCTGTAGCACTTATGGAATAAGGTTTGGTATAAAATGGACCCCAGCATCAGCCTGTCTCTTTAAAAGTATACAATAATAGTAATCAATCTCAACACTCATAAATAATATAAGTTTAATCTTAAGTTGGTAAGCTTTTTTCCCCCTTTTATTTCAACTTTAATTTGGGATACTTGACTTGGCAAATTTAACAGGCAGCTATGAAATCATTTTTAGAAACTTAGCATAATGTGACAATGAAAACACAACTCACACCTCACGTGAAGTGTTTCCACTTCCTTGAATCCCCTACAGGGAACTCAAGGGTTAGTGAATAAATGATTAGAAGATAGTGCATAGGAAAGTCAAAGTGAAGAAGTTAACTGGAAGAATTTGGGGGATTTGCAGCCATTTTTTCATTAATGATCCATGACTAGTATTCTTCCTTCTCTCCCCTCTCCTTCTTCTTCAAAAAAGTGAAGATTAGGTAGTGTCCAAAATGTAAAACCTTCTTAAGCTCAAAATAATAGCCTGAGCAAGCCAGGCATGTAGTGTACACCTATAATCCGAAGCACTTTGGAGGCAGGGGCAGGAGGAGTGCCACATGCTGGAAACCAGCCTGGGCCCCATGCTGGACTTTCTCATAAAACCAAAGGGGTTAAACAAAAATTCAAACATGTTTTCATATTCTAACTATATATATGCAATACAAAATCAATCCTACCAAAAATCAATTCTGTTAACTTTTCTCTGAAAGCCTACAATATTTTATAAGTATAACCACTCTTTTTCAAATATTTTATTTATTTATTTATTTATTTATTTATTTATTTATTTATTTGAGAGAAAGAGGCAGAGAGAGAGAGAGAGAATGGGCATGCCAAGGCCTCCAGCCACTGCAAATGAACTCCAGATGCATGTGACCCCTTGTGCATCTGGCTTACGTGGGGCCTGGAGAATCGAACCAGGATCCTTTGGTTTAACAGGCAAGCGCCTTAACCACTAAGCTATCTCTCAGCCCTATAACCACTCTTTCATAACCTTTGCGTGAAAAATGTATGCTACAATTGTCAAATTCAGATTCTGCCATTGCCTGTGGCTTATGTAATCATATGTTTTACTCTTTCATTGTCCACTTCTCTGCAGTTCGATAAAACTTTCTCGAGTTCAATAAAGTTCCTTCAACTTTGTTGTCAGACTCTTTACTTGTCAGAGTATTAAAAAAAATGAGTACTGCTGTTCTGAAACATTTAAACTAATGACCTATTTCCCTCCTCCGATAGGAATCACGATGTGATTGACAGTAGACACTGCTGGTTCCCAGTCCAATAATCAGTCACCTTTCCCCTTCTTTCCAATCAGAGCACACTCCTTCTCCGAGTGTGATAAGGAAAGGTGAACCGCCTCTAACATTCAGGACACAGACACGCAGGGTCTAAGGGAAGGGAAGGAGTCTAAATTTGCCCCAGAGGGAACACTCACTTGTTTGGATGTTTATGTTTGTGCGGTTGCCTCTGTGATCATAGCAGATGAAGGGGAGGAAAGGCACAGAGGGTGCAGAGCACAGCGGGAGAGAACAAGGAAGGCTGCTAAACCCCCGACAAGGTGCACGGCAGCTCTGCCCTCAGCAGAAAGAAATGCTGGCCTAAGTCATGAAGGGGCTTTGCAAGCCAGCAGCGTCAGAATCTCACAGTGAGAACTTGTTAGAAACACAGACTGTCCACTTCTACCCCAAACCTGCTTAAACAGAACCTCGAGGGCTACGCCCTCACATTTTAACGAGTCCCTGCTTAATACTCATAAATGCTAATGTTCCAGAGGCATGGGTCTAAGACTCAGGGTTAGCAAATTTTGGACTTTGGGCCTGCCACCTGATTCTAGAAATTATACCTGTGACTGAAACAGAGAGACACACGCTTATTTGCCATTTATTCAAAATCTTAAACATTTACTATCTAGACCTTTAAGCAAAAGCTTGAGGGCTAGAGAAATGACTCAGCAGTTAAAAACACTTGCTTACAAAGCCTGATGTCCCAGGTTCAATTCCCCAGTTTGCATGTAAAGCCAGATGCACAAGTAGAACATGCAGTGGTAAGAGGCCCTGGCGTGCCCATATTCATTCAATCCTCTCTCTCTCTCTCTCTCTCTCTCTCTCTCTCTCTCTTTTCTCCTTGCAAATAATATATTTTTACAAAGGAAAAAGGAATAGCTTGACAACCCTAGAAGCCAATTGTGGTACTTTTGTTATTATTTTTTTTTATTTGAAAGAGAAAGAGCCAGATAGAGAATAGGTGCCCAAGGACCTCTAGCCTCTGCAAACTCCAGACATGTGGGTACTGGGCGATTGAACCTGGATCCTTAGCCTTTGCAGGCAAGTGCCTTAACCTCTGAGCCATCTCTCCAACCCTACTTTTGTTATTTTTGACAGCTATTACTTAAGGAATGGATTGCTCAGGAAGCCATAAGATGATCAGAACCTACAAGATGGGCATGTTGCCAGATATGGAGACAGGACTTTTAGGGAAAACATTCATTTTGTAAGGGACACAGGCAGAAAAGGATGTATTCATCCCTTTGGCTAGCGCACTATCTGGTGTGACACAAGAACTACAGTGGGCACTGTGCCACCTGGGGATGGTCAGAGCAAGAGCCAAGCTAGACTCAATAATAAGCAACACAGGAATGAAAAGCCTAATATCCAGATTCATATGCAGGCCACAGACAGGTCAGTTTTTCAGAATGACGCTGGATTACTTGAGTAATAAGAAAAGAGAATTACAACTAAAGGCAAAAGGGCCAAACAAAAGCCAGTGAGGAGGGAAAGCCAAAAGAACTACAGGAATTTTTAATTGTCTTAAGGCTATATTTTAGTGTATATGTCTATGCAAGCTCCATGCAAATGCTAGAGTAAGACTGTTCTGGACTGAAGCAAATTAAATTTTTCCTCCAACAATTGAAAAGAGTAACTATTTCCTTTTCTATTTGAACGGGTCCCATTTGAACTCACTGGCCACATTTGTAGAAATGTGAAAAAAGGCTTCCAGTCGAGTGCTGACACGACTCACCATTCTTGCAAGACTCTACATGGCCTACGACTTGGATGCTAATTTTAATTTATGTACCAAATCCAAATGGATATTTAAAACCTCCAAAGTGTAAAAAGCCTCATTTCCACTGAATGTAATTTAGCTCAGTATATACTAACACAGCACTAACACAGCATTGCAGAAGTCCTAGAGACAAGACGTAGGTCATGGACCCTTGCACTGGAGTAGCTTCTGTTTAGAGGGGAAATAGTAAATGTACACAGAGAACTATGAGAAAAGTACGTGGGACAAAAGTCTGCAGTGTTATGGAGACAGAGGAGGGACATATAATCCTGTTAGAATTGAAATCGTGTGTAAGGAGATACAGAAAGTACAACTTATTTACAAATAAAAGGAGCTTAGAAGTTGTACTTTGAAAACATGGTATTTTTCATATGTTCTGTAGACAAAACTTTAAAGCTTTTTTAGCAAATTTTTTGGGGTAAATTTATGAAAGACGCATTTATCTAGCAAGGTGACACATGTCTATAATTCCAACGCTCAGGAGGCTGAAACAGGAAGATCTTAGTGTAAGGCAAGACTCTGTCTCAAAAAGCAAGTAAAAAAAACAAAACAAAACAAAACAAAAAAAGCATGAGCCAGTGTTTGCTATTAACAAAATACTTTCTTCCACGTTCACTGCATATTGTCGTTTGAATGTAAAGTGCCCCCACAAATTCATACGTTTGAATACTGGGTCCCCAGCTGGTGGTGCTGTTTGGGAAGGTTTCAGAGGTGGAGCCTTGCTCAGTGAAGTGCGCCACTGGGGACAAGCCTTAAGGTTTTGTAGCATGGCCCCACTTCCTGTTCTGCTTCTACTTCCTGCCTGTTGATGGCAACAACCAGCTCCTCGTTCTTGCCATGCCTTCCCTTGTCATAAAACTCCCCCTTGTGGGGCGTGGTGGCCCACATCTTTAATCCCAGCACTCGGGAGGCAGAGGTAGGAGGATCGCTGTGAGTTCAAGGCCACCCTGAGACTACATAGTAAATTCCAGATCAGCCTGGGCTAGAGCAAGACCCTACTTCAAAAAACAACAACAAAAAAATTCCCCTCAAAAGATGGAAGTAAACCAACTCTTCACTTTCTTCGGTTGCTTCTGGTGGGGATTTTTATTCACAGCACAGAGAAGCGTAACTGTTACGTATGCTTGGAGATTTATCTTTGTTAAATCTTCCACACGCGCCAGGTGAGAGGACACTGTAATCTCCAAGGCTAACGTTCAAGGATGGACGGCCGGCCTTGCTGAATGTCGGTCTTCACTTACACAAAGAAGAAGCTGTCCCTAAGACTGTGGGTCTACCTGGCCAATTTAGGACAATTTAGATGCAAGGAAGAGTAAAAAACCCCCACTGGACAAGGCACCAACCCAACAAGCAGCCAATCACTGTGCAGACTAGTTCTCGGATGAATCATTCCATTACACGCTTGACCAAGTGGAAAAGCAAATTTGCTGTGTGATGGTGGTAACCGGCAGCACGGGTGGTGTTTGTTACCTAGTGAGTTCCGCAAACTATCAAGTTTGTAAGTCCACTGCAAGGGGAGAGTAAGGGTGGTTTAGAGGTTGGGAGGAACGCTACTGTGTTTGCGGACGCATGAGCCACAGGAGATGAAGATGGCATTTGACCCAAATAACTCACACGATTAAATATGACTCTTATTACAGCTATAAACTCTGTTTGAAATGTATCCTACTGTTACCTCCTTGCTAAACAAGCTCTCAGGAAGTGAACCAACACCAGAACTGCTTGGGACAATCTGTTCCTAAAGACTACTAACCTCCACGTTATCGAACATCATGCGATGGTGTGATTAGACGAGAGGTCACCCGGCCTCAAGCTTACGTATTACATTTGGCCCACTTTTTTAGAATTGGATCCAGAGTGTTTTGTGGGAGATATTTTCTCAAGGATTGCATAAGAAAGCAGTGATTTTTTTTTCTGGAAAATTTTCTTGCTATTATCCAACATAATATCAAAAACTAAATATAACCCTTTGTGATGAAGGTCTAGGCCTTTGGCCAAGAGTCTCATCTGCTCTTCATCTATTTCTGTTCCCTTAAAACTTAATAAAATCACCTGGACGTCTTTTTACAGTACTTCAGATGTGCCTACTGCCTCTGAAGGAATGAAAATATCACCTCTCTGCATGGCTCAGTATTTGATCACTGAGTAATCACGCCGGACCCTCTTGCTGACTACACTGATTCTCAGTCTGAGCCTGCTGAGAAATGAAATGAATAAATGTCCTTCCCAAGTTGTGCTATGAGTCCACAGGCCCTAGCATGTATGTGGGGACTGGGGGAGTTCTAAGCACTGTGTCAGAGGCTCTGGCCTGGTAAAAGTCCTCAGCCTGAGCCACTCACAGCTCCACCAACGCTGCAAACTCCAGCTTCCCATGAAACTGGCTTTACTGTCCTGGTGGCAGTATTCTTAAAATTCTCCATTGACTCAACATTTTCTCAAATGTCTGGAGCTCTGCTTTGCTGATAATCAACATTTGCAAGTTTGGCAAGAACCCTCTGTGGTACAGCTGCCTCTGATTTACTAACCCTCAGCAAAGTCTCCAGCTTGGCCCGTATGCACTGGGCTCTGTCTGTGCAGCCAACACCACCAATGCCTGGGGCAACATGGTGAAGGGAAAGAAACCAGCCAGTCCTGCTTTGTCACCAAGGAGAATGCCCAAACGCACTTCCCCGGCATCTCTAAGCGCCTGTCTTGTTCTACTCAGCAGTTACTGAGTACCTCTTATGGGCCATCTGTATATAACTTATATGTAAGTCACCAACCCACACTCGGGATTTCCTAGTTTAACAATTCTTTGATGCTGTACACAGCCAACTTGCCATCTATTATAGCACTTATGGAATAAGGTTTGGTATAAAATGGACCCCAGCATCAGCCTGTCTCTTTAAAAGTATACAATAATAGTAATCAATCTCAACACTCATAAATAATATAAGTTTAATCTTAAGTTGGTAAGCTTTTTTCCCCCTTTTATTTCAACTTTAATTTGGGATACTTGACTTGGCAAATTTAACAGGCAGCTATGAAATCATTTTTAGAAACTTAGCATAATGTGACAATGAAAACACAACTCACACCTCACGTGAAGTGTTTCCACTTCCTTGAATCCCCTACAGGGAACTCAAGGGTTAGTGAATAAATGATTAGAAGATAGTGCATAGGAAAGTCAAAGTGAAGAAGTTAACTGGAAGAATTTGGGGATTTGCAGCCATTTTTTTCATTAATGATCCATGATTAGTATTCTTCCTTCTCTCCCCCCTCCTCCTTCTTCTTCAAAAAGTGAAGATTAGGTAGTGTCCAAAATGTAAAACCTTCTTAAGCTCAAAATAATAGCCTGAGCAAGCCAGGCATGTAGTGTACACCTATAATCCAAAGCACTTTGGAGGCAGGGGCAGGAGGAGTGCCACATGCTGGAAACCAGCCTGGGCCCCATGCTGGACTTTCTCATAAAACCAAAGGGGTTAAACAAAAATTCAAACATGTTTTCATATTCTAACTATATATATGCAATACAAAATCAATCCTACCAAAAATCAATTCTGTTAACTTTTCTCTGAAAGCCTACAATATTTTATAAATATAACCACTCTTTTTCAAATATTTTATTTATTTATTTATTTATTTGAGAGAAAGAGGCAGAGAGAGAGAGAGAATGAGCATGCCAAGGCCTCCAGCCACTGCAAATGAACTCCAGATGCATGTGACCCCTTGTGCATCTGGCTTACGTGGGGCCTGGAGAATCGAACCAGGATCCTTTGGTTTAACAGGCAAGCGCCTTAACCACTAAGCTATCTCTCAGCCCTATAACCACTCTTTCATAACCTTTGCATGAAAAATGTATGCTACAATTGTCAAATTCAGATTCTGCCATTGCCTGTGGCTTATGTAATCATATGTTTTACTCTTTCATTGTCCACTTCTCTGCAGTTCGATAAAACTTTCTCGAGTTCAATAAAGTTCCTTCAACTTTGTTGTCAGACTCTTTACTTGTCAGAGTATTAAAAAAAATGAGTACTGCTGTTCTGAAACATTTAAACTAATGATCTATTTCCCTCCTCCGATAGGAATCACGATGTGATTGACAGTAGACACTGCTGGTTCCCAGTCCAATAATCAGTCACCTTTCCCCTTCTTTCCAATCAGAGCACACTCCTTCTCCGAGTGTGATAAGGAAAGGTGAACCGCCTCTAACATTCAGGACACAGACACGCAGGGTCTAAGGGAAGGGAAGGAGTCTAAATTTGCCCCAGAGGGAACACTCACTTGTTTGGATGTTTATGTTTGTGCGGTTGCCTCTGTGATCAGAGCAGATGAAGGGGAGGAAAGGCACAGAGGGTGCAGAGCACAGCGGGAGAGAACAAGGAAGGCTGCTAAACCCCCGACAAGGTGCACGGCAGCTCTGCCCTCAGCAGAAAGAAATGCTGGCCTAAGTCATGAAGGGGCTTTGCAAGCCAGCAGCGTCAGAATCTCACAGTGAGAACTTGTTAGAAACACAGACTGTCCACTTCTACCCCAAACCTGCTTAAACAGAAACTCGAGGGCTATGCCCTCACATTTTAACGAGTCCCTGCTTAATACTCATAAATGCTAATGTTTCAGAGGCATGGGTCTAAGACTCAGGGTTAGCAAATTTTGGACTTTGGGCCTGCCACCGATTCTAGAAATTATACCTGTGACTGAAACAGAGAGACACACGCTTATTTGCCATTTATTCAAAATCTTAAACATTTACTATCTAGACCTTTAAGCAAAAGCTTGAGGGCTAGAGAAATGACTCAGCAGTTAAAAACACTTGCTTACAAAGCCTGATGTCCCAGGTTCAATTCCCCAGTTTGCATGTAAAGCCAGATGCACAAGTAGAACATGCAGTGGTAAGAGGCCCTGGCGTGCCCATATTCATTCAATCCTCTCTCTCTCTCTTTCTCTCTCTCTCTCTTTCTCCTTGCAAATAATATATTTTTACAAAGGAAAAAGGAATAGCTTGACAACCCTAGAAGCCAATTGTGGTACTTTTGTTATTATTTTTTTTTTATTTGAAAGAGAAAGAGCCAGATAGAGAATAGGTGCCCAAGGACCTCTAGCCTCTGCAAACTCCAGACATGTGGGTACTGGGCGATTGAACCTGGATCCTTAGCCTTTGCAGGCAAGTGCCTTAACCTCTGAGCCATCTCTCCAACCCTACTTTTGTTATTTTTGACAGCTATTACTTAAGGAATGGATTGCTCAGGAAGCCATAAGATGATCAGAACCTACAAGATGGGCATGTTGCCAGATATGGAGACAGGACTTTTAGGGAAAACATTCATTTTGTAAGGGACACAGGCAGAAAAGGATGTATTCATCCCTTTGGCTAGCGCACTATCTGGTGTGACACAAGAACTACAGTGGGCACTGTGCCACCTGGGGATGGTCAGAGCAAGAGCCAAGCTAGACTCAATAATAAGCAACACAGGAATGAAAAGCCTAATATCCAGATTCATATGCAGGCCACAGCCAGGTCAGTTTTTCAGAATGACGCTGGATTACTTGAGTAATAAGAAAAGAGAATTACAACTAAAGGCAAAAGGGCCAAACAAAAGCCAGTGAGGAGGGAAAGCCAAAAGAACTACAGGAATTTTTAATTGCCTTAAGGCTATATTTTAGTGTATATGTCTATGCAAGCTCCATGCAAATGCTAGAGTAAGACTGTTCTGGACTGAAGCAAATTAAATTTTTCCTCCAACAATTGAAAAGAGTAACTATTTCCTTTTCTATTTGAACGGGTCCCATTTGAACTCACTGGTCACATTTGTAGAAATGTGAAAAAAGGCTTCCAGTAGAGTGCTGACACGACTCACCATTCTTGCAAGACTCTACATGGACTACGACTTGGATGCTAATTTTAATTTATGTACCAAATCCAAATGGATATTTAAAACCTCCAAAGTGTAAAAAGCCTCATTTCCACTGAATGTAATTTAGCTCAGTATATACTAACACAGCACTAACACAGCATTGCAGAAGTCCTAGAGACAAGACGTAGGTCATGGACCCTTGCACTGGAGTAGCTTCTGATTAGAGGGGAAATAGTAAATGTACACAGAGAACTATGAGAAAAGTGCGTGGGACAAAAGTCTGCAGTGTTATGGAGACAGAGGAGGGACATATAATCCTGTTAGAATTGAAATCGTGTGTAAGGAGATACAGAAAGTACAACTTATTTACAAATAAAAGGAGCTTAGAAGTTGTACTTTGAAAACATGGTATTTTTCATATGTTCTGTAGACAAAACTTTAAAGCTTTTTAGCAAATTTTTGGGGTAAATTTATGAAAGACGCATTTATCTAGCAAGGTGACACATGTCTATAATTCCAACGCTCAGGAGGCTGAAACAGGAAGATCTTAGTGTAAGGCAAGACTCTGTCTCAAAAAGCAAGTAAAAAAAAAAAACAAAACAAACCAAAAAAAGCATGAGCCAGTGTTTGCTATTAACAAAATACTTTCTTCCACGTTCACTGCATATTGTCGTTTGAATGTAAAGTGCCCCCACAAATTCATACGTTTGAACACCGGGTCCCCAGCTGGTGGTACTGTTTGGGATGGTTTCAGAGGTGGAGCCTTGCTCAGTGAAGTGGGCCACTGGGGACAAGCCTTAAGGTTTTGTAGCATGGCCCCACTTCCTGTTCTGCTTCTACCTCCTGCCTGCTGATGGCAACAACCAGCTCCTCGTTCTTGCCATGCCTTCCCTTGTCATAAAACTCCCCCTTGCGGGGCGTGGTGGCCCACATCTTTAATCCCAGCACTCGGGAGGCAGAGGTAGGAGGATCGCTGTGAGTTCAAGGCCACCCTGAGACTACATAGTAAATTCCAGATCAGCCTGGGCTAGAGCAAGACCCTACTTCAAAAAACAACAACAACAAAATTCCCCTCAAAAGATGGAAGTAAACCAACTCTTCATTTTCTTCAGTTGCTTCTGGTGGGGATTTTTATTCACAGCACAGAGAAGCGTAACTGTTACGTATGCTTGGAGATTTATCTTTGTTAAATCTTCCACATGCGCCAGGTGAGAGGACACTGTAATCTCCAAGGCTAACGTTCAAGGATGGACCGCCGGCCTTGCTGTATGTCAGTCTTCACTTACACAAAGAAGAAGCTGTCCCTAAGACTGTGGGTCTACCTGGCCAATTTAGGACAATTTAGGTGCAAGGAAGAGTAAAAACCCCCCACTGGACAAGGCACTAACCCAACAAGCAGCCAATCACTGTGCAGACTAGTTCTCGGATGAATCATTCCATTACACGCTTGACCAAGTGGAAAAGCAAATTTGCTGTGTGATGGTGGTAACCGGCAGCACGGGTGGTGTTTGTTACCTAGCGAGTTCCGCAAACTATCAAGTTTGTAAGTCCACTGCAAGGGGAGAGTAAGGGTGGTTTAGAGGTTGGGAGGAACGCTACTGTGTTTGCGGACGCATGAGCCACAGGAGATGAAGATGGCATTTGATCCAAATAACTCACACGATTAAATATGACTCTTATTACAGCTATAAACTCTGTTTGAAATGTATCCTACTGTTACCTCCTTGCTAAACAAGCTCTCAGGAAGTGAACCAACACCAGAACTGCTTGGGACAATCTGTTCCTAAAGACTACTAACCTCCACGTTATCGAACATCATGCGATGGTGTGATTAGACGAGAGGTCACCCGGCCTCAAGCTTACGTATTACATTTGGCCCACTTTTTAGAATTGGATCCAGAGTGTTTTGTGGGAGATATTTTCTCAAGGATTGCATAAGAAAGCAGTGATTTTTTTTTTTCTGGAAAATTTTCTTGCTATTATCCAACATAATATCAAAAACTAAATATAACCCTTTGTGATGAAGGTCTAGGCCTTTGGCCAAGAGTCTCATCTGCTCTTCATCTATTTCTGTTCCCTTAAAACTTAATAAAATCACCTGGACGTCTTTACAGTACTTCAGATGTGCCTACTGCCTCTGAAGGAATGAAAATATCACCTCACTGCATGGCTCAGTATTTGATCACTGAGTAATCACGCCGGACCCTCTTGCTGACTACACTGATTCTCAGTCTGAGCCTGCTGAGAAATGAAATGAATAAATGTCCTTCCCAAGTTGTGCTATGAGTCCACAGGCCCTAGCATGTATGTGGGGACTGGGGGAGTTCTAAGCACTGTGTCAGAGGCTCTGGCCTGGTAAAAGTCCTCAGCCTGAGCCACTCACAGCTCCACCAACGCTGCAAACTCCAGCTTCCCATGAAACTGGCTTTACTGTCCTGGTGGCAGTATTCTTAAAATTCTCCATTGACTCAACATTTTCTCAAATGTCTGGAGCTCTGCTTTGCTGATAATCAACATTTGCAAGTTTGGCAAGAACCCTCTGTGGTACAGCTGCCTCTGATTTACTAACCCTCAGCAAAGTCTCCAGCTTGGCCCGTATGCACTGGGCTCTGTCTGTGCAGCCAACACCACCAATGCCTGGGGCAACATGGTGAAGGGAAAGAAACCAGCCAGTCCTGCTTTTTCACCAAGGAGAATGCCCGAACGCACTTCCCGGCATCTCTAAGTGCCTGTCTTGTTCTACTCAGCAGTTACTGAGTGCCTCTTATGGGCCATCTGTATATAACTTATATGTAAGTCACCAACCCACACTCGGGATTTCCTAGTTTAACAATTCTTTGATGCTGTACACAGCCAACTTGCCATCTATTAAGACTGAGAAAGAAATGCTGCTGATAAATCAGAAAAAAAAAAATAAATAAAGCCAATGTCTCATTTTGGCCAACCCTTTTCCAAGACTCTACCGACTTCCATGCAAGCAAGTAAATAACAATTTTAGAATTAATGACCATCATTTTAGGCTCCTTCCTTGCCCAATTCCTTACTCAGTTAAAAATTAAGTAAAAAGTGGATACAACAGAAGAAACAAGAAACTTGGTTAAATTCACAATTAGTTGGTTAGACAGTGGAACCAGAAACAAAAAAAAAAGCTGCCCTCATTGGTTAGTGAAGAAAAGCACACTTTGTGAGTGATACCAGCTACAAATGTCACATCATTCCATGCAAAGATGTCACATTAAAAATTGGTTTAGGCTGGAGAGATGGCTTAGCGGTTAAATGCTTGCCTATGAAGCCTAAAGACCCCGGTTCGAGGCTTGATTCTCCAGGACCCACGTAAGCCAGATGCACAAGGGGGTGCATGCATCTGGAGTTCGTTTGCAGTGGCTGGAGGCCCTGGCGCACCCATTCTCTCTCTTCTCTCTACCTGCCTATTTCTGTCTCTCTCTCTCTCAAATAAATAAATAAATAATAAGATATTAAAAAAGATTTTAAAAAATAAAAATTGGTTTAACGAGGGCTGGAGAGATGGCTTAGCAGTTAAGGCCTACGGACTCAGGTTCGATTCCCCAGTAGCCACGTTTAAGCCAGATGTACGTGGTGTGGCACATGAGTCTGGAGTTGGTTTGCAGTGGCTAGAGACCCTGGGGTATGAATTCTCTCTCTCTTTCATAAATAAATAAATAAATGAATAAATAAATAAATATTTTAAAAATTGGTTAATGAATAATCCACAGGGCAATGACAACCTATGTCAATATGTGGTGAGCAATGTTATAAAGTCTTCTAAGAAGCACCGCTTTTTACGACCCATTCACACGTCTGACCCTTGCACAGCTTACGCACAACCTAACATCTGACCAGCGGACACCGTCCCTATTTAGCCAGCTCTCCACAGAGGACAGCTGGTGCAAGGAAGGTTCTCCAGAATGACTCGTGTGCGTAGCTTTGTGAGCTTGTGAGTGACTCTGCAGAGCCCCCAGTGAGCACGCACTCACGCTAGGCACTTCACGTCCTACGTGGTCTGTTATGCTGAGCTAGAAGCCAGCACCACTCTGTGAAGACAGACTTCATCATGGAGCATGGGCATTATATGGAGGCATGAAAGAAAGAGCTTGCTGTTCTCACAGAACATGCAGTGAGTAGTTAGTTGCAGGAAAGCCAAGAGGAAAGTGAACTCTACATTACATGGTTGAATATCAATGAACCAGGAATATCTCAAAGTCTGGAAGTGATTTTGTTGTTTTGTTTTTTTGGTTATTATTATTATTTTTTTAATGCAGGTTACGGGGCTGAGGAGTGCAGTGGTAAATGCTTGCTGCATAAGCATGAGGTCCTGAGCGTGGATCCCTTGTACTTACCTGGAATATACTCGGGAAATAGACACAGGAGGATCCCCAGGGCCTGCTGGCTAAACTCTCTAGATAAATCAGCAAGTTCAATGAGAGACAGAAAAGTGACAGAAGACAACGGATATTGAGTTCTGGTCTCCATATGCATATGGAACACACACACACAAGCTCCTATATGCACACAAACACATACACGTGTGCACCCACATGCATATAAACACACCAACACACAAAACGAAATCTAGGTTTTAATTTCCAACAGAATTTTCCGACGAGTGAGTAGCCTGTAACAAGTCATTTACCCTAAGCAAAGGGTGCTGGCGCTGATTGTACACAAACATCCAAGAAGCTAATGCAAAGATAAATGGCACATCGGGAGAGGAATATCCATGTCATTCTAATTGTTATGAGAAGGCAAAGCAGCACGTCATTTGGGTTTGGAACAATAAGCATATCATGAGGGTGTGCTGTGTGAGTCCAGGCCTTGGGCTTAGGTCATCAGTTCAAATGATGAACAAGACATGGCTTTCTCACTGCAGCGTTTACATTACAGTTCCAAGCTTAACAAAGGGTTTCTCAGAACAAACCCCACCTAACACTCCAGTGCCGGCTAGCTATGGTAATTAAAATCAAGGGGCCTTTCCCTTGCTCCAAGTGTGCTCTCTTGAGAAAAAGAATATATTATTTTAAGAAAACCAAGACAACACAGCCTGCAGGTTTGAGTTACAAACCTCAGTTACATGCTTTCAGCAACCACAAAGGGCCAAGTAGCTTCTCTTCTTTCTCAACAGCTGGGAAAGTTGTGGGGCAAGGTGTCTGGTCCAGAAATGTTACTCTTTTGGCTTCGGAATAGTTTTTCAAAAACGGAAAGAATTTCAATTAGACTTTATATCTTTATAGTTCATTAAAAACCTTTAGATATTTGCCCCGCTTGACAGTCATTTCACTTTGCACGTTACTTATCAATTCCTCTAGTTCTGTTTTTTTCTTCATTTAGTTGGGTAGTGCTTCCTCATGTCTGTAAAGAAATGGGTTCAAGATATAGCACAAGTAAAAGATGCTCAGCCAAATAAAACCTGATGTCGATGGTTAGGAGAAGGTTGAGATGGCTCAGCAGTTATGTACACACTTGCTGCTTAAGCATGAGGACTTCTCAGCCCAGAGACCGTCAAGTTCACCCCCACCCCCGCCCCCACTGTGGCCACGCATCTCTGTAACCCCAGCACACAGTGGGGTGGAGACAGGAGAATACCTAGGACTCACTGATGGAAACAGCTGTGGATTGAAGCACAGATCTTGTCTCAAAGAAATACAACATAAGAAAATGACAGCCAGTGTTCTCTAGCCTCTATGTCATACATAAGGTCACATATACTAATACACCACACAGAACAGCACATCAGACACACACATACACACACACATTCATGTGTACAAGTGCACTCCCAAAAATGATGTTGACTGGAAAAAAATGGCTATAAAATGAAGTCCAAAATCTTGGCTGAAAATATTCAGAGAAATCTATATACATGGATCCTAGTTTATGTACTACTGGGTCTTTCTTCCCAGCTAAGAGAAAAAAAAGGGAAAAACACCATGAACTAATGGTTGTGGCCTCTCTGATGAGAACAGTCTGTTGTTCAAATCTCTTTCCACCAGTATAGACGAGCTGCTCATTCACTATGGGGGACGGAGTCTGGTCCCCTCGGCTGCCTTGGATCTATCAGTGAAGCTCCGGCCTGTGGGATAGCCATGCTAACACTATTTACCAGTGCAGTCAACTGATTCCTCTGTGACACTGGCTATCAGCACAACTGCCACAAAAGTAGACGTCTCCTCTGACTGCAAATGAGACGTGAGGAACTGAGGCATTTGTCACGGTACAATGTGGTCAGTCCTCCCTGTGGCATTTGCGACGGATCTGTTAGGCCAGTTGTGAAGAAGTGCTAAACAACACCTGGGCTTCAGACAACTTGACTTCCTTCACTATGTCCACACTAATACTAAATCTTCTTTCTTTTAAAAAATAATTTATTTATCTATTTATTTGAGAAAGGGGAAGAATGGGTGTGCCAGGGCCTCCAGCCACTGCAAACAAACTCCAGATGTATGCGCCACCTTGTGTATGTGACTTACGAGGGTCCTAGGGAATCGAGCTTGGGTCCTTTGGCTTTGCAGGCAAACGCCTTAACCGCTAAGCCATCTCTCCAGCCCCCTTTCTTCATTCTTTACCTAGCAACTTCATCCACCACAGTTTTCTGTTCATCTTCTCACTCCCACTATTTTTGATTAATTCAAGACTGAATGAAAGGCTACTGGCATTTCCCTTTAGCTACATTTTCCCTTTGTAAATGAATAAAAGTAGTCAAATCACATAACATATGCAAAATGATGGGAAAACTCAATTTCAAGGTATACATGCAGTCTTCATCCAGTTGTTGAGCCAACTCAGGAGTCAGCTATACAATTACAGTTCAGCTTCAGGACTGGGTTAATTTATTACCTGTTTCCTCCCCTCTAAAGAGGATGTCACATTTTCTTTAATATTTATTTATTTATTTATTTATTTATTTATTTATTTATTTATTTGAGAAAGTGAGAGACACTGAGAGAAAGGAGAAAGAGAATTGGTGTGCCAGGGCCTCAGCCACTGAAATTGAACTCCAGATGCTTGTGCCACCTAGTGGTCATATGGAACCTTGTGCTTGCCTCACCTTTGTGCATCTGGGTAAATGTGGGATCGGGAGAGGAAAACATGGATCCTTAGGCTTCACAGGCAAGTGCCTTAACTACTACGCCATCTCTCCAGCCCAGGATGTCACATTTTCTATTCACTACTGTTTTAACTAGGCATTTGGAAGGCTTAGAATTTGTTAGAATTTCTGCATATTAAAACTCATTGTATTATCTTTGAGCACAACAAGTGTCTTATTAATATTAATTCTAGTTCCCAATATAATTTTTGCTACATAATAACAATATGTTATAAGCAATGTGTTCTCTTGGTAGTACATATATAAGAGAATACCCAAAATTGAAATCCAGCTTAATATAGTAAACTGATTAAATTTAGCATGTCCTAGAATTTATCTATTGCTGGAATTACCATTCACTATTAAAATACTAGAAAACAGAATGGGTTTCTCAGCAGCTGAACAGTCAGGTCAGATCTCTAAGAAATGGATAGATTTGGATAAATGGCCAGCATTTGCAGTTAAACATTATGAGTTTCATCTAATACATATGTTTTAAGGTGATTAAAAGTGCTATGAGCATGATAATGGTGCAATTAATGGTGTTACTGAAAGTCTTCTGAGCACAATAATGATGTAATCAGATTGAATAGATGGCAAAGGACTGTCACCTGGAATAAGAAAAAAAATCCATCACCTGTCCTCAGCCAGTAGAACAAGTGAACAAAATTTTAACAAAGATGAAGATAGACATTAAAGTCATACTTAAGAAGAGGTGAAGGTGGGTGGGGTGGCACACACACCTTTAATTCCAGCACTTGGGAGGCAGAGGTGAGAGGATCACTGTGAGTTTGAGGTCATCCTGAGACTACATAGTGAATTCCAGGTCAGCCTGGGCTAGAGCAAGACCTTACCTTGAAAAACCAAACAAAACAACAAAAACAAAACAGAAAACCATAGAGGTGGGAGGAGGGGAAGGAAGAAGACAACAGATTCTATATGAACAACTTGACATTTTCAGGCACTATTCCAGCATAATCTTTAAATTTAGGTAGAAAAATATGTGTTTATTTATTTAATTTTTATTTGTTTGTTTAATTCATATTTATTTATTTATTTTTGAGACAGGGTATCATTGTGTAGTGCTGGCTGGACGGGAACACACTATTTAGACCAGGATAGCTTCAAGTTTGCATTTAACTTTTTGCCTCTGCCTCCAGAGTATGGTATCACAGGCATACACCAACACACCTGGCTCTGATAATTTTTAAATAGAGCTGGAAGAAAGAGATAACAAAGAAGGAGACAGAATACCATTTTAGACCTGGCAAACTAAAATGAAAGGACATGTTTCGCTAACCCCAAGCAATTAGGCAAGCAGATAACCTAGGGACACTAAATGGAATGCTTCCAGAAAATCACCTTGTCAAAATGAAGCCGCTGTCGTTAAGGAGGCACACAGCAACAGTCTTTAGTGCATCTTCAAGTACAGCTTCCACTCCCACCGAAAACTTAACCTGTGTTCTTTAAGGGCCGTCAGACTTTGAATATGTGTTACTAAATGGTTTTCATAATGTCATAAGAGCTCAATTGTTATAAGTGTATGTGTGTGTGCATGCATGTGCACCCACAAGCACAAATTTGCATGGATGGAATAAGAGTGTCCGAAAACTAATGAGTGCTTATGAAACTGTGAGAGAAAACAGAAGCAATCCTTCAATCAATCCTACTTTATTTACCAAAGAACTCTGTCAACACTGCCCTCCTTTTGTTCCTTTATAGACACAAAGTTCTTGACCCCTAAATACGTTCAAAGACAGACCCACACTGGGAAGTTTTCATTACAATCTTACAATGAACACTCCTCCTGGGAGCATTCATTACAAGAATATGAAGAAAGAAGCAACAATTAAATTTATTTTTTCCTACTGGACTTAGTATTTTTAGCACTAAATATAATGCCTCTGAAACCAAATGGTAAGAATCACAGAGATCCCATCTGTGCATGGAGTTGTCCCCAAACAACTGGAATTTGTGCAGGAGCTCTAGTTCATTTGTTTTTTTAAACATTTGTTTTTATTTATTTTTATTTATTTGAGAGAGATAGAGAGAGAGAGAATGGGTGCGCCAGGGCCTCCAGCCACTGCAAATGAACTCCAGACGCATGCGCCCCCTTGTGCATCTGGCTATCATGGGTCCTGGGAAATCGAACCTGGGTCCTTTGGCTTTGCAGGCAAATGCCTTAACTGCTAAGCCATTCCTCCATCCTCAGGAGCTCTAGTTCTTATAGAAGAACTGACTACAAAAACAGCTATGAAAGAATGACAATCGTGAAGTGTGATAAACTAACACGTTACCATTGGCACTGGGGCAGAGGAAGAAAGCAATGGATAGTTACAGAATAAGTTTCCAAGCCTCAGATTCCTCCTCTGAAAATGCAGATAATCACACCTACACAATGGGTGCATTATGAGAATTTAAGACAATTAAATAAAAAATGGTGAATTTGCTTTCTAGTATTATTAATTAAATATATAAAACTGATAATTAAATCAGTAGCATTCCCTATTTATAACCCATCACAACAATCTAAAAACATTCCATATAACTTATTGTTTTTAATATAAAATTTTTCAGAGACATTATTCCATTTTCAGTTTGCTGAATAATGATGGCTTTCAAAATTTATGAGGAAAAGCTATGGTTCAGAGAAAAACTATTATTTACTCTAACCTCCAAGAAAATTTCCGTGTAAACTGTAGTTTAAATGTAGTTCTACAGGAGGTTTTACTTTCATATATGTTTTCTCTTTTTTAAATGCAGTTCTCAGATTTCTTCTTTTTAATATTTTATTTTATTTACTTATTACAGAGTGAGAGAGAGAACAGGCATGCCAGGGCCTCTAGCCATTACAAATGAACTCCAGATACAAATGCCACCTTGTGCATCTGGATTACATAGGTACTGAGGAGTTGAACCTGGGTCTTTACGCTTCACAGGCAAGCACCTTAACCAGTAAGCCATCTCTCCAGCCCTCATATATATTTTCTAATAGTATATAGTATTTTCATTCTCTGTATCATGAGGAAAATAGATAATATTATTCTTATTTTAGAGTGAAATAAATGAAAAAAAAACAGAAAATAAATGCCTCAACTTCTAGTTCATAGCTCTGACTTTTTAATATTTCATCAGGTCATTAATCAATAATGATTCCCTTATTTTCAAGAGTTTAGTTTCTACTTACTTTAGAAGCTTTTCACCCAGATAATGATGGTGAAACAAATTCAAAATCATGTTTTCAAGTATTCTAACCTTTAAATGCTCCTATGAATGGGTACGAAGCATATACACACATTCACAGTTTGAGTCCTAATGATAGAGATTAGCATAACGGTAGCCCTTTTTTGTAGACAGAGACACAGGAACGAAAGAACATAGATTGTCATCCTGCCCTGGTGAGACTAGAAAGCAGCTCCAATCTGAACCTGACCCTGATCCCGACTTACCAAGATGGCGATCAGTTTGTTTCCTGGGTCTTTTTCCTTCTAGAAATTTTTTTTCCTGCCAGCGGACCCATTCTGAGAACATGGTCTTTTTCCTGACCCATCAACCAACCAAGGTCTCCATATACATTTAAATTTAACCAGTAAAGCTCATCCCAACTTAATGCCAAACTTATATCGCCAAGGTTATCAGACACTGATCCGAGTCACCCTGAGGTTTCCCAGCTCGTGACGCCTCCCATCCAGGAGCTTTCTGCTTCACTCTCTTGTCGAATGTAAATCTTGCTTAACTGGCCCTTCTGCCCAGTCTGCACTTGTCAGTTCTTTCTGAGTGACAAGACAATGAACTGGAGAGCCACTGGCTAGGGTGGTGCATTGTTTTTGAGACGGAGTGGAGTTAGGGTGACTGGAACCCTGAAAGTAAAAAAGGCAGGAAAGCCTGCACTTGCTAGAAATCAAAGCTGATCTGACTTTGTAGCTCTTGCTTAGTTCCCTACAGACCTGTTTCTCCACAAACAACCAACCAGGACTCCTCCTGGGAAGGAGGGCTTTCATAGGATTTAAACATTGTGTGGTAGGTCAAGTTCAGCCTCTGGAACTTGGTGTTAGGGCTAGCGTCTTCCTGAGACAGCCCCTAGCCCTATCCAACCAGCTGTCCCTCTGTCCACCCGAGCTGGAAGACAGCCCGCCTCCACTAAAAGGTATGAATACCATCGCAAGGGGAGGGCAGGCTCTCTCTGACCACTTGGGAACTTCCAGATGTGGGTGAGTTTTTCCCTTGGCTGGGCCTGGGCTGAGTTAGCCCCCCCCCCCGAACTCTTACTCATTTATCCCTTCCCGCTCCCCACATGGCAGGAAAGACTTCATCTGACTCATCAAGAGGGCAAGGGGAGCAGCCTTTTGGTTCTTCTTCCTTCTACGAATCCTTTGTGCGCTTTTTCTCTGCCAGCAGAACTGTTCTGCACCTGTGCTCTTCTCCCACGCCCACCAATGAATCAAGGTCCTCTATATGCATTTAAACTTAACCAGGAAAGCTGATCCCAAGTGGATGTTAATTTACTGTATCATAAAGTTACCCAAGTCACCAAGCGACCCTCCTAACTCGGGAGCTTTCTCTGCTTTACTTTCTTTCCTAAAATAAATCTTACTTAACTTGCCCTTCTGCTGTGTCTGCACTTTTCAATTCTTCCCAAGTCGCAACACAATGAACTCAAGAGCCCCTGGTTTAAGAGGCTTTATCACTCTCAAAATTGCTAACACAGTTAAACACACATTTGGATATAAGTAGAATGTAATTTTAATGTAACAAAACAATAAAAATTGAGGCTTAAAACATAAAATATATTTGAATATGAACACACCTAAAATACTTAAGCACTTATAAGACTATCTACTTCATGGAACAACAAGCAACTGATAATTTATAAAAACACTGCATTAGCCAGATGTGGTAGCAAATGCCTTTGATCCCAGCTCTTGGGAGGCTGAGGTAAGAGGATCACTATGAGTTCAAGGCCAGCCTGGGACTATACAGTGAGTTCCAGGTCAACCTGGGCTAGAGTGAGACCCTACCTCAGAAACTCCAAAAAGAAAATTGCATTACTTAAGTTTTCATGTTCTTAACACAAAATGTTAATTAACAAAAAATGTCAATTTAAAGATTTTCTGAGAAATCTGGGTAGATAGCTTGAGCTTTTAATTCTTTTTGTTGCAAACCCAGTGTCTCATATATGCTAAGCACTCTACTCCTGAGCCACCTCCTCAGATGGAGATTTTAAAATTTTAAGCTTAATCTTTCCAGAAATTAACTTATCTTTATATTGGTATAATATTTTATGGGTATCTTATAAATTAAGTTCTTTTGCTTTGGTAAGCAGAATAACATAAAGTCTAAAATATTTGGAAAACATTTTTTTTCAACTTTGTGTATATCTGGTTGCAATAGCCCCATCACACTAGCTGAGGCTTGTTCAAACTAAAATAAAAGTATCTCATGGCTCACAGAGATATAATGTTAAGTTCCCAGTCTGGAAACAGCAATTTTAGAATTGGGAAAGGTCGGAGGAACATGGCAACACATTGAAACCCATTTCTTCCGCTGACTCACGACAATGCAACTATTTTTTAGCTTTCACAAGTTTTCTAACTGAAACAGGATGTACAGTGCAAGGTATGATCAGCCCTATAGGCTGAAATGAAGATACCTACTCCCTTTGTTATTTTACTTTTGCATACAGGATTAAGCACTGGCAAGTCTGTGTTTTGGGCTATAATTCCAAGCAACCAGTTTGGTTTCAATTTGTCAATTAACTACCCACTCTTTAGTTTAACAACACAGCCTTAATCCTGTGGCTAGGGACAACTAAACACAGAGAAAATCTAGGCACATCACTCTGCATGAAAGCCCCCAAAACTACAGGGGCTCTGCTCTTCTGCTTTCTCATTGCACCCAGCCCACCTTATAGCATCCATCTCTCCTGGTGTGTCCCTACAGTCCTCAGTCTTAAAAGGTTTAAAAGACTATAGCTGACCTATTCACTTTGCTTTCTTTAAATATTTCTTCATAAAGAAGATTAAAAAAGAAGAAGAACTAAACATGTCTGGGCTTCCTACGTAATTCTGAGTCAAACCCTGGTGAGCAGTGCTACTGTACGGAAGAGTTGCCATCTAAGACGTGACCCTTCACCTTCCATGGATCATCTCATTCTGACTTCCTTCCTGTGGCACAGTCCCTGAATGGTTCCCATATGTATGCACCTGAGCACAGTTCATTTAAAGGCAAGCAGAGCTCACTCTACTGTTTTGTTACTTCCAGAAAGAATGCGAACCACACTCTAATTAGCTTTATAATTCCAAGTTGAGCTACTACTATAATTTTTCATGTCAGCCCATAGTGTTCTCAGTCAAGTGTAGTCATCTGTGGGACAATAATCTTGAATGTCATAATAGCAGAAATCTGAAGCTATACTTTCTATGTGCCATCAATAGTGCCAAGCCCCCGTCCTGGGACTTCAATGCTGCAATGACATCATAGTGCTTGTCAGAAAACATTATGTACTTCCTTAACTGAGGAAATGATTGCACAGAAACAGTGGCTGGCTACTAATGTATATGTAAAACATAAGAGATAATTATGACTACAGATCCAAATTTGGAATTTGTTATATATTTAATAGAATGGAAACATTCCACAATAGGAGAACTGAACACATGACTAAGGATTATCCTAAACAATATCCTCATATACCTAATTAAATTCAAGGTTTTCAAATTTCTATTTACTCTGTTATTTAACAACTAACATACTATATAAACCCCAAGGAAAAATTATACATCTCCATGTTTTCATATGATAAAGAGAGAAAATAAGAGAAAATTGGAGAAGAATTGATTTCATAAGCACTTAGAAAATATTATGTTCCAAATCAGCAATCATCACTCACCCATTTAGTAAATATTTATTATGTGGCATAGACAGTACCAGGGACTAGGGATAGTTCTCAGAACCAAATAAACCTGCTTCTTAAACTTACACGGTTTCCACCTGGCCAGAAAACTTACTACCAATTCATTTCAGCAAGTATTTCTCAAGCATTTGGAAGAAACTAGCACTGTGTTCATTTGAGTACAGGAAAAAGCTAACATAGGACCCCTGTCTCCTCATCTATGTCTTTGAAAAGAAATACTTTATAAAAAAAGAACTGCTTAGAAAGCAGTCCAAACTGACTGCTGGCTGCTAAACACGAAAGCGCCCAATCCGAACACTATTCCTGAAACTACGGGATACGCTGGGTGATGCTGTAAGGGGAATCTCAGACTAGCCTTCAGTTGGGTTTCCAAACTCCAGTGACATCGCAAAGCTTCCTAGTTCACAGGTAATGCTCAAATGCAGATCTCCCATTTTTCCTATTGAGGAAAAATAAAATGTTATTTTTTTCCAGTATATAAAGTGGTAATGAGGGATCAGTATAATTTTTTGGTTTGTTTTTGTTTTTTTGTGGGTTTTTTTTGTTTGTTTGTTTGTTTTTCTAGGTAGGGTCTCACTTTAGCCCAGGATGACCTGGAATTCACTATGTAGTCTCAGGGTGGCCTCGAACTCATGGCAATCCTCCTACCTCTGCTCCTGAGTGCTAGGATTAAAGACATATGAAAAGTTGACATTGGTCTTGAACATTTAAATTGGCTTACTCTGAAATCAGGGGAAAGTCAGCTAATGATCTAAAATCGAAAGCCTGGAATACTTTTCTGAGCATAGCATAAACTCTCTGAGAAGAACACAGGAATTTTCCAAAGGTGGTTTTTTTTGTTTGTTTGTTTGGTTGGTTTTGTTTTCTTTTTGTAATATGCTTTTTTAAAGTCCATTTTAACAACAAAACCAAAACAGGGAAAAGTACCCAATAATATGATTTAGTTAACAGTCAGAATTAGAAATAATCTTTGAAAAAGACAAAACCTTTAAAAAATTAAAGATACTATGTTATCAAAATGTGAAAAGAGAAGATTTTCTAACCAAAGTTAGTAATAATATGATTTAGTTAACAGTCAGATAATTTGAAATAATATATACTTTAGAAAAAGACAGGCTTTATATTAAGGCTGGAAAGACTCTTGATTAGTTTTTTCAGATTCCCTTTAAAAAATTAAGTTGGTTTCCCCAAGAGCCACTACACCCATATTGTTGCCTTTTGGACTCATCCCAGATTTCTGTCATCTGCATGCATCTGAAGTTGGCTGGTCTAAGGGAGAAGGTTTTCTCTCAACCAGCTTGTTTCTCAGTGATCTTGCTGCTCAGGCATTAAATAAGGTCTTATCTGTTTCTCAAGGGAAACCAAGGGCCTTGGCAATAATGTTCTGGATATTAAAATGTAACATGGTGCTGAGAAGAAGGGATGGAGGAGTGTCCAGCACTGAAACATCTCTGACAATTTGGCTCAGGGTCTATTGTGGAAGAGGCGGGGATAATATAGAGCCAAAGGAAGGATACAGCTCCTTACATTTAGCCAGTGCCTACAAGAGACTAATGGAGAGAGGGAGGGGATATGACAGAGAGTGGAGTTCTGAAGGGGAATGGAATGAGGGGATGGAAATATCATGGTTTATTGTCTGTAAGTATAGAAGTTGTCAATTTAAAAAAAAAATAAAGACAGGGCTGGAGAGATGGCCTAGCAGTTAAGGTGCTTGCCTGCAAAGCGAAAGGACCCAGGTTTGATTCCCCAGGACCCATATAAGCCATATGCACAAGGTGGCACAGGCATCTGGAGTTGGTTTGCAGTGCTATAGACCCTGGCAGGCCCGTACTCTCTCTCTCTCTCTATCTGCTTCTTTCTCTCTCTCTTTCAAATAAATAAATAAATCTTTTAAAATTAAAGATAAAGCTATCACATGACCTTACAATCCCACTCCAAGAGCAAATTTTCAGTCAAAGTACTGAAAACAGGCACTCAAGTACATGAACATACATTTCATAGAAGCCTATTCACCTGAGCCAAAAGGTAAAAATATCGAAATATCTATTAGTGGATGGATCAATAAGCAAAATGTGGTATGGACATTCAAAGGAATTTTATTGAGCCTTACAAATCAACAAAGTTCTGATACATGCTAAAAAGTCAATAAAACTGTAACAGATTGTGGTAAGTGCAAGAAGTCAGACACAGAGATCACATACTGTGATGAACTTGCATGAAATAAATCAGACAGATCAATCCATAAAGACAGAACTTGGATTCTTGGTTGATACAGGCTGAGTGTGGTGGTTTGAATCAGATGTCCCCCATACACTCATGCGTTTTGAATGCTTGATCCCCGGCTGGGGGAAATTTGGGTGGTGGAGCTTTGCTGCAGGAAGTGTTTGCTGGGGTGGACTTAGGGATGTTATAGCCACGTCTTCCTTGCCTGAGCTACGCTCACTTTCTTGCCTCTGCTTGTGGTATGCTTGCCATCATGGAACTTACCCTCAAGACCATAAGCCAAAATAAACTTCATTCCTCCAATCAGCTGCTTTTCTATGCCAGAGACCTGAAACTCTTCCTTTTATATGCCCATAATTCAAACGTGTGGTTTTTCCCAAGGTGTCCCACATTTCTCTCATGCCCTGCTCATACGTTTTTTGGGTTTTTTTGAACTTGTCATTGATTTTGGTTCCCTGATTTGTTTCTTCTACCTTTTCCTCAAGTCTTGATATTCTATCATCCACATGGTCTATTCTCTTTGGGAGGTTTTTGAGGGAATGTTTTCTTTAAGTTGTGCATTTTTCATTTCCAGTTAGTTTTTCTTTAATGTTTCTATCTCTTCATTGATCTACTTTTATATCTAGGGTTGACTTTCTCATTTCACTCATCTGATCATTTGTGTTGTGTTTGGAAGAGGAGAGTGGGAAGGGGTGGCATGCCTGGACACATGGGTAGGGTGCGGGGCCTGGCTATGGCCAGAATTGGGAACTCACTTGCAGGAGACTGGTTCAACTAGTTTGGTGGGAGGACATGTGGGTGAAACATGGGTAACCTGAGGGACCAAGAGGACCAAGAGAAGCCGGTCCGCTAGGCTCCTGTAGAGACCGTAAGTGTTTTGAATGCTTGATCCCCAGCTGATGGCAGTTTGGGGTGTGGAGCCTTGCTGGTGGAGGTGTTTTTCTGGAGACAAGGCTTAGAGGTGTTATAACCTATAACCAGTTCCCCCTTGCCAGAATCTGGCTCACTCTCTTGCTGCTATTTTCCACCTGCTGGGGCAGAAGTGATGTCATGCTGTCTGCTTCCAACATGGTGTTTCCCTGTGAGACTGTAAGCCACAGTAAAAACCTTTCCTCCCATCAACGGCTTTTGTTTGAGTATTTTGTCCCAGAAACCTGAAGGTAATTGCAACGGTGAAGGGAAAAGAATAATGGGAGAAAGTAATAACTGGGTAAAGTTTGACTCTGAAACAACAGAAGTATTCTGGAATTGCTTAGAGGTGGCAATCACTAATATACTAAAAGACAACTCACATCACCTTAAACTGATTAATGTGGGGGCAAGAGAGAGAGTTCCATTGGTACAGGGCTTTCTAGGAGCCTGAATTCATCCCCAGGAACTGCATAAAAAAGCCAATATGGTGGCATGCTTGTAATCCCAGCACTGGGGAAGAGGCAATAGGCAGATCACTGAGCTCACAGGTTAATACAGCCTAATGAGAGATACTCTCTCAAAAAGAGTGGATAATGCCTGATGATAGGATGTGAGGTTGTTCTCTGGCATTCATATGCACTCACAGACAAACACATACACACACATACAAAGGTTAATTTTATGTTATGGGAAGTTCACCTAAATAAGTTATTTTTTTTAAAGAGAGAGAGTGTGAGGGAGAGAGAGAGAGAGAGAAAGAAAGAAGAAAGAAAGAATTGGCACACCAGGGCCTTAGCCACTGCAATCGAACTGCAGATGCTTGCGCCACCTAGTGTGCATATGTGACCTTGTGCTTGCTCCTTCGTGCATCTGGCTTACATGGGATCTGGAGAGAGATCAAACATGGGTCTTTAGGTTTCACTGGCAAGTGCCCTAACCACTAAGCCATTTCTCTAGCCCAATAAATTACTATTATTATTATTTTGTTTTTCAAGGTAGGGTCTCACTGTAATTCAGGCTGACCTGGAAGTAACAATGTAGTCTCAGGGTGGACTCGAACTCATGGCGATCCTCCTACCTCTGCCTCTTGAGTGCTGGGATTAAAGGTGTGGGCCACCATGCCCAGCTTCCAATAAATTATTTTTTTAAATGCTACATTACCAAAATGTGTGACAACATAGAGTACAATAATGTATGAGAAAATACATTGAAAACTCTTAATTTAAAAATGTCCCCAAAAGACTGTAACTGTCAAAAAGTATTAATAATGTCTTGACAAGTCATGTTGTTTATATGTTTTTCTTTATATGTATACTTAAGTGCTATAAATTATAAAATTTGTGTTTAAACTTCAGAGATCTTTCAGAACAAAATACTTAAGGCTACGAGGGCTGGAGAGATGGCTAAGTGGTTAAGGCGTTTGCCTGCAAAGCCAAAGGATCCCAGTTCAACTCTCCAGGACCCATGTAGGCCAGATGCACAAGGGGCTGCATGCATCTGTAGTTCATTTGCAGTGGCTGGGGGCCTTGATATTCTCTCTCTCTCTCTCTCTCACACACACAAATAAATTCATTAATCAAATATTTTTTAAAATACTTAAGGCTAAGGAAAACACTTGCTTTCAAAGAAAATTATTTTCCCTTGTTCTTGAAATATTTTTGACAAAAACAATTATATCACATTAAGAAGAATCACTAATAGGTTGCATAGACCAACTGTAGGTATAGATGGTAAATTTGAAATAAGTAAAATAGTCATAGACAAAGCTTAAAACTTCTAGAAATCATGAAAAATTAGAGCCTAGAGTTTTAGAAGAATTTAAATCTTAAATTTCTATAATAGGTACTTGACTAATGAAAAAACATCCAATAAACTTAATTCCAATAAAACTATTCTAGCAGGTCATTAGTGTGCAAATTTAACACACTTCAGAAAAAAAATTATCTCTATAAGTATGTGGACAAGGCAAGTCTAAGTGCCTAGTAGCTGTAAGGACTATAATATAGATAAAAGTGCAAGCAGAAAAACTGCTCAAACAGCTATGTCAGCACCACCAGCATGTTATAACAGGAACAGACTTTATAAGTCATATTATTACCAGTTTCATTTAAGACAAGCATATCATTCCAAATACCAACACTATTGAGTTAATGTGATTTCCCACATCAGTTCAACCATGAGAAACTATTTTTAAAATACACTCATATAAATGGCAAAGACCAAGTCTTAAAAGCTGACCTCATAAGCAAACTTAGCTTGGATTTTAGTTTACAAGCCTGACTGCCTTCAAGTGAACCAGATGCCCAGATCTTGGTTTCTAATTTTCCTCTTCCGTGGGAGGTTTCAGGGCTTCTTGGAGAAATTACTCATGCTAAGACTGGTGCAAGAAGCAGGATGAACCAGGAGTATCTTACAAACATTTTGGTTCTCTGAGTACCTTGAATGCCATTCCAGATCTGTCTGCACAAATCAGCCATCAGTCTGAGGACAGCTCCTTCAAAAGCCTTTTGTTTTTCTCATATAGATCAGTTTCTTGGCCTCAGCACTGTGGGCATTTGGGAGCAAATACTTGTTTGTTTGGGCGGGGGGCTTCAGGCACAATGGAAGAACTTTAGCAGCACCCTTGGGCTCTTCCCTCTCCCTAGGTGAGATAAAAATGGCACCCAGACAGTGCCTTTGTCTTGAGGTGAGGAGTCTGAGCTGAGGAGATAGCGCATTTGGTAAATGCAAACCTTAACTGAGAAGATATTTTCAGGAAAACTTCCAAAATCCTGAATAAAACTTGATAGTTAAAACAAACAGAGATTGTTGCTGTGGGCTTCTGGCAGGTATAGAGAATGAGGTTAGCATGGGGAAGAGAGGTTTCAAGGAAAAAAGACTTGGTTTTGTGTGTGACTCCTTCTCCTCTTCTTTCCACCTCAGAAATCAGCAATAAGGCCCTTTTGGTGACGACTTTAACACTGTTTCCCTGCCCCCAGTTCATAATTACCAAGAGCCAAGAAACACAGTGCTGGACACACTTCCCGGAAGCTGTCCGTCATGTGCATTAGATTGAGAAGCCAGTTTATTAAAGACAGGGACGGTGGTTAAATTCAGAAACAACAAATAAGGTGGCTGCCAGGTTCTGGAATTTCATCTCTTCTGCTGCTAGTACAAATGCTCATAAAGCAGACATCTTAAAGAATAGTCATGAAGGCAGGGCGTGGTGGCACATGCCTTTAATCCCAGGACTAAGGAGACAGAGGTAGGGAGACGGTCACGAGTTCGAGGCCACCCTGAGACTACATAGTGAGTTCCAAGTCAGCCTGGGCTTGAGTGAGACCCTTCCTTGAAAAACAGCCACAACAAAATAAGAGTCATAAAGCATCACACGAACTGAGAAAGGTTGGCCTGTTCTGGTGAATAACTAGTGTAAAGTTTGAAAAGAAGTACAAGTACTACCCCTTGGGCAAACACCTGTTCACCAACAGGAACATGTGTGTATATCAGAGTCCAGCTCTCACATCCCATGCCAAACCCAGGGTCACTCATTTGACTTCTGCCAGAATCAGATTCTAACCCTGGGCCTAGACAGTGAACAAACTGCAGCTCTTGGTTCCCACTTTGAGGATTTTTCGCAGAAACATGACTAAAAACACTCTCCAGGAGGGCAAGTCCACAAAGGCTTAAAGTGAACGCAAATGGTGAGGTCAAGTCCAAGTCGCAAGGAACCTGGGGGTCAAACAAGCCCGCAGCCACGTGGCCCATGTTCTGGGGGCCACGGCTTTCCAAAGAGAGGATGGGCTGGTTTCACCTTGACTATTTTCTCTAAGAAACTTGCCTTCTCTTGTTGTTAATTTCCAGCTTTAAAGCCTTGTGGTCCGATATGATGCAGGAAGTTACGTCAATTTTCCTGAATTTATGGAGGCATGCTTTAGCCTTAATATATGATTTATTTTGGAGAAGGTTCTGTGGGCTGCGGAGAAGAATGTGTATTCTGTAGAATTGGGGCAGAAAGTTCTGTAGATGTCTGTTAGGTTTCATTGATCTATGGTGTCATTAAGTTCTATTATTTCCCTGTTGATTTTCTGTTTGGATGATCTGTCTATTGATGATAGTGGAGTATTGAAGTCCCCAACTATGATGGTGTTGGGGTTTATTTCTGTTTTGTTGCCAGGTAGGTTTTGTTTTATAAACTGTGGTGCACCCGTGTTTGGTGCATACAGATTTATGATTATGATGTCCCCATGTTGGATCATTCCCTTGATGAATAAGAAGCAGCCTTTGTCTATTTTGATTACTTTTGGATTGAAGTCTATTTTATCAGAGATTATTATAGCTTGTTCCTTATTTCCTTTTGCTTGGAATACCATTTTCCATCCTTTCATCCTGAGGAGTGTCTGTCTCACACAGGCTTCTTTCAACCTTCCCTCAGTTGAATTTTACATTCCTTCTGTAACAAAGAATGACAGAAACAACCTGGCAAACCCCAGAGACTCTCTATAACAAGTACTATTTAAGAAAAAAGAGAGATGGCTGGAGAGATGGCTTAGCGGTTAAGGCGCCTGCCTGCTAAGCCTAAGAACCTGGTTCTAATCTCCAGGTCCCACGTTTAGCCACATGCAAAGTGACGCAAGGGCGCAATGCCGCACTTAGCCACAAGGGGGCGCACGCATCTGGATTTCGTTCACAGCAGCTGAGAGACTGTTGGCGCGCCCATCTCTGTCTCCCTCTCCCTCTCTGTCTGTCTCTCTCTGTGTCTCTCTCCAAAAAATAAATAAAATAATTTAAAAAAATTTTTTTTAAAAAAAACCCAGGTTTCTCCAGGCCAGAAAGCTGTCTCTTTCCCAGGCTCACCTGAGGGTTCAAGGTAAACTGGTTTGTGCTGATTTCAAAGGAGAGCTAGCTAACTGTTTCAGAGGAACGGACTAGAAGCTAAAAGCCTCAAATCTTTTCCTAATTCTGCCCGTGCTGTTATTCTGACTAGTCACTAAGCTCTTTGGACTTTTATTGATCTATAAATGGCAACTATTTGGCAAAAGGAAGGGCAATTTATGAAAAAGACATTTTTAAAGCATTGGGTAAAGTCATTGAAAGTTAAACTGCATTTTTAAAATCTAAATAGAGATATAGGGGTTTTTAGCAATCTTTTAGACACAATTTCACTGTTTGCCATTGATAAATATTCTATCAGGCAAATAAATTTCAGAAGGCATCTGACCTCCTACTCTTCAGGAGTGAGTCTGCTGATACTTCTCACTGGATAGCTACAGGGGAAGCATTTCTTTTTATTTTTAATATTTTATTTATTTATTAATTTGAGAGAGAGGCAGAGAGAGAGAGAGAGAGAGAGAGAATGGGCATGCCAGGGCCTCTAGCCACTGCAAACGATCTCCAGATGCATGCAGCCCCTTGTGCATCTGGCTTATGTGGGTCCTGAAGATTCAAAACAGGATCCTTTGGCTTTGCATGCAAACACCTTAACGGCTAAGCTATCTCTCCAGCCCCAAAGCATTTCTTGAACTAGTATCAGCCAAAATGAAAGAATCCATCTTCTTTGCCTCCCAGAAATGCTTAAAATCTTGTCCTCAGGGCAGGCAGAAGAAAGATCCTGATGTCTGTCTAATCCTGTTTTCCCAAAGTGTATCAATATGGAGTTCTATGGAGGCAAAAACTCCTCTACACAAGCATAAGCCAATTCATTTAATTGCTGACAGTCCCCTTGTACATTAGGAAAATAAGTGGACTCTCGACACTAACACATAGTATTCTAAGGCTAATTTCTCATTAATATGGAATGGCAGAATGCCTTGGATATCCAAAAATATCCTCAGCAAAAGAAATACCTCTGGAGGTATCACCATACCTAATCTAAAGGTATACTACAAAGCCATAGTAACAAAAACAGCATGGTACTGTCATAAAAACAGACATACAGACCAATGGAAATAGAACTGAAGACCCAGCTCTTGTTCAAGTAACAGCTACTTGACATTTGACAAACATTGCCAACAATGTACACTGCAGAAAAGACAGCATCTTTAGCAAAATGGTGCTGGACAAATTGGATGACCACACGTAGAAAAATGAAACTAGACCCACTTCTCTCACCACGCACAAAAAACTCCAAATGGATTAAAGACATCAACATTAGATGTGAAACTCTCAAACTACTGGAGGAAAAACAAGGAGAATGCTGCATGATACAGGAGTGGGGAACGACTTCCTGAGCAATACCCCAGTAACCCAGGAAATTAAACAATCATTCGACCAGTGGGATGACATGAAGCTAAAAAGCTTTTGTACAGACAAACATATGATAAACAGAGCCAAAAGATGACCCACAGAATGGGAGAAAAACCTGCGCAACTATACCACTGACAGAGGCCTAATATCTAGATCTACAAAGAACTCAAAAACCTAAATATAAAAAAATCAAATAATCCCTTTAAAAATGGGGCAGAGAATTGAATAGGGAATTCTCAATGGAAGAAATACAGATGGCTAATACCTAAGAACATGTTCAACATCCTTAACCATTAGGGAAATGCAAATTAAATCAACTATGAGATTCCACCTTACTACAGAAAGGTTGGCAATCATTAAAAAAATCAAACAACAATAAATGTTGGTGAGGATGCAAGGAAAAAGGATCCCTCATTTACTGCTGGTGGGAGTGCAAACTTGTACAACCACTATGGAAATCAATATGGAGACTCCTGAAAAAGATGGAAATAGACCTACCAACTGACCCAGTTATTGTTCTGCTGGCATCTACCCTAAAGGCTCCACTGTACACTGCAGAGACATTTGCTTGACTATGTTTATAGCTGCTCAATTTACAATAGCTAAGAACTGAAATCAACCCACATGCCCATCATTTTATGATTGGACAATGAAGATGTGGTACAAATACACAATGGAATTCTACTCAGCAGTAAGGGAAAATGATACAATGAAATCTGTAGGAAAATGGACGAGCTTGAACACATGATAGTCAGTGAACTTACACAATCACAGAAAGACAAATGCCACATGTTCTTCCTCACCTGTGATTCCTAAACGGGAACTGCTTTAGTTGCAAGTTTAACTGACGGGCAATTCGAAGGACAGATAAACGGGATGGAAGAGTTTGGAGAGAGGGGAATGGGTGGGAGGGGGGAGATATACACAAAACCGAATCTGAAATGAATTGATACCATAGAAACCGTCCTCCTGGATAGCAGACTAAACGATAGAACCCTCAATAGAAGTGTGGAGGGATTGTCTGTGTATTAGTCAGGGTTCTCTAGAGAAACAGAATGGATAGAATGAATTGTATTAAAAGGGGATTTATTGGATTAGCTTACACAGTCCAGCAATAGCAGGTTGCAGGTCCGAGAGTCAAGAAACCCGGTAGCTGCTCAGTCCACGAGGCTGGAGGCCTCAGCAGTCCCAATCCGGCACTGAAGGCCTGGAGGCTTCCTGGAGAGACGCCGCTCTTCAGTCCACCCTGGTCTTCAGTCCACACTGGAGAGCAGCAACACCAAGCAGCAAGTACCAAGTGGAAAACACCAAGCAGCAAGTACCCAGGGGCAAGCAGCGAGCAGCACCGGCAGCCAGGTGCGAGAGAGAGAGAGAGAGAGAGAGAGAGAGGAGAGAGAGAGAGAGCCTTTCTTCCCAGAGCTTCTTTTCATCAACCAACCCCCTCCTCCAAGAGGGGCCGCCCACTCTGAGGGAAGGGCTTACCCCTGGGGGAAGGATTCTTCCTTTAATTAATTCTTCCTAGAGGCAGCCTCAGAGACACACTTATGAGGAATGTCTGTGGATTCCTAAACAAATCAAGTTGACACAAACTTAACCATCACATTCTGGTAAGAAGGGCCCTGGAGAGAGGGTGAGATGAAGCCCAAGTCTAAAATATTTGGCTCTGGCTTCTAATTCCCAGTAGTGGAATTGGTTATAATCTAGGTAGAGCTGTTGATCAGAGAGCCCTACAAGGTCACCAAAACAAGGCAGGCTTCTGTCAAAGCACTTGATTACCCACTTGAGGTCAAGGGTAAGACCCTACTGCTGAAGACACCCATGCTACCAACACAGAACATAGAGGGATCTGGCTGGAATCTGGAAGGAAGCCAGTTCCCAGATGGTCTGCCCTTATCAGGCTGAAAAGTGCTATGTGAGCTGCTGGGGAAGATGGCGAACAACATTGTGAGCAAGCAGGGTACGCTGCTATGTGAAAATCACCAGACTGACAAGACATACACCTGTGCAATGGTGGCACCCAGCCTAGGTGGGTAACCAATGATTGGTTAGGAGATCCACTCAGTGGAAAGGAACCCATAGGTAGAACTGGGAACCAAGTCAGAATCCTATGGAGACCAAGTTTATGGACTCCAATGAGAAGCTCCCAGTAGTCTTTATCCAAAAATGAGGCTACACTCATCTAAATTAACAATGCTTATCCCCTTTAACCTATGCTGATCGAACGCTCCACTGGATAATCTGTTTTTCTTTTTCAGAAAGCAGTGAGAACCAAGGACAACCAATATCAAACAACAAGACAAGAAGAGACAGCTGATTCCCTGGCAGGAGATGATCCACCCCTCGCACATCAGCCAGGGGCCAGGTGAAACCCCAGAGGAACTGGCGAGATGAGCAAGAGGGCTGCTTCCACGGCCAGCCTGACCACCGACGCCAAGGTGATGGAAACAGACACTGAGGATATTCAAAACGCACGAAGGCAGAAATCTAGAAGCTACTTAGAGCTCAGCACTAAAGTAGACTCAGAGCACACCCACCAAGGCTCAGGGAATCTTGTGGAAAAGGGGGCGGAAAGAATGTAAGAGTCACAGGGTGAGAGGGAATATCCAGAGGCACTGCCACCCGCCACCCCCACAGTGCCTGAATGCTGCCCTCACAACTCACAACCCACAAGTTCATGGTGAATATCAGCAATCCCACTAGGGAGGGCCCTCTGTGGAGTGGGAGCAGGGAGGAGGGAAATGATGGTACCGACATATGATGTGTCCATATAAAGTCTCTACTTAATAATAAAAAAAGAAAAGAAAAGAAAAGAAAAAAAAATAAAAAAACCCTCTGAGGCGTGTCACTGTCCATACTTCACAGGTGTGCGGTCCTTGGGAAGCTGAGGAATTAGCTGAAGTCCTCCAATTAAGAAGCGGCAGAGAGCTGGAGAGTTTACCAAGTAGATTCTCACCATGGTGTGTGAGCATTTCTGATAAATGTAATACATGCATTCTCCCTCCTCGCCCCAAAATTCACATTCTGAATATCTGCATATTTAAAAATAACAGGATTGTTAGACCACTGGAAACACATATAATTCCTTAAAACACGAACTAAAGTATTAAGTTCTAATGGACATATTAGCATACTTCAGTGTCCATTGGCGTTTGTGTCCAGGTGTGTCCGGCTGTCATGCACAGCCCTGAGAACCCAGGCTTGTGCTTCTCCCAACAAGATGTGGGTCCTTGTGTGGATTCATTCCCCCAAAACACCAGTTTCCAAAATTTAAGCCCTAACCTGGAGGTGAGGCCTATCACCCAGCCTCACTCCTCTCAACCTCTGCCCTCTTCTCCCTCATGTCAACCACACAACTTTTCTGAACACAGGGAAAGGAGCATCCGTTACTCCTGGTTTCCTCACAGCTAAATACTATGGAAAATTCCGCAATTCTGGAGCAACTAACGCAACCAGTACTTTCCCTGTAGCAGAGCTTTCCATGAAATTTTCAAAACTGTATCTCTTAAGGTCGTCATGCCTTGATAAGGCTTAGTCCTTAGCCATGAGAAAGCCTGATGTTTACTGGACGGAAGTAGATTGAACTGGGCGTCTAGTCTCCATCGAGGCATGGCCTGGAGCTCCCAGAACTAAAGGCAGTTAGCTTGACCTCCCATCATAGGAAGCTCTGGAATTTTACTTAAGATCACTAAGCCTCGGCTGTGGCACGAATCCAAGCCAGCACACAGGCTCTTGGAGCCAAGACATCTGTGTGTTGTAATGACATGCAAGTTACAACGAAGCGTTTATATCTCGCTTTAGTGTAATATGAACACTTAACTGTTGCAAATCAGCTTTCTGTGATGACTAATCCTTACTTTAAGGATTTATTGTATTTCTAATTCAAGTCCTTATCAGCCTACAACAAACTTATATGAACTGATTAAGCTGTGCACGGCAGTAACTCAAGTGCTCTGAAGATGAGACATCAGCTAGACATGCTAAAAAATGATCGTTTAACAAAATCAGACTTATTTGACTACTTTTGAATCACTTATTTCATATTTAGAATAATGATAGAATTATTCTTCTCCAAAACCAGCAATGAAGCGAGAAGTCTTAGGCCAGAACAGAGAGATCCTGGTCCTGCTATTAGGAGTCATGGAGATTTGGGCTGGCGTTGACTGGGGAACACACTTCTCTAAGGGCCCATCCAAAGACAGCAACAGAGGTGGCTGTCTCTATTAAGTGGTCCTATTTAAATATAGATGGGCAAGGTCACATCCTGAGGCAATGCACTGCACAACAGGTATTCCTCTTCAAAAGGAAAAGCTGAAATTCCGGCCTGGGCTGCCTTACGAGCAAAGAAAAGGAGGGCAATTATCTTTCAAACCTGAGGAGGTAAAGGCAAAGGTCATTCGAGAGGTCAGAGGGCCAACTGAAACAGCTCATCAACTCAAACACCTTCTCTGGCCTTTAAAACCAGTCCACTTAGGGAGAGCACAGTTGGAGCTCTTTGTTTCCCTAACTCATAAACCCTTGCTCATGACTTCTTTTCTCAGGCATTCACTTTACTGCACTGAATGTCTCAAATAAAGCCACTTGTAAACAGAAGGGGTCTGGTGTCACGTGCAGCCATTTCTGCCTTGATGAAAGGTCCGTGCTTGCTAACAGGACTTTAAACCAGCATGGACTCCCTACAGGGCAAACAGAGAATCAATCAATCATTTTCAATTTTCATGGAAACTGCATGTTCTTGGGTAGTATGGCTCCAAAATGTTAAGTCTCTAGCAAGATACATTCTTTGACACTGAGCATAAACTTTTATATGTACTGCTATGTCATATTAATTCAAGTTTGTAAAAACCCGCATATTATCCTTGGGCGAGCAACACTTTTTATAGCATGGAGTATCAAAAAATGCTGGAGAGATTTCCAGTGGGGGAGCGAGGGGCACGGAAGACAGCGCCTGTAGATTGAGGGTGATCCCAGTGACTGGACGATGTCAACCTAGCCTCAGAATCTGTACAAAGGCATTTTCCAGATTTCTCTTTGTGAACCAGCACACAGATGACAAGCAAATGTTCTTTCCATTTCTCCTTCTAACACCACCACATCACCTATTCTGGTAAGCGGTAAAAATTGAAGAGCTTATTTATTTATTTATTTGAATTAAAACAAGTTATGTGTTTACCAAAACAAACATTGAACTCATCAATTCTTGATAATACTGCCACTTTTACTACAAAGCATTCATAACTTTTCTCAGAAATGAATATATGATTTATTCTGACTTATAACAACATAAATTCTATGTATTTCTTTCTTTTTTTCAGGCAAGCCCAGCAGACTGGCCAAGGGCAAGAGTAGAATGAGACTGATGCCCTAAGCCAGTCATAAAAGAAAACAACCATTTCCACCAATTTTTCACACACTACACAGAAGATATCACATATGCTTTATGTTTCCAAGAGAGTTCCTTAATTTTCAAAACTGTTGAGTACTTTCTTTATCTTTACCTATATTTTCATAGTGTGATTATTTATCAGCCCCAAATGGACTCACTACTATTTTCATCAATTATAATACTTTAGTTTGCTAAATGACTATATTATAAATTGAATAATTTGATGAAATGTCTCCAGAGTACTTTACATGCCTGCTATGGATGCTTCTTGAAACATTTATTAGAAAGTTCATAGTGGAACCCAATGTATTCTACATTTATCCTGCACACTGTCTCTTTATCTGCTCTATACGTCAGCTGGAGTTACACAAAGCATTGTCACCTTAATCCCTTTCCTGTTCTTTGAGGATCATAACACAGAGGTTCATTCAAATGGCTTTTCAACTAAGAGTTCACAGCCTCAACTGTCAAATTAACCAAATGTGAAAATTTCACAGAAATGCATGCCAGGGACAGCTGAAAACATCCCTATAATTATGGATAATCTTTGAGTTAACCTATTAGACGAAGTCTCATGCATCTTAAATATTCTTAGTTCAGGGCTGGGGAAATGGCTCAGCAGTTAAGGCTTTTACCTGCAAAGCCTAAGGACCCCGGTTCGATTCACCATGACCCACGTAAGCCAGATGCACAAGAGGGTGCATGCATCTGGAGTTTGTTTGCAGTACTTAGAGGCCCTGGCATGCCCATTCTCTTTCTCTCTATATCTGCCTCTTCCTGTCTCTCTCTCTGTCTCAGATAAATAAATAAAATATTTTAAAAATATTCTTAGTTCAAAAAGGATGAGTCCAATTCCTCTTAGTGGGTTATTAGGAAACAAATAAAAAGCAATGAAAGCCAGGGATGGTGGCACATACCTTTCACTCCAGCACTTGGAAGAGAGTGGTAGGAGGATTGCTATGAGTTCAAGGCCAGCCTGGGTATACAGAGTGAGTACCAGGTCAGCCTGGGTTATAACGAGACCCTACCTCAAAAAAACAAACAACAACAAAAAAAGAGCAATGCAATAAAATAAAAATCATCAATTGGCTATTAATGCCAATTAAATTGGCTAATAACCATGTAAATATGAACTTTCTGATACAGTAGAAATATCAGAGATATAAATGCAAATGTGAGTTTTCATACTTCAAGCTGTACTGCCCTGAACAGTCAAGTTCTTATAAAGAATATTCTAGGGCTGGAAAGACTGCTTAGTGGTTAAGGTACTTGCCAGCGAAAACTAAGGACCCATGTTCTACTCTCCAGATCCCATGTAAGCCAGAAGCACAAGGGGATACATGCACAAGGTCATACATGGACACAAGGTGACACACACATCTGAAATTCGATTACTGTGGCTGGAGGCCCTGGCACACCAATTCATTCTCTCTCTCTTTCTCTCTCTGTCTCATAAAAAAAGGCAAGTCTATTGGGCTTGCCTCAAAAAACAAAAAGAATATTCTAGGGCTGGAGAGATGGCTTAGCAGTTAAGGCACTTGCCTGTGAAGCCTTGGACCAGGTTTGACTCCCCAGAACCAACATAAGACAGATACATAAATAAAATAAAATAAAATAAAATAAAATAAAATAAAATAAAATAAAATAAAATAAAATAAAATAAAAGAATAACATGCTAAAGAAATACATAGAATTTACATAGTCATCACTCAAAATATAATTACATAAATAATTAAGTTTCTAAAAGCTGGTATTACAATTTGTGCTTTTATGAACAGACCCATTAATGTATTGTTTTGACATAAGGTTTTTAAAGTCAATCGGGTATCCTGCCTAGTTTGCACCTTGCTTCCTCTCAGCCCCTTGTGCATGTGAACATAAACTTTACATATAGTTCTATATGTTGTTTCCAAGACTTAAAATATCTTTCCCTTCTATTTACCAGCTGGCAGCCCATCCTTGCCTCTAAATGCAGGCTGGAGATGTGGCTCAGCTATAGAGTGGAGATGCATGCACAAGGCTTTGGGTTCCATCACCAGCACTGTTAGAAAAGAAATTAGAACCCAGTCCCATGACTCCCCAGAGCTGAATGGCTCTTACACTTTGTTCTCCAACAACCAGACGTCCTTCTACAAAGATCAACCCCACCCACTTGATCGTTACTTTCATACCCAGGACTTTTCCCACTTAAACAATTTTTCCGCCTTTACTTTTTGTTGAAGTATGTATAAAATGCACAGATTTTAAGTGGTTACATCAGTAAGTTTTGACAAATGTATACACCTGTGTTTCCATCATCCTAACATTTTTCCCCTCATTCTTTTTTTTTCCAGTTACACTTCCTCCTCCTCCCAAAGGAACCGTTCTCAGACCTGGGTTCCCTATAGACCAGCCTGGTGTCGACTCGTGTTACTTGCAATACTGTCTTCCGGACACAAAGCAGCCGTGGAATTCATGACTTCACAGCAGCTGACACTACCTACACAGGACCTGCATAATAAGAGGGGGAAATGGTGACATCAAAAAAGAAGAAGCTTGGGCTGGAGAGATGGCTTAGCAGCTAAGGCGCCTGCCTGCTAAGCCTAGAGAACGCTGGTTCCAATCTCCAGCGGTTCCAATCTCCAGGTCCCATGTTTAGCCAAATGCAAAGTGACGCAAGGGCGCAATGCCGCACTTGCCCACATGAGGGCGCACGCATCTGGATTTCGTTCACAGCAGCTGAGAGACTGCTGGCGCACCCATCTCTGTCTCCCTCTACCTCTCTGTCTATCTCTCTGTCTCTCTCTCCAAAAATAAATAAAAAATAATAAAAAAATTAAAAAAAAAAAAAAAAAGAGGCTTGGAGAGATGGCTTAGTGGTTAAGGCACTTGCCTGCGAAGCCAGAGGATCCCAGTTCGACTCTCCAGGCTCCACATTAGCCAGATGCACTAGGGGGTGCATGCATCTGGAATTCGTTTACAGTGGCTGGATGCCCTGGCACACCCATTCTCTCCCTCTCTCTCTGCCTCTTTCTCTCATATAAATAAATAAACAAAAATAGTTTTTTAAAAAAGAAGAGAGACTAGTTGGAAAGAAGAAGGGTTCAGTAGAGGGGGATAGAGATATTTCTCTGTCTCTCTGTACACATTATGTGCAAGATCATGAATGTTGCTCGTTTATTTTTATTAATCAATGTTCACGTACTTCTCTGCCTCCCAGAATATTATCTTTTACAGTGACTTCTTCTTGTTGATAAGTCTAACCTGTTCAAACAATGCATGCATGCATTAACATAGGAAGTTCCCTGGTCTTTGGGAATGCTACTGAAGTATTTACACTGCAGTTTCAAAGAAATGAAAATATACAAGTCTGAGATGTTTTATTATTTCAACCTTCAGTGGATAAGCTACATACCAATGGAGTCCCTAAATCTTAATTTCCATGGCAAGCCACATGTATCATCACCAGCAATCCTTGGGCAGATGGTATTTTTAACTGTAGGCAAGGAAAAGATGTAAATAGTAACTTGATCGCTCAAAACCACCTTACAAATTATCTAGGGGCACAAGAATTGTATTTTTTCCTCATCTCACTACGCCATGAAATGTAGTGTACATAAGAAATGACTTGTGCTCAAAATCCACGCTCCTTGTTTATTCTCTGACGATCCATGCATTGCCCACAGTGCCTATCTCTCCCCCACACGGTTAATGCTCAAAGAGGTTGCTGTGTCCAGTCTTTTTGTTTCTTTCCCACTCCATTTGGACATGAACAAGATAATGGTCATATCCTTTGGCTGTACTTCAGTCTTCTCTGTCTGGCATTTCCTGGGTCATAGGGACTTGAACTTCATTTTCCAATAGTATATTGATGAACCTTTGATTTTTTTCACATTTAAGAATTTATGATGTCTCTCTAACATTAATTTACATATTTTGTTAATTCAATGAGTTTACAGTGTCTTGATAAATGACTTCTTTAGGAAGGAAACGCAGAACTTCTGGCTGCTTCTCCCAAGCCTGGGAACATATACAGAAAGTAGTTCTTCACCCAGTGCTGCCAAGAACTTAATCATTTTATGTGCTTAGAAGGAAACCTTCAACTGCAAGGCCTTCATAGATGATCAACCCACTCCTTAAAAACAAAGGCCAGGGCTGCAGAGATGGCTTAGTGGTTAAGGCAAGTGCCTGCGCAGCCCAAGGGCCCGTGTTCAGTCTCTCTCCAGATCCCACATAAGCCAGACACCCAAAGGTGATGTGAGCACACGTGTGCACTAGGTGGAGAAAGCATATGCATCTTGATTGCAGTGGCTGAGGCCCTGGCATGCCAACTCTCTCTCTCTGTCTCGCTCTGTATTACTCTTGCTCTCGCTCTCTCTTAAAAATGTTTTAAAAGGCCACAGAGAAAATACAATGAGTTACTCTGTGCTGACCTATAACACACTCACATCATGCCTTGATCAAATGCAGAATAACAAAAGAATGGTAGACAACATACAGAGAAAAACGGATGACACTATTATCTCATACACATGTAGTAATTTTTATTTTACACTGGCCTTTCAAATAGATTAAACTACACAGCTCTAACTTTTTTTTTTTATTATTATTTCCATCCTTTAATCAGCCCTAAGGCCTCGATCACTTTTTACTATCCCACCAGAGAGTATCATCAATGTTCCCCTGGTTGGCACAGTCTGTACTGATTTGTCCAATTCCCCCCTCCCAACAAGATCATCAGATTCTCCATTCAAAATTCTACATGCCTTGCTTACTCATAACCGGTTCCTGATGCCCTATCCAAGTACCAGAAGCGGGGGGTTGGGGGAGGAGCTAGAGAGGAAGCTCTTTAAAGAGAAGTGGCTATCAGTATAGTATTAGGGACACAAGAATGTTTCAGTTTTTTTTGAAAGTAAGGAAGAAGTGGTAAAAATCAAAGGATGTCACAGAAAAGATGACAAAACACTGTAACAGTGGAATTGTGTGAGACTCGAACAGTAAATAGTAAGCTCAGATAATGACTCAAAAATGGAAGATTCTACTCTAGAGCACTCAAGAGAAAAACCATGCAGGAAGCAAAGGGATCCCCAAAGGGAAGAACAAATATAAGACCAGTGGGGCTGTGTAAGCAGCAATAAGAGGGGAAATTGTCCTTCCGGGCTGGCCTGCAGGAGGGTGGGAACCAAGGCCAGGCCGGGCAGGCCCAGCACGTCCCTCAGACCTGAGCTGGCCCTAACCTTTAGGCTGGGTGGTCTATAAAACCTGTGTTCTAAAGCTTACTCAAGGGTACAAGTATTTTGGCTGCTTTTAAGTTAATCCAAAGTCTAAAGTTCTGTTTTTATTCTTGGTGACTTACCTACCAAAGCATAGTTCAAGTAATGAAAACCTTGTGGGCACTAGCAAATGTTATGAACTACAGCCACAAAAGACTCTTGGTATCTTTCATCATCACAACACAATGAACGGACGGCTTCAGCAGATGTGCAAAGCAGTAGCGTGAGGAAATGTACCTGCTCTGGGAAATGAGTAATTTTTTGTGTGATTCTTGTTTGTTTCAGCTCAACATCAGGTTTTTTTTTTTTTTTTTTGAGACTATTTTACAGGATGAAATAAGTAGCCCTATTTATTTCATGTCTCTCCAAACATCATGTTCATCTGCATTCTGAGTAATAGCATGTCAGAAGCTCTCTTGCTAACACTTCACCCTATCAGACATTTCCTTCCTTCCTATTAGTGTGAAACATATAAAATAAAATTTCATTATGTGGTTTAATTTGTGTTCCTTTAACCTACAGACAACAGAGTGAGTTCCCGGTCAGCCTGGGCTGCAAAGGCACCCTACCTTGAGCCCCTTCAAAAAACAGTCCTTTTTTTTGCTGGGCATGGTGGTGCACACCTTTAATCCCAGCACTCGGGAGGCAGAGGTAGTTGGATTGCAGTGAGTTTGAGGTCATCCTGAGACTACATAGTGAATTCCAGGTCAGCCTGGGCTACAGCGAGACCCTACCTTGAAAAAACAAACAAATAAGAAGTCCTTCTCGACCCTAAAGTATAAATCTATGCTCTGCTTTTTTTCTTACAACACCTATGCCTTTCATATATCAGTAGTCAATTTACTTGAAATTTATTTTATTTATGGTGTGAAGTAAGGATTCAATTATACTTTTTGGAATGTGTGTGTATGTGTAATAGGTATGATATGGTGTATGTGCATCTGTGTAAAGATGTGTGTGCCCCAGGTGCATGTTGGAGGCCAGTGGAGAACATCGGGTGTCTCTTTTCACTTACCTACTGGTTTCCTTTGAGACAGAGTTGATCACTGAACCCAGAGCTGCCATTTTTAAAAAAAATATTTCATTTATTTATTTATGACAGAGAGAGTGGGAGAGAATGGGTGCACCTGGGCCTCTAGCCACTGCAAACGAACTCCAGATGCATGCACCTCCTTGTGTATCTGGCTTACATGGGTACTAGAGAATCAAACCTGGGTCCTTAGGCCTTGCAGGCAAACACCATAATCACTAAGCCATTTCTCCATTTTTAAAAGCCTCAGCAATTCTCAAGTTTCCATTCCCCATGGAGACTATGATTACAGATGCATGTGACCACGGCAAGCTATTACATCAGTGTTGGGGAGTTGAACTCGGGGCAATTCAGGTGTTCTCAGACCCTTGCTTGCATGGCAAGTGCTCTTACCACTAACCAGCACTTCAATTATAATTCATAAAGCTTAGTACGGTGTTACGTTAAACAACACAGTATGCTTATTGCGGCACTTAACACAAAGTATCACAATGTGCTTTATATATTTTTGCCAGATTACAATCACTAAAGAGAACTTGTGTTTTCATTTCTGTATTTCAGAACTTAACATCCTATCCATAAAAAATTGACTGAATGTTTCTTAAGGAACAAACATTGTTTCAAACATACTTTGAAAACATATGAACACAGTTACAAAGAAGTTCTTATTTCTTGTATAGTAATCTATAATATAGACTGATCTATGAAATAATTTTCCCAAAGAAACTGTAAATAATTCTGACAGACCCCACTCTGATATCTCTCTAAATACCTTCTACAAATACTTTGGAATTAACCTGAGATAGCACTGGTTTTACTCAATGAACAATCTCAAAGCACCATCTGGACATAAGACTAGCATGGGAAATGAATGTCCACTGGACACTCTTACGTCAGAGGGAGCCTCGCTCTGAGCCTAGAGTGGTTAGTGCCAGTTTCAGTTCATCCTAACTCGCCCTGCCTCAACCGAAGTAGCCTTGAATTAGATGGCTTCTAATTATCCTTCTAAAAAAAACTTAATGCCTGAGATGAGTCTAAAGCAGAAACGAAGCTGTGATGGATAGCCATAGAGGACGGAAGACATGTTAACAGCTATAAGCGATTTCTTTTTCCTTTAATCCAGTATTTTGAGTCATATATAAAATTCCCTCATGCGTTTACAAATCTTACCACCAGAAGTATGTCACAGTAAGAAGTCAAGTTACACGGAAATAGCGACAGACACTACTGCTGTATCTTGAAGGAGTCCTCTAACAGCCCATGTGTACGTCAGTTTGAGATGATGTGTATAACTCTTACCTAGTATTTATTAACAATGAGGACATTTCCTAATAACTACGGATGAAGTTAAAGAAGATAGGTCCCCTCCCTTAAAACAGTTCACAGCTTCATAAACAGAACAGGTGTGTAATAAGATGATGACAAAACAAGTCCCTAAGTGCTGTGGTCAAGATGGATATGAAAAGCTGTGATGGCAAGAAAAATTGTGCAGCTTCCCTGAGAGTTAATCCTTGACAAATGAATAGACCTTAAATAATATCAGTGAATCTGACACCTTTTGCTTGGACTTGACAAACTAAATGCTTTATTCATTATTTATAACATGACAATATGAGATTATGAATTGTATAAGTGTCAATGACACAATTCTTAGATAATTAACTTTCTGAACAATGATCAAGTGGAATTAGGAGTTAGAAGATTTGAAGTCGGGACACTGATCAATCAAAGGACTACTGCAGTAATCATTAACAACAAGGTAACATTTTAAACGGATGGATATCTTCAAGTATAACTAATATTTATAGAGTAAAAATATGATCCAAATTCACATCAACAGTAATTCCAATGACATATTTTTGCTACAGAGCCCCACATTCTAGGATTCAGAGGAGAGGTAAGTAGCAGAAAGATTACAGGTGATGGACACTAACTGTTTTCACTTGAGTCAGGCAGCCCAGGACATGCTCCAGCATGGCAACCTCTTAGCAGCCAGGGGCTGAAACAGCCAGGGGCTCACATAGGCACTGGTGGACAAACCTTGAAGCTGGGTTTGCAGTGACTTGATTTTCTGAATCAAAGAAGTGGGAGAGGCTACTGAGAGTCAACAGTGGGTGTCACCTTTGGTCTAAAGAACTGTCACTCTTCACAGTGCCCAGGCCTCACTGTGAGGAACTGTCAAACCACGCTGAAAATTCCGAGTGTTGTTGTCACACAGCAAAAGCACAAGGTGTCACAAGAGAATACACCAAGTCCTCTTGAAACCAATCTAATGGCTTTTATGGAAAACAGTCCCATGATGAACACGTACTGCTATTTTGTGAATAACACTTGCAATTGTGATTCTTCCTCACAGGCAAAGCTAGTCTACACAGATGCAAGCTCTAGATGCTGCCAAGCCACATATTAAGCATGGCTTTTAACTCAATATAGATTCATTCATCGGTATTATAAGAAAAGAACAAAAACATTTTTGAAGGCATTCCTTTACTAAATGCTTCATATTTAATGGATTTAGTTTCTTTCAGTGTAGTCATTGGTCTACCCCTAATTGTCCAACAATTTTACATACAAGGACAAGAAATTAATGAGATATTTTATTCACTACTCCATCAAATATTTGAGGTAGTATAAGCCATCATTAAAAGGTGAAAAAAACTAAGGCTCAGAAAACATAAACTTGAGAGATATCTTACTGACAGTAAATTTCATAAATGATTTTAAGATGATTCCAACTACTACTCTAATCTCTGTTTTGTTGCCTTCCTTCATCAATAAAAAGTCCAAGTATAGAGACACTGAAATGACCTCAGAATACAATATTTATTAAGTCTGAGATTCAGAATTACTTTTTCCATTAGCTTGTACAGAAGGAAAAAAAAACACTACTTCATATAGTCTTTACAAAGGCAATGTTTTGGGCTGGAGAGATGGTTTGGTGGGTAAGGCACTTGCCTGAAAAGCCTAAGGACCCAGGTTCGACTCCCCAAAACCCACATAAGCCAGAAGCACAAGGTGGCCCATGAGCACAAAGTGACACAGGTGCACAAGGTGGCACACTGCTTGTAGTTCAATTGCAGTGGCTAGAGGCCCTGGCATGCCAACTCTCTCTCCCTCCCCCACCTCCAGTAAAAAAAAAAAAAAAAAAAAAAAAAAAGGCCAAGTTTCCTAACATTCTTTACAAAATCTTGAAATCAATGGCTAAAATGAATTAATGGAGTTACAACATTAAAAATCATTATTCATCTTATATAGCCTTTTAAGAGGAGGTGAAATTTCCTAATTTCTCTTAAAATGTCTTGTTAAAGAAGGATAAAATGAAGTAATGGATTCACAACACTATAATTAAAACATTTCCTTTGAATTGAATATTTTATGAGGTAAAAGCTGGAATACTAAATTAAATTTAAATCATATTATGTCATAGCCATCATTACACATTTTAGATCCATTACTGAAGATTCAATAAATTAAAGAGCAGGTTATTTCAACTATAAATTGTTTGATTAGATTATTTGTGCTTTCTATAAATTTTGCCATAATTACAAATAAAACATTAGATTAGAAAGGGTTCTATAAATACAGGAAACACAGGGGCACAGCACAACAAAGGCTCAGTAATTCCATACAAAGCAGTAAACAGCAGCTCTCACTTTTCCACAGCAGCGGTACAGAGCTCTTATCTGTCTGAATGCTCAAACCCAATCCATTTTCCAATTCTTACATTTACCTATGGAATCTAGCAAGTTTTAAGCTATCAAAAATTATGGGGGGGGGACATACTGCTATCAAAGGAAACTGAGAAATCAAGCTGGAACAGAGCTAGAAGCCACCTTCCTGCTGTCGTAATGCTGGACAGTGCTATGCAGGCTGCAGGGTGGGGGGAGAAGATCACTGCCAGTCTTAACCAGCAGTGGATCCTGCAGGCTGCACAATCAACCAGCCAGGCAAGGGTGCAATACTGGCACATAAGTTATAGGGGTAACCAACTTCTTTCTGATTGGATTTGAGGCCTACTTAGTGGGAAGGAATTCACGCCTACTACTGAAAACTGAATTGAAAATATATGGCTTGGAAGAATATAGGCCTAAAAATATATATATATATATGTCTGTGCTTTGACCAACTGGATACATTAAGCTCATCAAATTGTCTTCTAAATGTTTATGTTTGTGCTCACTGATTAATGCTGTTCTCACTTTTGGATAGATAAGCTTCTTTTTACAGATGCCGGTGAATGCTGGGGGGGGAGAACCAATGACTCATCAAGGTGACAAGAAGAAAAGCTCACTGGTCAGAACTAGATAAGTCACCTCTACCACAACCTCCAGGGCTCAGGGACCACTGCAGAGGACATGGTGGTAAGATAGTGAGCGATGCCCTCACTGCTAGCCAGACAAGCTCCTCTATGGACAATAAGAAAACTAACAACTCAACAAAGCTAAAAGTCAAAGGTTCTTGAGAGCATAACAGTAAAGGAGACATCTGTGTCATACCCTCCAAGGCTTGGGAAATGCTGTAGAAGAGGGAGCAGAAAGAATGTAAGAGCCAAATGTGGGAAGGTGTACTTTGGGGTACTGTCATCCAGACATGACATTCATGACCTCACAGTAGTTGTTGTTACTCCCACAAGACCTGCACAATTCTAACCCATCAGCATTTGGACAGAGGATGGACGAGGACAAAAGAATGAGACATCAGATCAGAAGGGAGACTACTTGGAACAAGGAGGGAGCTGGGTGTAATAGGGTTGGGGGATAAAAGAGGGCAGTAGAAGGGGATTACAATCAAATTACATGTATTAAGCATCTCAATAAAGATATTTTTAAATGTATGTGAAGAATAGATAAACCAACAAAATTCCTGGAAGCTTTTAACATTAAGAAGCTATGGATTGTTTGCTTTGGTTTTTAGCAATCTAAAGAGTCCCTAACTTGTCCATTGGAATAAATATATTACTGAAATAACAGTCATATGACTTTACATCAAAATGACTTCAGCAATAAAAGCTAAAGCAAGAATATTATATTTTTAAACTAAACAAAAGATGATGGTTTACAGTTTTTCAAAAGCTGTTTAACAAAATGCAATAAGAGCTTGTTAAAGTTTATATTCATTTCAAATATTTTATTTATTTATCTGTGAGATTAAGAAATAAAGATAGAAGAAGATAAGGGCTGGAGAGATGGCTCAGTGGGCTGAAGAGATAGATCAGTGGTTAAAAATTCTTGATGGCAAAGCCTGACAGCCCAGGGTTTAATTCCCTACTGCATGCAGCACATGCATCTGGATTTTATTTGCAGTGGCAAAAGACCCTGGCATACCCATAATCATTCTCTCTGTCTCTCCTTGCAAATAAATAAATAAATATGAGAGAGAGAGAGAGAGAGAATGAATGAGAGTGCCAAGGCTTCCTGCCACGATAAACAAAGTCCAGACACTATAAGTGACATTTTGGGCATCTAGCTTTATGTGGGTACCTGGGAGAAAAAAGTAGGCTTTACAACTAATGTCTTTAACCACAGAACCATTTCCCTAGTCCCTAGTTTGCTTTCTTTCATCCAATAATTTTATTCCTATAAATCTATTCTAAAGAAATGGAGCTATGAACATAGACATAAAGAAAGTATATGATTATTGATAAAACAAAGCCATATCAAAACTGTCACTGAATATAAAGAATGGTTAAAAATAATAAAATATTATGAACAATTATTATATACACATAAAAAATCTATGATCTTAAATTTGATATGGCAAAATGCACATGCTATAATGCTTAAAACTCAGTATTCAAAGCTATATATGCAATATAAACCTTGTTTCTTATTTTTCATCTATGTGCATATTGTGTTCACATGTGTATGTGTGGGTCAGTGTGCACAAGTGTATGAGGATATGTGGAGGTCCAAGGACCATTTCAGGTGTCTTCCTCAATTGCTCTGCACCTTATTATTTGAGACAGAATTTCTCACTGAACCTGGAGCTCTCCGATGAGGCTAGAAGACCAAGAGAAGTTTTTGTTTCGACCTCCCCGGCACTGGGATTATAGGTATGTACACCATGCCCAGCTTTTCCTTGGGAGCTGAGAATCTAGAATGTGTTCCTCATGCTTGCAAAATAAGAACTTACCAATCAAGCCATCTCTCCAGGCCCAACAATACTTTCTTGTTTTAAAATTTTTTTATTTATATGTATATATGTATGTATGTTTACGAGTACACATATGGATGTCAGAGGAGTTGTCTATGCTCCATATAATTTAGTTGAGAAAGAGAGTGGGGAGCTTCAGGGCCCCTTGCTGCTGTAAATGAACTCCACATGCATGTGTCATTTTGTGTATTTGGTTTTACATGGGCACTGGGGAACTGAACCCTGGAATTGAATTGAATTGAATGAATTGAATTGAATTACATGGGTGCTGAAGAATTGAACCTGGGTGCATCTGGTCCAGCAGGCTGTGCAAACAAGAATCCTTAAAGCATTGATTCAACTCCCCCAACCCAGCTTGATTTTCTAAGATGTTTTCTTGATCCCTGCCCACATGCCACATGTGTGAGCCATGGGCAGTGTATCCTTTCTCTCCATTGACAGTTGCATGGAGAAGAATGAAACTAAACAAAACAAGCATCACATGGATCAAGAACCTTAACATAAGACCTGGAACTCTAAAAGGGAATACAGAGATGGCTACCCCTCAAGATAATGGGCCCTGCGGAGAACTTTCTGAATAGGACACTGGTTGCCCAGGCAATAAGACAATCAACCAACAAACGAGACCTCATGAAACTGAAAAGCTATTGTATAGCAAAAGAAATCACCAACAAGAGGCAGCCTACAGAACTGAAGAAAATATCTGCCAGCTATACATCTGACAGAGAATTAGTATTTAGAATATACATAGACCTCAAAAATACTAAACACCAAGAAAATGAATAATCCACTCAAGAAGTGGGCAATGGAACTGAATTTCTTCTCAAAAGAAGAAACACAAAGATCAATGAGTATTTTTTAAAGTATTCAACATCTTTAATCATTAGGTAAATGCAAATTAAAACTACTTTGGGGGCTGGAGAAATGGCTTAGTAGTTAAGGCGTTTGCCTGTGAAGCCAAAGGATCCAGTTCAATTCTCCAGGACCCACGAAAGCCATATGCACAAGGGGCACATGCATCTGGAGTTCGTTTGCAGTGGCTAGAGGCCCTGGTGTGCCCATCCTCTCTCTGTCTGCCTCTCTTCTATCTCTCTCTCTGCTTGCAAATAAATAAATAATAAAAATTTAAAACAAAAACTACTTTGAAGCTGGGCGTGGTGGTGTATGCCTGTAATCACAGCACTTGGGAGGCAGAGGAAGGAGGATCGCCATGAGTTCGAGGCCACCCTGAGACTACATAGTGAATTCCAGGTTGGCCTGGGCAAGGCCCTTAAGCAAGGCCCTACCTTGAAAAAAAAAAAAAAAAAAAAAAACTACTTTGAGATCTATCTTATTCCAGTCAGAATGGCTATCATTAAGAAAACAAATGATAGTAAGGGAGTGGGTGAAGAGGAACCCTTACTCACTGCTGGTGCAAGCATGAACTGGTACAGCTGCTATGGAAATCAGCACGCAGGTTCCATAAAAAGCTAAAAATAGGACAACTGTGTAGCCCAGCAATACCACTTCTGGGCTTTGACCCAAAGAACTCTGTAGACCACTTCAGGAATAATTGAACATCCACTTTCATTCCTGCTAGGATATGGAACCAACCTAGATGTTTATTAACTGAGAAACAGATAATGAAGATGTGGCATATATACATAATGGAATTTTATTCACCTCTAAAGAAAAATGAAATTTGCAGGAAAATGGATGTAACTGGAAAATGTTATATTGAGTGAAGTAACTCAGGCTCAAAATCTCCCTCATATGTGGATCCTTGTTTTAATCTCCAGACCTGTGTGTATAACTTGGAAGGTCTCCATGGAGACAGACAGAGAGAGAGAAGGAGGAGGAGGAGGAGGAGGAGGAGGAAGAGAGAAAGAGGAGAAAGGGATGAAGGAAGAAAGAAGAGCACTAGGGGAAAGTGGAAGAGGTATTAAGGGGAGAAGATAGTGGAACACAAAAGATATGCAAACTGTGTGGCAGGTATTGGGTGTGGAAAGGGTTAAGTGGGGATGAAGACAGGGAATGGGTGAGAAGTGGGGCTGGGGGATTAAACAAAGCTCAGGAGACATGAAAAAGCTATACAAAAATCTGCTATTTAGTAAACAATTAAAAGTAATAGAAAAAATAATAGAATGAACAGAGGTATTCCATACAAATGCATAATGCTGGGAGCTACAAATGCCAGGCATAGGACACTTCCCAATGAGTTTCTGGTCGGTGAAGCTTCTGATGCAGTCCATATAATACAGATTATTGCAACAAGTGTTGACTTCTGACTATCGGGGATGAAAGAGAAGACCCTAATGCTGAAGAGACATATGATGGGTTCAGGGTGTAGAGAAATTCAGCTAGAGGTGAAGCAGAAGCTTCCTTTCTGCTGAGCAAGGCACTAAGCAGGCTGCAGGCAGAGAAGAGGTGTCAGTGACGAATCCTGCCCTCTCCATTACGGACCCACCAGGCAAGAAGAGCCCTCTGCAGAAGGGGAGATATGTATATTACTGGGGTCACCAACAGTTCCATGATTACATTTGAGGCCTGTTCCATAGGAAGGAACGCATGCCTAGAACTGAAAAGCAGATCAATAGCCCATGGCTGGGGAGAATGTTGGCCGGAGGGAACAGCCAAGTACTACTGTATTCCTGAATAGATATACTGTCAAATTGTCTCCGAAGTATTTATCTGTTATCCTCAGAAAAGGCTTTTTTCTCTTTTTGTTTCATCTTTTTGCAGTCAGTGGGAGGTTGTCAATGCAAGAGAATTATTAATTGGTGAAGTGCTGAAAGTGTGATGAGTGCTTGGCCCAAGATCACAAGCTACACGCAACATCCTCTCCAGGGCTCAGGGAACATACGGAAGTTGGGACAGAATAAATGTAAGGCTAGAGAAAGAAGGAAACACTGTGGGACTCTGGCATCTGGACATAAAAGGGCCACTGCACTCAGGGGCTCACAGCAGCTGTGGTTGCCTGTACAAGACCTTCATGTGATGGGGCCAGGCAGCATTCTGCTACAGATAGGGGAGGGACGTGGGAGGCCATTCCCCTCCATAATGAGCCAATGAGAGTTAAAACTAGCCAGGGAGAAAGGAGTCATTCCGTTTTGCAGCCTAGAAACTAGTAAGAGATGAGAAGAACCAGTATATGGAGACTGAAAGGGATAAGGGAATGTGGGGAACATATGATCAAAATGTTATATATATGAAAATATCAGAAATCAAATAAAATACCAAAAGGAAATGTTTACAGACTAGCTCAACATGTTAATGTGATAATAATATCACATGTAGTTTTATTTTTCTCCTTATATGTTTCCAATACTTTTGCATTCCCAATTTTTCAAATTTTTACAATGCTTATTTGTAAGATGTAAAATTATTTGCAATATGTTTATTTCAGCCTCATATAAATTTATTTCATTCCAACTGGAACCAGCAAAATAAAAGAAAATGTATTCTACAGAAGAAATCTTTTCTATAAATGTGAAACAAATGCAAAATAAAGCAGGCTAATCTTGAAAGCTCTTTCATAATCACCTCTGCTTAGACTAAATACGACTGTTGGTTGTACTAATGGAATGAAACCAGAATGGCATGAATAATACATCACTTGCGCCAATCAATGGTACTGTGCTACAGGCTGAAGGAAAACAAATACGAGGAGGAAAAAGAAAAGAATTTCCAAATACAAGTACAAAATACTGGTCCATCTACGATCCATGACCTAGTGGATCAGGGTTGTGAACGCTGCTGTGACTGCCAACAGAATGCAAAACTGTAACTACTGAATTACCACTGCCAAGACTGTCCTACTGAAAATGCGCCAGAGGAAAGGCACCTCACAGATAATTGTGATTGATGGTAAATTATTAATTAATGTACATGTGTCTACGTATAACTGTGTACACGTCAACAAAAGACAGTGATGCTAGGAAATGAAAACGTTTAACTGCCATCTCTATAATCTGCAGAAAGCTATATAAATTATGATGAAACAAGGCACCAAAATAAAGTAGATATAGAAGAATTAATTAAAACCCACATTATCTCTAACTCTAAATCAAGGATGTGCTAGAATATGACACTGGAGGAAATGAACCAGTTTTAGCCTCCACATAAAGTGGCTAGGTGATTGATATACCATGCTTCAAGGAAAACAGAATGCTTCTTGCTCACATATGTCAGTTCCTTTTCAACTGAGGACCTAAATTACAGAATGAATCAGAGCCTCAGGAGAGAATGGGGAAAGAGAATGCTAGCTAGTAAAGGGCTACTTGACTCTGACGTGCTACAGGGAGAACTCTTACAGCAAAATGATCCACACATGGTAAAACACAGGAACTAATCTTAGAAGAAAGGAAGGCATGTTTTCATAAAGCCTTGCTTATAGACTCTCATAATAATACTCTTATATGCCTAATTAAAATCATATTTTTTAGTTCATATAAAAGTTTCACTCCTATGTAGAAGCTTGTCACTCAGAAAATGAATTTCATGAGTAGAAATATACAATGGTGAGGATAAAGTGAGATCTCTTATGGCACTTTAGTTCCTGCACCCAGTTGTAATTTTATTTCTATGTGGGCTTACCTATATGATAGGATCACATGTTCCAATTAGCTTGAAAAGAATAATTAAAATTTAAGAAAAGAGTAAATAAGGAAATCTGTATAGCAAGTGAATTTATCAAGTGCTGATGTAAACCTATTGTGTCAAAGGGAACTCGGTTGAAATGCTAAGAAGTCCACCTGGTGTGCACCTACAGTCACAGTACTTGGGAGGCTGAAGCAGAAGAATCTCAACTTCAAAGCCAGGTTTCTAGAGTGAGACTCTGTCACACTCCCTGCTCCCATTATAGAGTATTTGTAAAGTCATAAAAATAAATAATAAAAATAAAGATAGGCACTGCTGATGAAACATTATACCTTCCAGGTACTACAGCATTCATTTTACCAAGAAAACTTAGTTAAATATATCTCCTTTTAAAACCTGAAAATAGGGCTAGAGAGATGGCTCAGTGGTTAAGGTGCTTGCCTGCAAAGCCTAGGAACTTATGTTCAATTCTCCAGGTCCCACGTAAGTCAGACACATAGGGATAAGTGCACAATGCCGCATAAGCACACAAGGGGGCACATACATGTGGAGTTCATTTGCAGCAGCTGAAGGCCCTGGTGCTCTTTCTCTCTCTCTCTCCTCTCCTCTCCCTCTTTTTCTCTCTCTCTAAAACAAATAAAAGAAAAAAATTTTTTTAGCAAAAACTGAAAACAGGGCTGGAGAGATGGCTCAGTACTTAAGGCACTTGCCTGCAAAGTCTAAGTACCCTGGTGCAATTCCACAGTACCCACAGAAAGCCAGTTGCACAAGGTGTCACATGTGTCTGGAATTCTTTTGCTGTGGCTAGAGGCCCTGATGCACCCATATAATCATTCTCCCCACTTTAATAAAAAATAATTTGTAAAACCTGAAAATAGGTATTAATATCCCTTTTTTACAAGAACAAAAACCAAGATTCAATTTATTGAAGGTCTCACGGTTCCCAAGCCAACAGCACTGCATGTGAATATGCTATGTTGTCAAAGCATCACTCTGAAAAGTATTCATAGCCTTAAAGCTTTCAATGCTCCAGAAGATTAAAAATAGATGAAACGGAGATCTAGGTGAAAAGACTGAGAAGGTGAGAAAGCAGAGAATGGCAGCAAGAAGTAGATTAAATGATGTGAATTATAATTACTTGATTGAATTTTGTTTACAATCACACAGTAAAAACTATTATGAAAAATAAGTGTTAAGGGCTGGAGAGATGGCTTAGGAGTTAAGGCATTTGCCTGCAAAGCCAAAGGATCCCTGTTCGACTCTCAAGGCCCCATATAAGCCAGAGGCACAAGGGGGCACATGCACCTGGAGTTCGTTTGCAGTGGCTGGAGGCCCTGGGGCACACATTCTCTCTTTCTCCCTCTCTTTCTCTCTGCCTCTTTCTCGCAAATAAATAAAATAAAATAAAGAAATGTTTAAAAAACACAAACTTAAGAATAAAGAACAAATAACAATCAAAATAGTACTATTTTAAAAAAGAAAAAAATACTATAGACATATTTCAATATGTGCTCAGAGGATTCTATACTAAGTCAACAAGCAGGAAGGAAGGAGGAAGGGAGAAGGGAGGGAAATACTTTAGAGTCTGAAGAAGACGTCTGCGTGAGATGGAGGAATTTGGGGTCACACCAAAGAAAACAAGGGGAAAAAGAGGCAATATTATACATAATTGGCCCTTTTTTAAATAAGAGACAAGATCTGAAAAACAAATTATTAGGTCAAGTGAGATATCACAGATAGAAACAATAATGCTAATGCTAATCAGGAAAATCCATTCCACCCAGGTACCTGGAAGGACACCTCATCCTCACAAACACAGACACCTGGAAGGACATCTCCTCCTCACAAACACAGACACCTGGAAGGACACCTCCTCCTCACAAACACAGACACCTGGAAGGACATCTCCTCCTCACAAACACAGACACCTGGAAGGACATCTCCTCACAAACACAGACACCTGGAAGGACATCTCCTCCTCACAAACACAGACACCTGGAAGGACATCTCCTCCTCACAAACACAGACACCTGGAAGGACATCTCCTCCTCACAAACACAGACACCTGGAAGGACATCTCCTCCTCACAAACACAGACACCTGGAAGGACATCTCCTCCTCACTCACAGACACCTGGAAGGACAAACACACAGACACCTGGAAGGACATCTCCTCCTCAAACACAGACACCTGGAAGGACACCTCCTCCTCACAAACACAGACACCTGGAAGGACACCTCCTCCTCACAAACACAGACACCTGGAAGGACACCTCCTCCACCTGGAAGGACAGACACCTCACAAACACAGACACCTGGAAGGACATCTCCTCCTCACAAACACAGACACCTGGAAGGACATCTCCTCCTCACACAGACACCTGGAGACACCTGGACACCTGGAAGGACATCTCCTCCTCACAAACACAGACACCTGGAAGGACATCTCCTCACTCACAAACACAGACACCTGGAAGGACATCTCCTCCTCACAAACACAGACACCTGGAAGGACATCTCCTCCTCACAAACACAGACACCTGGAAGGACATCTCCTCCTCACAAACACAGACACCTGGAAGGACACCTCCTCACAAACACAGACACCTGGAAGGACACCTCCTCCACAACACAGACACCTGGAAGGACATCCTCCTCACAAACACAGACACCTGGAAGGACATCTCCTCCTCACAAACACAGACACCTGGAAGGACATCACCTCACAAACACAGACACCTGGAAGGACACCTCCTCCTCACAAACACAGACACCTGGAAGGACATCCTCCTCCTCACAAACACAGACACCTGGAAGGACACCTCCTCCTCACAGACACAGACACCTGGAAGGACACCTCCTCCTCACAAACACAGACACCTGGAAGGACATCTCCTCCTCACAAACACAGACACCTGGAAGGACATCTCCTCCTCAAACACAGACACCTGGAAGGACACCTCCTCCTCACAACCAGACACCTGGAAGGACACCTCCTCCTCACAAACACAGACACCTGGAAGGACACCTCCTCACAAACACAGACACCTGGAAGGACACCTCCTCCTCACAAACACAGACACCTGGAAGGACACCTCCTCCTCACAAACACAGACACCTGGAAGGACACCTCCTCACAAACACAGACACCTGGAAGGACATCTCCTCCTCACAAACACAGACACCTGGAAGGACATCTCCTCCTCACAAACACAGACACCTGGAAGGACACCTCCTCCTCACAAACACAGACACCTGGAAGGACATCTCCTCCTCACAAACACAGACACCTGGAAGGACATCTCCTCCTCACAAACACAGACACCTGGAAGGACACCTCCTCCTCACAAACACAGACACCTGGAAGGACACCTCCTCCTCACAAACACAGACACCTGGAAGGACACCTCCTCACAAACACAGACACCTGGAAGGACATCTCCTCAGACACCTGGAAGGACATCTCCTCCTCACAAACACAGACACCTGGAAGGACATCTCCTCCTCACAAACACAGACACCTGGAAGGACACCACAGACACCTCATCTCACAAACACAGACACCTGGAAGGACACCTCCTCCTCACAAACACAGACACCTGGAAGGACATCTCTCCTCTCAAAACACAGACACCTGGAAGGACATCTCCTCCTCACAAACACAGACACCTGGAAGGACATCTCCTCCTCACAAACACAGACACCTGGAAGGACATCTCCTCCTCAAAACACAGACACCTGGAAGGACATCTCCTCCTCACAAACACAGACACCTGGAAGGACATCTCCTCCTCACAAACACAGACACCTGGAAGGACACTCTCCACAGACACCTCATCTCACAAACACAGACACCTGGAAGGACATCTCCTCCTCACAAACACAGACACCTGGAAGGACATCTCCTCCTCACAAACACAGACACCTGGAAGGACATCTCCTCCTCACAAACACAGACACCTGGAAGGACAAACACAAACACAGACACCTGGAAGGACATCTCCTCCTCACAAACACAGACACCTGGAAGGACATCTCCTCCTCACAAACACAGACACCTGGAAGGACATCTCCTCCTCACAAACACAGACACCTGGAAGGACATCTCCTCCTCACAAACACAGACACCTGGAAGGACATCTCCTCCTCACAAACACAGACACCTGGAAGGACATCTCTCCTCACAAACACAGACACCTGGAAGGACACACCTCCTCACAAACACAGACACCTGGAAGGACATCTCCTCCTCAAAACACAGACACCTGGAAGGACATCTCCTCCTCAAACACAGACACCTGGAAGGACATCATCTCCTCCTCACAAACACAGACACCTGGAAGGACATCTCCTCCTCACAAACACAGACACCTGGAAGGACATCTCCTCCTCACAAACACAGACACCTGGAAGGACATCTCCTCCTCACAAACACAGACACCTGGAAGGACATCTCCTCCTCACAAACACAGACACCTGGAAGGACATCTCCTCCTCACAAACACAGACACCTGGAAGGACATCTCCTCCTCAAAACACAGACACCTGGAAGGACATCCTCCTCACAAACACAGACACCTGGAAGGACATCTCCTCCTCACAAACACAGACACCTGGAAGGACATCTCCTCCTCACAAACACAGACACCTGGAAGGACATCTCCTCTCACACAGACACCTGGAAGGACATCTCCTCCTCACAGACACAGACACCTGGAAGGACATCTCTCCTCACAAACACAGACACCTGGAAGGACATCCTCCTCACAAACACAGACACCTGGAAGGACATCTCCTCCTCACAAACAGACACCTGGAAGGACATCTCCAAACACAGACACCTCACTCCTCACAAACACAGACACCTGGAAGGACACAGACAAACACAGACACCTGGACATCATCTCCCTCACAAACACAGACACCTGGAAGGACATCTCCTCCTCACAAACACAGACACCTGGAAGGACATCTCCTCCTCACAAACACAGACACCTGGAAGGACACCTCCTCCTCACAGACACAGACACCTGGAAGGACATCTCCTCCTCACAGACACAGACACCTGGAAGGACATCTCCTCACAAACACAGACACCTGGAAGGACAACACCTCACAAACACAGACACCTGGAAGGACACCTCTCCTCCTCACAAACACAGACACCTGGAAGGACATCTCCTCCTCAAAACACAGACACCTGGAAGGACATCTCCTCCTCACAAACACAGACACCTGGAAGGACATCATCTCCTCACAAACACAGACACCTGGAAGGACATCTCCTCCTCACAAACACAGACACCTGGAAGGACATCTCCTCCTCACAAACACAGACACCTGGAAGGACATCTCCTCCTCACAAACACAGACACCTGGAAGGACATCTCCTCCTCACAAACACAGACACCTGGAAGGACATCTCCTCACAAACACAGACACCTGGAAGGACATCTCCTCCTCACAAACACAGACACCTGGAAGGACATCTCCTCCTCACAAACACAGACACCTGGAAGGACATCTCCTCCTCACAAACACAGACACCTGGAAGGACATCTCCTCCTCAAACAAGACACAGACACACTGGAAGGACATCTCTCCTCACAAACACAGACACCTGGAAGGACATCTCCTCCTCACAAACACAGACACCTGGAAGGACATCTCCTCCTCACAAACACAGACACCTGGAAGGACATCCTCCTCACAAACACAGACACCTGGAAGGACATCTCCTCCTCACAAACAAACACAGACACCTGGAAGGACATCTCCTCCTCACAAACACAGACACCTGGAAGGACATCTCCTCCTCACAAACACAGACACCTGGAAGGACATCTCCTCCTCACAAACACAGACACCTGGAAGGACATCTCCTCACAAACACAGACACCTGGAAGGACATCTCCTCCTCACAAACACAGACACCTGGAAGGACATCTCTCTCCTCACAACACAGACACCTGGAAGGACATCTCCTCACAAACCCAGACACCTGGAAGGACATCTCCTCCTCACAAACACAGACACCTGGAAGGACATCTCCTCCAAACACAAACACAGACACCTGGAAGGACATCTCCTCCTCACAAACACAGACACCTGGAAGGACATCTCCTCCTCACAAACACAGACACCTGGAAGGACATCTCCTCCTCACAAACACAGACACCTGGAAGGACATCTCCTCCTCACAAACACAGACACCTGGAAGGACATCTCCTCCTCACAAACACAGACACCTGGAAGGACATCTCCTCCTCACAAACACAGACACCTGGAAGGACATCTCCTCCTCACAAACACAGACACCTGGAAGGACATCTCTCCTCACAAACACAGACACCTGGAAGGACATCTCCTCCTCACAAACACAGACACCTGGAAGGACATCTCCTCCTCACAAACACAGACACCTGGAAGGACATCTCCTCCTCACAAACACAGACACCTGGAAGGACATCTCCTCCTCACAAACACAGACACCTGGAAGGACATCTCCTCCTCACAAACACAGACACCTGGAAGGACATCTCCTCCTCACAAACACAGACACCTGGAAGGACATCTCCTCCTCACACAAACACAGACACCTGGAAGGACATCTCCTCCTCACAAACACAGACACCTGGAAGGACATCTCCTCCTCACAAACACAGACACCTGGAAGGACACAGACACCTCTCCTCCTCACAAACACAGACACCTGGAAGGACATCTCCTCCTCACAAACACAGACACCTGGAAGGACATCTCCTCCTCACAAACACAGACACCTGGAAGGACATCTCCTCCTCACAAACACAGACACCTGGAAGGACATCTGGAAGGACATCTCCTCACAAACACAGACACCTGGAAGGACATCTCCTCCTCACAAACACAGACACCTGGAAGGACATCTCCTCCTCACAAACACAGACACCTGGAAGGACATCTCCTCCTCACAAACACAGACACCTGGAAGGACATCTCCTCCTCACAAACACAGACACCTGGAAGGACACCTCCTCCTCACAAACACAGACACCTGGAAGGACATCTCCTCCTCACAAACACAGACACCTGGAAGGACACCTCCTCCTCACAAACACAGACACCTGGAAGGACATCTCCTCCTCACAAACACAGACACCTGGAAGGACATCTCCTCCTCACAAACACAGACACCTGGAAGGACATCTCCTCCTCACAAACACAGACACCTGGAAGGACATCTCCTCCTCACAAACACAGACACCTGGAAGGACATCTCCTCCTCACAAACACAGACACCTGGAAGGACATCTCCTCCTCACAAACACAGACACCTGGAAGGACATCTCTCCTCACAAACACAGACACCTGGAAGGACACATCTCCTCACAAACACAGACACCTGGAAGGACATCTCCTCCCTCACAAACACAGACACCTGGAAGGACATCTCCTCCTCACAAACACAGACACCTGGAAGGACATCTCCTCCTCACAAACGCAGACACCTGGAAGGACATCTCCTCCTCACAAACACAGACACCTGGAAGGACATCCTCCTCCTCACAAACACAGACACCTGGAAGGACATCTCCTCCTCACAAACACAGACACCTGGAAGGACATCTCCTCCTCACAAACACAGACACCTGGAAGGACACAGACACACCTGGAAGGACATCCTCCTCACAAACACAGACACCTGGAAGGACATCTCCCTCACAAACACAGACACCTGGAAGGACATCTCCTCCTCACAAACACAGACACCTGGAAGGACTGGACAGACACCTGGAAGGACATCTCCTCACAAACACAGACACCTGGAAGGACATCTCCTCCTCACAAACACAGACACCTGGAAGGACATCTCCTCCAAACACAGACACCTGGAAGGACATCTCCTCCTCACAAACACAGACACCTGGAAGGACATCTCCTCCTCACAAACACAGACACCTGGAAGGACATCTCCTCCTCACAGACACCTGGAAGGACAGACACCTGGAAGGACATCTCCTCCTCCTCACAAACACAGACACCTGGAAGGACATCTCCTCCTCACAAACACAGACACCTGGAAGGACATCTCCTCCTCACAAACACAGACACCTGGAAGGACATCTCCTCCTCACAAACACAGACACCTGGAAGGACATCTCCTCCTCACAAACACAGACACCTGGAAGGACATCTCCTCCTCACAAACACAGACACCTGGAAGGACATCTCCTCCTCACAAACACAGACACCTGGAAGGACATCTCCTCCTCACAAACACAGACACCTGGAAGGACATCTCCTCCTCACAAACACAGACACCTGGAAGGACATCTCCTCACAAACACAGACACCTGGAAGGACATCTCCTCCTCACAAACACAGACACCTGGAAGGACATCTCCTCAACAACACAGACACCTGGAAGGACACAAACACAGACACCTGGAAGGACATCTCACTCCTCACAAACACAGACACCTGGAAGGACATCTCCTCCTCACAAACACAGACACCTGGAAGGACATCTCCTCATCTCTCCTCACAAACACAGACACCTGGAAGGACATCTCCTCCTCACAAACACAGACACCTGGAAGGACATCTCCTCCTCACAAACACAGACACCTGGAAGGACATCTCCTCCTCACAAACACAGACACCTGGAAGGACATCTCCTCCTCACAAACACAGACACCTGGAAGGACATCTCCTCCTCACAAACACAGACACCTGGAAGGACATCTCCTCCTCACAAACACAGACACCTGGAAGGACATCTCCTCCTCACAAACACAGACACCTGGAAGGACACTCTCCTCACAAACACAGACACCTGGAAGGACATCTCCTCCTCACAAACACAGACACCTGGAAGGACATCACCTCACAAACACAGACACCTGGAAGGACATCTCCTCCTCAAAACACAGACACCTGGAAGGACATCTCCTCCTCACAAACACAGACACCTGGAAGGACATCTCCTCACAAACACAGACACCTGGAAGGACATCTCCTCCTCACAAACACAGACACCTGGAAGGACACCTCTCCTCACAAACACAGACACCTGGAAGGACATCTCCTCTCACAAACACAGACACCTGGAAGGACATCTCCTCCTCACAAACACACACACCTGGAAGGACATCTCCTCCTCACAAACACAGACACCTGGAAGGACATCTCCTCCTCACAAACACAGACACCTGGAAGGACATCTCCTCCTCACAAACACAGACACCTGGAAGGACATCTCCTCCTCACAAACACAGACACCTGGAAGGACATCTCCTCCAAACACAGACACCTGGAAGGACACCTCCTCACAAACACAGACACCTGGAAGGACATCTCCTCCTCACAAACACAGACACCTGGAAGGACACCTCCTCCTCAAAACACAGACACCTGGAAGGACATCTCCTCACAGACACAACACAGACACCTGGAAGGACATCTCCTCCTCACAAACACAGACACCTGGAAGGACATCTCCTCATCTCTCAAACACAGACACCTGGAAGGACATCTCCTCCTCACAAACACAGACACCTGGAAGGACATCTCCTCCTCACAAACACAGACACCTGGAAGGACATCTCCTCCTCACAAACACAGACACCTGGAAGGACATCTCCTCCTCACAAACACAGACACCTGGAAGGACACCTCCTCCTCACAAACACAGACACCTGGAAGGACATCTCCTCCTCACAAACACAGACACCTGGAAGGACATCTCCTCCTCACAAACACAGACACCTGGAAGGACATCTCCTCACAAACACAGACACCTGGAAGGACATCTCCTCCTCACAAACACAGACACCTGGAAGGACATCTCCTCACAAACACAGACACCTGGAAGGACATCTCCTCCTCACAAACACAGACACCTGGAAGGACATCTCCTCCTCTCACAAACACAGACACCTGGAAGGACATCTCCTCCTCACACAAACACACCTGACACATCTGGAAGGACACCTGGAAGGACATCCTCACAAACACAGACACCTGGAAGGACATCTCCTCCTCACAAACACAGACACCTGGAAGGACATCTCCTCCTCAGACACCTGGAACACACAGACACCTGGAAGGACATCTCCTCCTCACAAACACAGACACCTGGAAGGACATCTCCTCCTCAAAAACACAGACACCTGGAAGGACATCTCCTCCTCACAAACACAGACACCTGGAAGGACATCTCCTCACAAACACAGACACCTGGAAGGACATCTCCTCCTCACAAACACAGACACCTGGAAGGACATCTCCTCCTCACAGACACCTGGAAGGACACACACACCTGGAAGGACATCTCCTCCTCACAAACACAGACACCTGGAAGGACATCTCCTCACAAACACAGACACCTGGAAGGACATCTCCTCTCTCACAAACACAGACACCTGGAGGACATCTCCTCCTCACAAACACAGACACCTGGAAGGACATCTCCTCCTCAAACACAGACACCTGGAAGGACATCTCCTCCTCACAAACACAGACACCTGGAAGGACATCTCCTCCTCACAAACACAGACACCTGGAAACACATCACCTCCATCTCCTCACAAACACAGACACCTGGAAGGACATCTCCTCCTCACAAACACAGACACCTGGAAGGACATCTCCTCCTCACAAACACAGACACCTGGAAGGACATCTCCTCCTCACAAACACAGACACCTGGAAGGACATCTCCTCACAAACACAGACACCTGGAAGGACATCTCCTCCTCACAAACACAGACACCTGGAAGGACATCTCCTCCTCACAAACACAGACACCTGGAAGGACATCTCCTCCTCACAAACACAGACACCTGGAAGGACATCATCTCCTCCTCACAAACACAGACACCTGGAAGGACATCTCCTCCTCACAAACACAGACACCTGGAAGGACATCTCCTCCTCACAAACACAGACACCTGGAAGGACATCTCCTCCTCACAAACACAGACACCTGGAAGGACATCAGACACCTCATCTCCTCACAAACACAGACACCTGGAAGGACATCTCCTCCTCACAAACACAGACACCTGGAAGGACATCTCCTCCTCACAAACACAGACACCTGGAAGGACATCTCCTCCTCACAAACACAGACACCTGGAAGGACATCTCCTCCTCACAAACACAGACACCTGGAAGGACATCTCCTCCTCACAAACACAGACACCTGGAAGGACATCTCCTCCAAACAAACACAGACACCTGGAAGGACATCTCCTCCTCACAAACACAGACACCTGGAAGGACACCCTCCTCCTCACAAACACAGACACCTGGAAGGACATCTCCTCCTCACAAACACAGACACCTGGAAGGACATCTCCTCCTCACAAACACAGACACCTGGAAGGACATCTCCTCCTCACAAACACAGACACCTGGAAGGACATCTCCTCCTCACAAACACAGACACCTGGAAGGACATCTCCTCCTCACAAACACAGACACCTGGAAGGACATCTCCTCCTCACTCACAAACACAGACACCTGGAAGGACATCTCCTCCTCACAAACACAGACACCTGGAAGGACACAGACTCCTCCTCACAAACACAGACACCTGGAAGGACATCTCCTCCTCACAAACACAGACACCTGGAAGGACACCTCATCTCCTCCTCACACAAACACCTGGAGACACCTGGAAGGACACCTCTCCTCACAAACACAGACACCTGGAAGGACATCTCCTCCTCACAAACACAGACACCTGGAAGGACATCTCCTCCTCACAAACACAGACACCTGGAAGGACATCTCCTCCTCAAACACAGACACCTGGAAGGACATCTCCTCAAAACACAGACACCTGGAAGGACATCTCCTCCTCAAACACAGACACCTGGAAGGACATCTCCTCCTCACAAACACAGACACCTGGAAGGACATCTCTCCTCACAAAACACAGACACCTGGAAGGACACCTCCTCCTCACAAACACAGACACCTGGAAGGACATCTCCTCCTCACAAACACAGACACCTGGAAGGACATCTCCTCCTCACAAACACAGACACCTGGAAGGACATCTCCTCCTCACAAACACAGACACCTGGAGACACCTGGAAGGACATCTCCTCCTCACAAACACAGACACCTGGAAGGACACCTCCTCACAAACACAGACACCTGGAAGGACATCTCCTCCTCACAAACACAGACACCTGGAAGGACATCTCCTCCTCACAAACACAGACACCTGGAAGGACATCTCCTCACAAACACAGACACCTGGAAGGACATCTCCTCCTCACAAACACAGACACCTGGAAGGACATCTCCTCCTCACAAACACAGACACCTGGAAGGACACCTCCTCCTCACAAACACAGACACCTGGAAGGACATCTCCTCCTCACAAACACACAGACACCTGGAAGGACATCTCCTCCTCCTCACAAACACAGACACCTGGAAGGACATCTCCTCCTCACAAACACAGACACCTGGAAGGACATCTCCTCCTCACAAACACAGACACCTGGAAGGACATCTCCCTCACAAACACAGACACCTGGAAGGACATCTCCTCCTCACAAACACAGACACCTGGAAGGACATCTCCTCCTCACAAACACAGACACCTGGAAGGACATCTCCTCCTCACAAACACAGACACCTGGAAGGACATCTCCTCCTCACAAACACAGACACCTGGAAGGACATCTCCTCCTCACAAACACAGACACCTGGAAGGACATCTCCTCACAAACACAGACACCTGGAAGGACATCTCCTCCTCACAAACACAGACACCTGGAAGGACATCTCCCTCCTCAAACACAGACACCTGGAAGGACATCTCCTCCTCACAAACACAGACACCTGGAAGGACATCAAACACAGACACCTGGAAGGACATCTCCTCCTCACAAACACAGACACCTGGAAGGACATCTCCTCCTCACAAACACAGACACCTGGAAGGACATCTCCTCCTCACAAACACAGACCTGGAAGGACACCTGGACACCTGGAAGGACATCTCCTCCTCACAAACACAGACACCTGGAAGGACATCTCCTCCTCACAAACACAGACACCTGGAAGGACATCTCCTCCTCACAAACACAGACACCTGGAAGGACATCTCCTCCTCACAAACACAGACACCTGGAAGGACACATCCTCCTCACAAACACAGACACCTGGAAGGACATCTCCTCCTCAACACAGACACCTGGAAGGACATCTCCTCCTCACAAACACAGACACCTGGAAGGACATCTCCTCCTCACAAACACAGACACCTGGAAGGACATCTCCTCCTCAAAAACACAGACACCTGGAAGGACATCTCCTCCTCACAAACACAGACACCTGGAAGGACATCTCATCTCCTCACAAACTCCTCACAAACACAGACACCTGGAAGGACATCTCCTCCTCACCTGGAAGGACATCTCCTCACACAAACACAGACACCTGGAAGGACATCTCCTCCTCACAAACACAGACACCTGGAAGGACATCTCCTCCTCACAAACACACAGACACCTGGAAGGACATCTCCTCCTCACAAACACAGACACCTGGAAGGACATCTCCTCCTCACAAACACAGACACCTGGAAGGACATCTCCTCCACAAACACAGACACCTGGAAGGACACCTCCTCACAAACACAGACACCTGGAAGGACATCTCCTCCAAACAAACACAGACACCTGGAAGGACATCTCCTCCTCACAAACACAGACACCTGGAAGGACATCTCCTCCTCACAAACACAGACACCTGGAAGGACATCTCCTCCTCACAAACACAGACACCTGGAAGGACATCTCCTCCTCACAAACACAGACACCTGGAAGGACATCTCCTCCTCACAAACACAGACACCTGGAAGGACACAGACACCTGGAAGGACATCTCCTCCTCACAAACACAGACACCTGGAAGGACATCTCCTCCTCACAAACACAGACACCTGGAAGGACATCTCCTCCTCACAAACACAGACACCTGGAAGGACATCTCCTCCTCACAAACACAGACACCTGGAAGGACATCTCCTCCTCACAAACACAGACACCTGGAAGGACATCTCCTCCTCACAAACACACAGACACCTGGAAGGACATCTCCTCACAAACACAGACACCTGGAAGGACATCTCCTCCTCACAAACACAGACACCTGGAAGGACATCTCCTCCTCACAAACACAGACACCTGGAAGGACATCTCCTCCTCAAAAACACAGACACCTGGAAGGACATCTCCTCCTCACAAACACAGACACCTGGAAGGACATCTCCTCCTCACAAACACAGACACCTGGAAGGACATCTCCTCCTCACAAACACAGACACCTGGAAGGACATCTCCTCACAAACACAGACACCTGGAAGGACATCTCCTCCTCCTCACAAACACAGACACCTGGAAGGACATCTCCTCCTCACAAACACAGACACCTGGAAGGACATCTCCTCCTCACAAACACAGACACCTGGAAGGACATCTCCTCACAAACACAGACACCTGGAAGGACATCTCCTCCTCACAAACACAGACACCTGGAAGGACATCTCCTCACAAACACAGACACCTGGAAGGACATCTCCTCCCTCACAAACACAGACACCTGGAAGGACATCCTCCTCACAGACAAACACAGACACCTGGAAGGACATCTCCTCCTCACAAACACAGACACCTGGAAGGACATCTCCTCACAAACACAGACACCTGGAAGGACATCTCCTCCTCACAAACACAGACACCTGGAAGGACATCTCCTCCTCACAAACACAGACACCTGGAAGGACATCTCCTCAAACACACAAACACAGACACCTGGAAGGACATCTCCTCCTCACAAACACAGACACCTGGAAGGACATCTCTCCTCCTCACCTGGAAGGACAACACAGACACCTGGAAGGACATCTCCTCCTCACAAACACAGACACCTGGAAGGACACCTCCTCCTCACAAACACAGACACCTGGAAGGACATCTCCTCACAAACACAGACACCTGGAAGGACATCTCCTCCTCACAAACACAGACACCTGGAAGGACACCTCCTCCTCACAAACACAGACACCTGGAAGGACACCTCCTCCTCACAAACACAGACACCTGGAAGGACATCTCCTCCTCACAAACACAGACACCTGGAAGGACACCTCCTCCTCACAAACACAGACACCTGGAAGGACACCTCCTCACAAACACAGACACCTGGAAGGACATCTCCTCCTCACAAACACAGACACCTGGAAGGACATCTCCTCCTCACAAACACAGACACCTGGAAGGACACTCCTCCTCACAAACACAGACACCTGGAAGGACATCCTCCTCACAAACACAGACACCTGGAAGGACATCTCCTCCTCACAAACACAGACACCTGGAAGGACACACTCCCTCCTCACAAACACAGACACCTGGAAGGACATCTCCTCCTCACAAACACAGACACACTGGAAGGACACCTGGAAGGACACCTGGAAGGACATCCCTCCTCACAAACACAGACACCTGGAAGGACATCTCCTCCTCAAAACACAGACACCTGGAAGGACATCTCCTCCTCACAAACACAGACACCTGGAAGGACATCTCCTCCTCACAAACACAGACACCTGGAAGGACATCTCCTCCTCAAAACACAGACACCTGGAAGGACATCTCCTCCTCAAAACACAGACACCTGGAAGGACATCTCCTCCTCACAAACACAGACACCTGGAAGGACATCTCCTCCAAACACAAAACACAGACACCTGGAAGGACATCTCCTCACAAACACAGACACCTGGAAGGACATCTCCTCCTCACAAACACAGACACCTGGAAGGACATCTCCTCACAAACACAGACACCTGGAAGGACAACTCCTCCACGAAAACACAGACACCTGGAAGGACATCTCCTCCTCACAAACACAGACACCTGGAAGGACATCTCTCCTCACAAACACAGACACCTGGAAGGACATCTCCTCCTCACAAACACAGACACCTGGAAGGACACCTCCTCTCACAAACACAGACACCTGGAAGGACATCTCCTCCTCACAAACACAGACACCTGGAAGGACATCTCTCCTCACAAACACAGACACCTGGAAGGACATCATCTCCTCACAAACACAGACACCTGGAAGGACATCTCCTCACACAACACAGACACCTGGAAGGACATCAGACACCTCATCTCCACAGACACCTGGAAGGACATCTCTCACAAACACAGACACCTGGAAGGACATCTCCTCCTCACAAACACAGACACCTGGAAGGACATCTCCTCCTCACAAACACAGACACCTGGAAGGACATCTCCTCACAAACACAGACACCTGGAAGGACAGGACATCAAACACAGACACCTGGAAGGACATCTCCTCACAAACACAGACACCTGGAAGGACATCTCCTCCTCACAAACACAGACACCTGGAAGGACATCTCCTCCTCACAAACACAGACACCTGGAAGGACATCTCCTCCTCACAAACACAGACACCTGGAAGGACATCTCCTCCAAACACAGACACCTGGAAGGACATCTCCTCCTCACAAACACAGACACCTGGAAGGACACCTCCTCACAAACACAGACACCTGGAAGGACAACTCCTCCTCACAGACACAGACACCTGGAAGGACATCTCCAATCATACACAGACACCTGGAAGGACATCTCCTCAAAACACAGACACCTGGAAGGACACCTCATCTCCTCACAAACACAGACACCTGGAAGGACATCTCCTCCTCACAAACACAGACACCTGGAAGGACATCTCCTCCTCACAAACACAGACACCTGGAAGGACATCTCCTCACAAACACAGACACCTGGAAGGACATCTCCTCACAAACACAGACACCTGGAAGGACATCTCCTCCTCACAAACACAGACACCTGGAAGGACATCTCCTCACAAACACAGACACCTGGAAGGACATCTCCTCCTCACAAACACAGACACCTGGAAGGACATCTCCTCACAAACACAGACACCTGGAAGGACATCTCCTCCTCACAAACACAGACACCTGGAAGGACATCTCCTCCTCACAAACACAGACACCTGGAAGGACACCTCTCCTCACAAACACAGACACCTGGAAGGACATCTCCTCCTCACAAACACAGACACCTGGAAGGACATCTCCTCCTCACAAACACAGACACCTGGAAGGACACCTCCTCCTCACAAACACAGACACCTGGAAGGACATCTCCTCACAGACACCTGGAAGGACATCTCCTCCTCACAAACACAGACACCTGGAAGGACATCTCCTCCTCACAAACACAGACACCTGGAAGGACATCTCCTCCTCACAAACACAGACACCTGGAAGGACATCTCCTCCTCACAAACACAGACACCTGGAAGGACATCTCCTCCTCACAAACACAGACACCTGGAAGGACACTCCTCCTCACACAGACACCTGGAAGGACATCTCCTCCTCACAAACACAGACACCTGGAAGGACATCTCCTCCTCACAAACACAGACACCTGGAAGGACATCTCCTCACAAACACAGACACCTGGAAGGACACCTCCTCCTCACAAACACAGACACCTGGAAGGACATCTCCTCCTCACAAACACAGACACCTGGAAGGACATCTCCTCACAAACACAGACACCTGGAAGGACATCTCCTCCTCACAAACACAGACACCTGGAAGGACATCTCCTCACAAACACAGACACCTGGAAGGACATCTCCTCACAAACACAGACACCTGGAAGGACATCTCCTCACAAACACAGACACCTGGAAGGACATCTCCTCCTCACAAACACAGACACCTGGAAGGACATCTCCTCCTCACAAACACAGACACCTGGAAGGACATCTCCTCCTCACAAACACAGACACCTGGAAGGACATCTCCTCCTCACAAACACAGACACCTGGAAGGACATCTCCATCTCTCACAAACACAGACACCTGGAAGGACATCTCCTCCTCACAAACACAGACACCTGGAAGGACATCTCCTCACAGACACAGACACCTGGAAGGACACCTCCTCCTCACAGACACAGACACCTGGAAGGACATCTCCTCACAAACACAGACACCTGGAAGGACATCCTCCTCCTCACAAACACAGACACCTGGAAGGACACCTCCTCCTCACAAACACAGACACCTGGAAGGACATCCTCCTCCTCACAAACACAGACACCTGGAAGGACATCTCCTCCTCACAAACACAACACACAGACACCTGGGAAGGACATCTCCTCCTCACAAACACAGACACCTGGAAGGACATCTCCTCCTCACAAACACAGACACCTGGAAGGACACCTCTCTCCCTCACAAACACAGACTCCTGGAAGGACACCTCCTCCTCACAAACACAGACACCTGGAAGGACATCTCCTCCTCACAAACACAGACACCTGGAAGGACATCTCCTCAACACAAACACAGACACCTGGAAGGACATCTCCTCACAAACACAGACACCTGGAAGGACACCTCCTCCTCACAAACACAGACACCTGGAAGGACATCTCCTCACAAACAAACACAGACACCTGGAAGGACATCTCCTCCTCACAAACACAGACACCTGGAAGGACATCTCCTCACAAACACAGACACCTGGAAGGACATCTCCTCCTCACAAACACAGACACCTGGAAGGACATCTCCTCACAAACACAGACACCTGGAAGGACATCTCCTCCTCAAAACACAGACACCTGGAAGGACATCTCCTCCACAGACACCTGGAACAAACACAGACACCTGGAAGGACATCTCCTCCTCACAAACACAGACACCTGGAAGGACATCTCCTCCTCACAAACACAGACACCTGGAAGGACATCTCCTCCTCACAAACACAGACACCTGGAAGGACATCTCCTCTCTCAAAAACACAGACACCTGGAAGGACATCTCCTCCTCACAAACACAGACACCTGGAAGGACACAAAACACAGACACCTGGAAGGACATCTCCTCACAAACACAGACACCTGGAAGGACATCTCCTCCTCACAAACACAGACACCTGGAAGGACACCTCCTCCTCACAAACACAGACACCTGGAAGGACATCTCCTCCTCACAGACACAGACACCTGGAAGGACATCTCCTCCTCACAGACACAGACACCTGGAAGGACATCTCCTCACAAACACAGACACCTGGAAGGACATCTCCTCACAAACACAGACACCTGGAAGGACATCTCCTCCTCACAAACACAGACACCTGGAAGGACATCTCCTCACAAACACAGACACCTGGAAGGACATCCTCCTCACAAACACAGACACCTGGAAGGACATCTCCTCACAAACACAGACACCTGGAAGGACATCTCCTCCTCACAAACACAGACACCTGGAAGGACATCTCCTCACAAACACAGACACCTGGAAGGACATCTCCTCACAAACACAGACACCTGGAAGGACACCTCCTCACAAACACAGACACCTGGAAGGACATCTCCTCACACAGACACCTGGAAGGACATCTCCTCCTCACAAACACAGACACCTGGAAGGACATCTCCTCCTCACAAACACAGACACCTGGAAGGACATCTCCTCCTCACAAACACAGACACCTGGAAGGACACCTCCTCACAAACACAGACACCTGGAAGGACATCTCCTCCTCACAAACACAGACACCTGGAAGGACATCTCCTCACAAACACAGACACACTGGAAGGACATCTCCTCCTCAAAACACAGACACCTGGAAGGACATCTCCTCACAAACACAGACACCTGGAAGGACATCTCCTCCTCACAAACACAGACACCTGGAAGGACATCTCCTCCTCACAAACACAGACACCTGGAAGGACATCTCCTCCTCACAAACACAGACACCTGGAAGGACATCTCCTCCTCACAAACACAGACACCTGGAAGGACATCTCCTCCTCACAAACACAGACACCTGGAAGGACACCTCCTCACAAACACAGACACCTGGAAGGACACCTCCTCACAAACACAGACACCTGGAAGGACACCTCCTCCTCACAAACACAGACACCTGGAAGGACACCTCCTCCTCACAAACACAGACACCTGGAAGGACATCTCCTCCTCACAAACACAGACACCTGGAAGGACACACAAACACAGACACCTGGAAGGACATCTCCTCCTCACAAACACAGACACCTGGAAGGACACTCCCTCCTCACAAACACAGACACCTGGAAGGACACCTCCTCACAAACACAGACACCTGGAAGACACCTGGAAGGACACCTGGAAGGACATCTCCTCACAAACACAGACACCTGGAAGGACATCTCCTCACAAACACAGACACCTGGAAGGACATCTCCTCACAAACACAGACACCTGGAAGGACATCTCCTCCTCTATATCAACCCACCCTACAGCCTTGCCAGAGAGGCAGAATTGGAACTCAGAGACTTGTTACTGGTTGCAAATGTCTAACTTGAAGCTACCAAATGTGATGTTTTCCATTTGTTTTAGATCTTGCATTGGTTCAACCTTTCCTTGTGATCCATCTTTTACTCCAGGAATGTTTACACTATGCCACTATGTTTTCATTTAATAGCTCACAGTTAAGAGACCTTGGGCTATGGGGAGGTTTTAACAGTACTAGAATTGAAAATATCATGGCAAGTTTAAATGTGGACTGAACGTATGGTATTATGGATGGTTATCAGTCTATGGGGTTCAGGGGCAGAATGGGTCCTGGATGCTTGGTCCCCAGCTGATGACAATTTGGGGACTGGATCCTCTACTGGGGGAGGTCTGTTACTGCGGATGGGCTTATGGGTGTTATGGCCAGCTTCCCCTTGCTAGTGTTTGGCACACTCTCCTCCTGCTTTTGTCCACCTGATGCTGGCCAGCAGGTGATGTCCAGCCCCTGCTCATGGCATGCCTTACCAGCCATCATGGAGTTTCCCCTTGAATCTGACAGCCAAAATTAAATCCTTTCCTCCCATCAATTGTGTTTGGTCAGGGGCTTTGTCCCAGCAATGTGAAGGTCATTCCAACATCACCTTATAGAGCCTTGGCTTCTTCAAATCAATTTAAAACCAGTAATATCACAATCATGAGTGATTGACAGGATAATTGTGATATTAAAGGCCTATAAAGTATTGATCAGAGTGCCAGATATATTATAAGTGCTTCTCTCTCTCTTTCTCTCTCTCTCTCTCTCCTTCTCTCCCTCATACAAATAAAATAAATTAATTAATAAAGGTAATAAAAATGAATCCACAATGTATCACCATTTTGCACCTAAGGTTAAATATTTCCTTTTGTCTCTGGCTCCTGCTCTTTGACTTTTTTGAAATGCTAACTACCATGAGTTCATCTTTATACATTATATAAGTCTATCAAATTATCACAATTTAACCCATAAATATTGAAATTAGTGGACCAATTATTTTTTTAAAATATTAAAAAATTCCCTTCCTTTCCCTAAATCTGCAAGAATTTTAGTATTGGTTCACCACTACTTGCCGTTTCATTATAAAATCTGAAAATTTGTACCAGAAAAGAACAGAGACAAACTGCAACTGACCCTGAGAGTTAAAAAAACAAATGAAGAGGTTCCAGGTAAGATGGCGGCATAGGAGCCACACCAAACCGGATCAGGCAGAGAATCAAGAAAAACTACACTCATCTGAGGAAGAGAGCAGAATATTTTCTCTGGGAAATAGCGGAAAAGCAAAAGACAGCCAGAAACCCACTGTGGAGAGTGCGGCCCCCGGCAGCCCACTTCCCAACGGCCCCACGCCGCCGCGGGCTCCCCAGCCGCGGACTCCCCAGCCACGGACTCCCCAGCCGCCGGCTCCCCATCCGTGGGCTCCCCATCCGTGGGCTCCCAGCGGCTTCGCTCCACCCCAAGAGCACCCCAGCAGCTCCACTTCACTCAGCCGGCTCCCCAACGGATCGGCGCCTCGATCCAAAGCTGCCAACCAGATCAGCTAAGCCCCGCTGAGCTTCCGCTGCAAACGCCGCCCGAACAAACAAACAAACAAAAAAGGGACTTTTCAACCTCATCAGTCTCCTCACAGAGCCCAGAAATCAAAGAAAAATCTGCGGAGCTACTGAAAGAGACACACACCCTGAGTTGCTGCAGGCTTCCTGAACTCGCCCATCCCCCAATCATCAGTTCCCCAGGGAATTGGTAGAATCGAACAACAACCAGTGGCAAATTTGAACCACATCACCAACACCGGCCCCAGCTTACCTGACCCAAGCTCCACAGCTCAGGTAACGAGGTGGGCACCCAGCATTGGTGAGCTTAAAAGCCACACCAAAAGATAACAAAGGCCTGCATTGGAAGCGCTAACCACTCTTTCCAGGTCAAGGCAGGGTATGTATTACATATTTGTGGGTGGCTTTACCATTTTCAAATAAGCTGAATGTGAGGGGTTGAATATTGCTATCTGTACTACTTATAGATTTAAAGGGCCTTTATCTTTTGCTTCAGTTATTATTGAGGACAGGGTCTGATTCCCAAGCTGACAGGACTAAGGGAGTGGACCATCACATGCCCTTAGGGATTTTAACCCTATAGGACTGGTTGTCTCAATTCTCACACTTGTATACTCTGTGTTCATGTCAATTGAATGTGTATTTTGCTCTGTTGAAGTTTAGAACTTGCCTCTAAGTTGTTCCACCAGTCCACTACAATAATTGCTTAACAAGCAAACTCAACAGCTAGGAGTACTTCTACTTAAGTACAAGTGCTACACTTGACACCTTAAACTCATATCCTAAAATAATATAAAGGTGGATCACAACACCTAAGAACACTGAAGATAAATAGGAAACCTAAGCATCAAAGCAATCCAGGATGCAAAAGTCACTACATTATAATACAAGAAACACAAAGAATCAAGACAATGCAATCCCACCAAAAATTGCAAATCCATCAGATAGGTCCAACAATGAGACTGTTTTAGATGAAATTCCTGACAAAGATTTCAAGGGAATGATGATATCTATGCTCAAAGAAATGAAAGAAGAAATGAAAGCAATCCGAGAAGAAAACAAAGGAATTAGAGAAGAAAACAAACTGTTGAAGGAGATTACAGAGAAACAGTTTAATGAAATAAAAAGGTCATTAGAGGACATGAACAAGGAAATAGAACTACTGAAGAAAAACCAGGCTGAAATCTTAACCCTGAAGAATGCAGTCAGTGAAATAAAAAACTCTGTGGAAAGTCTCACTAGTAGAATGGATGAAGGAGAGGACAGAATATCTAAACTAGAAGACGAGGTGGCAGATCTATCACAATCCAACAAAGAGAAAGACAAGCTAATAGAAAGGTATGAATGGGAACTCCAAGACATGAGGGACACTATGAAAAGATCAAACATAAGAATTCAAGGTATAGCAGAAGGGGAAGAATTTCAATCCAGAGGCTTAGTAGGTGTTTTCCATAAAATCATAGAAGAAAATTTTCCCCAAATTGGGAAAGAAATGCCAATGCAGATACAAGAAGCATTTAGAACACCAAACAGACAAAACCTAGAAAGATCCTCTTCTCGCCATGTTATAATTAAACTACTAAATACACAAACCAAAGAAAGTATACTGAAAGCAGTTAGAGAGAAAAAGCAAATGACATTTAAGGGGAAACCCATCAGGGTCACAGCAGATTACTCAACACAAACCCTAAAAGCCAGGAGGGCCTGGAGTGATGTATTCCAAGTTCTGAAAGATAAAAACTGTCAACCAAGATTACTTTATCCTGCAAAGCTTTCTATCCAAATTGATGGAGAAATAAGGACATTCCACAACAAAGACAGGCTAAAGGAATTTATGACAACTAAGCCAGCTCTACAGAAAATACTTGCAGGAATCATTCATGCTGAAGAAAAAGCAAAACACACACAGCAGGAAATAGGAAAAAAAGAAATCATATTCAACAGTTAGAACAAGTGAGTAAAACGAAAACCAGGAAGAACTACAAAACAAGAAAAATGGACAGATCAAATACATATCTTTCAATAATAACTCTTAATATCAATGGCCTCAATGCCCCAATCAAAAGACATAGACTTGCAGACTGGATTAAAAAGCAGGATCCTACCATCTGTTGCCTTCAGGAAACTCACATCCAATTAAAAGATAGAAACATTCTTAGGGTGAAAGGCTGGAAAAAGATATATCAAGCAAATGGACCTAGAAAACAAGCAGGGGTTGCCATCCTAATTTCTGACAGGATAGACTTCAAACCAACATTAGTGAGGAGAGATAAAGCAGGTCACTTTATACTGATTAAAGGAACACTCCAACAGGAGGATATCACAATCCTAAACATTTATGCTCCCAACACAGGGGCCCCCAATTACATCAAACAAACACTATCGGACTTAAGGTCAGAGATAACACCTAACACAATAGTAGTGGGTGACTTCAATACCCCACTCTCATCACTTGACAGGTCTACCCAACAAAAATAAACAGAGAAACAACTGCATTAAATGATATCATGGAACAAATGGACCTAACAGATATATACAGAATATTCCATCCAAATACTGCAGAATATACATTCTTCTCAGCGGCACATGGGTCATTCTCTAAAATAGACCATATGATAGGACACAAATCAAATCTCAACAAATACAGGAAAATTGAAATAATCCCTTGTATGCTATCTGACCACAATGGGATTAAACTGCAAATCAACAACAAGAAAAACTACAGAGCATACAGAAATTCATGGAGACTAAACAGTACATTATTGAATGACGCATGGGTCATTGAAGAAATTAAGAAGGAAATCAAGAAATTCATAGAATCAAATGATGATGAGAATACAACATACCAAAACCTGTGGGACACAATGAAGGCAGTCCTACGAGGGAAATTTATAGCTCTAAGTGCCTATATTAAGAAACTAGAGAGTTCACAACTAAACAATTTAATGCTTCACCTTAAGGCCTTGGAAAGAGAAGAACAAGGCAAACCAAAAATCAGTAGACGGGAAGAAATAATAAAGGTTAGGGCAGAAATTAATGAAATGGAAACCAAAAAAACAATCAAAAAAATCAATGAAACAAAGAGTTGGTTCTTTGAAAGGATTAACAAGATTGACAAACCCTTAGCAAATCTGACCAAAAGAAAGAGAGAAGAGACAAAAATTGATAAAATTAGAGATGAAAAAGGCAACATCACAACAGATACCAAAGAAATTCAGAAAATCATACGGACATACTTTAAGAATATATATGCCTCTAAGTTTGAAAACCTGAAAGAAATGGATGATTTCCTTGATTTATATGACCTACCAAAATTAAATCAAGATGAGATAAACCATTTAAATAGACCTATAACAACCACAGAGATCCAAGCAGTCATAAAAAGTCTCCCAATTAAAAAAAGCCCAGGCCCAGATGGATTCACTACTGAATTTTACCAGACATTCCTGGAAGATCTAACACCAATGCTTCTCAAACTTTTCCATAAAATAGAAGAGGAAGGAATTCTACCGAAATCCTTCTATGAAGCCAGCATCACCCTGATACCCAAACCGGACAAAGACAGATCAAAAAAGAAAACTATAGACCAATCTCCCTCATGAACATAGATGCAAAAATTCTCAACAAAATACTGGCAAACAGAATACAAGAATATATCAGAAAGGTTATTCACCCTGACCAAGTAGGCTTTATCCCAGAGATGCAGGGATGGTTCAACATACGCAAATCCATAAATGTAATACACACATGGTCATCTCAATAGATGCAGAAAAGGCATTTGACAAAATCCAACACCCCTTCATGGTGAAAGTACTACAGAAACTTGGAATAGAAGGAACATATCTCAACATAATAAAAGCTATTTATGACAAACCTACAGCCAACATAATACTTAATGGGGAAAAGCCTGAAGCTTTTCCTCTAAATTCAGGAACAAGACAAGGGTGTCCACTTTCTCCACTATTATTTAATATAATATTGGAAGTCTTAGCCATAGCAATAAGGCAAGAGGCACTCATAAAGGGGATACAAATTGGAAAGGAAGAGGTCAAATTATCATTATTTGCAGATGATGTGATTCTATACATAACAGATCCTAAAGACTCTACCAGCAAATTATTAGAGCTGATAAACACTTTTAGCAATGTAGCAGGATACAAAATAAACACACAGAAATCAGTAGCTTTTCTATACACTAACAACAAACATGCAGAGGATGAAATCAGGGAATCTCTCCCATTCACAATTGCCTCAAAAAAAATAAAATACCTTGGAATAAACTTAACCAAGGAAGTGAAGGATCTCTACAATGAGAACTATAAAAAACTCGAGCAACAAATTACAGAAGACACAAGGAAATGGAAAGACATTCCATGCTCCTGGATTGGAAGAATCAATATAGTGAAAATGTCAATCTTACCAAAAGCAATCTACACATTTAATGCGATCCCCATTAAAATCCCAATAGCATTCTTCACAGAAATAGAAAAAACAATACTAAAATTCATCTGGAAACACAAAAAACCTCGAATAGCCAAAACAATTTTGCATAACAAAAATCAGGCAGGTGGTATAACCATACCCAATTTTAAGTTATACTACAAAGCCATAGTAACAAAAACAGCATGGTACTGGCACAAGGACAGACAGGTAGATCAATGGAACAGAATAGAAGACCCAAATATTAATCCAGACAGCTACAGCTACCTGATTTTTGACAAAAACGCCAAAAATACTCATTGGAGAAAAGATAGCCTCTTTAACAAGTGGTGCTGGGAAAATTGGACATCTGTTTGTAAAAGGATAAACATAGATCCTTGTCTCTCTCCTTGCACAAGAATCAAGTCCAAATGGATCAGGGACCTTAATATCAGACCTGAAACTCTGAAAATGCTAGAGGAAAAAGTAGGGGAAACTCTTCAACATATTGGAATAGGCAAGGACTTCCTGAATATAACTCCAATTGCTCAGAGAATAAAAGCACTAATCAACCACTGGGACCTTATGAAATTACAAAGCTTTTGTACAGCAAAGGACACTGTGAATAGAGCAAAAAGACAACCTACAGAATGGGAGAAAATCTTTGCCAGTTATTCATCTGACAGAGGATTAATATCCAGAATATACAAAGAACTCAAAAACAGAATAACAAGAATTCAAACAACCCAGTTAAAAATGGGCTACGGAACTAAATAGAGAATTCACGGAAGATGAAATACAGATGGCATATAAACATCTAAAAAAATGTTCTACATCCTTAGCCATCAGGGAAATGCAAATTAAAACCACTTTGAGATTCCATATCACCCCTGTCAGAATGGCTGCCATCAAGAAAACAAATGACAATAAGTGTTGGCGTGGATGCGGAAAAACAGGAACACTTCTACACTGTTGGTGGGAATGTAAGCTGGTCCAGCCACTGTGGAAATCAGTGTGGAGGTTCTTGAGACAGCTAGAAATAGATTTACCATATGATCCAGCTATAGCGCTCCTAGGCATATATCCAGAGGACTCTTCTCACTTCCTTAGAGATACTTGCAAAACCATGTTTATTGCTGCTCTATTCACAATAGCTAGGAAATGGAAGCAGCCTAGATGTCCGTCCACAGATGAGTGGATAATAAAGTTGTGGTACATTTACACAATGGAGTTCTATTCAGCAGTAAAGAAAAAATGAAATTATGAAATTTGCAGGAAATGGATGGATCTGGAAAGGATTATACTAAGTGAGGTAACCCAGGCTCAGAAAGCCAAACGTCACATGTTCTCTCTCATATGTGGATCCTAGCTACCAATGTATAGACTTGTGTATGAACTGGAACCAAAAATAGGTACCAGAAACCAGTAAGCGGGTAAAAGGCTATAAGGGAGGGAAGAAAGGGAAGGACTTAAGTGTATGGTAATACACATATGTAAGTAGAAGAACTGAGTACAGGGAGGGAATGGCCTAAGCGAGGCCATGGGAAGAGAATGCATACAAAAAGGGCAGGGGGAGGGACAATCTAAACTCAAGATATTATCAATAAGACATATGTAAAATTACTTTTTTGAATAAGGGCACGTCTAGAAGATGTAGACTGTTACTAGAAAATTTTCAGTACCTGGGATGGAATTCCTTCCAGTGAGATGTTGGCCAAGGAGGTCCCGGTAGCCTCCAAAACATTAAGGCTTTTGCCAAAGCCCTTGGTTTCCCTAGAGAAATAGATAGTAAGACCCTATTGCTGAAGACATCTCATGCCTGAGAGGCAAGGACACTGAGAAAGCAAGCTGGTGCTGAGCAGAAAACCTTCTCCCTGTCGACCAGCCAACTGAAAGCTGGAAAAAGCTGCACTGCACGCAGCGTATGGGAGACAGAAGCCATCAACAGTGAAAATAGTGGATGCTGAATATTCAAGCTTGGCCAGACAGGCCCAATGACTGAACGGGTGCAATAGTGGTGTGTCTACTCTTGGGGTAACCAAGTGCTCCATAATTGGACTGAAGGCCCTCTCTACGGGAGGGAATACTTACCCGGTACTGAAAAACCTAAGTAAAAGTCTATGGTAGGTGAGGTCATGAGCCTTGGGGGTATAAGCCTGCTCATGTCTGACTAAATGTATATATTATTCCCACCAAGCTGCCCTGGGGACACTACACTAAATGTTCATGTCCACATATTAACGCTATTCTCACTTCTGGCTAGAGAAGCTTCTCTTTTCAGATGGTGATGACCACTGGGATGACACAAAAGGCAACATAGTGCTGAGAAGAAGGGATGGAGGAGTGCCTAGCACTGAAACACCTCTGTCACATCCTCCAGTGGCTCAGGGACCATTGCGGAAGAGGGGGCGGATAGAATGGAAGAGCCAAAGGAAGGATATGACCTCTTACTATACAGCTGCCCAGACAGAAATTGGCCTCGATATCCATGATCTTGCAGTGCCTAGCAATACCTTTGCAAGACCCTCAAAATAGAAGAGAAAGATGATGTCATCAAATTAGGAGAGAGACTAATGGAGAAAGGGAGGGGATATGATGGAGACGGGAGTTCTAAAGTGGAATGGGGGAGGGGAGGGAAATATCAGTTGGGGTTTTTTTGGTATGTAAGATTAAAAGTCAATAAAAATTTAAAAAAAAAAATGAAGAAGGACAGTTATCGGAACTGAGGTTAATTGGCTCGAAGGAGGAGACCTGCAAAGAGACTGAATATTCCCAAATGTGTGGAAGGTACATGAGTTTGGAATCACGTGTTGAACCTCTTAATGTTTTCCCCCATGTTTTCATGCCATTTCCCAGACCCTCCAGCATTCTCTCACCTTACTCTACTCATTCAGAAGTAGTTAGCTTCAGCCTGAAGAGATGGCTCGTTTGTTTCCAAGGTCACATGTCACAATTTCCCAACTGTCAAGAATTGTGAAGGGCCTACCACTGTATGTTACTTGAAAGCTACCAGGTTAATCAGATGCTCAGGGAAGAGTCAAGCCTCCTGGACCAGAGGCAAAGGAAGCTAGGATTGCTTGAATAACAACAGTTTGCTGTCTGGGCTAGCTCTCAAGTCCAGATTCCAACAGGGCATCTGACAAGGGCACAGTGCTCTCTGAAAACACAGGGGTTGGGTTATGCCAGGAGCTTCACACTCAGGAACCTGATTCTTTTCCTTTTTTATTGAAAAAATTATTAGCACAAAAGGAATTGCATTGCTTTATGGAATTTTCCAAACAAAAATTATTTTGTTTCCTTTCCCCTCTCTTCCCCATCTGTGCCCTCTCCCTACCATAGCCTGCCTTACACTTTCATGTTACGAGAGTTTTGTTGACCACTCCATACTTTCTCAACACCTCTTGCTCCACTTTTCCTATTGCAGGTTTTCCTATCTAGCTTTATGCCTATACCGACTCTAATTACATTAGAAAAAAAAAAAGTGAGAGAAAGTTGGGCATGGTGGCGCACGCCTTTAATTCCAGCACTCGGGAGACAGAGGTAGGAGAATCGCCGTGAATTCGAGGCCACCCTGAGACTACAGAGTGAATTCCAGGTCAGCCTCAGCTAGAGTGAGACCCTACCTCAAAAAACCAAAATAAATAAACAAATAATGAGAGAGAGACCTATGCTTAGATAAATTTAAAAAGTAGCAGGCGCGGATTTGTTGTTCCTTTAGAACAGAACTTCATTGAGCCTTTAACAGTCCAATATGACTTAGTGACCCTCCAACAGCAGGACACATAATGCAGTGTTTCAAAACCCATTTTTCACAGAACACCTATTAATATCTCCCAAAGGACTGTTCTTTGGATCACGGACTGGGGAAGCTGGGGATATTTTATGTCATGGGTCCCACCATCGCCCTTGCACAGGGTTAACTAATATTTTCCCATTTATTTTCTAGAATCCAAATTCCACAAGGAAGTGTTTATATAAAGAAATGCTTCTTTAACGTATTAAACTATTGGAAGCAAAAAAAAAGTCTGTCTTCACACCAGGCCTTTTAAAAATAATTTAGATAATATAGGTAACATACTTAGCACTGGCTGGCACACAGTAAGCGCTCAGAAAATAGGAGCTATTATAAGTATTAGCCATTTTATCATGATGCATTTACAGAACCCTCTTTGTTATAACACTGAATTCCCATTGTAAGTGAGCTGGTGTGGCTAGAGTACCATCAGGTCATGACTAGTGATGTTTCCTTCTTGAATTCTCCTCTAGTACATTTTCCTACATGCAGTGTTTCCATTCTCCCATGCCAATGTTTTGCTCCACAAACTGGACCTTATAAACCTTGGGCTTACTTTAGTCTAAATTTGATCAATGTTACCCAAAATGAGTCTTCTTTTTTTGTTTTCTTTTAATATAAAAAAAAACAATTAGGTCCACATTTGTTTGGAGAAATTAATTCAAAGTTCTCGTGTTTGTTCTTCCTCTGTCTTTCTCCCTCAGCAGGCTGCCACTGAAAGGTCAAGCTGAATCTTAAGCAAGTGACAGAAGACATTGGCTTAGTTATCGGAAGCCTGACCCTGAAATAGAGCACAGTGAGGCTCATTCAGTGTTTCAAAGGGAAGACGATGGCAAGGAAGCTTCTGTACATCCCTGAAGTTTTCCTAAGCCTTCGTGTCTTCCAGTCCCTCTCCACCAGTGCCTCAGTTTCTCAGACTTTGTGAGGAGGACGGGTCACCCGCATAGAGTGACATCCGTTCAGGAAGGGACCCAGCACCTGGCCAGACGTTCTCAGAAGTGTAGATGTCTGAATGAGTTAACAGTAACCAGCTAGTGGAAGTGAGATCGAGGTAGAAAAGCAATAAGTGGACTTAGAAAGCAGTTCTATAAGCTATGGGAGAGGAAAGGGAATAGGAGGGTAGGTAAGGAGATGGCCTGGCAATCAAATAGCCTAGTATTCTTGTGTGTGTTTATCAGACCCCAGCAAGCCCTGGATGTGTGCTTTTCCCCATTATTCAGTTTCCTGGATGTGAACTAAAATGTAGTCATTTTCCCATGATATCAAAGTTTAGAGGAAAGACTGATGAGCATATAAAATGTTAACTTTGGTCCAAGAACTTGTGCTATTTTTATTTTTCCCCGACATGACGGTGAACACCGTCTTGGACAGCTGCTACTCTCAAGGTGATCAAATCTCTTGAGTCAAGTTGTAAAATGGAACTTCTAAGTATTACCCTGGCAATCGAAACCTTTCTTGAATAGCAGTGATGGAAGAAAGTACAATTGCATTTCCAGAAAGTTCAAACCGAATGTTGTATAGCCACCAGTGAGGAGGAAAGGGAGAAGAAAAGAGGAGTGAACAACCAAATAAATTCCATTAAGAGGTGCTATATACCATGAAAATGTCTACGAAAATGTTAATGATCTATCTAAATTATCTATCTAAAATTATATGTAGCATTTGTAGATGTTTTTTAAATACCTTTTTTTCTGATAATGTAAACTTTTTCTTTGCAGAGAGACAGAGAGACAGAGAGAGAGGGAGAGGAAGACAGATAGAGAATGGGCATGCCAGCAGCCTCTCAGCCGCTGCAAATGAAATCTAGATGCATGCGCCCCCTTGTGGTCAAGTGTGGCATTGCACCCTTGCGTCACTTTGCATCTGGCTAAACATGGGACCTGGAGATTGGAACCAGCGTACTTAGGCTTAGGAAGCAGGCACCTTAACCGCTAAGCCATCTCTCCATCCCAATGTAAACTTTTTAAAGGTTAGTTCTGAAAAATTCTCTTTTTGGTATAATTCTCAAAAGTTCCATGGAGAAAGTAAGTGCCCAGCATGTTTCTGGACCTTACATCAGAATCATCAGAGAACCCTGTAAAAATGCAACTCCTCTTCTTTGAAATCTACCGAACCCAGGGTGGACTCAGGAATCCTATACTTTAAAAATTATTTATCCATTTATCTATTTATTTATGAAAGACAGAATGAGAATGTGTCCCAGGGCTGCTAGGCACTGCAAACAAACTCCAGATGCATATGCCACCTTGTGCATCTGGCTTTACTAGGGTCCTGGGGAAATGAACTCTGGTTCTTAGGCTTTGCAAGCAAGCGTCTTAACCACTGAGCCATCTCTGGAGCCCAGGACCCTGTACTTTTGATGCTCTTCTCTAGACTGAACCCAGGGAGAACATGGGAACTGCTAGGGGAGCCCCTAGGCTGGCAGCAAAGACCTGCTCGGTGGGAAAGGAAAAGCACCCTTCATAGCCAAGAACAGTAGCTTCCCTCTTGTTTTGAAATGATCAGCGAGGTTTTCCTGTTTCTCCATATATCTCTTTCTAAACTTACTCTTCCATCACAGAACTGGAAAGGCAGAATTTTCAAAGATTAAAGTATCTACATGTGTGTGAGATACTTGTTTCTGCTACAAAATGAGAAGATCGACATCAACACTGAACAACATTGAAGAGAAGGTTGGTAGTGACTGCAGACAAAGAGCACTGAATAGCTGAAAGCCCAGCATTGTGTCTTGTACCAAGTCAAGACGCCCACTCTAAATTTTGTAAATGGCACCTTGCCTCCTACCGCAGCCATACCCTGCCTCCAACCCAGCAAAGCTGTTCTGTCCTTACCATTCCGCATGTGCATCTTCCGCTTGGATCACATCATGGCTGCCCCCTCGTGGCAGCTTATCCCAACCGCATGCTCTTGAGGGAAGCTGACTGAAGTCTTCATTCATCTTTGAGCACACACAGAAACTGAAGTTGGTCTCCCACACACTATGTTCCCACAGGCAAAAGCTGCTCTTCTCCTCCTCAACTCTCACACTATGTTTCTACTGGCCAATACTGCTCTTGCTCCGCCCCTTCCCTCTGTCCCCTACCCCCCCACGCGTAAGTGCATACACACACACACACACACACACACACACGCACGCACGCACGCACGCGCGATGTTCCTATAGGCCATCGCTGCTCTTGCCCCCAGCAGCAGAAGTCAATGTTGTCTGCACGATCTTGTAACCAAACAAGCAGGCCTCAGCCCCTGGGAACTGCTGGAATTCCTCTAATCTGGCCAGGTCTTCTCACTTTGAGGACCTCTGATCCTGAAGCAGCAAGTGGTGGGTCCAGGCACTGGCTGTAAGCACTGCACTGGCCTAGTGGGAAGTGGCAAATTTCTAATTATGCATAATATGCAAATTGAATTCATGTGTCAGACAGTATGCTAATATGCAAATTGAAGTGTTAGTAACTATTATTAAAAAAAAAAAAAAAAAAAAGCTCAGTGCTGGAGAGATGACTCAGCAGTTAAAGGCACCTGCTTGCAAAGCCTTATGGGCTGAGTTCGATTCCCCAGTACCTGTTTAAAGTCAGATGCACAAAGTGGAGCATGTGTCTGGAGTTCCTTTGCAATGGCAAGGGGCTCTGGTTCATCCATACTCTCTCTCTCTCTCCTTTTCTCTCTCTCTCAAATAAATACATAATAAATATTTTTTAAAAAAATTTGATGGCCCTGTTTTCTGGCAATCAGTTCTTTTGTCTTTGTTGAAAACAAAACATAATAATTTATGCTTTTTTCATAACCTATCACAAGTATAGCACATTTTTCTTTCATAGCAAAAACAGTTAAGTAGGACAATTAAAACAATTGTGGTAAGACCCTCATAGTAGGAGAAAAAGATGATGACATCAAAATAAAAGAGACTAACTAATGGACAGAGGGAGGGGATATGATGGAGAGCAGAGTTGTAAAGGGGAAAGTGGGGGAGGGGAGGGAAGTATCATGGTTTATTGTCTGTAAGTATAGAAGCTGTTGATAAAAAAAATAAAAATAAATAAAATGAAACAAACAATTGTGGTAAATGGAAAGAAAAATTGAATCTCTATTTTCTTAGTTAACCAGTATTGTTTTGATGCCAAGCATATATTAAGTGTCATCACTGCGTAATGAAAATCACTCTCTCTTTAAAAAATAAAAAAACCTGGGCTACAAGCTAGAGAGAGAAGCTTCTTCAAGAAACAGCAGCAAGAAACTCAGCTAATCTTCAGCAGTAAATATTTATTCCTAGTGGGACAAGCAAATATATAGTGGTCTGAAGGAGAAGAATATTTATTCACAAAGTGAAATGAGTTACTTACATGTTGCTCTGAAGCAGGACACTTATTTTTAAAAGGCAAAAGTGTATCTTACAAATATTAAAACTAGCAGTGAGAGTGACTGTATTTATCAAGCCATGTCAAAATAACCCAATACATGATCTGTATTTATATACAATACTCCCGTGATATGTGCCATTCAGTCCCATTTCAAAGCACATTTGCTTCTTATATTTTATACATAATACCATGCATTCACAATTCTGGAAGTCTAAATACTAAACTTAAATTATCATTTCTTTCTGGATAGTGGTATTTGAGTCACTTTCATTTCTTCTCTCTATAGTTCCAAAAAAAAATATTATTTAGTACTAGCCGGGCATGGTGGCACATGCCTTTAATCTCTGACACTACAGAGTGAATTCCAGGTCAGCCTGGCCTAGAGTGAACCCTTACCTCAAACCACACCCCCAAAAATATATATAGTACTGACATACTTTTAAAAAGTTGCACTTAGAAGGAAAAAGTTATATCCGTCCCACTAATTTTGTCGTGTTAAGTTAGAGAGGCTTTCTCTCACTTTGAGGTATTCTCAGAGGAAAGAGGGCAGTGGTTCATGTGGGCATGGCTCTGAGTCTCCACTGCTTGTTCCCAGCATTGTTTTAATCTGAAACTCTGCTATGTCTCCACATTTCAGTGGAAGGAGAGACAAGAGCATGTTTTACAACAACTGGCTTTTGCTGCACTCTGCTGGAACATTTCCTCATGTTCTGTATAAAACACTGAGATCTTTGCTACATTTGGACAAAATGTTCTCATGGAGGTTTACATATTTCCAGGGGCAATTAAGAGTACTTTAGCTAAGAATAAGGATTGGGTTTACCAAACACACACTGCATATCATCACACACACGTATTCATAAACGGCTAGACCGGCAATGACTGATGATGGTGATAAGGTAGAGGAAGCATTTTTGAATGCTTTATGTTTTGTATAATGTTCTCAAAGTTGGTTGGTTGGTTTCTTGTCTTCTCATCTCTTCTAAACAAATTCAGAGATTGGTCTGCACTCCTGTGAGGGTTGATGTGAGCTCCCTGGATGTACCTAGCTTAACTCGGGGAGAATCATTGGTTACATGGTTTTTTTAATCCTCACCATATTTAAGAAGGTTGGTGTACAGTTTACTGGGGATTACACAAATGACTTATGCTTGATTTACCTAAGTGCCCATTATCCTGCTTTTACTCCGTAAGGTCCTCCCCTCAAAGATTCATATTCTGCACAAAGCTTTTGGTGGAAAGTAATCAATTTGTGTTGGTCCCAAATTCTCCAGAACAGTGTCTGGAGAAGCTGGGGTACGTGGATGCAGTGAAAAGAGGTGTGGCCAGCTTGCTTGACAAATCTTCCTCAGGTGGTCAAGAGGAACTCTCACCTTAGCCCGGTCTTGGGAGTTGCAAAGATGTTGGCAAAAACTCCAGCATATACAAAATGCTTCTCAATTTTTACTAATACCTGCTTTAAAAAAAATGCATTTTGGCCTCATTTCCTGGAAAGAAAAGTCTGGAATGACTCCTTTTAACTTTATAATCTGCATAAATCTCTCAAAGAGGCTTTGCAGAGAAACTTTCCATGGAACATTTCTTTTGCAACAACAACAAGAGGAAGCAGCTGCCTCCTTAGCAGGGTCTCCCTCCCCATGGCTTCCCTGGTGCCTGTCGGCCTGGAGGGGGGGAACTGCAACAGCCTCTAGCCTTAGAGCAGAAGCATGGTGCGCGTTGGCCAGGATCCCTTCCCACATCTTTCCCCCAGATTCACATTAGCCAACTGCCTACCAGCTCCACTGTGTGTACAGTGCTGGGGCCAGCAGCAAGGCCAAAGCCATGGCCAGAACGGCCGGGGGAGGAGGGGGCGGATTTTCTGCATGAACACCTTCTTCCGACAGGGCAATTGTGTAATTCTAGAGAACATGCCAGCCTGCCAAAACAGAGTCCATACTCACAACGCAATGACATTTCATGATCTCACAACATCACCCAGCGTCCCATTCTACAGAGGACAAAACCCTGGCCCACAGCGAGAGCAGCAACCACCCGCCCATGCCACAAAAGCAGGCAGCAGGGAAGACAGACGTGAAATTCAAATTTTTCTGACCCAAATCTCTGCCAAGCCCATCATCACATTGCCTCAACTGTGACGCTGGAGGACGTTGGGCAGATCATTGGATAATAGAGGCTTCTTCCTACTCCACTAATCAAGGTAACAAAACTTAGTTTCCAAAACTTCTTTACAGTGAAAAACACTCTTTATACTCAGAGTGCACTGGCACCTCCACCTGCCCTTCCATTTTCTTCTCTTTGAATAACAATAGCAGGATGTAAATATTCCAGGCTAACCTAGCCTAAGGTAACGGAGAGGGGCTTCACACGTCTGACAATCTCTGGTGCTGAGAATAAAATCTGCACCTATCAGTAGTGCCCTTGCTGAACGTGAAGATTTTTTAAAATATTTTATTTATTTATTAGAGAGAGAGAATGGGGCCGTTAGCCACTGTAAATGAACTCCAGACAGATGCACCCCCTTGTGCATCTGGTTTATGTGGGTACTAGGGAATCTCTAACTTGGGTCCTTAGGCTTTGTAGGCAAGTGCCTTAACCACTAAGCCATCTCTCCAGCCCAAACATGAAGATTTTTAAGCAGTAGGCTGGCTGTCAAATACAAGCAGGCTAACTGAAGCAACAACTTCTAGTAGGGCATTTACTGTGCTTCAGGAAGTGTCGTTTCCTAAAATTATTCATTATTTATTGGCCACAAGTTTGCAAAAATGTACCTTTTTTTTTGGGAGAGAATCACAGAGAGAGACAGAGAGAGGGGGAGAGGAAGACAGATAGAGATGGGCGCACCAGCAGCCTCTCAGCTGCTGCAAACGAAATCCAGATGTGTGCGCCCCCTTGTGGTCAAGTGCAGCATTGCGCCCTTGTGTCACTTTGCATCTGGCTAAACATGGGACCTGGAGATTGGAACCGCTGGCGACTGGAACCAGCGTTCTTAGGCTTAGGAGGCAGGCGCCTTAACCGCTAAGCTACTCTTCAGCCCCAAAATGTAACTTTTTTTATATATCAACATTTTCATAATTAAGTTTGGAAAAATATTTTTGTCACGCCATCACCATTAGGACTTGTTTCACACCATTACATATTTCTTGTAATTACTAAGTAGATTTACATGATAAAGTGACAATGAATTTAATTAGAAAATACATCTAAAAAGAAAATGATTTGATACATTTAAACACACTCTTCATTTCCATCAACTACTTGATTAGTTGCTACTTATTTCAAAAACAAAGAAGAGGGGCTGGAGATATGGCTTAGCGGTTAAGGCACATGCCTGTGAAGCCTAAGGACCCTGGTTCTCTCCAGGTCCCACGTAAGCCAGATGCACATGGTGGCACATGCGTCTGGAGTTCATTTGCTGTGGCTAGAGGCCCTGGCGTGCCCATTCTCTCCCTCTCTCTCTCTCTTTGTCTCTCTCTCTCTTCCCCTCTCTGTGTCTCTAATAAATAAATAAAAATAAAATCTTTTAAAAATTTAAAAAAACAAAGAAGAAAACAATACCTTTTAAAACTATTTTCCTCAAAAAAGGTATGATTTATTTCATTAGTGATGTGTAATTTTAATTAAAGCCGCAAGTCCACATTTTTCTCTTTAAGTGGCAGATATTTTCATTAACTAGCACATGGCTAACCCATTCTCACAATCTCCCTAAAATAATGTGTGTGGTGAAGAATAATTAAAGTAGCAAGGGCAAAAGGTTACTTAAAGACTTTTCTATGGTATGAGCTCAAATTATAGGCTTTAAACAAGATGTAAGGGCCAATGTACAGGAAAAACATGCAATTTTAATGGAATGCAGAACAAATTAACTTTTTAACATTTAATGCTACCCAATTACTTAATGGGATTCTGTTATGTGCTACAGGAGGCAGAAAATAAAATGGGTGCTGCAAGTGATGCTTGTTAACTCCTTGAAGCTAAAGGTATTACTAGCCTGCTAAACATGGAGTAAATGGAGGCACAGGAACCTGAGAGGCTCTGGGCTCTGCCATCTGACGGGCATGTTTTGTTCCTAGCTCCTTTGTAAACCATGAGGGAAGAGCAAGACCTGTAGGAGGTTCGTTAACACATTCCCAGAATTTCTTCTGGCCTCCCCTCCAATGTTCCCTTCTCTCTTACTATCTGCTCTAATCTATTATTAAGACAACCAGAAGGGTGGCTACAGGAGGCTTTCAAATGCAACCACCAGCCCAAGTCCTGCTCACCTGAGGAGCCTGAAATTCAATCCAAGGCTCCTGCCAGTAAAGCAGTAACCACAGGGCATGGGGATGGCCTTTGTGTTCATCCAATTAATTGAATGAAAATGTTTTCCACTGTGAAAAGACCCTTCGTGACCTAACTCTGAAACTTGGAGGAAACACACACACACACACACACACACACACACACACACTTTAGACACAGACAGCAGTATTTGAAAAAAAAAAAAAAAAAAAAAAAAAAGTCACCGTGCCAGACACTGGCCACACTCAGTGCTCCAGCAGACACTGGTCTCCTATAATCACTCCTTGTGCTCACCATCCACAGCCTTCTGTTAACCAAAGGATTTCCTCGGACAAGGCTGGTAACAACCATGACAACCCGGCCACAGTGTCAAAGTCTCGAAGAGCACATAGTGACCAGCAATGAACGGACACTCAGATTTGTCCATTAAGCACAGATTCATCATCAGAAATCTGCCTATACATCAAGAATAACCAATATCATGCTATGTAGAATTAAATATGATGTTTTAGCAATATTTAAAATAATATTAAAATATTATTATTAATGGTTGCTTGGTGGAAAAGAGACATTTTCTTCATGGACATAATCATGGATATATTGTCCATGTTCCTGTAAACAAACCCTCATCCATATTCCTATAAAGAGCCCTACTTAAACTTACGGGGTCCCCACAGAAGATCAATGAAGAGAACTGAAAGTAGAAGGCAGACTGGCTGGGAAAAGGACTGGCTGAAATGGGAAAGAAACAAGAAAGTGTAAGAGGGATGATAAATGTATGAAAACAGCATAATGAAATCCATTATAATATGTGATTAATACATACTAATAAATGTCCATGGCTGGAGACATGGCTTAGTGGTTAAGGGGCTTACCAGCAAAACCAGGTTCAATTCTCCAGGACCTACGTAAGCCAGATGCACAAGGTGGTACATGCGTCTGGAGTTCATTTGCAATGGCTGGAGGCCCTGGCATGCCCATTCTTTCTCTATCTGCCCCTTTCTCTCCCTCTCCTTCTCTCTCTCTCTCTCTCAAATAAATAAATAAATAAATAAATGCCCATGTTCTTTGTTTTCTTTGTGATTATTATTACGGTAGCCTATCTTTAAAAAGCAATCTTTTAAAGAACAGAGCAAAACAAAGGATGTTCAAAAACAGTTAAGCTCCAAAGGGAGCAGTTAAGGAGCTTGCCTGTGAAGCCTAAGGACCCAGGTTCAATTCCCCAGTACCCATGTAAGCCAGATACACAAAGTGGCACATGCGTCTGGAGTTCATTTGTAGTGGCTAGAGGCCCTGGTGTGCCTATTCTCTCTGTGTCTCTCTCTACCTCTCTAATAAAATAAATAAATAAATAAATAAATAAATAAGTCCATTTTTGTTTGGAGTTTGGAGGATAGTTAAGTGGGTGTTGATTTTGTTTTGACTGTGGCTTGGTTTGGGGTGTGTGTGTGTGTATGTGTGCGCGTGTGTGTGGTCATGTGTATGAGCACAGCTACCCATGTACCACAGCACACATGAGGAGTCAGGAGGATATGTTCTATGTTGGTCCTCACCTTCCACCTTGTTTGGGGCCTGATCTTTCATTCTTTGTTTCTGTGTTTGCCAGGATAGCTGACCAAGAAGCTTATAAACAGTTCTCTAGCTTGCACCTCCATCTTGCCATAGGCATACTGGGATGGGATCGCAGATGCTCATGCTACAGTTTCCAGCTTCAGATGGATTCTGCAGACCCACACTCACACAAGACGCTTACACAGAAAGCACTGCATCCACTGAGCCATCTGCCCATGCGTGGTTTAGTTTACTGTCACAGGTCTCACTGTTTATCTCAAGCTGGTCTCAAACTTGCAATTCCCTTGCCTCAGCCTTCTCAGTTCTGGAGCTTACAAAGCGTGTGCCATCACACCCGGCTTTAAGTTAAGACTTAATAACTGCAGTTAAATGATCATGGATCGTCCCAAGGATTCTGTATCTAGAAAAAGCCAAAAGGTAAAATGATTGTGAGTAAAAGGTTTTTTCAGGCACCAAGAGTTTTAGGAAAACACAGTTTTCCACATCTTCACCATTGAAGCCGTATTGATCTGGAAAGACAAGTGATTGGAAGCTGAAGAAACTGACATTTAACATATTACCTAGATTTAATTCGGCAGTGATAAAGAAACTAATTTGGGGACTGGGAGATGGCTTAGTGGTTAAAGCACTTGTCTGCAAAGCCTAAGGACCCAGGTTCGATTCCCCAGTACCCATGTAAGCCAGCTGCACAAGGTGGAGCATGTGTCTGGAGTTTGTTTGCAGTGGCTAGAGGTCCTGGTGCACACATTCTCTCTATATATCTCTATCTACCTGCCTCTTTCTCTCTCATAAATAAATAAATAAATACCAAAAATAATTTGTTGTAAAAAAGAATTGACTTTTTCTAGTTCCCTGGTATTCCTAATGTTGCTTACTATGTCAAACATTGCAATCAACACTTTTCAAACTTAGTGAAAAATAATTTTTATTTTAGATTCAATACTTATAAAATTGTTTCTAGTCCTAAAGTTTGGGCTCATGAAAAAAAAAATGCTTAAGAAAAACTGTAAACCTAATTATTACATAGCAAATAACAATTCTCAAATGGTAAAGGCATAAACTGCAACTTGACAATAGAAATATGATGGGGTCTATCTTGTTCCAAGAGAATAATTGCTTTCTAAGCACGAGGGTTAACAGAAAGTCGACAACAACAAAATAATCCTGAAGCGATTTGATAGTTAAAGCCGAATCACAGCAGACCTACAATGACTGCTCAGTTCCAGGAACAGAAGTGATAAACGTGGGGGTGGAGGTGGTTCACATTGTAAAGGAAGGTGATTTTCTCATTAGAAAAATATTTCCTGGCCCCAGAAGAAATTAGTGGCAAAATCAGAAGGCCTACCTCTGGAAGGACCCAGACAAAATGCCAGCTACCCTGGGCAGGGATAGAGATGTCCACCAATGCACCATAAGTACCTACACTCGTGCCTTGAGCTGCACACTGGGTCTTGCACACGGTGCTGAGACACATCAGGTCTGGCACTTGATCCTGTCCTGGACACTGACTAGAAACAGGCTGAAAATCCACTTCAACTAAGATGTGTAGTGCAAGCTTCCTAGGTAGTTTAAGGTCCTGGAAGAAAAGTTACCTGAAAGCAAGGTTATGAATCTTTCTAAGCAGATGAGTCCTCATACAAAAAACAAACAACAACAAACTTACGCTAGAATAGCCTATTGTTAAGCTACAGAACTCCTATTAGTCACTACTAATAACCAATCAAAATGATTTCACACATGACTCACACGCTCATATTTCACTTAAGAACTATTTTTAATTTTTTAATCTCTAACTGATTATTGTCAATGGCACATGACTAAGGTGAAGGCAATGTGATAACATTTGCCCATCTTTCTAATTTTCATCTACACAAAAGGCCATATTCCTTGAAATAAAAACCATTTTATAAATGCCTTAGTATACCTTTTTAAATCACAAAGAATCCTATATATATGACAGAATGAATACTTAACAGAACAAGCTCTCAAATGGAATCTCTGAGTCCCCGATTTTCCAACTATCATATACACTATTTTCCTAAGAGGCATTTTGCTTGCTAACCTCAAGCATTTTAACACATCCCTTGAACATCTGTAGACTGAAAAAACACTGTCAAGGCCAAAAAAAAAAAAACCCCACAAAATACATTTCTTAAATATACATTTATAAGATTATATAAAAACTATACAGAATTTCTAGGTAGAAACACACCATTTTGTGTCATTTTTTGAAACATGATCAAAATCTCAGTTTAAATTTAAGTACATGGGAAAAGAGACAATGTGGCTTATGTCAAGGCAGTCTAAAATCTTTACACTAGGCCTGCAGAACACAAAGAATCCATCTGTCCCAACTGTGACTGACAATAAGGTCTGTGGACAAGCAACAGTGTTGAAACCTTGTCAAAAAATATTTTAAATATTAAAAAACTATGTCAACCCTTGTTCTGCTCATGAGTAAACATGATACAATCAAGAAAAATTAGTTTCGGATGTGGGATACTTCAGGGATTTGAAGCAGTTTGCTAAATAAGAAGCTAAATCCAATTACTTTTCTGAACATTTGGCATCTTTAACTGAAAACCAATATTCCAATTAACATTAAACAAATATCCCAGCTTATCCACATGTTCCAGGCATCCTTTCTGGCTAACAAGTACATGGGATTGCTGTATTTAATTATTCCCATATGCATTTATAGGGTCTGCTTTATACCCAAGGTATATAAGGAAAAAAGAAAAAAGAAAATGGGAGGGAAATCTTTAAATTCTTCTATGTCTTACTTCTGCATGGGCAGAATCCAAATTTAACCCTCTATATAATTTTATCTTCTTTTCTAAATTAAAAACATGCCAAGAAACATTTTTTAATATGTGACGTCTCAAACTACATAAATAGTATTAATGGCCCAGTCACTCTCGAAATCACTTCATTCTATCTCCAAATTACAAAGAAAAAAAAAACTTCAAATATTGTTCTTTACTTGCCTGAATCTTAAAAGAAATTGAGATATTCTGGGCAAGATTATTTATCTATATGGCTTCCATAACTTCATAGGAAACATTTTGAGCAAAGGTTGTAACAAGGAGGAAAGATTTTTATTTCTATTAATCAATAGAAATACTTAGAAGGAATAAATTCTCATGAACGGAACACTGAACACAGTCTTTATACCTGAAACCTTGACTTGTTTATAAATCATCATGTCTTCTGTCACCTAGGTCATTGTCAAATTTTACCTTAATACTACCTATTTAAAACAGCATATGTTTTTTTACTGATCCAAACTGTTAGAACAAGTGACATTTATTCAGCAGAGTATTGTTAGTGAAATGGTAGAATAGCACTATGCTGGTTTGAATGTAAACGGCCCCATTGCCTCAGGTATTTTTGATGAAGCTTCCTACTTAGTCTCCAGCAGGCAGAGCCCTGCTAGAGGAAGTGTGTCATTAGACAGATCTTGAGTCCAGCCCTAGGTGTGTAGTGTCAGGTCCTGTTTGCTGGTGCTGGTTGTTGTCTCTCTGCTATGGATGAAGCTTCCCCTGGGTTCTGTAAGCCTGAAATAAACTTTTTCTCTCATAAACTGCTTCAAGTCATGTGTTTGTCCCAGTAAAGAGAAGGTAATAGCAACAGAAACTTGGTACCGAGAAGTGGGGGTATTGTTGCAGTGGATCTGACCATGTGTTTTTGGTCTTTTGGAAGATGATTGCAGGAAGAATATGGAAGGATTTGGTACTTTGAACTGGAGAAGTCTTGCAGTGCTATAAGCAGGCTATTCTGGTGAGAGAATGAAAATGCTCAATGCAGAGAGAATTGTGGACTGTGAAGGCTTGGCTATGTAGTTTAAAGGGAAAGGAAAGAACTTTGTTAGAACCCTGAGAAATTGAGCAAAGTTGAATTTAAAAGTAATGGACTGGTGTGGCACAAGTCTAGAACAGAAAGATCATCACAAAAAAATTCAAGCAAGATTGAAATTAAAGGTACAGAAACTGGTTTAGATAGAAGCTGCAATTGTTAAGGAGATTACCACCATTAAAGCTAAACAAACTGTTTTGTTTTGCATTGGGACAACGATAAAGACACCCTGAGGCTGACACTCAACCCATGGAAAGCTCAAACTAGTAAGAATGCAAATTCTTCTGAAAGGAAGGGGCTTGAAGGAAGACTGGTGAAGAAGTATCCTGCTCTTCAATGCCAAGCTTTATTCCCCCTGGATTGACAAATTTGGTTATGCTGTCCATGTGGTATTGGTTTTGGAAGCATGAAAAATGCAGGGAAGCGGGTCATGAAGTACACACAGTTCCAGGAGCCACTGAGATGCAGCATTGTGAAGTAGGTTGGAATAGCTATAGGAAGACCCAGAAAGGCTATTTTACGGAGCTATGAACCATGGGTTGCAATGGAGAATCAAGTAGTTTAAAGATGTTAGCACTCCAGGACAGCTGCCAAGGAGAGCTGCTGGTTTGCGATGGAGTTTTCCCCAGCTTGTGAGCAGCCCAGCTGGAGAGCAAAATTGGGAACTCAGAAACTTTATCACTGGTTAGCAATACTGGACTTGCAGTTACAGATGTTTGAATACCTGCTGGTTATTGATTTCACATTGCTCCAGTCTCTCCTTGTCATGCCTTCTCTTTGCAATGGAAATATTTACTCTGTGCCATTATATGTTGGAAATATGTAACTTGTGTATTGATTTTACAGGGCTCACAGTTAACAGGCTGTCATGAATCTCAGATGAGACTTTGGACTTTTGAACAGTATTAAAGTTGGTGGAGACTCTGGAGACTTTTAAAGTTGGGGTGAGTGCACTTTGCATGGTGAGATGATGATGAGTCTATGTGGGCAGGGGTGGAATGTGGTGGCTTGAATGTAAATAGCCCCATTGCCTCAGTTTTTTGTTTGTTTGTTTGTTTTGTTTTGTTTTGTTTTTTTGGTTTTCCAAGGTAGGGTCTCACTTTAGCCCAGGCTGACCTGGAATTCACTATGTAGTTTCAGGGTGGCCTCGAACTCACAGTGATCCTCCTACTTTTGCCTTCTGAGTACTGGGATTAAAGGCATGCACCAACACACCCGGCTGCCTCAGTTTTTTTGTTTTGTTTTGTTTTGTTTTTGGAGAGAGACAGAGAGAGAGAGAGAGAGGGAGAGGAAGACAGATAGAGATGGGCATGCCAGCAGTCTCTCAGCTGCTGCAAACGAAATCCAGATGCGTGTGCCCCATTGTGGTCAAGTGCGGCATTGAGCCCTTGCATCACTTTGCATCTGGCTAAACGTGGGACCTGCAGATTGGAACCGCTGGAGATTGGAACCAGCGTTCTTAGGCTTAGGAGGCAGGCGCCTTAACCGCTAAGCCATCTCTCCAGCCCCTAGTTATTTTTGATTAAGCTTCTTATTTAAGTCTTTAGCAGGCAGAGCCCTGCTGGAGGAGGTGTGTCATAGGGCAGATCTTGAGTCCAGCCCTAAGGTATGCAGAGCTCTTGCTTGCTGGTGCTGGATTTTGTCTCTGTGCTATGAATGTGTGATAAAGTGAGCCAGCTTCCTCCACCATGATGAAGCTTTCCCTGGATTTTATAAGCCTGTCATAACCCTGCCCTCTCATAAGCTGCTTCTGGTTGTGTGTTTGTCTCAGCCACAAGAAGGTAGCTGCAATAATCACATAGTATTTAACCTTGGAAACTGTTTTGAGTGAAGTTTTTAAGGGAAAATCTATGTGTTCAAGTGTCTGTATGTGAAGGTGCATGCAATCAGGAAAAGGTCAGTTCTGTAGGGCTTAGGTAAGGTTCTCCATCCAAAACAAAACTCTTAGGTGGGATGGAGAGAATATGAAATGAGCATGCCTGACCTCCCAAACAGTGAGCCATGTCCTAAAAGCCAGCTCACATACAGCACTAGAAGAGGTCTAGGCTACTCAGCACTTGCTCTTCTTAATTTATCTATAAAAACACACAAATGTGTGAAACCTGCAAGAGAGAAGTCAGTGAACAAAGCTACTACAAACCAGAAGAAAGAAATAGAAAATATGCCAAAATGCAAAAGAAAGCAAGGAATTGGGGGCTGGGAAGATGGCCCAGTCAGTGAAGTGCTTGGCACCCAACCATGAGGACCTGAGTTCAGACCCTGAACACCCATGTATGCACACACCTGTAATTCTAGTGCTGGGGAGGCAGAGATAAGAAGATCCCTAGGGCTTGCTGGCTGTAGGGGTTTGAATGTAAATGTATATCCCCTGTAGCTTTAGGTATTTTTGATTAAGATTCCTACTGAGTCTTCAACAGGTGGAGCCCTGCTGGAGAAGGAATGTCACTGGGGACTGATCTGATCTTTAATCCAGCCCTAGGATGTGTAGGAAGCCAGCCTGAACTCAGGTTGCTGGCTGTTTTCTCTGTGCTACAGATGTATGATGAGTGAGCCAGCTTCCTCCACTATGATGACGCTTCCCTTGGAATCTGTAAACCTGAAGTAAACTCTGTCCTCCCTCCCTCTGGTCACATGTGTGTCCCAGCAATGGGAAGGTGACTGCAACACCGGCTAATTAACTAGCTCCAGGTCCAGTGACAAACCTTGTCTCAAAAAATAAAGGTAAAAGATTCCGATTTCTGGTCTCCATACATGCAAACACACATGTGCTGCACACATGTAGAACACATGTACACACATGCATATACCACATGTGTATACACATGTAAGACACATGTGCACACATACAGGAACACCATGCACACATACACACAACACATGCACATACACATACATGCATAACAGTGCACATACATTTAAAAAAATAAAGAAAACGAGAAGGCAGAATTTACTGGGTTGTTTTTTTTTTTTTTTTTTTTTTGGAGAGAGACACAGAGAGAGAAAGACAGAGAGGGAGAGGAAGACAGACAGAGAATGGACGTGCCAGCAGCTTCTGAGCTGCTGCAAATGAACTTCTGATGTGTGCGCCCCCTTGCAGGCAAGTGTGGCATTGCGCCCTTGCGTCACTTTGCATCTGGCTAAACGTGGGACCTGGAGATTGGAACTGACGTTCTTAGGCTTAGCAGGCAGGCACCTTAACCACTAAGCCATCTCTCCAGCCCATGATTTTACTGTTCTTTTGATAGACCATTTGTCTTGACTCATCATGGGAAGGACAAAGAATACTGAATGTGCCTTACAAGCTTAGTTCTCAGAACTGGTTTCTGCTGTCAGTGCTTTTCAAACTGGACTATGACCCATAGCAGTGTATATGGAGTCTGCTGACTGGGTCATGATTGTGGTTCTAGGTGTGACAGAATGGGATGTCCCAAAGGAAATGCATATATTCATTGAGTACAGAAGGAGGTACTAACTATTCTGATGAATTTTTATCATCTTCTACCGGTATTAACAACACAGGGTTTATACATAAAGAAGCATTAAAATGTCCCACAGGGACTGGGAAGATGGCTCAGTGGCTACAGGTGCTTATTTGCAAAGGCTGCCAGCCCCAGGGTAAAGTCCTCAGCCACCTATGTAAAGCCAGACAGACATTTATTTTCAGTGGCAAAAGAATCAGCATGTAGGTGCACACATGAGCTCCCACACATGTACACAGAGAGAGAGAGAAAAACAGAGAGAGCTAGAATGCAAATAAACAATAAGAGATGTCTCCTAAGAAGCACATGAAACACATAGAGGAATCAGCTACAGTGAGAGCACACTGATCAGAGAGCAGCAGGTCAGGCAAGGCACAGGGTTTAAAGCAGGAGGTAGAGCAGAAATGGTCAAAGAATGACATGATTTTTAAGGCAGCCAGAGAAGGTTTCGAGAACAGTAGAAGTGGACAATCATGCTGATCTCAGCAGAAAGACCAGCTAGCAGCAGCACAGAAGATCCTGTGACATGAACCGAAGGGTGACTAGGATGGACAGGCAGAGACAGACCCCACATTACAATGAGACAAAGAGAACAGAAATAAATGGAAATATATTCTGCATTCATGAACTAGATTTAAAGTGTACATATTACAATACTGTCCAAACATGTCAATCAGTGTGATCTATATGTGAGTCGATGTAATCTTTACCAAAGACCCAAAGCAGACTTATATTTAAACCTCTGAAAATGTAAAGTGCCCTCAAGAGCCAAAACATCCCTTCAAAAGAATAAAGGTGGAGGCCTAGCTCATCCTGGTTTTGAAGTATAATACAAAGCTACAACAATCAAGAAAACATAGCAAGGAATAAAGGCAGAGCCACAGAGCCATAGAACAGAACAGACACCAGAAATAAACACACATATATGGTTAGATGTTTGGAAATTATTCTTACAAGAATTTGAAATGTGCAGCACTCAATTATTAGCAACAATCCCAATGCTGTACAATTTATCTAAACAAACTGACAAATTCTTTCTGAGCCTTTGTCCCCTTTGATTATCATCATATCATATTAAATATTTGGGTGTGGGGGGAGGATTTCCCTAAAATTTACTATCCTGATGGGAGAATTAAAAATTATATTAAATATTTGGGGGTAGGGGTTGAGTTTCCCTAAAATCTAATATCCTGATAAGAGAACTAGAAATCACTTAATTAAAGGAAACTTTAAAGTAAAAATACACGTGACCCACTGGGAGCCAGAGAAGTTGGATACTGAATAATTGCTGATCTTAATGCAAAACATTCTACTACTGATTTCCAGGGAGGGTGAAAATATATTTGAATTTGTTTAAGCTTCAGTATTCAAAGTGTATGTTATAGTCATATTAAATCACTTCTCCCTGTTTGTTCCTTTGCATACACTAGAAGCAATAAAAACACCTTTCGCGAACATAACTCCTCACCGTCCCCTCACTTCCCTTTGGCATTTTGAAACAGTGGCTGAGCAGTATGAGCTTTGGGTCCTACATGGAGATGCATGCCAGGCTGATGGAACACTCAGCTGTGCCCAGGGATACAGAAAACACATCTTTTTGTTGTGAAAAATCACAAAATAATCTCTAGGAAACTGGCTCTGTATTCTTTTATTTAAAGAGACCAAAAGATGTGGAAAAGGGAAACAGAAGGGGCTGAGAGGGTTATTAGGGTTGCAATAGTCATTAACTCACAATCAAACCACTCAGAACTACCTCTGCAAAAAAAAAAAAAAAAAAAAAAAAAAAAAAAAAGAATACAAAAGGGATAATTGTGTTAGATGGGATTAAATAGGAAGCAAGATAACAAATGAAAGAACCTCATAAAATTACAGATAATCACAGGCCATTTTTATATTCTTTTTTCATCATTGACACAGAAAGATAAGATTCTCATTTTCTTATAATGAACCCATTACTAGTTTTATTGTAATATTAGACACATTTTGCTTCGGGGAATATCTCAAAGAACCATTTCTTTCTTTTTTTTTTTGAAGATCAAACAAGTAAAGCAAAATTTTAGTAGAAGAGTATCCGTCCTGGTTACTTCTGGCTTGAAATACTTTATTTCACATTGATGATCAGATTTCTGAATCTGATAAACTTCCCCAGATAAAAATCCTAATATTACATTAACAATTTAGGCTAGTTCTGGCAAGCAGAAAACCCAACTGCTGACAGAAGAACATTCAAATAAACAGCTGTACATTAATTTATAGAGCACATCCAGGCTTCAGAAAATTCAAGCATAAAGGTTGGCATTAAGGGCTGGAGAGATGGCTTAGCAGTTAAGACATTTGCCTGCAAGGCCTAAGGACCCAGGTTCGATCCCCAGTACTCACGTAAGCCAGATGTGCAAGGGGGCGCATGCATCTGGAGTTCGTTTGCAGTGGCTGAAGACCCTGGCATGCCCATTCTCTCTCTCACTTTCTCTGTTATACATAAATGAATAAATAAATATTTTAAAAGATTGGTATTAACAGTAGAATGGTAATGGGTCTGCTCTCCCCTTGGTAGACAGCTCACCTGGCTGTCAGTCAGCATTTCATGCCTAAATCCAGGGAAGCTTAGCTTCAATGTCATAGCAATGTACCGCATGTACATATCTTGTCAAAAACTAACTTAGTCTCACGAAGCTCTGGCCACACATACCCAATGTCACCATTCAATGACCTGAAAGGCCCCAGTGGTGTCTGATGACAACTGAAGATTCTGAGTTCCTTGCTATGATGCAGGTACACTAAATATTTATTGAGAATTTAACCAGAAGCTAAGCACCAAGCAAGATGCTACTTGGGCAGTTTCTAAGAGGTTCAAAGACAAAAGTGAAAAGGTGAAATTCAGAGAGATGACGTGGCATGTGCCACAGCCAAGAAACAGAAAGAGCTGAGACCAGGACCCAGTTCTGTTAACAAGTAATTTGATGACTTTCAAAACCAAACAGTGGGCTAGAGAGATGGCTTAGCAGTTAAGGCGCTTGCCTGCAAAGCCTAAGAACTCATGTTCAAATCTCTGGGGCCCACGTAGCCAAACACACAGTGATGCAAGCACACAACGTCACACATGCACCACAAGGGTGCACACACGTCTGGAGTTTGTTTACAGCAGGCTGAAGGTCCTGTGTGCCCATTTTCTATCTCTCACTCTTTCTCTCTCTGCCTCTCTCTCACACTCACAAATCTGAAAAAGCAAACAACAATAATAAAACTGGAAGGTGAGTTAATATGACCAGATTCTGGTGGGTCCATGGCCACCGAAGAAAGCTGCCCAACTGTCTGCTATTCACATCCACTGAGTGAAAATCTGTTGGTTCACTGACAGTCTGGTTGTGAATGAGAATGCAGAAAGGTTAAAGGAAAGAAAAAAAAAATCAAGAAAGGAGACATTACAAGAAATAATATAAAACTATGACTTGGACGTTGTCTGTGTACCTAGAATTACACTGTCCAATAAGGCAGACACTAACTAGTCACACTGAGCAGTGGGAATGTGCAAATATAAAAGAAGCCAGGTTATGGAGGCTTGCTATGAAGTATAAAACTTTTAATTACTAATTCTTATCTCAGTACATGTTGAATTGGCATTCTGAATAGAAAATGACTTTCCCTTGTTTCATTTTAGTTTAAATATATTTTTATTTGTGCATGTGTGGTGTGGTATGTGTCTACGCAGATGTGTATGCATGTGTGTGCAGATGTGTGTGTTCCACACGCATACATGCAGAGGTCAAAGGAGAAATCCAGGTGTCCTCTATCACTCTTCCTCATTTCCTTGTGATAGTTTCTCACTGAATCTGAAGCTGCCATTTTTCAGCGGGTCTGGCTGACCAGTGAGCCCTAGCGATTCCCTTATCTCCACGCCACCACCAAAAGACTGGAATAACAGGTTTTCATGGCGAAGTCTGGCTAAACATGGCTGCTGGGAATTGAACTAGGTCCTCATGTTGAGTGGCAAAGTGCTCTTACCTGCTAATCCATCTCCCCACCCCTTGGTTCATCTTATTTTTAGTGGGAGTTCTAATTTTTTTTTAAAGTTATACGTGTGGCTTACATCGATGGCTTGAACAAATTTCTTCTGCAGCAATGGCCTAGACCCTGCAGCTACGCAGACACTGAGCACGTCAAGTACATAATTATAACAAACAAACACACTCTCAAGACTGCAGTTCAGGCCGTATTCTGATTTGGAAGAGGAGAATTTAAACAGCTGTGTAAGAGCTCTGTGCAGTTCTCAAGTTTTGTTGTGGGATGAGTGCGGCTGAGCCAAGGGAGGCGGGCCCTCCCTTTCGTTCCTGCATTTACTCCAAAGCACCATTCACTTAGTTTATTGCTCTCTTTGGAGTAAACGGGAAAAAGCAAACTCATTCACCAAATAATGATCAAAAATTAAGTCTGTGAGACCAAAGAAACAAGTAGAAGACTGTGGTGGTGTCCACCATAAACTTAGGTCTTCTGAATGCTAGGTTCCCAGCTGATGGAAATTTGAGAGTTATCGCCTCCTGGAGGCAGGGTATTATTGAGGGCAGCTTAGGGGCATCACAGCCAGTTTCCCCATGCCAGTGTTTGGCACACTCTCCTGTTGCTGTTGTCCACATGATGGCGAGAAGGTGATGTCCACCCTCTGCTCATGCCATCGTTTTCCCCTGCCATCATGGAGCTTCCCATCGAGTCTGTAAACCAAAATAAACCTTTTTTTCCCATAAGCTGATCTTGATCAGGTGATTTTTGCCAGCAATGCAACCTGACTGCAACAAAGACTCTATCCAGGACAGAGTAAATATCTCCCTCAGAAAACACCAACAAGGGCCAGAAGTTTGTAACCATGCCCCCTTTCTCAAGAAGTTATTAATTACGGTACTATATGTGGTAAAATATACAAACCATAAAATTTATCATAGTACCTATTTTAACAGTAAAGTTGTATTAAGTACATTTATATTATTATATAAGCTATTTTATACTCATCCATTATGATTAGTAATGTAAACTGTGCCATCTAAAACAACCATACACTATTTTCAATGTTTCATTCCTTCCAAATCTTGGCACACACATCTATCACAGACATTCCTACTTCTTTATTTGTAACTTACTAGTAATCTGCTTTCTTCAATTTCATTACTTTTTAAAATGGTAACATAAAATAAAGAGGTAGATGATGTCATATCAAATAGCACTACTAAAATTAAGCTAATCATTTTCCAACTACAGCAAGCTGATAATACTGACTTTTCTCGTGAAGGAAATTAGTACTTTCTCTTCTCTTTGTGAACTCTTTTCTTAGCTAAATATCCAAGAATAGAATTAGTGAGTGGAGTGTAACATACAAACTTTTTTTTTTTTTTTTTTTTTTTTTTTTTATTTCAAGGTAGGGTTTCACTCTAGCCCAGGCTGACCTGGAATTCACTATGTAGTCTCAGGGTGGCCTCGAACTCAAGGCAATCCTCCTACTTCTGCCTCCTCCTGAGTGCTAGGATTAAAGGCATGTGCCACCATGCCCGGCACAAACTTCATTTTTTTTTTTTTTACAGCCAACCATCCAAATCCTCTTAAAAAAAAAATAAAAAACTTGCCGCCCTCCTTCATCCCCAAACATCTGGTTGTAAATGTCTATACCTCCCTTTATACCCTCCTTACTCATCCACCCGTTTTCACCCTCAGAGAGGACTTCCTTTTCCAGTCAGTGATTGCACAGAACACAGGCCGCCACGGCACCACACAGCCATCACCCTTTTCCAATCGTCCAGCACCCCGTGAACTTACCAAAAGAAAGTAGACTGGACAGTCTCATCACATGTGCCTTTGTGCTAGCGCCAACATCAGGCTCATTTAAAAGACATGGACCAAAAAGCTCTTGGACTTCTGCATGATTTAAAATGACTTTTTAGATCAATGCCATACAAATAAACAGCGTGGAAGGAAGTCTAAATGCAAGACAAAGTAACAAATAGCAAACTCCAAACCACAGCATCTCTGTTTAAAATTATGCCTAATACAGCCTCCGTTTTTCAGAAGAGAAAAATCAGTCTTTCTAAACATTAATGATTATCAGTCATTACATCACACATATGTCATCTGACAAAATTTTCCATCAGTAAACATTTTCCCTCTGCTATAACAGAGGGTTAGTGTTCAAGTGGGGGGGGGGGAACCTCAGCACACGTAAGAATTATCAAAACATAAGCCAAACCAAAGAGTAAGTATAATTTCTCCAATTTCAATTAATCTATCAATCAGTCTTGCTTTGACTAACAAATGTATGTGAAAATGTTACAACATGAAAGACAGCTTATTATCTGTAGGGGGTTTTCTGCCAAGTGCAATGAGATCAGTATTCTATACCAACAAAGAAACTGAAATTCAGTGTATTTTACCAAAGTCCCCTCTACCTCTGATACTCAAGTTTCGAGATAGTATCACGATCGGGGAACTAGCCAAAAGATCTTGATACTGATCCGTATGTACACAGTGACTCTGAGATGGTCATGAACACATGTCTTTATGACACCAGGCACTTTAACCCTGTTCAGAGTCTGAAGTTCCTCATCTCTAAACCAGAAACATGGGCTGCAGAGATGGCTTAGTGGTTAAGGCACTTGCCTGCAAAGCCAAAGGACCTCCGTTCAATTCCCCAGGACCCATGTGAGCCAGATGCACAAGGTGGCGCATGCATCTGGAGTTTGTTTGCAGTGGCTGGAAGCCCTGGCATGCTCATTCTCTCTCTCTCTTTCTGCCTCTTTCTCTCTCTCAAATAAATAAATAAAAATAAAAATAGTTATAAACCAGAAACACTAATGTCATGCTCACAAGATGATTTCAGGTATTAAAATAATAAATAATATCAATAATAATAATAATAAAATGAAGTTGGGACTGAAGAGATTGCTCAGTGTTTGTTTTTTGTTTGTTTGTTTGTTTTTGCAAAATGTTAACACTGGAGAAAAGTAGGAAATGGTTTGAGGATATTTCTATGCTACTTGTCACAACTGCCCAGGAATGTCTACTTAGTAAACATTTTTAGGTGGGGGGCTGGAGATATGGCTTAGTGGTTAAGCACTTGCCTGTGAAGCCTAAAGACCTGGATCAAGGCTTGATTCCCCAGGACCCACATAAGCCAGATGCACAAGGTGGCGTATACAACTGGAGTTCATTTGCAGTGGCTGCAGGGCCTGGCACACCCATTCTCTCTATCTATCTGCCTCTCTCTCTCTTTCTCTCTCTCTCTCTCTGTCGCTCTCAAATAAATAAATAAATAAAAATAAACAAGACTGTTTAAAAAATTTATTTAAAAAGATGAAAAGATGGCTTTATGGTTAAGATACTTGCCTATGAAGCCTAAGGACTCAGATTTGATTCCCCAGTACCCACATAAGCCAGATGCACAAGGTGGAACATGCATCTGGAGTTCGTTTGCAATGGCTAGAGACCCTGGCACACCCATTCTGTCTCTCTCTATATCTGCCTCTTTCTCTCAAATGAATAAACAAAAATATTTTTAAAAATTTTTAAAACTCAATTAAAAAAATATTTTATTTATTTATTTGCAAGCAGAGAGAGACAGACACAGACAGAGAGAGAAAGAAGAATGAAGCCGGGCATGGTGGTGCATGGCTTTAATCCCAGCACTCGGGAGGCAGAGGTAGGAGGATCACCGTGAGTTCAAGGCCACCCTGAGAATACGTAGTGAATTCCAGTTCAGCCTGAGCTAGAGTGAGACCCTACCTCAAAAAAAAAAAAAAAAAAAAAGAATGGAGAGAGAGAATGGGAACGCCAGGGCCTTCTGCAAACAAACTCCAGATACATGGGTCAATTTGTGCATCTGGCTTTGTGAGGGTACTGGGGAATTGAGTCTGGCTTGTTAGGCTTTGCAAGCAAGTGCCTTAACTGCTAAACCATCTCTCCAGCCCTAAACCTCAATTTTAAAAATCAGAATAGGTCTGGAAGGTAGCTCAGATGGTCAAGTACTAGCATGGCAAGCCTGAGGAGAGAAGTTGATGCCTGGAACCCATATGTCACAGGTGAAGTGACACATGCCTGGAATCCCAGCAGCAGGGAGGCAGAGACAAGAGGATCCCTAGACTTCATTGGCTGGTCTAAACTACTTGGCAAGCTCCAGGCCAATAGGAGACCCTGCCTCTGGTATTCCCAAGGAATGACACCTGAGCTTTTCCCCTGGCCTCCACGTACATATTCACGTGCACTCCCCCCAACACACTCACACCTGCATGTCCATGGACATCCCCACACATGCACTAAATAAATACAATCAGAATCTTCCTGTCAGCAAATCTGACCTTAAAACAAGGATAATGATAACACAGGATGACACAAGGGAGTCAGAGTCTTCATTACGAAGCCCTGCAAAGACTGCACCACAATGGATCAAGCAGGGTTGATACTCACGGAACTACAGTTTTGAAAATCACATTTCTAAGCCAGAGATGATATCTAAAATAGCCTTTTCAGACATCAAGTCGCAGGAGTAAAAGCCAGTTCCCCCTAGGTACATGAATAATCAACCACAGGCGGGAAGAGAAGAAGGCGGTAGTCTCTTACCTACAACTCTTTGAACCAGGCTCCCCAAGAACTCCACTTCAAAATACAAATGATGTAATATTGGAAAGATAAGCTAGTTGCTTAGAAAGATGATCAGAGAATCAAAGTGGTAATTGTGGGATGCACCAAGAATCAAAAATAATCATAATCATAGTATACAGGAAAGAAATACCTTACCCTTGTATTCTGGTCCATGATTCTAAGATGAAGGAGAAGGTTATTTCCAGTAAAAAACAACTCTCGCTGATATTAGACTGACCTGCTTGTAAGTTCCATCTAGTAAGGTGTCCAGGTGTTGCAGTGGGGCAGGTGTTTTATCTTTGAACCTTGTTAATAGCCGACGTTGGATGGCCCGAAATTGTACAGCTCTTTCAGACAAGAGTTCTTCTAATTTTTCACCATTTATCCGTAGCTACAATAAATAATTTCTTAAATTCAGGTTAAATAGATACAATAGAACGTGCTTAAGTAAAAATGCAATAAAAGTTTGAGAAAGAGCACTTTACCAATTTAACCCATGCACAGAGGAAATAAAAACCGTGGGCTATTTGCTACCTGACTGCATAGATAATACAGAAAAACAGGAAAATAGAAAAATTAGCCAAGGTGACCCAGCATCACTGGGGAAAAGATATTATTTGAAAACCTTTTTTTGAGAGAGAGAGAGAGAGAGAGAGCAAGAGCGAGATCAAAAGAGAGAGAGGCAAAGAGAAAGGAGAGAGAACGGCATGCCAGGGCCTCAGCCACTGCAATCGAACTCCAGATGCTTGCGCCACCTAGTGGGCATGTGTGACCTTGCACTTGCCTCACCTTCATGTGTCTGGCTAATGTGGGATCTAGAGAGTAGAACATGGGTCCTTAGGCTTCGCAGGCAAGTACCTTAACTGCTAAGCCATCTCTCCAGCTCATGAAAACTATTTTTATAAGTTGGTTATAATGGCAAAGTATGAATTGCTCCCTATTCTTTATAGTAATCTCACCAGAAGAAGGAAGAAAAGTTTAGACACAAAAAAATTAGAAAAATTCAAATTCATTTTTAGAATCTCAGCCTTTATCAGTATGAATTAAAACCCAAAAGACAGGGCTGGAGAAATGGCTTAGCAGTTAAGACACACGCCTATAAAGCCTAAGAACCTAGGTTCAATTCTCCAGGTTCTATGTAAGTCAGATGCATAAGGGGGTGCATGCACCTGAAGTTCATTTGCAGTGGCTAGAGGCCCTGGCATGCCCATTCTCTCTCTCTAGCTCTCCCTCTCTCTGTCTTTAATAAATAAATGAAAATAAAAAATAAAAACCAAAAGATAAAACATACACAATGACAAATTACTAACTAAAAGAACTATGAGAAGGTGATAAGACAGACAAAGAACAAGTTACAAAAATCATTGCAACAGGGCTGGAGAGATGGCTTAGCAGTTAAGGCGCCTGCCTCTTAAGCCTAAGAACGCTGGTTCCAATCTCCAGGTCCCACGTTTAGCCAGATGCAAAGTGACGCAAGGGCGCAATGCCACACTTACCACAAGGGGGCGCATGCATCTGGATTTCATTCACAGCAGCTGAGAGGCTGCTGGCGCACCCATCTCTATCTGTCTTCCTCTCTCTCTCTCTCTCTCTGTGTCTCTCTCAAAAAAAATCATAGCAACAACTAAAGGGATGACACAAAATTACATTCATAATGCCTTGTATGCACCTAAAGTCAATCCAGTAGCAAATGAATGAAATTTTATATAAAAGACACTTGAGGGCTGGAGAGATGGCTTAGGGGTTAAGGCACCTGCCTCCTAAGCCTAAAGAACATTGGTTCCAATCTTCAGCAGTTCCAATCTCCAGGTCCCACGTTTAGCCAGATGCAAACTGACGCAAGAGCGCAATGCCGCACTTGACCACAAGGGGGCGCACACATCTGGATTTTGTTCACAGCAGCTGAGACACTGCTGGCGTGCCCATCTCTGTCTTCCTCTCTCTCTATCTCTCTCTCTCTCTGTGTCTCTCTCCAAAAAAATAATAAAATAATAATAAAAATTTATTTTAAAAAGACAATTGAATAGCTTTATTTGTATATTTATTTATTTATTTAGTGAGACAAGGTAGCCCAAGTCAGGCACTAAGAATTACAACAATGAAGGAAACAGACAAACAACCCTCCTAACACACAGAGACAAGGGTTCTGATTATTGGCTGGAAGCAAACAGTGGGACCGAGAGCAAAGGAAGAATAAATATGACAATATGACTTGTGTGTGTTTGCCACAAAACCCAAGGACCCAACGTCTCTTCCCAGAAAGGGAGTGGCCTGATATGGAAACACCAGATAGTCAACAAATAAGGAAGAAAGAGGAAAAAGTATACGTGAAGCCTATTACCCAACAAAAAAGGAGTTGGTAGAGTTTTCTACAGCCTCTTTCATAACCCACTAGAATGTGTAGACTGACAAGTGTTTCTTAAAACATCTCCTAGAGGAATGCAAATGAGCTGCGCTCTTTAGCATACAGTCAAATATATACTGACCTAGAAAATATCATCAGCACAGATGAAGGAAAACTCAGATGCATTCAGTATATTTAATAATGCCATGATTAGTCATCACTGAGTTTTATGCATCTAAAATTCTCTCTCTCTCTTTTTTTTTTTTTGTTTTTTTTTTTTTTTTTTTTTGATAGGGTTTCACTCACGTCCAGGCTGACCTGGAATTAACTATGTAGTATCCGGGTGGCCTTGAACTCATGGTCATCCTCCTACCTCTGCCTCCTGAGTACTGGGATTAAAGGCATGCACCACCACGCCTGGCTTAAAATTCTCTTTATATCAAGTTACATCCACAGAAGTTGTGGCCGTGCAAGTCAGCACTCTTGGAATGTCCAAGGGGTGATCAACTAAGTACATGAATTATTTCCTTCCTTCCTTTCTCTCTCTCTCGCTCTCTCTTTCTTTACTCCACACACACCAGAGCATATAAGCTTAAATGATTATTAATTCCTTAAGTAATAATCACTCTATGGATCAATGCTTACTTACATGAGATTCAAACTCTTTCAAAATTGCCCTTTTTATTCACTATATAATCTGTTTACAGACTCTATAACTAGAACCTGATGACTTTATTTTAATATATACAACTTTTAAAATGGTAACTGTCACTGTTCAAGCCATTCACAAAACACGACTTTGACCAGGTATCAAATGAATCTTCAAGAAGATGTCAAGATGTCACCAGTGAAAAACCCAAGAAAATCTAACATAGTCTCTGATGCTAGTTCCAAAGAATGATAGAAATGTTCACAGCAGAAACACAGTCACTGCCAGATGTCACTGATCCAGACATTGAACTACTCAGCATTTACTAAGACAGCACAGTTGTGGCAAGTAGGGGCCGAGAGGCTGAGACTGGTCATGACATTGGCAGCATCAGTGTCGGCACAGCTAGTCTTGGGTAGCAGAGGAGACATTGAGCAGCCACGCCTTATCCAGATGCCAAAGCTTTAGCGTGTTTGTTAGGGAAGAAACGGAAAATCCACTTCACTTTATGACTGCACCTCACTGATAGCCTGTTCCAATTAGTTGTCCAAACAACTGATGATAAGCTCAAATCGTTTTAACACTAGGTTACTGGAGTCAAGGGCTAAGTTCCCAAGCGAGCGAATTCATTCATCTCTGGTCAAGGCCAGACCACACGCTCAGCTCCAGGCTGTCAGTCTGTAAAGGTCTGCAACCAATCACGGTTGAGTCAAAGCTCACCATCCACAGAAAATGTACCAACCCAAAGCACACAGCCCACCACATGTGCACTGGAATTCACACTTTCATAGCTTCTATCTCCCTTCTGTATATTTATAGATTATGTGAGCTAATACCATACACACCTCAAAATGATGGTCAATCAACTCAAAATATTCTTGAAGGGGCATAGGTCCAGAAAATGAACATGTAAAATCTTTGATTCCCTGTTTCTCAAAATGTTCCTTGAGGCGGAGAATAAGTTCCTTTGTTATAAGCCAAAGATCTTCAAAACGTTCACTCTGAATGCGGTAACGTTCTAAGAGAGAGAAATAAGGAAGGAAGGAACACAATGAATTAACCTGTAATTACCAAAACTAGTCACCAATCTTAACATGAATACTAAAACTAAAAGGATAAAGATTTTTTGTAATATAAATATGGTTTCTGCTGGCTTTATAAAATATTTTTACTCATTTATTGCTATTTCTGCATCAATCACTTAACAATTTCAAATCTATTTACAAAGTAGATGGATACAGGATCAAGCAGAATATGATCCTTTTTACAAAGTGTCTAATAATACATACAATAAAAGCACCCAAATTTTCATCTTTAAAAAAAAATTTTACTTGAGAAGTATCCATTGCAAAAGTACAGTTTTGTGGGGCTGGAGAGATGGCTTAGCGGTCGAGGCGCTTGCCTGCAGAGCCAAAGGACCTCAGTTCAATTCCCGGGACCCACGTAAGCCGGATGCACAAGGTGGCACATGTGTCTGGAGTGTTTGCAGGGTGGCAAGCCCTGGCACACCCATTCTCTCTCTCTCATCCTTTCTCTCTCTCAAATAAATAAATAAATAAATAAATAAATAAAAATTTTTTGAAAGTGCAGTTTTGTGATATTTGTTTCAAAATATTGATGCAAAATAAAATTCATTCTACCTGAATCCCTACAATCATGGTGAAAGTTTTATGTTTTTATGATAATTCTTTAGTTTAAAGAACAATTTTGGGCTGGAGAGATGGCTTAGCAGTTAAGGCACATGCCTGCAAAGCCTAAGGACCCCGGTTCAATTCTCTAGGTCCCACATAAGCCAGATGCACAAGGGAGCACACGCGTCTAGAGTTCATTTGCAGTGGCTAGAGGCCCTGGCATGCCCATTCTCACTCTCCCCTCTCTCTTTCTCTCTCTCTCTGGCTCTAATAAGTAAATAAATGAATAAATAAATAAATAAAAAATAAAGAACTATTTTACAGTCAGACCTTTTCCTAAATTTAAAAAAAAAAACAAAAAAAAAAAAACCTTGTTTCCCTTTATCTCTGAAACTGTGGCTCAAAGAGAACCACAGTCCTGCGTGCCCTCTATGGGGCTTGCAGTCCTGCTGACAGCCATGACTTGTGTGGCTTAGAGCAACACTCTGTACCCAGCATTGTCACTACAGCAGCTCCTTGTTGCAGAAATGAAAACACTGCACACAAAATTTCAGTGACTTGCCCAAGGATCACAAAGTAAATTAAATACCAAAGCATTATATGCACACTTCCCAACATACCTTAATCCACTTACTCTCAAAAGACATAGCTTTAATCTTATCTACCTCCCCCCGCGCAAGGAATTGTGGTTTCTCTAAGTCCAATCAGAAACCCAAAATTCACTAGGCTCTGTCATAAGCGCACTGTCATTGAACCTTCAACAATCTTATAGAGGCAATAATGCTATTCCCATTTTACAGAAAAATAAATCCAGGGCTGGAGAGATAGCTTAGCAGTTAAGGCACAGGCCAGAGAAGCCTAAGACCCCGGTTGGACTCTCTAGGTCCCACATAAGCAGATGCACAAGGGGCGCACGCGTCTGGAGTTAGTTGCAGTGGCTAGGGGCCCTGGCGCGCCCATTCTCCCTCTCCCTCTTTCTCTTTCCCTCTCTCTGTCTCTAGTAAAAATAAATAAATAAATGAATCCAGTCACAGAAAAGTTTAAGCAATTAGCATGATCAATAGCCAGTTGCTTACAGAGCAGAGATTGAAATTCTAATTATTAATAAAAAGATTAGCTATTAATCTTCGCCACCTGACAATTTACATTTCTATAAATTTATATAGACTCAAGATATCTTCTGTTCTCTAGTCATTTAATCAAAAATGAATCTTTAGCTTCCTAGATGATTGTATTAAGTCCTTCCAAACATCTTGGAAGAAGTCCCATATTCCATTTAACTCAGCATTGATTATGGAAATTATGTAATATACCCAGAAGAAATGGTGGATACAAGGATGAATTACATCATTTTGTTTACAAAATCTAAGCACTGACTAGGGGAACCTGATACACACACATAAAAATCTTTCTTTACATTCTCCTTGATGCCCTGACAAAGTCTACAACTATTCTACGTGTTCAAGTTGGTTCGCTTTTTAAAATTTATTTGTTCATTTATTTGAGAGCGACAGAAAGAGAAAGAGGCAGAGAGAGAGAGAGAGGGAGGGAGAGATAATGGGCACGCCAGGGCCTCCAGCCACTACAAAAAACTCCAGGTACATGAGGCCCCTTGTGCATCTGGCTTATGTGCGTCCTGGGGAACTGAGCCTCAAACTGGGGTCCTTAGGCTTCACAAGCAAGCTCTTAACCACTAAGCCATCTCTCCAGCCCCCAAGTTGTTTCTTAGATTTCAAACTCTTAACAAATTCAAAAGGACAGTACTGTCTCATTCCCTAGCCTTCCTCTTCTCCAGCTACATATGGAACATACTATACCCAGTATGGCTCCCGTGGTCCATGCAAACACCTTGGTCTTTTTGGCTGTGATCGAAATACTCAAGCTGTAGTTTCCCCCACCTTCCCCATAAACCCCACTCCAACGTCAGATTCTGAGCTCTTCCCGTGATGCTAACAAATGCCTCCCTCATTTCTTCCCCATCAAAGATATTAGGACCCAGATCAGAAATGATAGCTTTTATTTATTTTTGCAAAGGTCATTGAAGGCTTAATTCTTTAAAGACAGTATAGTGTGTAAGTAGGGCTAGAGAGTTTAAAGAGAGAAAGGGTAATGATTTATCATTATTAAAACCCTCTAACTTTAGTTTTATTCAAGCTAATCCTTAGATCCAACATATTAAACACAGACCACTCAATCTTTCTTTTTTTTAATTTTTTATTTATTTATTAGAGACAGAGAGAGTGAGAGAGAATGGGCACACCAGGGCCTCTAGCCACTGCAAATGAACTCCAGACGCATGCACCACCATGTGCATCTGGCTTACATGGGACCTGGAGAATCGAACCTGGGTCCTTAGGCTTCACAGGCAAGCACCTTAACCGCTAAGCCATCTCTCTACCCCTCAATCTTTCATTCATTTACATAAGTCAATGCAAAATGCTAGGATCAGATCAAGTCTAACACAAGAGCCTCTGCCCTCCAAAAGCTATGGATGGCTTGCAATGAAGCCATTACCCATCAGGGCTGACACTGCGACAGTATTACCAGGGCGAGTATAAGAAACCCTGTCACAAAGCAGAAGGGTCAGATAACAGCAAGGGCAGATGTCACAAGAGGAATTGTGTGCATCACTTCTCAGTCTTCTGGCTGACATCACATGAAGCTTGGTTTGGTGGGCTACATCTCTTGTCTTCCTCTTCCTGGAGGAAGGCAAGTCACACAATGGGGTCTGTGAAAAGGCTGTTGGAAGGGAGGCAGGATCCACCTGAGACACGCCTGTTATTGTGGAGGACAAGCACGCCCTGCGCAGTGAGCCTGCAGATGAAGGGATGTGGGGAAGAGGCACGGGCTGAGTGAGACTGACTTAGGGAGAGAGCCTGGGGATTGGCCAGCAGGACACAATGGAGACAGATTTGGGGAGCAGAGGAAAAGAAGCCCCATCTTGCAGTCCAAGTGGTCAGACTCAGTCCCCTTCTGCTTGGGAAGTGTCTGGTTAGGGGTTCTGCAAGGGCATTGTAACATGGGCTTCTGGGCAAGGGAGAGCTGGGGGCTGGCCAGTAGGCCAAGCTTCTCAGTGTTCAGGAGGTAGGTGTCGGGTCTCAAGGTGCACCTGCAATGCCCCTGGAGCTGACCCCTCATCTTTCATATTTCTCCAGGACGTGGTGGCAACTGGCTCGGCAGAGGCACAGAGCTGAGGGGTCCTGAGTCCACTCAGGTGTCACCAGTAGCTCCCTTCACACAAGCAGTAAAGCAGAGCGGCAGGGCCTTTGTCCTCTGTGTCCCCATGTGTCATGAACATTAAGGAAATGGAGAGGAAAGAAAATGGTAAAATCATTTGTCTCCTTCTAGGCCCCTTACTCTGTCTCTGCCTTTTATACAGCCCGGTGGTGCCCATGGGACATGGCTCTGTGACTTCTGAACCTGCACACATCACCAGTGTCCCCACATTACGGATTCACCTTGAAATGGCTGTGAACTCTCCCCTCGGGCAGAGGGACAGTGGTGCTGAGTGTGGCCCAGTGCTGTTACTGATTTCTATGATCAGAATTTGACTTGTCCAATTTCTTCCTGATATCAAGTTACTTCCTGGGAACAGATCCCCAGGAGGAATTACTGGAGTCAAGAATATGAAGCCCTCAGGCTTTTAGGACCTAGTGACAAAATGGTTTCCAGCAATGTCTGCGTCTATTTACACTGCCAACAGCAAGGGTCCGTGTGTGGCCCTGGTTCAGGGTCCTCTCCCTGGGCTAAACATTTCTAGGGTTTAGTTTGCATCTGATTTCTAGCTCACTGGAACATCTCCATGCTAAGCAGCTACATTTCACCTTTGTGGATCGTTTCCCTTTGGCTCCATGGATGGGGTCTGGTGGATTGTATAGGCTCGGTATAGGATTAAATAAAAATACTAGCCTGGTGTGTGTCATTCTTGCTGGAAAATAAAAAGTCACAATGAAACTCATGATTGTGTATAATTAGCATATGCTAATAAAATAAGTTTTAAATTTTTGGTTTTTAAGGTAGAAGGAATGGAACGTATAAAAACCCCAGGGCAGAAAAATCCAGCCATGTGCCAGGAACAGAAAGGAGTAGGTGAGACAGAGTGACCCTAGTGAGGAGTGACATACACATGGAAACTTCTTAAACTAGGGACAAAATCTATGGCCTCAAGCACACCCAAAAAGTGCCTTGCCACTGAGCTATATACCCAGCCCCCTTTTCACTTTTTTATTTTTTGAGACAAGGTTTCATTTACATGAATAAAATTCTATATACCCAATAGGTATTCTATTGTGTCCATGTATAATATATTAATGTCATAAATAGAAATAGTAAACATTTAAGTGGGTTTTATATGTTCTATAACTTTAGAGTTATTCCCTTTTCTTTCGTTCATTTTCCTTATTTATACCAGCATAAGTAGGAGGAAAAAATAAATCTTTCTGCAACAGAAACTTAGAACTGGGATTCAGCAAGATAAATAATATTCTTCAATTGTTTTTTTTCAGATTATCAAAAGTCAACAAAAAATGAGTCAAAGATTTAGAAGAAATTATTTTGACAATGAATCCTTTTCTTCGTGTTTGAACTCCAAGATGGTTACCATATCTGCTGGAGACTTTCCAGGCTACATATTTCAAGGAAAGAGAAATGAAATATTGTATTTGTGATACAACATGAAAGAAGCTATATTACTAAAATGTGCCCTTAGAACACTGGTCAGCACAAGAGCTGCCAAAATGAATTTGTGCTTTTTTTTTCCCCTTTGCACTCTGTAATAGTAGCTCAGTGGAAATAACTATTTCAGCTTCCAAATAAAATAAATTTGAATGATCAGATCCCAGTCCATTGCCATTCCATTATAGAAAAAGTGGGGGAAAAAAGAGTATATTTAATTAAGCCATAAAAATGCACCCTGTCAGACTCTACTCATGTCAGAACATCTGAAGTTCATCAATGCAAATAATGGTTAATTCACATCGTAAACAACACATCCACATAATTTGTATTACTAAAGATGCTTTAAAAGATGGAAAATCAGATGAGAGCTTTAGGCACAAAAGTTGGAAGAATTGAAATAAACACATTCAAAAGATATACGTTTTAAATTGTAAATACATAACCTCTTCAGTATTAGTAGGAGCTATGGAGGTTCAGCTACATTTACTTTACTTTTCAAGATGCTTTTTTTTTTTTTTTTTTTTGGAAAGAGACACAGAGATGGGCACGCCAGCAGCCTCTCAGCCACTGTGAATGAACTCCAGATGTGTGCGCCCCCTTGTGACCAAGTGTGGCATTGCATCCTTGCATCACTTTGCATCTGGCTAAAGTGGGACCTGGAGATTGGAACCGGCATTCTTAGGCTTAGTGGGCAGGCACCTTAACTGCTAGCTAGGCCATCTCTCCAGCCCTCAAGATGCTTTTTGAAAAAAATATTTTTGCTTATTTATTTGCAAGGAGAGAAAGAAGAGAGACAGAGAGAATAGCCACAATAGGGCCCCTAGCCACTGCAAACAAACCCCAGATGCATGCACCATGTTGTACATCTGGCTTTACGTGGGAACTGGGGAACTGAACTTGGGCCATTAGGCTTTGCTAGCAAGCACCTTAACCACTGAGCCATCTCTCCAGCTCCAAATATGCCTTTTAAATGTTTGATTTAGAACCAGGCATGATGGCCATGTTTAATCCCAGCACTCAGGAGGCAGAGATAGGAGGATGGCCATAAGTATGATGCCAGCCTGGGACTACAGAGTGAGTTTCAGGTCAGCCTGGCCTATGGTGAGACCATACCCCCCCCAAAAAAATAAAAAAATAAAACAGATGGATGATTTTAACCAGGCATGGTGGTGGCACACACCTTTAATCCCAATGCTCTGGAGGCAGAAGAGAAGGATCACTGTGTGTTTGAGCCAGCCTGGGACCACACAGTGAATTCCAGGTCAGCTTGGTCTAGAGTGAGCCCCTACCTCAAAAAAAAAAGTGAGATTTACATAATAATCAAATTGCCCCTTGATAATGAGAAGAAGTTGCTCAGATAAATATTAATACATGAATATGAATCACCATACCTTTAAGGTACTCACAGGGGCATGAGGTAGGCATCAAACGCCCTGAGATTTGATCACCGTAATCATTAATTGTCCCTAAATTCCTTGGCTTCCTTCATTAAAGGACACTCACAGAGCCTCTACACTATGATCTTCCTAGGAAGACCTTGGAAAGATTTCTAAAAACCTCACTTTATCAAACACAAGAAAATAGCTTGTCTTCTTCCTGGACTGCCTTCCAACTAAATGCCCTAGTTATTCCTTAAGATCTTTTACAAATGGTCTCCTGTGGCTGCTCATTCCTTTGAGATCAACAGTTCTGAAGGTGTGCTTGTGTCAGCACAGCCGCTGTCTGGACGCGTCTGTGTACCTGCTTGTCTCTCCCATGACTGGTCCAGGAGTTCCACAAGAGGCACATCAGTCTTTACACCCAGCAGCTCTGCCGAATGATAAGGAACATAGGCAGGCTCTGTCAAGATGCTCCATACAGCAAGACTCACATCTCTTGTTCTGAAAATACGCTTCTACAGCTCAAGCTCACATAAGCTCTCTTTTGGCAAATATGAAAAGACATTTTCAAGGCAAGCACTTTTATCCATACACAACTACAATCCTTCTGCCTTCCGAAAGTTTCTAGTTAAGCGGGTGGGCAGAGGAGCTTGAACCTGGATTGGGTTCCCTTTGTCTCCTCTATCTAGTCTGCAGACGATCATACAGGACATTGAGCCAGGTTAGCAGGACAGAGAAGACAAACTGAAAATCATTACCTCCATCTTGGGAAAAAAAGTCTCCATTGTCCTATAGTAAGAAATGTGGTATTTTTGTTTGTTTGTTTTTGTTGGTGGTGGTGGTGGTTGTTTTTTTGAGATAGGGTCTTGCTACGCAGCAGGCCTGACTGGCTTTGAACTCCACATCTCAAACACGGAGACTTTAGGGACGTATCCAGGGATTTGATGAAGAGTTAAATGCCATTCAAATTTATTTCTCTTGAACAGCTCAGTTTTTTTCCTTTTTAATCTATAAGGATGTATTCTTGGTCCTTAGTCCTCTAAAATTGCAGGATGATGTGCCCAAGAGTGTCTATTTTTCTAATTTTGGGGCTGAACATCAACTAGACCTTTCCAAGATCTCCTGCTGTGGTAGCTCATTTTCCTCTTCCCAGCCTCCTGTCCACTCCCTCCAAGTTCGGCCTTCCCTCTAAGCCAGTGTTGTAAGGATATGGCATCTGTCTAAACGTGCGAGCTGCGCAGTGACGGTTCTGTAGCCACCACCTCTTGTTGTCTAATTTACCTCCTCCAGGCCTCCTACTACTTCAACTTTACCATGAGTTCATTTTCCCACCATCTATTAACTATAATCCTCAGAGAGCTCCTTCTCAGCTCAGATCATATAGTCCCCCACTATAATCAATGTCATAAAAGTATTTTTGTCCGTTTAAAAATCTGAGACCAGCTCCTGGTGCTTGGATGCCAATAAACAAATCACTTCCGGGGAAGAGCAAGGTGGAGAACTGGTTTGATTTCAAAATTCAAGATGGTAACTTGAGATGAAAATTGTCCGTTTCCCTCTTTCTGTGACAAGGAGTTATACAAGTGTGTAGCCTGGCCTGGGGATATACCTCAGAGGTAGAGCACTTACTTAGCATTGCAAGGTCTTGGATTCAACCCACAGAATGGAAAAGAAAAGAAAGAAAAGAAAAGAGAAGGGAAGGGAAGGGAAGGGAAGGGAAGGGAAGGGAAGGGAAGGGAAGGGAAGGGAAAGGAAAGGAAAGGAAAGGAAAGGAAAGAAAGGAAAGGAAAGGAAAGGAAAGGAAAGGAAAGGAAAGGAAAGGAAAGGAAAGGAAAGGAAAGGAAAGGAAAGGAAAGGAAAGGAAAGGAAAGGAAAGGAAAGATGGATGGGTAACAATTCCCTCTGGCAGGCTCTGCCTCTCATTTCCTCTCTCCGCAGGATGTAACTACGCTGCGACCTCCGCCATGGCACTCAACCAGCTCTACACGCAGTTCAACACACTCTACCCTACTCAGTTCCCACAACTCCTTTCTCTTAGTTCTGAATTCTAAATTATTGAAGTTGCCTCTCCAATGTTTGCTGAAAACACTGTGTACTAAAGACTTGTAGTACCGGGTACCGTGAATTTATCCTTAGACCAAGCAGTAGTTTAGACCGAGCTAATTTGGACTCATATAGAATTGTATTTAATAAACTGGGTTCATTATTCTTCTTTGTGTTACTTTTTTAATGTATAAAAACTTATCATTACTGTTAAGGGCATATAAATTTTACTTTGGTGAGTTATGATTACAGAAACATAATCACTACAATTATAAATATGAACCTTACAGACACGACTTAGGAAATCATCTTCGTGATTATTTACAACTTCATCCTAGGCTATACAATAGTAAGTACTGTCAATTCCTAAAAAACTTGTTTGATTTTATATTTTAAATATGCTGAAACTTGGAACCAAGGTACTTTCTTGTTCTTTCTTTAAAATTTATTTTATTTTTGTGAGAGTGACAGACAGAGAGAGAAAGAGGCAGATAGACACAGAGGGAGAGAAAGAGAGAGAATGGGTGTGCCAGGGCCTCCAGACACTGCAAATGAACTCCAGATGCATGTGCCACCTTGTGCATCTGGCTTAAGTGGGTACTGGGGAATCGAGCCTCGAACTGAGGTCCTTAGGCTTCACAGGCAAGTGCTTAACCACTGAACCATGTCTCCAGCCCCATACTTTCTTGTTCTTTTAGGCTACTAGCTCCTTACCCACTACACAATGCATTTCTGAGTGTTAATTTTATTCTTAATTTTATTTATTTCCTGACTCTATTTCTCTCTGAGTTTTCTTCAGCCATGTTTTGATATATATATATATTTATATGTTTGGTAAGCCAAAAAGTTTACTGGGGTGACTATCAGAGCAAAGGTGAGGCGTTAATTCGAAAAGTGTGTTACTCAAAGGCAGCTATCTGTATTACCCCAAAGCCTCATCCCAGTCTGGATTGTGACCTCACAGAAGTGGCACCACTTAAATAAATGAAGAACAAGTAGAACAATGCAAGACTGTAACAGAGATAAAGATAAGAATAGCAGTAGAGATGGCTTAGCGGTTAAGGCGTTTGCCTGCAAAGCCAAAGGACCCAGGTTCAATTCCCCAGGACTCACCTAAGTCAGATGCACAAGGTGGCACATGCATCTGGAGTTCGTTTGCAGTGGCTGGAGGCCCTGGTGCGCCCATTCTCTCACCCCCCCCCAACCCTGCCTCTTTCCTGCTCTCTCAAAAAATAAATAAATAAATAAATTTTTTAAAATAAGTAAATAAATAAAAGAACAGCAAGGGGGGATAAAGAAGAGTAGAAGACAGAGGGGAACAGGAGGCGAGGGTGGGTGGAGTGCGGTGTTTGCCATGATGCAACATGTCAACATGAGGATCTAGATTTCAGGTCAGCCACACCAAGCATGCGCATATTCAGGCAACTTATATTACTTCAGAAATCCTCCATACCGAGTCACTGACAAGGATGAACTTCCAGCAGTTGCTCACAAGTCCTCACTGCTAAGCCTGCCTGCTTTCCTGAGTTCTAACTCCTACTTGCTAACCCAAAGAACTATGTCAGTCCAAAACTTTTCAATAATACAGAAACCAGGAGCGTCATGGTTCAGCTGTTGCATGCAGCGGAAGGGATCAACCGCTGACGAGACTGCCCCACACACCTGAGGGTAACCGATGAAATAAACTGACAGACAAAATAAAAGCAGATAACATCCTAACATACCCCCCAAAATTAACCTTGTCCCTCTAAAGATGAACGGAGACTAAAACCTTTTCGCTTGTTAATGAAATTGTGTTATATGTGTTCGTAATGAATTGCATGTGGTTCTAAGTAGTTTTATGTTTAGAAACATAAAACAAGCCAGGTGTGGTGGCACACTCCTTTAATCCCAGCACTCGGGAAGCTGAGGTTTGAGGAGCACATGAGTTCGAGGCCAGCCTGGGAGCTACAGAGTGAGTTCTAGTTCAGCTTTGGCCTGAGTAAGACTCTGTCTCAAAACAAAACAAACAAACAAACAAACAAACAAAAAAGAAAGAAAGAAACACAAAACAAAACCACGTCTATCCCATAGAATCCAAAATAATTAAGTAACAAAACGTGTGGCCACTTCAATTTTTTCAAGATTTTCTTTTTTAATATTTTATTTTTATTTATTTGAGAGAGAGAGAGAGAGAGACATATAGATAGAGAGAAAGGGAGAGAATGGGTATGCCAGGGCCTCCAGCCACTGCCAACAAACTCCAGAAGCATGTGCTACCTTGTGTATCTGGCTAACGTGGGTCCTGGGGAATTGAACCTGGGTCCTTTTTGGCTTTTCAGGCTAGTGCCTTAACCACTAGGTCATCTCTCTAGCCTCACTTCAATTGTTTTTATTCCTTTTTACTGTGCTTTCTTGCTTAAAAGGATGTTTCTGTTCTATTATTTCATCTATCTACCACAGCATGACTGTGTCAAGAAGTACCATAATCACAGATGTGAACAAATGTGTGTGTGTGTGTGTGTGTGTGTGTGTGTGTGTGTTCAGATCTACAAGACCACTTGATCCAATATTAGCACAACATTAAATTCATTAGAATATAAATATCCTCATTTGCACAAAAAGAAAAATTGAATGTTTGCCTTCTAAATAGCTTCAAGTAAAGATTCACCAATTAGCACCATCTACTGAAACCAGACAAAAGTGTACAACTTCCCAATAAAATACTGGTGACAACCTTTATAGTTTAAAGAAGATAATTTAGGGGCTAGAATGGTGGCACAGAGGTTAAAGGTGCTTGCTTATGAAGCCTGCCAAGCAGGTTTAATTCCCAAGCCACCCAAGTAAACTGTACACAAAATATGGCGAAAACATCTGTTGTTTGTTTGAAGCAACAAGCGGCCCTGCCCCTTCCAAACACACAAGTACATAAAAATGTATAAAAGAACTTAATTAAGAGAAATGCATCAAGATGATTTCATCATCTACCTGAAGAATAAATACAGCTAACCAAAGCAAAACGGTGTCTTCTCTCTTCCTATATTTAACAACACTGTATTGGGCAAATAGATATTTGCTAAGAGGGTTGACCCAATCTGAAGAATTCTTACTACAATAAACATTTTTTAAATGATCCTAAAGTAAAAAAGACTTCAGTAGGGGCTGGAAAGATGGCTTAGCAGTTACGGCACCTGCTTGCAAAGCCAAAGGACTCAGGTTTGACTCCCACGACCCATGTAAGCCAGATACACAAGGGGGCACATGCATTTGGAGTTCACTTGCAGGGCTGGAGGCCCTGGCATGCCCACTCCCCCACCCCCCGCCTATTTCTGTATCTCTCTCAAGTAAATAAATAAAGATTTTTTAAATTTATTTTTATTTTTTATTTTTGGAGAGAGACACAGAGAGAGACAGACAGAGAGAGAGGGAGACAGATAGAGATGGGCAGTGCCAGCAGTCTCTCAGCTGCTGCTAATGAAACCCAGATGTGCCTACCCCCTTGTGGTCAAGTGCAACATTGCGCCCTTGCGTCACTTTGCATCTGGCTAAACGTGGGAGCTGGAGATTGGAACCAGGTTCTTAGGCTTAGCAGGCAGGCGCCTTAACCACTAAGCCATGTCTCCAGCCCAATAAATAAATATTTTTAAGAAAGACTACAATTGTGACTGATCACAAAGATTATCTATAGAATTTTCTTATTCTTCTCAGTTGTATTTAATTTGTGTGGTTTATTTTTAAATATGTACTTTATCCAAATTTATTTCACCAATCCCATATATTCCAGAAACTATCATGACCTTAGTCATAGAAATACAGACACAGCTGCAACAGCAGGAAGCACGTCTTCACTAACAACTTTCACTTTTAAAAGGTCCCAATTTCTCTGTTTTCTACAGCAAGAAAACTGTACATGCATATGGTGCAAAGTGCCAGCCAGCCACAAAAACTACAACTACAGGACGCTTGTGTGCACACACACATGCGTGTATGTGTGTGTGTAATGGTAGAATCAAGCCCAGGGTCTCACAAGTGTGAGGCGAGCATTCTAGAGTTGAGTTATACTACAAAATTGCAATTTTTAAAATTTATTCCTTTATTTTCAAGGAGAGAGAGAGAGAGAAAATGAATGGATGCGCCAGCCCTTCCAGCTGCTGCAAACGAACTCCAGATGCAAACACCACTTTGTGTACCTGGCTTTTACATAGGTAATGGGTTTTTTGTTGTTTATTTTTGGGTTCTTTGTAGCTTCTCGATATTAGGCCTCTGTCCGTGAAAGCGCAGGCGAAGATTTTATCTCATTCTGTGCTATAGTCTCCTGGCTCTGTCTGAGATATGTTTGTCTGTTATGACATCCCACTGGTTGAATGATTGTTTAATTTCCTGGGCTACTGGGGTATTGTTCAGGAAGTCTTTCCCCACTCCTATATCATGGAGACTTCCCCCTACTTTTCCTTCCTTCCAGGCAATGGAGAGTTTCAGGTCATATAACTGAGGTCTTTAATCCAGTTGGAGTTGATTTTGGTGCATGGTGAGAGCAGTGGGTCTAGTTTCATTTTTCTACATGTGGTCATCCAATTTGTCCAGCACCATTTGTTGACGATGCTGTCTTCTCCAGTGTACGTTACTGGTTCCTTTGTCAAAGATCAAGTAGCTGTAGTTAGTTGCCTGAGCTCAGGGCTGGGTCTCAATTCTGTTCCCAAGTTAGCAGCAGAAATTGTCCATATTGTTCACAAGGAATTCATTTTGCAGAAATGAAAGATGCTACACTGAAGGGGATCATGGTGTCTTACTACATGGCTTCAGAGAACTGCTAAGTCTGGGCATGGTGAGGCAGTGTTGAATTCCCTGCAGGGGACCCCTGAAGGGCCTTGCTAGGGTTAGCATAGCAAGAGTGGTGAAGGTTAACCTGAAATTGCAAGGTGACTTCAGGACCTTGGGGATCCCAGGACTTGGAAGGTCTACTAAGAAACACTATAGCCTTGGAGTAGAGCTGGCCTGAGAGACAAGGTATTTGCTACAGTCAGCAGAGCTGGAAGAGCAGGGCAACCCTAGCCCTCTGGAGTCTAGAGAGTTCTATCATGTGACCCCAATACCAGACATGGAGCTATAAGTTTTGGTGTTTACCTTGCTAGGTTTAGATATTACTTTGGTTCAATCTTTAGCTCCAGGACCCCCATTCTTCTCTTTCAGCATATGAATATTTACTCTGTGACATTATGTGTTAGAAATATGTATCATGTGTTTTGATCTTACAGGGGCTCACAGGTAACAAGACTGCCTTGAGTCTCAGAAGCAGCTTTGCCCTTTGGATATTTGAAGTGCTGGCACTATTAAAACTTGGGGGACTTCTGAAGCTGGACTAAGTGCATTTTGCATCATAAGATGCCTATAAGACTACCAAGGCCAGGAAAGGGCATGTGGTTTGAATGTAAAATGTCTCCTGTAGGCTCGTGTGTTTGAACACAGGATCCTTGGCTGGTGGTGCTCTTTGAAAACGTTGTAGAGGGCTGAGGAAATGGCTTAGCAGTTAAAGCATTTGCCTGACGAAGCCTAAGGACCCTAGTTCAATTCCCCAGGACCCACGTAAGCCAGATGCACCAAGGGGCACATGCATCTGGAGTTCGTTTGCAGTGGCTAGAGGCTCTGGTGTGCCCATTCTCTCTATCTGCCACTTTCTCTCTCTGTCTCCCTCTCAAATAAATAATAATAATAATAATAAATAATAATAATAATAATTTTTTTAAAAAAGAAAGAAAAGATTGTAGAAACTTGAGAAGGTGGATCCTTGCTGGAGGAAGTGGGTCACTACAGGCAGGACTTGAGGGTTACAGCCCAGCCCCGCTTTCTGCTCGCCCTTTGCATCTTGGGTGCAGACACCTTGCAACCAGCTGGCCTCATTCCTACTGCTATGTCTTCCCAACCATGACAGAATGTATTGTCTTGAAACTGCTAATCAGAATTAAACCTTTCCTTCCTTAACCTGCTTCTTGTCAGGTATTTGCTCACAGCAGTTATGTCACTAATACAGCCTGGTATGACACACCTGAAATCCCAGCAATCTGGAAGCTAAGGTAGGAGAGTTACAAGTTCAAGGCCAGCATGGGCTACCTAGTGGGACTGGGTCTCAGAAAACTTCTGAGATGGCTCAGAGGGTAACACCTTTACTTGCAAAGCCTGCTGGTGAGGGTTCAATTCCCTAGTACTTTCATAAAGCTTGCTCTCTCTCTTTCTCTCTCTGTCTCTCTTTCTCTTCCTCTCAAATAAATTAAAATATTTAAATATATATACATGTAAAGAAAATTCATTATAGTTTTTAAGAGTTCTAAAACCTAATTCACTAAGTTAACAGCAAAAAATTGCCAGCATTGTTCACAAGGAATTGGTTTTGGAGAGATAGCTTAGTGGTTAAGGCACTTGCTCAGAAGCCTAAGGACCCAAGTTTGATTCCTCAGTACCCACGTAAGCCAGATGCACAAGGTGGCACTTGCATATGGAATGGCTAGAGGCCCTAGTGCTCCCATTGTCTTTCTCTGCCTCTTTCTCTCTCTCTTTCTCAAATAAAAGGAAGAAAGGAAGGAAGGAGAGAGGGAATGAAGGAAGAGGGAGGGAGAGAGGAAGGAAAAAAAGAAGGAAGGAAGGAAAAGGAAAAAGGAAGGGAAGGTGTTAGACTGAGGAGGTCATATTGTCATACTCCATGGTGTATCTTTAATCCATATTTCCATTTTTAACTTCTTATTTCAAAACTTCTTCACCTCCCAAACCAAAGGTACATGGATAATAACACATAATCCTACCCTTGTAAGTTTTACACCCTGTACACTTAATACAATGGCTCTTGCTTTTTGACACTTATATAAGCATTGCCTCTATCCTCTGCAGGAGTCCGTGATGTGAAACAGCACCTTCAGTGGAATATTTCAACAGCAGTCTTAATAGTAGACTTGTACTTACGAGAGGTTTTTGAAGCAAGAAGAGTGATCCGGGAGCCTCCTAAGAAACGAAAACCCATTATATTGACCTGATCATCGTCGGACTGACTGGCAAAACCTACAAAGAAAAGAAAAACATCACCGGTGCAACCACAAAGTAAGCACTTCATATGTAAAACAGGAAGCTTCGTTGAATACTTTATGATATTAACATCTAAAATCTATATATAACCTACAATATAATAACCATGATTTTTAAAGTAACTTCTATTTGCTGAAATTTCTTTCCCACAGTAACACTCGGGAATGATGTCATTTCCTGTCTTCTGATGGTTGGTTCCGGGTCTGAGACAACATGCATATGATGAATCTCGGACTGGAAGCCACACTAGAAAGCAAGGGAGCTGGCTGTGATTGGGAGGGTTCCAGAAGGATATGAGAGCCCAGTTAAAAACCAGATGTGCCTATAATCTCTCTAGAGGCTGAGGCAGGGAGAACTTGAACTAAAGGGCAACCTGGGCTATGGAGAAACTATGCCTAAAAGAACAAAATGAAAGAAATGAGAGATACAGATAGGCTATCACTAGCTACAGACAAAAATACTTGGGAGCTGAAGAGGTGAGTTAGCGGTTAAGGCATTTGCCTGCTAAGCCAAAGGATCCTGGTTCAACTCTCCAAGACCCACATAAGCCAGATGCACAAGGGGGTGCATGCATCTGGAGTTCGTTTGTAGTGGCTGGAGGCCCTGGTGTGTTCATTCTCTCTCTCTCTGCCTCATTCTCTCTCTCAAATAAATAAATAATTTAAAAAATATATTTGGCTGTCAAAACAAATAACAATTTTAGTAAAACAAAGTATTTTAAAGGCATTTGTTTACCTAGATATTAAAAATTTTTTAAATACTATGGTAGGATCCCAAAGAAGCAGTTCTATTCATTTTAATTAATTTATTTAAATATAGCTTTGCTTCTCATATTATAATGGGATTATATTCCAATAGCCCCATTGTAAACAGAAAATATCACTATGTTAAAAAAGCATTTAGGGGCTGGAGAGATGGCTTAGTAGTTAAGGCGCCTGCCTCCTAAGCCTAAGAACCCTGGTTCCAATCTCCAGGTCCCACATTTAGCCAGATGCAAAGTGATGCAAGGGCGCAATGCCGCACTTGACCACAAGGAGGCGCACGCATCTGGATTTTGTTCACAGCAGCTGAGAGGCTGCTGGCACGCCCATCTCTACCTGTCTTCCTCTCCCTCTCTCTCTGTCTCTCTCTGTGTCTCGCTCCAAAAATTTTTTTTAAAAAAAGCATTTAGCCAGGCCAGGTGATGTCCACTTTGACTCACTGATGCCCAAATAAGCAAGAACATACCATGCGACAAACCCTAGTGAGTGAAAAGATCAAAATTCAAAGTAGTTTCTACTAAATGCAGATCACTTTTGTACCGTCATCAAGACAAGAATTCACAGGTACCCAGTTGCCTCACAGGCAGTAAACGTCCCTCCCATACTACTATCAGTGTGGCAGAGGAGGAGGTTCCAATGCCCTTACAGCCCTGGGCCTCAGAGCCAAGACCTTCTGCACACATGCACTGCATGGCACCACTTGCCAGACACCAGGCCACTGTGAGTGGGTTTAAAAGCCAGACCTGGTGCTAAGAGGGATCCTATTAACCATGGATTAATGTGGATTAATACACACACACACACACACACACACACACACACACACACACACAGCACTGAAAACAAATACTTCCAACATCCCTGACCATCAGTGAGAATATCCGCAAAGCTGACACTTGAGAACATCAGCAATCCCAGCCAACACCAACCTCTACTAACAGAACTCCACAGGGATGATGCGGTTATCCTTACCGGGGCCTTACCACTACATGTTACCCAGCCGGCACCCTTGTATTCTGCCATAGGGGAGGCCTTGCCCCGCCAAAAGCAGCGCATCAAGCCAGAAAGAGCAAACTGCTCAAGTAACATGCGACATGAAAGGGGGCTGTGAAGATGGTTCAGGGGATAAGAGCAAGAATCACACAAACATGAGGGCCGACAAGAGCCTGTGACGCCCTGAATTCAATCCCCAACAGCAACGCAAAAAGCTGGGCGTGGCCACATACACATGTAACCACAGCCTTGTGTGGGGGAGGGGGTGCAGAGACTGGATGTAATCATTTCTGGGCTTTTCTTTACAGGAATATATTATTATGGTTTGGGATCTCTAAAAAGGGACCTGGGCACAGTTTCAATCAATTCTTGGGAGCATGGTTTTTCTGGGGGGTTGTTATTGTTATATGGTAAAAGACAGTTATGATTACTGGACCCTGGGTTGGCAAAGAAAAAAATAAAACGCTTAATGGATTCTGTCTTGACAAGAGAAGAAAAACTAACATGCGAAAGCTTCAAGGAGACTGCCATAAACTCCCCCTCAGAGCTCACCACACAGGCCACGGTTACAGCGTGTGGAGCAGCTATCAAAGACCCACCTTGTTGCTGCCGGTCACGTGGGCGAAGTCAGGGAATACCATACAAAAAGACAAAATGCTACACCTGGTTAAATGGGGGAAAAGTGTTTGCTTATTTTGGCTGCAAAGCCAAAGGACCCAGGTTCGATTCCCCAGGGTCCATGTAAGCCAGCTGTAAAAGGTGGTGCATGCATCTGGAGTTCATTTGCAGCGGCTGAAGGCCCTGCGTGCCCATTATTCTGTCTGTCTTTCTTTCTCTCAAATGAATAAAATGTTCTAAAAAAAAAGGGGGCTGTTTAATTCTTGGATTTCTCCTTTAATTCCACCCCATCACTAAGAAAGTTAATCAATATGACACATGAGCAACCTCAATTACTAATGATGTCTTTATCCAATCAAGTCTCAATTTTACTAAGCTGCTCAGAAAGAAATTGAGGCCTGGAGCAAGTTGTCCCTTCATGAGTTATCCCAAATGTACCCTGTGACAGGCAAACTGGAAATAAGTTCTTCTAAACAACCAGAGCCAGGGGCTCTTCCAGGGGCTGAGTCACAAAGAACAATCACTCAGGAGACTGCTTTACACAGCTGAAGAACAAACCTTTGGGGTCTGGAGGAATTGCTCAGCAGTTAAGGCACCTGCCTGTAAAGTCTAACAACCTGGGTTCAATTCCCCAGGACCCACATATAGCCAAATGCACAAAGTGGTACATGTGTCTAGAGTTTGTTTGCAGAGGCTAGAGGCCCTGGCATGCCTATTCTGTCTCTCTCTCTCTTCTCTCTCTCTCTCTCTGTGCTTGCAAACAAATAAATAAAAATAATTTCAAAAGAAAGACCTTTGAAACTATATATACAAAAACCTAGAGTAACAATTTACAATATTCTTAGAAAGAAAATATATCCAAAGATCTATAATAAAAATAATCAGCCCAGTGTGGTGGCACATGCCTTTAAACCCAGCCCTCGGGAGGCAGAAGTAGGAGGATCTGTGAGTTCAAGGCCAGCCTGGGACTACAGAGTAAGTTCCAGGTCACCCTGGGCTAGAGTGAGGCCCTACCCATAAACAAACAAATAAATAAAATTTGCATTTCAAGACAAAAATTCTCATCCTAAAAAGCAAACACGTAATTTTTTTATTTCTGAATAATGGATCAAAACTATCATTGTAATAATGTAATCAAACGTAAAAAGTATGTCTTATTACCTTATTCACCTTTGAACAGGCACACAAGAGGGGGCAGTCCTTGAGGCATTTCAATATCTTTACTTATTAATTATCTGATAATTACCCCATTATTACCTGGTGAGGAGGTGTTCCACTTGAAATTCCTAACAGTCCCAATGCCACAGGCATGTCACTTCAGAAGTCCTACCTGGGAAGAGACTGAGCAGGTTGACCGGAGGCTTGTTGGTGTCAATCGTCAGCTTATGGTTTGCAGACTTTGAAGGCTGATCTGGTACACAGATTAATTTCAGGGGAAGTCTAAATTTACATTGGTTAACCCGAGGAATACCTGAAATAAAAGGAAAAAAATGTACTTTGACAAATGATTTGGTAAAAAAATAATTTGTTATTTGGGTAGCAATATGTCTTAGAGGGTAAGTCTGTTGCCAACCCATTTTGTTTAGCACAAATGAAATTGTTGCAGGTTTTCATATTGTCAAGTTTGTCTCATGAGTACAAAAAAACAAATTAGGCAGAGGGCTGGAGAGATAACTCAGCAACTAGACGCTTACTACCTACAAAGCCTAATGACCTGAGTTTGATTCCCCACCACCCACATAAAGCCAGATGCACAAAGTGGCGCGTGCATCTGAAGTTTATTTGCAGTGGTTAGAGGCCTTAGCATGCCCGTTCCCATTCTCATTCTCTCTCCCTCTCCCCCCCACCACCCCAGCCATGGTGGCTCACATCTTTAATCCCAGCACTGGGGAGGCACAAGTAGGAGAATCTCTGTGACTCTGAGGCCAGCCTGAGACTACACAATGAATTGCAGGTCAGCCTGAACTCGAATGAGATCCCACCTCACAATAAAAGAAATTAGTCACAGGGACTATGAGGCATAAGACAAAGGAGATTCATTCAAAAGAAACGTGGAAGGCCAGGCGTGGTGGCGCACACCCTTTAATCCCAGCATTTGGGAGGCAGAGGTAGGAGGATCACCATGAGTTCAAGGCCACCCTGAGACTACATAGTGAATTCCAGGTCAGCCTGGGCTAGAGTGGAGACCCTACTCCGAAAAAACAAAACAAAAGAAACAAAGAAAAAGAAATGTGGAAAAGCCCCCAAAATGTCAGGGCAGGCATGCTTAGTATTTCGGCCAGCATCCAAAGAAGAGAAAGAAGGAAAAGTTAAGCTATTTCTGTTGGAATTCAGAAGGGAGGCTCTATGAGGTTCTGGGAGCCACTATAACAAGGGAGTTTAAGTACATTATCTCATTAAGGTGTAACTATTCCTCCCACTTCCTCAGCAAGAAGGTGAGGGTGGTCTCTTGACCAGAAGAGTAACTGACAGGCTCCACCAGGGCCACATGACTTTGTTACTCTGGTCGGGAGGAAGTGGCTCTTCCCTGTGAAGGGTGATTGGTTATTTCCCTTTCTAATAGTACCCAGGAAGTAGGTGATGGGGTCTGTCCTTCCATGACCTCCAAGGGTAGCTACGACAAAGTAACTGTAGAGAACTATCATAATTTAGATTGCTTTACCGTATGAAAAATGAAGTCACAAGGGGGCCAGGCATGAACCTATCTTTAAGTAGCGTATTTTTTAAACCAGCCTGTCTGGACACTATAAAAGCCGTGATAGTTAGTCACTTATACCCAATTACTGAGCCAAATCTTCAAGATTTTCACAGCTCTAGCCTTAGTCCAAGACTATCAGTTAAAATGAGGGCAAAAAAATCAGCTAGTTTCTAACAGTAACTCTCTTCGTGATCATATCTATCCAAGACATTGAAACCTTTAGCTGTTTTTACATGTTGAATATTCAAAGTAGATGAACTATTTTCAATACGTTATGAACATGAAAGCACATTTACTGAATTGCTACTGAACATGTCCATTTTCACACCAATATTGAAAATATTACTTTCACATGAATTAAACTTTATTAGGTCATTTATTTATAACATAAATAATTTATTCACTGTGACATGTTGAGAAGCTCAGTCATTCAATCTTCAAATATTTTCAATTCTCCATACATGCATATTTAAGTAGGTAATTGAATAAAATAACAGGGTTGAATTTCTGATCAGGATTCTCAAATTTTTTAAATCAATCAATGTCTTTATAGAGAATTAAACTGAAACCAAAGTCAAATAGACCCTTTATTTATAAATATAGAACACAGTACTGCAGACTTAAATTTTCTCTGCTCTTATCCTATGATTGTATACTTTATAATGATGAAAAGATAGACTCAAAATATCACATTGGTATGATCTAACACCATGTAAGAGCCACAGCTATAAATCCAACCTCATACACACAAAAAGTATAAACTACCCATTTTCCAGTTCTAAGGAAATTTCTCTATAAGATCGTGCAGTGGTTTGATTCAGGTGTCCCTCATAAACTTAAGTGTTCTGAATGCTATGTTCCCAGCTGATGGAGATTTGGAGGCAGTGTATTGTTGGGGGCGGGCTTATGTGTGTTATAGCCAGCTCCCCCTTGCTAGTGTTTGGCACACTCTCCTGTTGCTGTTGTCCACCTTATGTTGGCCAGAGGGTGATGTCCACCCTCTGCTCATGCCATCCTTTCCCCCTGCCATCATGGAGCTTCCCCTCGAGTCTGTAAGCCAAAATAAATCCCTTTTTCCCAAAAGCTGCTCTTGGTCGGATGATTTCTGCCAGCAATGCAAACCTGACTGCAACAGATCTATATTGCAAAGTTATGTACACAGGGGCCTGAAGAAATGGGTCAGTAGTTAAGACACTTGCTTACACAGCCATGACCCGAGTTTGAGTTCCCAGTACCCACGTAAAGCCAGATGCACTTGGCGTTCATTTGCAGAAGCTAGAGACCCTGCTTTGCCCATTCTCTGTCCCTATCTGCTGAACATAATGGCGCACGCCTTTAATCCCAACACTTGGGAGCTGAGGTAGGAGGATCACCATGAGTTCAAGACCAGCCTGAGAATACATAGTAAATTCCAGGTCAGTCTGGGCTACAGCAAGATCCTACCTTGAAAAACCAAATAAAAAATTATGTACACATTAAATATGATTTTACCACAATAAATAAGTTACAACTTTAATTAACATATACAGTTTGGAAAGAACAAGAAAATGAAAACTTGCTTGTACCTGGGCATGGTGGCGCACACCTTTAATCCCAGCACTCGGGAGGCAGAAGTAGGTGGATCACTGTGAGTTCGAGGCTGCCCTGACACTGCAGAGTGAATTCCAGGTCAGCCTGGGCCAGAGTGAGACCCTACCTCAACAAACCAAAAAAAACAATGGCAACAGTAGCTTCTCACTCCTGTGCATAGGTATCTGTAGACTGTAACGCTCCGTCTCTAAGCGCCATAGCTAAAGAAACTGGTGAGGTGCTTATATTTTCAGACATGGAAACTAATGAGCTGCAAGCACCAAGATGGGAAATACTTTCTAACTCAGTTCACACCCATGAGGTCACTTAGGACAACATCACACACTGAGGCAATGGTCTGTGAGGTCAGTGTGTAAGTGTGTCCTGTGTGAAAGCAGGTGTGTGTATGTGTTCATATGTATGTGGTGCCTGTGTATGTGTATGCACATGTGTTTGCACGTGCATGTGGAGGTCAGAGGTGGATGTTGGATACATTCCTCCATAACTCTCCATTTATGTACCAAGCCAGGGTCTCTCATTTGAATCCAGGGCTCACTGATTCAGCTCGGCTAGCAGGCCACCTTGCCCTCTGAGCCCCTTGTCTCCACTGCCCAAGCACTGGGATTACCAAGGGCTGCCATGCCCATGAGCATTAATTAGCGGACATCAAAATAAAAGAGAGACTGATTGAGAGGGGGAGGGGATATGATGGACAGTGGAGTTTCAAAGGGGAAAGTGGGAGGAGGGAGGGAAGTAACATGGGATATTGTCTACAATTAAAGAAGTTGTCAATAAAAATAATAATAAAATAATAATAATAATAAATAAATAAATAAATAAATAGATAAAGCGGGCTCTGAGCTCAGGGCCTCACATGAGACAGGAAGTCTGCTGAAGCACATTAATGCTGAGATGTACACTTTCTTGAGAAACGTCAAACATCCATCTGTCTTTCCATTGTTGCTCTTTAGGTTGTACTTATGTCATGTCAGACAGCCTGAAAACAAAGACTCAGGGAGGGGTGTGTGTGTGTGTGTGTGTGTGTGTGTGTGTGTGTAAGAAGGAAAGACTTACATGTGTTTAAAGACTTTCCACACCTTGTGTGACGCTGCACATGGTAACCCCAGCACTTGGGAGGTTAAGGCAGCAGCATCAGGAGTTCAAGGTCACCTTGACTACATAGCGAGTTTGAGGCCATCCTGAGCTATAGGAGATCCTGATGCAAAAACAACAAAAACTAAAAATACTTTTTCAAGGTTGCTCACGTAACAGCTTTCAACTTAGTTGAAACAGCCTAATGGGGCCTGACTCCACCCACCAGCATTGATGCTTCCATCATGTCTTTGGCAGAAAGTTTCCCAATCTGGTTTATTCAACTCTGAGAGTTAAGCTGAGAGAAAAGAAAATGAAATCCCTCATTTGATTCAGATATTGATCTGACTTTGTTATGAAGGCCGTTGGACTTAACAAATAGGACCACCTCCTTCCTTTGCAGTGGGACTATGGCAGCGTGATTAATTACTCAGAGAGAAAGTACAATCAGAGCCACTCCTGACACACTTTTTCAGGAGTATTCTAATTATACTTGGCACAGCCAGAATCCCTATCACTTTCAAACAGGAATCCAAAATGGGCTTCAAAAAGAAAAAAAAACACACACACACACACACACACACACACAAAGGATAACTAAATCTGTATATTATACGTCTGTGAAAACCCTCAGAACTCTTTCCAGTGGCCTGCTAGTATAATTTCTTGCTGAAATCAAGGAACCCCAAAGCAGTAGCAATGTCTGCTACACAGAATGTCCTTGACTCCTTCCTGTTATGTCTGGCTACTCACTACGCTCCATCTGCAGTTGTGTTTCACACTGCCCACGTCATGTAACTTTAATGCAAAAATAATGGAGACTAACTCTTGCAGAGCAACCTAATCTTTAGTAGCCTTCTCCTTCTCGAGATGTTAAAGCAGAACTGCCTCTCCACCACAACACCTGAGCAGAGCAGGTTAATAAAAAGACACAGTCTCTGACGTGGAGAACTGTGTGTACGGAGGATGTGAGTGGAAATATACTGTTGTTTTGTTGGATTGACAACAAGATTCTGCTGAATACTTGAAGTCTGCGCCCTAAAGCTTCATGAGAATTTTAATTTTAAACCATTTTAGAAGAAATCAATCAAACCATCTGTACCTTTGTAGTGAATTAAAATTTCCCATGTTGTGATTTTTTTCCTTCATGGTTTGAACTGAATTTACAATGGGGTGGGGGGAATATCTTTCAGTATTAACATTTACTGATTCTTTTAAACTTACTCACTTAGATAATAATATAGCATTTTATAAAACTTAAGCTAAAATTTTACCAGTTACATGCAATCTTGAGGATTAGAACATAAGCTTCCATCTAAAATAATTTTGAGCAACAAAAATAAAGCTGGTGGTATCACCATACCTGATTTTAACCTATACTACAGAGCCATACTAACAAAAACAGCATGGTACTGGCACAAACACAGACATGTAGATCAATGGAACAGAATAGAGGACCCAGATGTAAGTCCAGGTAGCTATAGCCACCTGATCTTCGACAAAAATGCCAAAAATACTCCTTGGAGAAAAGGCAGCCTCTTCAGCAAATGGTGCTGGATACTGGATATGTATCTGTAGAAGGATGAAAATGGATCCTTATCTCTCTCCATGCACTAGGATTAAGTCCAAATGGATCAAAGACCTTAATATCAGACCTGAAACTCTGAAACTGCTAGTAGAAAAAGTAGGGTAAACCCTTCAACATATTTATTTTGGCAAAGACTTTTTGAATATAACTCCAATCGCTCAGGAAACAAAACCACAGATCAACCGCTGGGAACTCATGAAATTACAAAGCTTTTGTACAGCAAAGGACACTGTAAATAGAGCAAAGAGGCAACCTACAGAATGGGAAAAAAATCTTTGCCAGCTATACATCTGACAGAGGGTTAATATCTAGGATATACAAAGAACTCAAAAAAATTAAATAATAAGAAATCAAACAACTCAATTCAAAAATGGGCTATGGAACTAAATAGAGGGTTCTCAGAAGAAGAAATACAGATGCATATAAACATCCAAAAAATGTTCTACATCCCTAGTCATCAGGGAAATGCAGATTAAACTACATTGAGATTCCATCTCACTCCTGTCAGATTGACTACCATCATGAAGACAAATGACTATAAAATGCTGGCAAGGATGCAGAAAAACCCTTCTACACTGTTGATTGGGAATGTAATCTGGTCAAGCCATTGTGGAAATCAGTGTGGAGGTTCTTGAGACAGCTAAAAATCGATCTACCATATGACCCAGCTATACCACACCTAGGCATATATCCTAAGGACTCGTCTCACTACCTTAGAGGTACTTGCTCAACCATGTTTATTGCCACTCTATTCACAGTAGCTAGGAAATGGAACCAACCTAGATGTTCCTCAACTGATGAGTAGATAATGAAGATGTGGCACATTTACACAATGGATTTCTACTCAGCGGTAAAGAAAAATGAAGTTATGAAATTTTCTGGAAAATGGATGGATCTGGAAAGGATTATACTTAGTGAGGTAATCCAGGCCCAGAAAGCCAAACGTCACATGTTCTCTCTCATATGTGGTTCCTGGCTACAAATGATTGGACTTCTATGTGAGTAGGAATAAAACTCAATAGCAGAAGCCAGTAAGCTAGAAAGGGGATATAAAGGGAAGAGAAAGGGGGGGGACTTAATAGAATGATATTGTATACATGTAACTAGAGGAACAGATTAATGGGGGTGAAAAGGCCTAAGTGAGGTCAGGGGAAGAGATTGAATAAAGGAAAGGTGGAGGGAGGGATAATCAAAATCTAAGAGGATATAAATAAGTCATATGGAAACCTACTTTTCTGGACAATGGAACACTAAGAAGCCATAGATTGTTACTAGAAAATTGTCAGTGCCAGAAATGGATACCTTCCAGTGAGTTGTTGGCCGGGGAGGTCACAGATACACCCAAAACATTACAGGCCATTGCCAAGGCCCTTGGTTTCCCACCAGGAATAGATGGTAAGACTTTATTGCTGAAGACTCCACATACTTGGCCTGTAAAGTCACTGAGAAATTTTGCGGGAGCTGAGCTGAAAGCCTTCTCCATGTGGATCCTCCTCCATGTGGACCAGCTGACAGAAAGCTGGAATAAAGCCACACTGCATGCACTTCAATGGGAGAGAGAGAAATCACCAGTGAAAATACTCAACAGTGGATACTGCAAGCCTTAAATTTGGCCAGCCAGGCCAAATGAGCCAATGGGTGCAATAGTGGCATGTCTATTATGGGGGAAACCAACCACTCTCTAATTGGACTGGAGGCCCACTCCATGGGAAGGAATACATCCCTGATACTGAAAACCTACAACAGGGGTAGTCATGAGACCTAGGGGTGTAATGTCTGTTGGTGTCTGGCTAAATGTATATACTATGTTTACCAAACTGCCCAGTAAGCACTTCTTTTGATGTTCATACCCATATATTAATGCTACTCTCACCTTTGGCTAGAGAAGCTTCTCTTTTCAGATGGCAGTGACCTTGGGATGACTCAGAAGGCACCATGGTGCTGAGAAGAAGTGACAGAGAAGTGTTCAGCACTGAAATATCTCTAACACACCTTCCAAGGCTCAGGGTCCATTGTGGAAGGGTGGCAGAAAGAATGTAAGGGCCAAAGGAAGGGTAGGACCCCTTACAACATGCTCCTCCAGACACAAAATGGCCTAGATATCCATGACCTCACAGTGCCTGACACTATCTACACAAGACCATCATAACAGGAGGGAAAGATTATGACATCAAAATAAAAGAGAGACTGATTGAGAGGGGGAAGGAATATGATGGAGAGTGGAGTTTCAAATGGGAAAGTGGGGGGAGGGAGGGAATTATCATGGGATATTGTCTACAATTATGGAATTTGTGTATAAAAAAACTAAAAATTAAAAAAAATAAAAATTAAAAAAAGAATATAAGCTTCCATTATCAACAACAGTTTTGGATCACCTCAATGTTAATTTGGCAAGTAAATTTTGTCTTTTTAAATTTTTTTAAATTTTTATTTATTTATTTATTTATTTGAGAGAAGGAAGAGGCAGATAGAGGGAGACAGAGAATGGGCGGACCAGGGCATCCAGCCACTGCAAACGAACTCCAGACGCATGCACCACCTTGTGCATCTGGCTTACATGGGTCCTGGGGAACTGAACCTGGGTCCTTTGGCTTTGCAGGCAAGTACCTCAATCACTAAGCCATCTCCCAGCCCCAACTTTGTCTTCTTAATCTAGCTAAGTGTTTATTTATATTAAGACTTTTCTCATATAAGCATGTCCTCCTTCAGATACCATGATGGTGCCATCATTGTTGTCACTCATTATTGCCAAGATTGTTTGATTAAGTGCTGCTATCTGTTTAAAAGCACAGTAATCCAAATTCATCTTAATAAAACATCATTAATAAAGAGGTAACAATATATTCAGTCTTTACATCCAAGAAGAAGTAATCAAAGTGAGATATTAGCCAGACGTGGTGGCGCACACCTTTAATCCCAGCACTCGGGAGGCAGAGGTAGGAGGATCACCATGAGTTCGAGGCCACCCTGAGACTACATAGTGAATTCCAGGTCAGCCTGAGCTAGACTGAGACCCTACCTCAAAAAACCAAAAACAAACAAACAAACAAAGTGAGATATTGAGGTGCCTGCTGTGTAACTGCATAATTCAGAACAAGTAATTGACCCCTCACCTCAAAGAGCTCAAGTCTAAGAAACAAACTTAATGAAACTCACAGAGGGCATGTCACTGATCCCAGAAAGTTCAAAGTGGCCAGTCCAGCCCCCACCATCCCACACAAGCTGAGAAACAGGCGCACAGAGTGAGTACACAGCATTCTTACCAGACAGACGAGTGGGTCCATTTGAGCAGGCAGAAAAGAAATTTAAAATTCCATGACAGACATTTTTTCCCTTACTCTTTATTTTAGTAATAAATAATAAATTTTAGGTAATAAACAATGACTTTCAGGGAAACACTGTCGAGGATATCTTTGATGTTTTTCAAAACATTCAGTTCTCATTCTTCATTCTTTCTCATGACTGGAATAACTCTGCCCCCCCCATGACCCCCATAGCAAGATCAAGCATCATATCTTCCTAAGGAAGTCTGTTGAGTTCAAACATGCTATATGCAGAGTTCATGCGTTATGCATTGTTCATTCAATTTATCAATCAAATGTTAGTTTGGAAGTTCATTTTTGTATGAATTATCTTTTCACTTACCATCAGGATTCCGATCTATCCATCAGAAGCAAAGCAAAGAGAGGTGGGGGAGAAAGAATGCAACTAAGTGTCTGTTGTAAAGTCACAATGTGAATTTGGCACATATCTTCCTAAAATATCCCTTGCATTTTCAAGATTATTACATATTTCCTTGAAGCAACCAGAAGTATTCCTATTTGAAAGTATAGGCTAAGTAAATGAAATCTGACAATGGATTTACATTCCTTCTCAAAAGCCCATAAAAGTGGGTTACTCTGGTATAAGTATAACAAAAAAGTATTCAACATGTAAATGAAAGAAAAATATTAAGTGAAAAAACTAAGTGAAAGGCCAAAAACAGATTTAATATTTCCAGATACTTTTCCTTAAAATAATTTTAGTGGGTTGGAGAGATGGCTCAGCAGTTAAGGCATTTGCCTGCAAAGCCAAAGGACCTCAGTCCCATTCTCCAGGACCCACGGAAGCCAGATGCACAAGGTGGCACATGCATCTGGAGTTCATTCGCAATGGCTGGAAGCCCTGGTACACCCATTCTCTTTTCCACTATGATCCCCCCTCTCATAAATAAATAAATAAATAAATATTTTAAAAGTATAATAATTTTAATTACTACTATAGAGTAATGCCTTTTGGGTTTAGTAGCTTGTCTTAGTAATCTTTTATTTTACATAGATTTTTTCATTAATTCCGTATCTTTTTCAACCAATTAATATCTGAACTTTTTACTTTAAAAATAACTTAAAATATTTTGAAATCTATTGGTAAGGAAGGCACAATAGCCACAAAAGGTATGTGGAACTGGGCTGGAGAGATGGCTTAGTGGTTAAGGCACTTGCCTGCGAAGCCAAAGGATCCCAGTTCGACTCTCCAGGCCCCACGTAAGCCAGATGCACAAGGGGGCGCATGCATCTGGAGTTCGTTTGCAGTGGCTGGATGCCCTGGTGTGCCCATTCTCTCCCTCTCTCTCTGCCTCTCTCTCTCTCTGCCTCTTTCTCTCATATAAATAAACAAATAAAAAATTTTTTTAAAAAAGGTATGTGGAACTATAAGCTCACAAAGTTTACAGCATTTATAATGTTCTTAAGTACAGTGTCTACTTTTGTTTGCCATTTCTCTATTTTAATTTTTTTATTTACCTTGACAATGAGTTATGTAAATTAAAGCATCAGCAATCTCTATTCTGTATATTCAACAGTGCAACACGCAAGATGTGCTAATGTATGATTACGGAGACACTAATGTAATGACAAGTCAACTGGAGACATTAGCCTAGTAGTTCTTGCTTCTTTATTTCAAAGTGGGGCGAGAGAGATGACTCCATGTTTAAAGGCACTTGCTTACAAAGCCTGGTGGCCCAGTTTCAATTCCATAGCACCTATGTTAAGCCAGAGGCATAGAGAGATGCATGCATCTAGAGTTTGTTTGTAGTGGGAGGAAGCCCTGGCATGCCCATACTCACTCACCCACTCTCTCCCAATCCCCCAGACTCTCCTCTTTCTCCTTCTCTGTCTGTCCTCACAAATAAATAAGTGTATTTTTTAAAAAAACTCAAAGTGGCCAGGTGTGATGGAGCACACCTCTAATCAGCACTTGGGAGGCACAGGTAGGAGGATCACTGTGAGTTCGAGGCCAGCCTGGGACTACAAAATGAGTTCCAGGTCAGTTTAGGCTACAGTGAAACCCTACCTTGAAATAAAAAAGTATATCAGAGCCGGGCGTGGTGGTGCACACCTTTAAACCCAGCACTTGGGAGGCAGAGATAAGAGGATTGCCATGAGTTCAAGGCCACCCTGAGACTACAGAGTGAATTCTAGGTCAGCCTGGGCTAGAGTGAGACCCTAACTTGAAAACAACAACAACAAAAAAAAAGTATATCATATCTGCTGTTAACTGAAAAGGGACAATCATTATGTATGGAAATTAGCTAAGTAGACTTATCATTAAATACTTATTCATAAAACTAATTAGAACATATAACTTTACATAATAGTAGAAACGAATGTATTATTATGGTTTACAGTATGGTGTCCCATCTTGAACAATATCGACTCATGCAGGCAGAATCTAAAGGAACAATGGGCTTGTATTGTTGTTACAGCACTGGATGCTTTACCTGTCGGTCTGAAGTAAGAAACAACAGCATTTCCTTCCAATTCAGATGCTGTGTAACTTCTTGCCAGATGAACAGAAAACACCGCGGTACTCGTCATCTCTGGTTCTATAAGTAATATAAAAGGAACAGAACTCACACAATGGGGGCAACTGTTCTTATCAAGAGTTGAATTTTTTTTTTAAAAGGCAAAAAATTTTCAGCACTTGTTACATGGCAGGTACTGTCACTTTACAAAGCACTTTACCAAGAGTCACTGACAGAATCTTCATAGCAACATTACAAGGGACATCAACTATCTTCTCCATTTCTTTTTTTTTAATTTTAATTTTTTTATTGACAACTTCCATAATTGTACACAAAATCCCAGGATACTTTCCTCCCTCCCCCCACTTTCCCCTTTAAAACTCCACTGTCGGGCTGGAGAGATGGCTTAGGGGTTAAGGCGCCTGCCTCCTAACCCTAAGAACACTGGTTCCAATCTCCAGTGGTTCCAATCTCCAGGTCCCACGTTTAGCCAGATGCAAAGTGACGCAAGGGCACAATGCCGCACTTGACCACAAGGGGGCGCACACATCTGGATTTCATTCCCAGCAGCTGAGACACTGCTCGCGTGCCCATCTCTGTCTTCCTCACTCTCTCTCTCTCTCTCTCCAAAATAATAATAATAATAATAATAAAAACTCCACTGTCCATCATCTCCCCTCCCCTTCTCAGTCAGTCTCTCTTTATTTTGATGTGTGAGGCACCGTGAGGTCATGGATATCCAGGCCATTTTGTGTCTAGAGGAGCACGTTGTAAGGAGTCCTGCCCTTCCTTTGGCTCTTATGTTCTTTCTGGCCCCTCTTCTGCAATGAACCCTGAGCCTTGGAAGGTGTGTTAGAGATATCTGATGTGTAAGAAAGCCAGAGCAAAGAGATAAGAAGGGTGAGGGTTGCTCCCACAGCACTGGTCTCTTTATGGGAGGAACCAGCACAAAACAACCAGAGAATTTAGGGGCACAATAGTACTTTATCATGGCTGGAGGGAAATCTGCAGGGGGAAATTTCAGAGGGCAATTACACAGGAACATTAGAGCTGCAACCTTGCAGACTACACATGCCCTTCGATGTCAGTGTGTTTGGCCTCCCACCTGTACTACAGAGCCATCAGATTTTTTAACTAGGTAAATTAACTCCTCAGAATTTGGTTTAGAAGGATAAATTGGAGGAATTATAAAAAATAAAGAAACTGAAATCCACTGGTTGGACTTTGCCTATAAGGGTATTTCACTTGATTATTCACTTATCCATGCCAGTGATATTCACTGGGTTCCCACTAGCTGCCAAGGATTCAATAAAGATGTGGTTATGGAGAGGCATGAATAAGAGAATGGAGCCTTGGTTAAAGAAAAGAAAAGGACTCAGAAGGTAACTTAAAGATCAATTTAACAGCCAGGAGTGGTGGCACACGCCTTTAATCCCTGCACCCAGGAGGCAGAGGTAGGAGGATTGCCATGAGTTCAAGGACACCCAGAGACTACATAGTGAATTCCAGGTCATCCTGGGCTAGAGGGAGACCCTACTTTGAAAAAAAAAAAGTTAACATTTATGACATGTCTACTATTTTGTACATTATTATAGACTGATTTTACAGTAAGATCATTAAAACAATCCTATAATACCAATATTATTGTCTTCTATTTACCAATCAAAATAGCAAGCTCACAGTGGATTATAAAAGTAGTTTGCTCCAAATTATGCACCTAGTAGGGCAGAAATTAGGACTCAACCTTAGGCCAAACTCTAGTTCCAATATGTTTGGTTCAAATGGTACTGATTCAGTAAATAGGGTCAATGGAGAAACACAGTAAAGAAAGCCTTCCAGGACTGGAGAGATGGCTTAACAGTTAAGGCACTTGCCTGTGAAGCCTAAGGACCCATGTTTGACTCTCCAGATCCCACGTAAGACAGACGCACAAAGGTGAGGCAAGAGCAAGGTCACACATGCCCACTAGGTGGCGCAAGCATCTGGAGTTCAATTGCAGTGGCTGAGGCCCTAACATGCCAATTCTCTCAATCTCTCTCTCTCTCTCTCTCTCTCTCTCTCTCTCATGCATGCTATCTCTTTTATTCTCTCTAAAACAAAATTAAAAAAAAAAAAAAAGAAATCCTTCCCCGGCTGGGGTGCAGCTCAGTCTATAGTGTGCTTACCTTGTACCCAGGAAGCCCTGGGTTCAATCCCTAGCACCACAGGGGCAAGGTAGAAAGACTTCCAAATTACAGTACTTAAGTTCAATAATAAGTTCAACAAATAAAGTACTTAGAAAGCTACAATCTTAAACAAAATTATGCACATAATATGCATATATAACACTGGAAGGAAAAGTATCAACCAAACCACATGGCTGCTGACTCCGGGGAGATGTCAGTCTCCCTATAAAAGCAGAAAATGCAGTCATGACATAAGCAACACTAATATTATTTTTTTTAAGCCTCACACCACGGTAAAATTCATAACAAAACCAAAAGCTTACCTATAAAGTCAAAGGTGAACTGATCACAAGTCAGCGCTAACGGTGGTTGTATGTAGATGGATAATTTGGCTTTATGCAACACCACTCGATTCTGCAACGTGAGCTGATGACAGAGATTATCGGTGGGATAAAGTTACACCTTGTCAAGACTGATGAACAATCACAGCCATTTAAAATCATGAGCGAATACTTAGGAAATCTGGGTAAAGAAGAAAATGAGTAGAAGCAAGACAGAACAGGTAACTAAGTACTACATGAAACATTTTACCCAGCAGAAGCTAGGTGGGGTGGAACAGAACTCTTTTTTCTCCAAATAAGTTAAACAGATAAGCAATTTGAGCACACACAGTATCATTAATTATTAAGGAAATAAAACCAAACCCACAATGCCATACTGTTAGACACACTGCCGTCCTGATGGCTGTCATCAAAGAGAAGGACAGCATGTGTCTGCCAGGGTCTGAAGCAAGCAGAGTCTATGTAAGGCGAGTGACAAAGGAAGTGCTGTGCCCACTTGGCAACGTCTTAAAAAGTTTAAGGGAAATTTCCCATACTACCTCACAACATCATGCCAAGAAACATGAAAACCTGAACAAGTGTTCACAGAACACCTGACCCACGTGTTCACGATGATGAGGAGCAGAAACTACCCGAATGTCTACCATGACACGTGGATATCCAGACGTGGTCTATTCATACAACAAAACAATACGACACGCGGCAAAATGAAGCATTCACGCCTGGTGAGAACACAGCTAAGCCCAAGACGCCGATATGCTGAGTGAGAGAAGCTAGTCTCAGAAGCACGTATTTAATCATGCTGTTCATATGAAATGACAGGACAGGCACATCCTCAAAGACAGCCATCAGCAGTTGCTCCAAAATGGCAGGAAGAGAGAATGGACAATGAGTATGACATTTTTAAGGGATACAAAATGTTCTGCAGTTAGATTGTGGTATGGTATGGTCGCCCAATTCTGTAAAGATTCCAGAAATCCTTGATGTGCGTGAGTTGTATAGTTGCATAGTGACCGTTTCAATGAATCCAGTAAAAAAAAAAGCCCTATCAGAGAGATGGCTCAGCAGTTGAAGGTACTCGCCTGCAAAGTCTGACAGCCTGGGTTCCAGTCCCCAGTAGCCATGTAATGCCAGATGCACAAAGTGACACATGCATCTGGAGTTCATTTACAGTAGCAGGAGGCCCTGGTGTACCCATACTCATTCTCTTTGTTTCTCTTTCTGTCTCTTTGTCTCTTTCTCTCTCCTTTAATATCTTACTTATTTATTTGAGAGAGAAAGAGAATAGATGCACCAGGATCTCCAGCCACTGCAAATGTGCTCCAGACATACATGCCACCTTGTGCAATTAGCTTTACATGGGTACTGGATCAAGCTTCAGTCCTTTGGCTTTGCAGTCAAGCGCCTTAACCACTAAACCATCTCTTCGGCCCATATGTCTTGCTCTCCTAAGTAAATGAATAAATACTAATTTTTTTAAATGTCCTATCTGAGAAAAGACTGCTTCCTCAGGGAATCAGAACAGCTGCATCAGGAATAAATGTGTTCGTGCTTTCTGTGCATATAACTTACAGATTACACACACACACACACACACACACACACACATACACATATGTGGATAGATAGATAGATAGATAGATAGATAGATAGATAGATAGATATCTACTATGGATTGTTTATCTTATGTAGTAACTTTATATTCCTTTTTCCACAATATAATTCTTCTGTTACATTTTCTCCCTTTCGGTGGATTTGAACTACTTTACACACATATTAAAGCACTACATTTTCCTCAATGGCTTCTCATAAATATGTAACAAAGGGCTGGAAAGATGGATTAGCAATTAAGGTGCTTGCCTGTGAAGCCTAAGGACCAAGGTTCGCTTCCCCAGAACCCATGTAAGCCAGAAGCAATGCATCTCAAGTTCATTTGCAGTGGCTGGAGGCCCTGGTGCACCCATTCTCTCTTCTCTCTCTCCCTCTCTCTCCCTGTGACTCTAATAAATAAATAAAAATGAATATTTTTAAAAATGTATGTAACATAACTAATTATAAAAATCCCAGCTTCTTTGAATAATGTTGGATGACTTCATCACACATGGCTGGTATGGAAAGCAGACAATATGGTCAGAAGTCCAGGAGGACCGGGCATGGTAGCGCACGCCTTTAAACCCAGCACTCGGGAGGCAGAGGTAGGAGGATTGCCGTGAGTTCGAGGCCAGTCTGAGACTATGTAGTGAATTCCAGGTCAGCCTGGACTAGAGTGAGACCCTACCTCAAAAAAAATAAATAAATAAAAGAAGTCCAGGAAGAGCCCAGCTACTTCAATGGTATCAGCACCTCTGGGGGAAGCCCAAGTATTGTGTACTTCTCCACATGATCCTTACAACCAGGGTTCAAAGGTTGCTTGAAAGTAACTCTTCCGATACCAGGGCATGGTGGCACATGCCTTTAACCCCTGCACTTGGGAGGCAGAGGTGAACTCTGGGTGGGTCTGCCTGGGCCAGAGTGTAACCCTACCTCAAAAAAAAAAAAAAAAAAAAAAGCCCTCCAAAATAAAAAAGTTTTAAGAGAGAATTATGGATGTAAATATATGAGATGAACACAGCAAATAAACAATGAGTCCTTGGAGTTTTACTCCGAAATTCTGTTAGTGCACAAGGAAATTAGCATACAAAACTTTCTCAATGATTCTGCACACAGTAAACAACACAATACTCCCGACAGGAATTATGGCAAGAACAACTGTGCAAGAGACACACATGGCCTTCTGTCAAACAGATAGCTAGTTCTCTAAGCTGACAGGACACAATTAACTATGGTTCTATCAACAATAACACAAAGCTAGTCATATATATACATATGTTATATAAAATTAATATTAGCAACCATAGCAGCTTCCTATATTTGTGGGACCATGACAATGAGTTATTTGTCCATATCATCTCACTAATCTTCACAACAGTGTGACGATTGAAATAAATATGATTACGTACCATCCTATAGGAAGAAAAAACCAAAATCAAAGTGGGAGAACCACAATTTAACTGCTGTTTGCCAAAATTCTGAGGCCATGCTTTTAACCAATGATAGTTAAATAACAAAATAGCTTCATAAATAAAAGTGGTCCCAATTTCCAGTCTGGAAATCAAGGTTCAGAGAAGGTAAATAACATGTCCAAGGCCACTGAGCCAGTGGGGGATAAAGTGCTTAGAACTGTGCCCAGGAACAGCTCATGAACTCCATTTTAAACGTGAAAATGAAAACTCCTTAAAACTGTATTAAACTGTAAAGGGGCAGACATTCTGACTCTGCTGGTCATAATGATGTCTACCTAAACAGCAGTAACGCAATTTTCATTGTTACTAGATGGGCATGCATTTGGATTAGATAACAATCATGACAGCTCCCAAGCACAGAGCTACTGAATCCCAGCAACGGGCTCCACTTTCAAGATGTAAATCACAGAGATGCATCAGAAATAACTACAGTAACAAAGATTAGTTGTTTTTGAGCCAAAAATAAAATTAAAGACTTGGCTAAGTTCTAAACCTCACATTTTAAGAGGAAGATAATTATAGAATATTAAAGAGAAAATACAAAATATTAATACAAGAATTTTCCATACTTTTTTCTGATTCTAACAAAATAAAATGTAATCCTTAGGAAAACACACACACACACACACACACACACACACACTCAGGTAGAACAACCGCTCTGCTTGTTGCCCAGAATAGATGGTCACACGTCGTGCACACATACTCAAGGTAGCCACATCTTCATTCATTTGGAACAGATGGAAAAATTTTCTCAATTAACAGGATTTATTATGATGGAAACTTGCAAGGTTATATATCTTGGCTGCTGTTGTTATAAAAGGCCATAAGGAAAGATTTATAGTAGAATTTGTATAGAAACTGTCAGACAGGGCTGGGAAATCATTGTGTCTACTATAAAAGTCCAGCCAACTTTGTGCCTCCCTTGTATGTTATAGTCTGTCTTATGTTTTTATATTGGCAATGAGAAAAAAAGAGTTGTGACTTAGGCATTCTCAAACACAGCGAAGGGAGGAGAATTTTCTAGTAGTCATGCTACCACTTTAAAGTGACTGTTCCACATGAGGTCTCCAAGATGTGTGCGTGAGAAGGAAAAGGTGGTCTTCCTTACAGCAGCCATGCCTTCCTGATGAGGTGGGGGAATAAACAAAGTTATCTGATTTAAGCCTTCTTTTTACAATTCACAGTGTGCTCATTAATTATTACAGGAATATATCCAAACAGCATCATTAATACAAAACAGATTCCCTATGCAAATATATAGATCACTGCTGGAACTTCGCAGTTATTTTTTTTTTTTCTCAAGTGTTTGATTTCTTGCCACTAATGCCTTTCCAGACTCCGAGTATTAATGAGATAGAACCTGGGATTGCATAGTGAGGAAAACCGGGGAAAGACCACCCTTGTTTCCAGTGGCAATAATCCAAAACAATTAGCTTAGGAAACAGTTGTAAGACTGGGATCCCATCAACTTCAACCAAAACTCTCCACACAGGCCACCCGCTAGGACCAGGCTACGGAACACAATGGGTAAAGCCTAGTGCCCTGTCAAGTGCCTCCAAGGATAGCAACCTATAATCTGAGAAAATGTGAAGCCCTGTCCAAGTTTTGATTAAGTGGATAGCCAAGATCCACAACCTCTCCTAGCTTCCAAGGTCTAGGCATGATAAATAATTTTAGCCTAATAATGTGCTGACCGATTGCCACACGCTGAATGCCTTAAGAAGGTTCCACATTTGAATTCTAGCTCTGATCTTCTACGAGACAAAAACTCAGCCAACACCATGTCTTTCACATTCTGGTTTTCCAGGACTACCAATCTGTCACTACTCTATGTTGTGGATTCTTCATTTAATATTTTCTTGCTATAAATTTAAAATATAAAAATTTAAAGTGAATATTATAGAAGAAAATGGCTGTGAATTCTTTTCAGACACTTAAATACTTATACATAAAAGAATGATTTCATTACATCCATGTGCCTGCCAATATCCTTTCACAATCTACTGTGGATGATGGTACAGTCTAGTGCCTGCCCTGTAAGGCATGGTGATGATAAAACTGCTCTCACCAGACTGGAAATAAGAATTTTATTTCTAGGAAGAAAAAAAAAAAAAAGAGTCTGGGTCATGTTATGTTATCACATAAAGGTAAGGGCAATTATAACACTTTTCATACTGTATACATATTTCTATAAACAATGATCAATTGTGTATGCGCAGGTAAGAACAAAGGTGTTCTAATCATTACCCGAGAGGGAAGAAAGCTTAAAATTTTAAGCATTTATGTTACACTTTTATATGCTACTTATAGGGTAACAAGAGTGACAGGTGTGATGAAATTGGTAGTACTGTCTGCACACGACAGTCTCAGACCAGGTACAGTACCTTCACTGTGATGGAAGGGACAAAATCATTTCCAACTTCAATGTTAGTGGCTTGCTGTAAACAGAGAAATGAGGAGAGAAAATAGGAAAAAATAATTTCAATATCATCAGCAATGAGTGAATATATTGGGTACAACAGACACTCCTTACCACCAAATATGGAACTAACTATCAAGGATGTTAAGGACATATCACTCTAATGACCGGCTAAATGAGTTCCTGTGACTTTTCAATACCTTCACAAGGAAACATTCAAAAACCATCAAAACCATCAGAAAGGAAAGAAGGAATCACATATCATATCAAACCATTCTGTCTTAAAATGTATTTAAATGTTCAAAGTATTAACTCCTAGCAACTTGTTCTTGTATTATATGGAACAGTCTCTTCTTGTAATTCCCAGATAAACATGACGTGGTAAGTGTGCATGATTCAGATTAGTAACGTGTGCCTAAGACATGTAAGTAATGACATTGAGACATGGAAGCGTCCTTGTTTTGCTGCTGCATCTCATAAGCTACATCAGTTGGGGCTCCTTCAGTATCACTTTGGGTTTACCTGATCGCACCTCTCAAATAACTCACAGTTGACAGAATTGGGTAAATGTTTCCTTACAACTTGGTACGAGAGGGGAAATGCTCATTTTATAGGCAAATGAAGACCACAGCATAAGCCACTTGCTAACAATGTACAATATGAATTCCCATGGAGCAATTAAATTACATCTCTATCTAATGAGTAAAACAGACTCACTGCACATTTTTCTTGAAATGTTTGCAGTCAGGAATATGGGATAGCAATACTTGTCTTCCCTACGAAAGAGTCCACTCTAATGGAAATTATATTTCTGCTTTAGGGATCTGTAATGCTTTAGGGATAGTAATGGCTTGAAATAAAAATATTAATTCAGGTTCATTGTTCCAGTACTGTGTTACCTAAAATCCAGGAAATATTTCACATTTAGCTACCCACAGGTCTACAAGAAATCATTATCTCCCATTTCCTGCTCTTTCTGACCCATGCCTAAACATCTAAATAATTCAAGGACTATAGTCCTTTAGGAGCATAAAATTATAGCCAGAGAGAAATGGGTATAAGAAGACATTATGGCACTATAGCTACTGTGAGATGAATATGATATTCGTAAGAGATCTCTTAAGAAGGAAACATACAGTAAGACAGGGAAAATGAAACAGGAAACACCTACTTAAGAGGTACAGCGCTGAAAGTTACCAACGGGGATAGATATATTACAACAGAACACTCGGTGTCAGGCGTTGTCCCACAAAGACCAAAAAGACCCCCAAGAAACGGAAAGGAATTTCTCATCCCAAAGAGCCTGTGTCTAAGAGAGCCTAGAGAAAATTATATAAGCTGCCCAGAGGAAACGTGAATCCTTCCCCAGGAAGAAAACGTGTGTACATTTATCAGCTATGCAGAAATGCTGCACTCAGACTACGTCCTGCAGCTAGGCTGAGACACGGTATGTACTAAATGGCAACCTTTTCAAACCGTGCCTCCAGGAGGTGACTCAGCTAGCTAAAATCTTCACGTGTGCTCTGGCTTTTGAGAGTGCATTCAGTTTACTATAGCATAACAATACTAACGTGATTCTTATCACATTCTGGATTGGCTAGTTATGCTAAGATTAATCATGACAACTACTTATTATATTATGACTTGATACTAAATATCAAAGACATTTCCAGGTAGAATTACATGACGACATGAACTACATTCAGTAATGAGAAGGTTCAATCACGACATCTGTCAACTCTTGAGGGAGGCACGGGAATGGAATAGGTATCGTATATACCTCAGAATGAGACAAAGATAATGCCCAAACAAATATTTTCAGACGTGTAAAGGGACATGTGGTTGTATAAACAAAAATAGCTTCCCTTTATCCTTCCTATTTCTCCATTTTATTTATCCATAGGGGGAAAAAAAAAAGCTATTAAGCACGTATTCTCTAGCAAGCCCTGAGGATATAGCCATGAATAAGAAAAGTACTGCGAGATGGAGACGCTGGCTTTGATGGTGGGAGAAATAAAATGTACTTCAGTGACGGCCATCGTCACATAATTCAATTCAGTGGATCCAAGCAGAGGGAGTGGATTCCAGAACCAACTGTATGTGCACACAAACTCCTCTGCCCTACTGTCTTCATCACCCCCAGCAGCCATTGATAACAAAGACTAAACCATCAAACGCTGACCTAGGCTATTTATAAATATTAGTTCACCACACTTTTCAAAAAAATCTCATAGGCAACATATTATTACTGTGGATCAGAACCCTCTCAATGCTATGGTACTGAGACCATTTAAAAATAAAAAGAGGGGGTTGGGGATTTAGCTTAGTGGATGAGCACTTGCCTAGCAAGCGCAAGGCCCTGGATTCGGTCCTCAGCACTGGAAAAAAAAAAAAAAGACAAAGATAAAAATAAAAAGAGAGCCGGGCATGATGGCGCACGCCTTTAATCCCAGCACTCGGGAGGCAGAGGTAGGAGGATTGCCGAGAGTTCAAGGACACCCTGAGACTACATAGTTAATTCCAGGTCAGCCTGGGCCAAAGTGAAACCCTACCTCAAAAAAAAAAACAAACAAGTAAATAAATAAATAAATAAATAAATAAATAAATAAATAAAATAAAAAAATAAAGAGAGGGCTGGAGAGATGGCTTAGAGGTTAAAGTGCTTGCCTGTGAAGCCTAAGGACCCATGTTCAACTCCCCAGATGCCACATAAGCCAGATACACAATGTCGTGCATGTGCAAGGTCGTGCACATGTCCGGAGTTCGACTGCAGTGGCTGGAGACCCTGGCATGCCAATTCTAGTTTTCTCTCTCTCTCTTTTTTTTTTCCTGTCTGTCTCAATAAATAAATAAATAAATAAAATAAAAAGCGCAGCATCAGAACAAGGGCAAAAATCTTTCTACTGCTTCTCATCCCTCTTACTTGTTTTCACTTGTAGTTTGTGTGGTGTGCGTGTGTGTGTGGTGTGCATGTGTGTGTGGTGTGTGAGCGTGAATGAGTGTGTGTATGGGCACATTTGCATGGCAAGCGCACGTGCACACGTGTGCAGGGCAGAGGTGAATGCCAGGTACCTTCCTCATTTACACTCCACCTGATTTACTGGGACAGGTTGTCTCACTCAACCCAGAGCTCGCCAACTCGAATGGCCGAGCTAGCCAGCTTGTCCTGGGAATCCTCTGGTCTCCACCACCTGGGCCGTGGGATGACCAGTGTACACTTCCGTGTCCGCACTTATGTGGGAGCGAGGGATCTGAACTCGGGTCCCCATGCTCGAGCAGCAAATGCTTTATCAACTGAGCCATCTCCTCAGACCCCTCCTTTCTTTTCTTAAACACAAATACAGCCCAAGAAGGTCATGGATGACACTAAGAAAAACGTAAGTGCTTTTATCTAGAAAGTGACAAAGCTACAAGTTCCTCATCATCCCTGAAGTTTCCATTGGGAGCCTAGAACTTAAATCAATATATTTTGATCCCAATTCAAAGTATATAAGTGCACCTACAGACACTGAGTCAAGGTTAGAAGAAACTACAGCAGAGATTCTCAAGTCTTCCTCTTTTTCAGTCATGGGCCAAACACCTAGAAAGTAAAAACAGATATTTCATGATAAATCAAAGTGTGCTGTACATAGTTTATATTTAAAGGTTTGTCTATAAAACATATCAAAAATCTAACCAGGGATGGTGGTGTATGCCTTTAACCCCAGCACTCGGGAGGCAAAGGTAGGAGGATCGCTGTGAGTTGAAGGCCAGACTGAGACTACACAGTGAATTCCAGGTCAGCCTGAGTTAGAGCGAGACCCTACCTCAATAAATAAATAAATAAATAAATAAATATATCAAAAATCAACCCCATAAACACACGAGTCAAAAAAAATAATGTATTACAGAATTAAAGTGTGATGCTAATTCTTTCTCCAACAATATTAAAGAAAAAGTTCTCTCTTTGTTCCAAAGAATTAGCTAATATGTGAGCCCCTGGCCAGTATGGGGGATTTTAACATGCTCCCCATAGCTGTTAGTGAAAGCCCGAAGTAGTACAAGCTTTTTGAAGGTGAGACATCTGTAACTATCAGCACGTAAAATGTCTGCTTAACAATCCTATGCTAACAAACCATTCTCTGTTGTTATTGTCATTTAATAAAAATACAAACAACTTGGGCTGGAGAGATGGCTTAGCGGCTAAGGCACCTTCCTGCTAAGCATAAGAACGCTGGTTCCAATGTCCAGCAGTTCCAATCTCCAGGTCCCACGTTTAGCCAGATGCAAAGTGAGGCAAGGGCGCAATGCTGCACTTGACCACAAGGGGAAGCACACATCTGGATTTCGTTCACAGCAGCTGAGAGACTGCTGGTGCGCCCAGCTCTGTCTCCCTCTCTGTCTATCTCTCTCTGTCTCTCTCTCCAAAAATAAATTTAAAAAAATTTTAAAAAAATACAAACAACTTAACATAGTTATGTGTCTGTTAATAAGGAGATGGTTAAATAAAATATGGTACATTTATATCATGCAATGGTCCAAAGCTATAAATAGGACTGTCATGGATCTGCATACATTGATATGAAAAGGATTCAAAGATGTATCTACCAGTTTTTAAAAATGGAAAATGCACTACAGTCTAATATGCACATGTTATACACACACAAGTACATGAACCTGGATAACTTCTGTGTGAATGGTCACATTCAATATTGTTATAGTCAAGGTGTGGAACTAGGATCTGAGGTCAAAGAGGTTCACTTTTCACTCTTCATCCTTTTAGCAGCATCTAGTCATTTTTACCCCCCCCCCACACACACACAGAGCTATAGCTTAGAGAGGGGCTGAGTGTGCCCCCAAAGGTCCATGCGCTGGCAACATTGTCTCCAGCATGAGACGGCATAAAGAGGTGGAATCTTCAAGAGCCAGGGCCTCACTGAAGTCCTTTAGCCACCAAGGGCTAAATTATTAATTAATTAGTATCGTTCCCTGGCACCAGATTAATACCTAACAAGAGGGTTATGATGAAAAAGGTTGTTTCTTTACTCTGGCTTCTCATCTTATCATGCACCCACTCCCTCTCACACCTACTTCTGCCACTGTGATGTCCTCTGTCATGAAGCACTTTGCTAGAAGCCAGCCAGCCCTCAGTCCTGACTCCACATTCTTAAACCTAGACTAAATGAACCTCTTTTTTTTTTTTTAAATACCAAACTGGACTAACAAATGCATGCTGTTATTCTAAATTTTTATATTTTAGAATGAAACATTATAAACAAGTTGAACCCTAAGTAAACAAAAAACATCGATTATATTTATGCATATATATGTGTACATACCTACATGTATTTATATATGTATATTCAAACATAAGTGCCTAAATAATACGTTTTTACTAATAAATATATGTGCACACAAGTACTTATTTCAGATAGTTCTATCTACTATCCAATCTTCCTCTCCTGGGATCGAGGGTCAAGGCCAATCACAGTGATTCTATTCCACTGACTATTTATTGTTTTCAAATGAACATGAGTCTTGGTAGCCTAGAAAATGGAGGCAGCAAGAAAGCTGGGGCTGGGAAACGGGCATATACTTCCAGAAATCATGCTCTTCTTCCCTGGAAATCCTGTCTGCACATAAAGCCTGGGACCTTAAGAGGAAGCATCCCCACACACTGAGGATGGGTGACTGGAAACAGAGAGAGCACGGCCAATGTCATTGAATCAGAGGTCCCAGAAACTGTCTCCAACTGCCACCAGGTATTCCCACCAGATCTGGAAAGGGAATTCTGACCCTAGTGAGAATGCAAGACCGCTCGCTGGTCAGTTAATAGTCATCTTGCAATTCTCTACTGAGAGAAGTTCAGCTTTATGCTGAGCAGCAAAATACTCAGAAACACGCTTTCCCAGCCCGCAGCCAGTCTGCAGCTTGGAATGGCTGGGGAGGTGTGACAAGAGCTGTCTCAGCTGCAGACCTGAGGGAGGGCAGGCGTTCCACAGACCCTCCTGGACCCATGAAGATCACAACCCTGAGATATAAGGAATCACACTCCCTGATGGCTGTGGGACTGGGACCAAACCTTGAACTTCCCATCGCTGGGAATTTTTTTCTTTTACATGAGATGGAAATAAAACTCTTTCTTGAAGCTGCCACATGAAGTATTCTGTTATATGCAGTAAAACAGCCCTACAGGAACAAATTACCAGGCCCAACTGTTTCTAGTGCTCTGTCGTAGCATCGACTTGGGCAGCCTAGCATATCTCAGATGGGGTGAAACTCACTTATCTACCCGTGGCTGTCTGCTGTCCTTTCCTACAAGGGCCTCTCTTAAATGTTGCACCGGGGACTCTGTGCTCCTCCTATGTAAAGAATGTGATGAGATGTTGAGTCAAATGGAAACTCCAGCTCTGAAAGTTCCTGCTGGTAAATTATTGCTGAGTTTTGACAACGAAAATGCTTAGCAGGACCCACCAGAGAAGGAGTCACCAGTGAGCAGAATCAGAGAAGTCTTAGAATCGGCGTAGAAATGATTGCCGGAACTTCAGACCTGCAACGTACATTCTTCATGTAACGGACACACATAAAAGTCCACTTCGAAACTGCTTGCATTGCAGTAGATAATATACTCCATGTGTACAACAAAATGAACTCTTTAAACTGGATTTCAATTATACTACAATCCTTCTTTTAAAAGGTTTTTTAAATCTTTAAGTGTGCAACATAACCCCATAAGACAGAACTATTTTTTTTCAAGTTAAAGCCACCGAGATGAAAACAAGTGCTATTAAAATGAATTATGAGGTCATCCAAAAGTTCAAAGTTTTCACTTTTCATAATCTATAATGAAATAATTTGGTACTTTCCTATGATTACAGGTATTTTAATAAACAGAAATACCAAAGTTTTATAAGGGATCAAAATAATAAACTTACTTCTATATCTAGAAATAAAATGTTTTAAAAGATTCTCTTTTTTAAAAGTTTCCTTTTTATTTCTTTTTGAGGAATAAAACTAAACAATGGTACCATTAAGGGGCCTGAGAACTTCAAACAACAACCAAAATTTGAGATTATATAAAAAAGTAAGCTTTGAGGGCTAGAGAGATGGCTTGGCAGTTAAGGTGCTTGCCTACAAAGCCTCCCTCATGTTTGACTCTCCAGATCCCACGTAATCCACACACACAAGGTGACACAAGCATACAAGGTCACACACATGCATGAGGTAGTGCATGCATCTGGAGTTCGAGTGCAGTGGCTGCAGGCCCTGGCACACCAATTCTCTCTCTCATAAAAAAATTGAAAAATAAACTTTGAATTCTAGCCTGTGGGTATGTCCCTAACTTAATTAGAAAACACAAAGACGTATCAAGGCAGTGGTGGATAAAATAGCCTGGATCTTCTTACTACAGCTTTCAGCTGTAGGGATTTGACAAGAAATTTCGTATGCAATTAATGTTAATCAAACTACCACTAGCACACTGCTAAAGGAAAGGGCAAAATCTCAAAGTACAAACTTTGCAGTAAAAGCCACATGATGGAGTAAATTCAAGAAAGCTTTTGTTTCATATGCAAATATGACACTTTCCCAGTTACACTTTTTACTTTTTAAAATTATTTTTATTTGAAACAGAGAGAGAGGAAGAAAGAAAGAAAGAGAGAGAATGGGTGTACCGGGGCCTCTAGCCACTGCAAACGAACTCTAGACACATGCACCACCTTCTGTATCTGGCTTATGTGGGACCTGGAGAATTGAACCTGGGTTCTTAGGCTTCACAGGCAAGTGCCTTAACTGCTAAGCCATCTCTCCAGCCCCCAGTTACATTTTTAAATGGCAAAGACCCATAATCCCATTAATACCCATAATATTGACCACAAAAGGTTTAAAAACCATGTGCACTGCCATATGATGGTTCCAGTTGTTACCTATTTTCCACTTGACATGGGAGTGCTGACAATGTTGTTGTTGTTTTTGAAAGACTTATTTTATGTATTTGAGAGAGAGAGAGAGAAAAAGAGAGAATGGGCACACCAGTGCCACCAGCCACTGCAAACAACTCCAGCACATGTGCATCTGGCTTAAGTAGGTACTGGGGAATCGAACCTGAGTCCTTAGGCTTCACAGGCAAATGCCTTAACTGCTAAGCCATCTCTCCAGCCCAATGTTTGTCTTTTTTTTAAATGTTTTTAAATTTTATTTATTTATTTATTTATTTATTTATTTATTTATTTATTTATTAGAGAGAAAGGGGCAGATAGAGAGAGAACAGGCATGCCAGGGCCTTCAGCCACTGCAAATCAACTCCAGAAGTATGTGCCACTTTGTGCATCTGGTTTACATGGGTCCTGGGGAATTGAACCTGGGTCCTTAGCCTTTGCAGGCAAGTACCTTAACTGCTAAGCCATCCCTCCCCACTGACAATGTTTGTTTTTAAATAACTGAAGGTACTTTACTTTAAGGACCTGAGTCTCACTGGTTCACTCTCAAAAGTTTCCAGGAGAATGTGTGAAGCGAGACATAATGAGCTCACTTTCATAGTGATATGTTGACTGTGGCAACTTCCGAGAACCAGAGGAACAGGGTCCTGGTAATGTCGACTCAAAAATTCGCAGCCCAAGTGAGGTGAAGAGGTCAAGATCAAGACTGGCTCCGTGATTTTGGTTGGCTTCGGATGCTCTGTTTCTGCTTTTTTTTTTTCTTCAACATTTGTTTTATGTGAAAATAGTCCATATTTTTTCTGATTAAAAAAATACTTTTACCTGACCCTGAAAAGGGAACTTAGAGTAATGCTTTTCATATGTCCAGCTCAAAGTGCAGGACTGGTGTTTGGTTTCTCCTTTTAATTTACAATAAAATTACACCCTTGTGAGTCCCAAAGTAAGATAATATTGAGTTATGCCAAAACTCAGGAACTGAAAATATCATCAGTCTCTGAGTCATCAGAAACGAACACAGCACAAGCTATACTCCAATTGGATGGCTAATTAACTCCAAGCATAAATTATGTCAGCTGCGCTGTACACCACCACATCTTCAGTAACAAAGTGGTAACCCATGCACTACTTTGGTTTCTTTTAAAGGAAACAACTAAGCCATGTTCGGGGTATTACAAGCTAATAAATGACTGCTATAACCTTTAATGCTCTTCTCAAAGCCTAAAATCACTACCAAGAAAAGGGCCTATCATACAGAGCAGTCCTCAGAGCCCATGAACAAAAGCGTGGCCTTAAATACAAATAGTTTTCAGAAGCTACAACACACAAATTAAACACAAAGACCTTGAGAAGCAAAAAGCAACACCTTTCACAATATGCTTCAATTAAGCCTCAGGGCGAAGATTAATGAATACGTACAAAACACTGTCTGTATGCATGGTTTCATGAATTTTACAAGGAACACTAAAATAATTTTTTAAAAAACTTTAAGTGAGATACCTTGTGACTTGACATCTCTGATGATTTTCTGAAGTTCTTTCATTTCCATATCAAGTTCATCATAGTTCAGTTCTCTAGACTCAACTTTTGGAGCTTGGAACAGGGAAGGGTCTGTCCCCAGATATGAACACTGCAAGTGGCCGTCATCACTAAGAGTGACGATCACTCCCTTTAGATCACTATGAGAAGAAGAGAACATGAAACAGAGTTAGAATTCTCACTCTTGACAAATGACATTGCTATGCCACTCAGCCTTAACATACCATTATCAAAATGACTGTATAAAAAGACTCAATTAAAATGTGTTGGACATGATTTATAGACATAGTGCCAGTGTTAGGATTCGTTATAACAAGGGAATAAACCTTAGCAGTATTGTATTAATCACCAAGGGGACCTAATGACACGACGTCTTGTTTGGAGTACGGATCTGAAATCCACTCCAGACGCCACGTCCATCAGATCCACTGGGGTGATACTTGCAGCAGAAGATGGAGCTGGGCTTCTGGCTAGGTGAAGTCAAAGGATGAGCTACGGGAGCCAGGTCAGACAAACAGGGTAGAAGTGATTAGAGAAACCCTAGAAGCCTTGAAGAAAAATGTGCTCCTTTCTCTTTTCTTACCCTCTGTCTTCTCTACCCTTGGAACGGATACTGACCTCAGGATTGACACCAACCATCCTTCCACACATCCATCCATCATGGCTTCCTTCACACACACACACTCCTGCCCACGTAATCCTCTCATCTCTCTCTCTCTCTCTCCCTCTGTCCACTCTCAGGTAGAAACAACCCAGTGTCCTGTAGAATTGCCCTTTCTCCATCACTCTACCCATTCATATTCTTTCCTTCCTATCGGCTTGAATGTGTCCCAAAGTTAATCCACGGTGCGCCAGGATCAAGAGTTGCTCCCTTTGAGAGGCAAATGGACCTGAGAGCTCCACCTTCACAGATGAGTCAACAGTAATTATAACAGAGCTTGCAGGGAAAAGAGAGAGAGAGAGAACGGGGCTGGGGAGATGACTCGGCAGTTAAGGGCACTTTGCCCGCAAAGTCTGACAGTTGATGCAGAAAGTGGTGCATGCATCTGGAGTTCATTTGCATTGGCAAGGGGCCCTGGAGTGCCTTTTTTCTCTCTCTCTCTCTATCTCTCTCTCCTTTCCCTCTCCTCACTCCTTCCTTCTCTCTGTCTCTCAAATAAATAACAAAAAAGAAAAAAGAAAAGAAAAACACTAGTTTCAAACTACAAAATGAATTTCTTGCTCTCTCACAAACATGCTGTCTTGTCCTCACACCTTCCATCCTGAATCGCTACAACAAAAAGGACCTCTCAGAAGAAGACCTCAGAGTTTGGACTCCCAGGCCTCCAAAAGCATGAGCCCAAGAACGTTCTTTATAACCTCTGCTGTTCTGTGACAGCAGCACAAATGAACAATGACAGCATCATTTCACCCTTCCTAATCATAGGCTCCCTCACCTCTGTTCATCTCTAGAACTTAGCTGTAACACATAAACTGTGGGTGATGTTTAACACATTATTTTTTAAAAACTTATAAAGTTCTTCTGAGCTTATTATAAAAAGTAGTTGAGAGGAATATTGTATTTGCTTCCTCCTTAGTTTTCACAGAAAAAAAAAAAATCAACACTAGCCAAAGTCAACTGGAGTTTATATGTAATAGTTTACTTGATTTTTCTTGTATTTTCTATAGTACCCTTTTGATCTGACAAAAATATGTTGCCCATGTCTTAGCATTAGCTATTGATCAAATACATTGGAAAATGTGAGGGAAAAAGAAATTTTAAAGTGGTAATCTTCATCTGAACAACTGAAAACAAGGTCTGGGCTTACCTGGAACACATAAAGCATGTTAGAGCTCTCCATCTCTGGACCACCACAAGCTGTCCTTCTGTTATATGAAAGCTCAAGTACCACTGCTCAGTCCCTCCTATAAAGCGACCACATGCAACCCCTTTGTCACCTGTCTGAAATACATCATCCCTAGATAGCCAAGGCAAAAGAATCCTGAGTTCCAGACCAGCAGAGAACACACAGTGAGACCTCGTCTCAAAATATCAAAACACAGCAAAACAAATAAGCAGATGAAGTCAGTGCTGTTCCCAGACATTCCAGACCTTCTTCCAGAGACCAAATTCAGTTGGTGTTGCAGAACCCATGCTGCGACTCTGCATGTATGAAAACTAGATCCTGACTCTGAACAGCTGAGGAACTAGAGGTAAGGAAGCTTCTGATCACAGCATGCGAGCGTGGGGCAGACATGAAGAATACTAGGGAGAACCAGGAAACATCAATACATCAAAAATATCTATCATGGGCTGGAGAGATGGCTTAGCAGTTAAGGCGCCCACCTGCCAAGTCTAAGAATGCCCGTTCGATTCTCCAGGTCCCATGTTTAGCCAGACACAAAGTGACGCAAGGGCGCAATGCTGCACTTGCCCACAAGGGGGTGCACGTCATCTAGAGTTTGTTCACAGCAGCTGAGAGGCCAGTGGTGCACCCATTCTCTAGCTATCTCTCTCTCTCTCTCTCTCTCTCTCTCTCTCTCTCTCTCTCTCTGTGTGTGTGTGTGTGTCTCTGTCTCTCTCTCAAAAAAAAAAATACCACCTCATCTGGCTGGCCCAGAAATCATTACAGTGGAAGCAGTGACACAAATACTGCTCTCCCTTCTAGCTTGGAAACCAGCTCCAGGGAGGTGGCAGCAGACATTGTAGTCACTCAAACCTCGTCAAAGCAGAGATCCAGAAGCTACGGAGAAAGGAACACTAGATCAGATCTCTATCTTGCCCACCAAGGCTCAGGAAACATGGTGGAAGAAGGGAGCTGAAAGACTGTAAGAGCCTCAAGGTGGGTGGGAATAGCCTGAGGCACTGTTATTAAATACTACCACCCCCACGGACTTACCCACTTGGTCCCCACAATATCAATAAATAACCCCACCAAACAAGACCCTCAGCAGAACTGGGATGGGATGAGGGGGCTCTAAGAGTACAACTTTATTAAAAAATCAATTAAAATTTTTTTTAATCTGAAAAAATAAAATAGAAGAAAGACTAATTGGGAAGAAAAGGGGATTCAGTGGAGAGGGGATTCAGCTGGGAGGAAAAGGAAGGATTGTGGTAGGTGATTATAAGCGTGTTATTGTTTACATGAATAGATGTTATCAATAAAAATGATTTAAAAATTTAAAATTAAAATCTTATTTTAAAAGTCAGGATGTTATACAAATTGGTTCTGTGTTGACCTCACAAAATCAATCCCCCCAAAATGGAATTAGTTTCCTAAGATGAAGTGTGAGATGCAACCCCACACTATGCCTGGGCTTGCATCTTTCTTTGCAGGCAACTGAAGCCACCGAGGACTTAAGGAATCCTAACCTCCAGCTCACAGGAGCCCATTTCCAGAAGGCGCAGCCTCCCTCTCCTCTTCTCTGTTGCACACAGCCCCAGAAGGTCTGGGAACCCAGAAGTCCTCAGGAAACTCTAGAATGTTAAAAGGCAGGCCTTTGGCTGGTTTTTTAGACAATACCAAAATAATCATTCTCTGAATTCAAACAGGTATTTGCATCTCACTTTCACCATTTGACAATGTGGCCCATAAAACAGGAAACTTGGCATGGCCCAGTGCAAGTATTCTTTCTTCCTTACTCAAATTTATTTAGTCTTTAAACTAGATAGTTGATTACTAATCAGTTTTATTCCATTGTTTTATGTAGCAAATAGCTGCCAACTTAACATGTTATTTATTTAGAAAATTGTATCTAATCTATTAAGTTTCTGAGGTTAAACAGAGTTTAGATAATGAAGAACGCATGTATTTATTTAGTCTCTTTACTTTGTATGTGTCCAAATGAAAAAGAAAGGAGCTACAGTCTTCTCTTACAGGAAGAACTTACCTAAATGTCACCAGGATATCTTGATATTTAAAGTAATTACAGAACTTGAACAATTTACTTTTTTTCTAACCAACAGCCTCAGAACCACTGGATGTAACTGATATTGAATAACAGGAATTTAGGCTATACATAAATTCATTTAACATTATATTTTTTATTTCATAAGAATGCTAAGACAAGAGCTGGAATGGTGGTTCATCAGTTAAAGGCACTTGCTTGCAAAGCCTAATGGTCTAGGGTCAATTCCCCAGTACGCACAAAGTCGTACCTGCATCTGGAGTTCATTTGCAGGGCAAGGAGGTCCTGGTGAGCTCATTGTTTCTCTCCCTCTCCCTCTCCCTCTCCTCTCTCTCTCTCTGTGTCTCTCTGTCTGTGTGTGTGTGTGTGTGTGTGTGTGTTTTATATGGGTGTTTGTGTCTGTCTCTCTATCAAATAAATAACTAAAATATATTCTTTTAAAAGAATGCTAAGATAAGCTTTAAAACTCTAGTATCCATTAATGGAATTTCTCAGTAAAATACCTATGATAAATGGACTAACATTAATCCCAATTAACTATAAGGAGAGATGGCTCAGAGGATAGCACCTCCCTATGCATACAGGAGGGCCTGAGGAGGCCTGAGAGATCATTGATCTTTGATCCCCAACACCCACATAAATACCTGGGCAGGCCCACTGGTATCTGTAACCCAGTTCCTTAGGGAAGCAGAGACCAGAGAACTGCAGGGTTTCACCAGTAAATGGAAAGCCTCTGGATCAGTAAGAGACGCTGGCTCAAATAAGAACAGGTAAAAGAGTGATAGAGCCAGACAACCCATGTCACACTTTTACCATGGCAGATGAGTGAACCCCACCACAGGCAAGTGCGTGGGATGTGATACAGGGGCACATACACGTGCATACATCACACTGCACACAGACACACACACAGACACACACATATGGGGGGGAGATAAACAAGAAATTCTTAATAGGCATTTTATGCGATAATATTGCCTGTTACAGGGCAAGGTTCTCCACTGATGCAAGGTCATGCTAAAAGAAGCCATCAACTAAGTCCAGCACTGCGTACCCTACTACTTCCGACTTAAAAGCAGAGCTGACTAACTTATTTCTGGTTCTAAATTCATTATCAGCTAATTCAAGACACGTTAATGGACTTTATCAAAGATGCAACATTCCTAGTACATATAATTACTTTGTCATTTTGGCAACAGGACAAGAAATTAAACAAGAATTTGGCTCAGAAATCTGAAAGTAATTGTTTCATCATTCCATAAACAGATCCCTGCCTTAACGATACATTAAAACAAACTTCCAATTGGATGTTAAAAGTTAAATGTTCAAATGTGAAATTAAAAACCTATTTATCTTCTTGTAGGACAGGAAGAACTTTTGCTTGACAAATGCAACAGAGGAGAAGATGAAGAAAAAGGTCACTAAATTAAACCACATGAAAAGTTAGACTGATCAGATGCTTAAGAAAGCAACCACGGCAGGGCGTGGTGCTGAATCCCATCATCTCAGCGCTACAGACAGGCAAGTTCAAGCCAACCTGGTCGAGCAAGGCAAGCTCCAGGCCAGCAGAACTACATAGTAAAACCCTGTCCCTAAAAAATACACAAAAGAAAGAAAGACAAGACAAGACCAGGCTCCCCAAGACCCATAATCCAGACATGGCTACACGCATCTGCAATTTAGTACCTTCTAGAACAAGGTGGAAGCAGAGACAGGAGACTCCCCCAAACCTTGTGCCAGCTAGCCTGCACGGGCGACAGCGAACAACAAGAGACCCTGTCTCAAACAAGGTGGAAGGCAAGGACTAACACTCACGTTTTTTCTCCACACTCCATACACGTACCGTGACATGTGCACCCACACCCATACACATAAACGAGTGCGCACACACACGGGTTTAAAAAAGAGAGAAGATGACGTCAAAAACATAGTTGAACGTGGAAAACATTGGCAGCCAATATAAGAATGTTGATTGTAAACTGAAATATATGAGATGGGTCAATTATTTTTGATCTATTAAGACAATTTTATGTATTTAACATAATCTGTTAAGAATTCTTACATTTCAGTAAGATTAGATTCCAACCAGAAAAGGTCAAAGGACAGTACAGACAGGGCACACAGAATAGTCAGTAAATAGATGGAAAAACTCAGAATCAAAGAAACATATATACTAGACAGCTCTTTAAATGTTATAGATGATTGTCACCTCAAACTAATTCAGTGTTGTATTTAATGAGCCCTACAGGCCGAGGAGCACAGAGACAGAAATGTTCATATATTTGGGTGGGAATGAAGCTTTCTTAAAGTCTTAGAGAACATTTTAGAAATACGGATCGAAGTCTAAAATTAACATTGCTTTGTTCAGAGTAAGCTGCTTCCGTAGTTAGTGTGGGGCTGGAGTGTTGTAGCTCAGCTGATAAAATGCTTGCTTGGCAAGCATGCGAGCCTGGGCAGCCCCAGTGACTGTGTAAAAATGATGGCTATGGTGAGATATACCTTTAACTCCAGCACGGGGGAGGTGGAAAGAGGGTAGTAGTCCCTGGAGCTAGCTGCCCATCCACTCTAGGCTAATTGGTGATATGCTGTCCCCTCCCCCAGCCAAAGAAGTGGATAACATTCCTAAAGATGACACCCAAGTTTCTTTTTATTTTAACATTTTATTTTCATTTATTTACTTGACAGAGAGAGAAAGAGAGAGAGAGAGAGAATGGGCACGCCAGGGCCTCCAGCCACTGTAAACGAACTCCAGACACGTGCGCCCCTTATGCATCTGGCTACTGTAGGTCCTGAGGAATCGAACCGGGGTCCTTTGGCTTTGCAGGCAAACGCCTTAACCACTAAGCCATCCTTCCAGCCCGATACCCACATTTCTACATGCATGCACCCTCACATATGCAAGTGTATTCACATACACACAAGCGCATACCCCACCACCCACAAACAAATGTACTTTTTCTTGTTCCTCTTTCCCCTACACGGTTTTGTCTCAGATAATAAGATTAACTATGAGACACTTCAGTGATAATAACACAAAATGAAATTGCTGTTTGGAAGGAAAAAAAAGTTTCAATAGCATGCTGGCCTTACCTACAGATCCACTATATATTCATTTAATAAAATAAACTGTCTTTTTAAATCACAATCTTCTACCACTTTATAGTTCCTTCACTTTAGATAATTCTTCAAAAATTGATGTAATGTGTCTTATTGAAAAGCATTTGTCGAAAAAAATGCATATGTCAGCTGGGCATGGTGTCACATGCTCATGAAGCTGAGACAAAAGGATCACAAGTTTGAGACCAGCATGGGCAAGACCCTGTCTCCAAAAAAAAAAGTCAAATGTATTACTTCCTCATGAAATGACAAAACAAGCCTGTATCACACTATGGCATCAGTAAGTCCCTGGCAATCACGTCTCGTGTGCTCTAGCAAACGGGAACAGGCCTACCTTTTCCTTCTCTCTAACTTTCCTATCACACATATAGGAAAGAGGAACCCCGTTCATTCTCTTTTACCTTTCATGAGTGATTTTCTGTATTAGTTATCTTCTTAACACTGGGACAAAATACTTGAATGAAGTTAGCTTAAAGGGAAGAGGCTTACTCCAGCTTACAGTTTCAAGTTACAGTCCATCATGAAGGGCACACATGGCTGAAGGCAGCTGCCTGCATCTAACCCACAGTGAGGAAGCAGAGAGTGATGGATGATGAGCTGGGCCAGCTCTCTCCTTGGATGGTCCAGGGCCCTGGCCCATGAAGTGGTGCCACGCACAGCTAAGATGCATCTTCCCACGTCAGCTATCCCTATCAATGTAATTCCTCACCGGGCATGGTGGCGCATGCCTTTGATCCCAGCACTTGGGAGGCAGAGGTAGGATGATCGCCGTGTGTTTGAGGCTACCCTGAGACTACATAGTGAATTCCAGGTCAGCACTGAGCTGAGTGAAACCCTATCTTGAAAAAAAAAGAAATATATATATATATATATATATATATATATATGTATACATCCTCACAGGCATGCACAGAGGCTAAGTG